>CM067175.1:27713552-27763552 GCA_034093135.1 Erigeron breviscapus | reverse complement strand
GCAAGCAAGCAAGCAAGCAAGCAAGCAAGCAAGCAAGCAAGCAAGCAAGCAAGCAAGCAAGCAAGCAAGCAAGCAAGCAAGCAAGCAAGCAAGCAAGCAAGCAAGCAAGCAAGCAAGCAAGCAAGCAAGCAAGCAAGCAAGCAAGCAAGCAAGCAAGCAAGCAAGCAAGCAAGCAAGCAAGCAAGCAAGCAAGCAAGCAAGCAAGCAAGCAAGCAAGCAAGCAAGCAAGCAAGCAAGCAAGCAAGCAAGCAAGCAAGCAAGCAAGCAAGCAAGCAAGCAAGCAAGCAAGCAAGCAAGCAAGCAAGCAAGCAAGCAAGCAAGCAAGCAAGCAAGCAAGCAAGCAAGCAAGCAAGCAAGCAAGCAAGCAAGCAAGCAAGCAAGCAAGCAAGCAAGCAAGCAAGCAAGCAAGCAAGCAAGCAAGCAAGCAAGCAAGCAAGCAAGCAAGCAAGCAAGCAAGCAAGCAAGCAAGCAAGCAAGCAAGCAAGCAAGCAAGCAAGCAAGCAAGCAAGCAAGCAAGCAAGCAAGCAAGCAAGCAAGCAAGCAAGCAAGCAAGCAAGCAAGCAAGCAAGCAAGCAAGCAAGCAAGCAAGCAAGCAAGCAAGCAAGCAAGCAAGCAAGCAAGCAAGCAAGCAAGCAAGCAAGCAAGCAAGCAAGCAAGCAAGCAAGCAAGCAAGCAAGCAAGCAAGCAAGCAAGCAAGCAAGCAAGCAAGCAAGCAAGCAAGCAAGCAAGCAAGCAAGCAAGCAAGCAAGCAAGCAAGCAAGCAAGCAAGCAAGCAAGCAAGCAAGCAAGCAAGCAAGCAAGCAAGCAAGCAAGCAAGCAAGCAAGCAAGCAAGCAAGCAAGCAAGCAAGCAAGCAAGCAAGCAAGCAAGCAAGCAAGCAAGCAAGCAAGCAAGCAAGCAAGCAAGCAAGCAAGCAAGCAAGCAAGCAAGCAAGCAAGCAAGCAAGCAAGCAAGCAAGCAAGCAAGCAAGCAAGCAAGCAAGCAAGCAAGCAAGCAAGCAAGCAAGCAAGCAAGCAAGCAAGCAAGCAAGCAAGCAAGCAAGCAAGCAAGCAAGCAAGCAAGCAAGCAAGCAAGCAAGCAAGCAAGCAAGCAAGCAAGCAAGCAAGCAAGCAAGCAAGCAAGCAAGCAAGCAAGCAAGCAAGCAAGCAAGCAAGCAAGCAAGCAAGCAAGCAAGCAAGCAAGCAAGCAAGCAAGCAAGCAAGCAAGCAAGCAAGCAAGCAAGCAAGCAAGCAAGCAAGCAAGCAAGCAAGCAAGCAAGCAAGCAAGCAAGCAAGCAAGCAAGCAAGCAAGCAAGCAAGCAAGCAAGCAAGCAAGCAAGCAAGCAAGCAAGCAAGCAAGCAAGCAAGCAAGCAAGCAAGCAAGCAAGCAAGCAAGCAAGCAAGCAAGCAAGCAAGCAAGCAAGCAAGCAAGCAAGCAAGCAAGCAAGCAAGCAAGCAAGCAAGCAAGCAAGCAAGCAAGCAAGCAAGCAAGCAAGCAAGCAAGCAAGCAAGCAAGCAAGCAAGCAAGCAAGCAAGCAAGCAAGCAAGCAAGCAAGCAAGCAAGCAAGCAAGCAAGCAAGCAAGCAAGCAAGCAAGCAAGCAAGCAAGCAAGCAAGCAAGCAAGCAAGCAAGCAAGCAAGCAAGCAAGCAAGCAAGCAAGCAAGCAAGCAAGCAAGCAAGCAAGCAAGCAAGCAAGCAAGCAAGCAAGCAAGCAAGCAAGCAAGCAAGCAAGCAAGCAAGCAAGCAAGCAAGCAAGCAAGCAAGCAAGCAAGCAAGCAAGCAAGCAAGCAAGCAAGCAAGCAAGCAAGCAAGCAAGCAAGCAAGCAAGCAAGCAAGCAAGCAAGCAAGCAAGCAAGCAAGCAAGCAAGCGACAGCACAAAAGGAGTTATAAATGCTCAACAACCGCTACGAGTCCGCAACCTAGCAATAAATATCATATTATCATCAAAGTCAACTTCTATAATCCTAAACAAGTTGGTTTAGTAAGATTAGGGTCGAGTCACAACTCTTAGACGTCTAACCGCTTTCCCGCATAAGAACAAGACACATTCGACTCGACATTTTTGAAAATGGAGAAATATTCATGAAAAATGAATGTTACCAAAATAAAGTAGACTCTTATACGATTCCAACGATAGGTCATATGACTCGATTGGACTTACGGATCAAAAGTTATAAGCGTTTGAAGTTGACGAAGAATCGCTTGTTCAACAACTTATCACTGCGCCGCAGTGGGGTCTGGCACCTCCCACTGCGCCGCAGTCAGCCAAATCTGCTGCAAAAACTTAGCCAAAAATGATCCAAAACAACCTAAAACCCCATTTTTGAGCCCATAATCGACCATGGATGATCTAGGACCCAATTTCAAGCCTAAATCCACATATTTGGACATAAACAAACATAACCCACCTCACAAACTCGATTCATAACATCAAATTCACGCCCAAATCATTTGACCCGTTTCAAAACCCTAATTTAACCCTAATCGCGTTTTGACCCGATTCGTGACCCGAATTTACTTGTAATCAACTAGAAGCAAGTTAATAAACATAAAATGATGATTAAGGGATGAGTTTCACTTACTAATTCTTCTTCCAAAAGCTTTACCCAAATTTGACCCAAAAGAGGATGTTCTTGCACTTTTTGATGACCCAAAACTTGATATGATGCAAAGGAGATGAAATAGGTGATGTTTCTAGCACTAATCTAACTTGAAACCATAATCTTGGTGTCAGAATCTTAGAGAGAAAAAAGAGAAAGAAGAAAAGAGAGAAGAGGGGTGTGGTGAATAAATGAGATAAGGGGGGAGGGAAATGGGTCTTAAGGCTGGTGGGTCGTGGATCACCCACGGGTCAACCCGTTTCTCTTCTCAAGCCAAAATACAAAACGTTAGGCCTTTAGTCACCGATTAAAACATATTATCGACCCGACGAACATACCACCTTGTCATTTAGTCACAAAACGACCCAAATATTTCATTAACTTAAATCGTTAGTCAAATTGCACGTAAAGTCAAACGGTCAAAACTCACGGATGTTACATAGGGAGTCGCTAAACATCCAAAATTTTTAAACATATAATTCCAAAACACACGAACGAGCGAAATTCAAAGGAGTAACGTTAGGATAAGCGAGATCATAGTCTGTTCCAATATCGAATAGTGTCATAACATAACGACTGTTAAGAAGAATGTACCTTAACCAACGTTTGGATCATTTTGGCCCCCAATGCCATTTCCCGCAAAAGCTCGGCCTCGAGGTTGAACTTGTTGACCTTGTTGGCCACGGTTTTGGTTCGGCCCGGTAATTTGGAGTTGATTCGGATGGACCGCCACTTCAACTTGTTGTCCGACCCATTGCGGACAATTGTTACGGTAGTGAGTACGACTACCACATCCAAAACACTCGCCTCTTTGTTGATTACCTTGAGGAGGGACGGCTCGAATAGGAGTCACATTCATTGGACCCGTTCTTGGAGCTCTAAAATCTCTTGCCAAATGTCCAAGTCGATTACAATTGAGGCAAGCCCCACATTGGGTGTTAGTGGGATGATGCTTGTTACACTTGTTACAAAAAGGATGAGGTCCCACATAAGGCCTCCTCGACGGCTCAACTGCCGCCATCAGTCTTCCCCGGTTAGCATTCTTGGGATCAAGCCTTCCCATTTTATTCACCCCACTTGACTCTCCCACTTCCTTCCTCTTGTTTGCTGGGGAGTTACTCAAAACACCGCTCCTCAATAAGTCTTCAGTCACACTACCGGCCCGGTTGACAGCATCGGCTAAAGAAGTAGGCATGTTAGAATTCACATAGGATCGGACTTGAGGATTTAAGCCCAGTACAAACTTCTCGATGGCCCGAGCCTCAGAATCCACCAAGTGAGGAATGAGGGTAGACAACTCTTGAAATTGTCTAACATAGCTCTTATAATCGGCTCCCTCCATATTGAGATTAGCAAACTCAATGGTCAAGTTTTGTAGTTCATAGGGAGGACAAAACTTTGCCTTTACTTTGTTTTTGAAATCGATCCATTCCAAGTTATAAGTCCGCCCCAAAGTTATCTCCTGGTTCCACCAACTCAAGGCGTCATTTTTAAACATGCCGGATGCATAAGAAATCCGGTCGTCATACGTGCAATGACTTCTTTCAATCACTGCCTCGATCTCCTCAAACCACCTTATACACTCCGTGGGACCACCTCTTCCATTAAACTCTGGTGCCCCACAGCTTTTGAAGTCCTTAAATATACATCCCTGTCGGCATCCCCCGTATTGATTATACATGGGCACGCGGTTATCAATTCTCACTGGTTCCTCTTCTTCGTTTTCCACGGCCTGAGGTTGAACATTTTCATTATTCATATTTCCTGGGGCTTCATTGTTTTGAGGCCCATGGTTTTGCCCAATACTTGCCGTGACTTGAGCAATAATGGTTGGCATGATATTGGCGATCGTTTGAGCGATCACCTCAGCCATGTTTGGCTCAGGAACTTCACCACGACCTCTTCCTTGGCCCCTACCACGACCTCTACCACGGCCCCTACCACGGCCCCTACCTCTTTGTACTTCCGGTTGAGCTTCCGGTTGAGGTTCTTCCTCTTCAGCCCTATAGTTCGTTCCGACTCTCCTTGGTCTCACCATTTCTATACAACAAGTGACACGTTGACCCGAGAGTTAGTCTCAAATGCTCATATGTTAGTCACACAAGTAGTCAATGCTCTCATACCGATACCATATACTCATTTCATATCATTAAGCTAAGGCAAGAGTGCTAGAATCCTATGAGATTGTTACTTAGCATATTATCATGTCAATTTCCTTACGATCGTTCATTATTAATTCAAGTAATCATGCTCAATACATCATAAAATCAAACAATTAACACAAATGGGTTAAGTATAATCTGGATTCGATATGCTCTCTAGTTATTGACCAGGTATGTATACAGGGTGTACCAACGGCTAACCCTCCACCCAATCAACTTCCATTAAGCATATCGGTTCCCTATTATACACTAAGCCATGCATGCGCAATCCATGATGTCATTAACTTGTTATAATGTTGGGCGACCATAAAAGAGTTGATCGGGTTCTTTTAGGGTTGCCACAATATTATACTAAGTTAATAACATAACTTCATTTTGCTCTAAAGCATCCAACAAACATCAATCAGTAGCAACAATCCATAACAATGACAATCTATTTCAATCAATGCACACATTAACTACATTGTACCCATTCCACATTCATCATGTTGAATTCAAGCCATCACATAAGTGGTCTTAACTACGAACTCACAATATACACTTTCTAGGGTTCACAGAATTCACGTTGCACACAAATTTCCTAACCATGCATGCTATATGAAGAGTTTTAACTTAAGCCGTAGTCTAGGTCAAACCGCCTAATTCTCTACGACCACGCATGGCCACCATAAACAGAGTATGCTGCGTGTAAATCGCGTATATATTTATAGAATGCTTGCGTGTAAACCGCGTATATATATATATATAGAATGCTTGCGTGTAAACCGCGTATATATATATATATATAGAATGCTTGCGTGTAAACCGCGTATATATATATAGAATGCTTGCGTGTAAACCGCGTATATATTTATAGAATGCTTGCGTGTAAACCGCGTATATATATATATAGAATGCTTGCGTGTAAACCGCGTATATATATATAGAATGCTTGCGTGTAAACCGCGTATATATATATAGAATGCTTGCGTGTAAACCGCGTATATATATATAGAATGCTTGCGTGTAAACCGCGTATATATATATAGAATGCTTGCGTGTAAACCGCGTATATATTTATAGAATGCTTGCGTGTAAACCGCGTATATATATATAGAATGCTTGCGTGTAAACCGCGTATATATATATAGAATGCTTGCGTGTAAACCGCGTATATATATATAGAATGCTTGCGTGTAAACCGCGTATATATATATAGAATGCTTGCGTGTAAACCGCGTATATATATATAGAATGCTTGCGTGTAAACCGCGTATATATATATAGAATGCTTGCGTGTAAACCGCGTATATATATATATAGAATGCTTGCGTGTAAACCGCGTATATATATATAGAATGCTTGCGTGTAAACCGCGTATATATATATATATAGAATGCTTGCGTGTAAACCGCGTATATATATATATAGAATGCTTGCGTGTAAACCGCGTATATATATATATAGAATGCTTGCGTGTAAACCGCGTATATACATATAGAATGCTTGCGTGTAAATCGCGTATATATTTATAGAATGCTTGCGTGTAAACCGCGTATATATATATATAGAATGCTTGCGTGTAAACCGCGTATATATATATAGAATGCTTGCGTGTAAACCGCGTATATATATATATAGAATGCTTGCGTGTAAATCGCGTATATATTTATAGAATGCTTGCGTGTAAACCGCGTATATATATATAGAATGCTTGCGTGTAAACCGCGTATATATATATAGAATGCTTGCGTGTAAACCGCGTATATATATATATATAGAATGCTTGCGTGTAAACCGCGTATATATATATAGAATGCTTGCGTGTAAACCGCGTATATATTATAGAATGCTTGCGTGTAAACCGCGTATATATATAGAATGCTTGCGTGTAAACCGCGTATATATATATAGAATGCTTGCGTGTAAACCGCGTATATATATATAGAATGCTTGCGTGTAAACCGCGTATATATTTATAGAATGCTTGCGTGTAAACCGCGTATATATATATATAGAATGCTTGCGTGTAAATCGCGTATATATTTATAGAATGCTTGCGTGTAAACCGCGTATATATATATATAGAATGCTTGCGTGTAAACCGCGTATATATATATATATAGAATGCTTGCGTGTAAACCGCGTATATATATATAGAATGCTTGCGTGTAAACCGCGTATATATATATAGAATGCTTGCGTGTAAACCGCGTATATACATATAGAATATGAACTAAATGCAAATAAAGGATTCAGTAGCAACAATCCATAACAATGACAATCTATTTCAATCAATGCACACATTAACTACATTGTACCCATTCCACATTCATCATGTTGAATTCAAGCCATCACATAAGTGGTCTTAACTACGAACTCACAATATACACTTTCTAGGGTTCACAGAATTCACGTTGCACACAAATTTCCTAACCATGCATGCTATATGAAGAGTTTTAACTTAAGCCGTAGTCTAGGTCAAACCGCCTAATTCTCTACGACCACGCATGGGCCACCATTCTGTAACACCCCAAGCCAAGGCTCAGAATATCACGGAAATCATATAGCACAAGGTGGGATTAATGTAGAACATGAACTAAATGCAAATAAAGGATTCAGTGAATCCATACAATACGAATAACAAGTATCAAAATACATAAGGAGCAGGTAACCATCAAAGTTTACAAAAGAACAACAAAAGATGGCTAACGGTTCTAAGTACAATGCAAAAGAAGGCAGATGGATCCTTGATCCATATAAGTCCAAGTCCGGGTTCAACAGCAAGCAAACAATCAACTCCACGCCCTGGAATAACTTGGTTACCTGAAAAGTGTACTAAGCATAGTCAACACAAGGTTGGTGAGTTCGCAGTAATGGTCCACAATGAACCTCCGTCCATAATCACAATCTACGAGTAGAGGTGAAACATGACTTACAGTGAGCCTCTATGAAAACACAATAACATCCACAATAAGATTTCACAAGACCAGCAAGCATGAAATGAATATGCGCAAAAGATGACAATAACCAAATCGTGTATCGCATGTATGCATATCCATAATGTATGTCAAGTTCGTATCAACCATGTTACAAATGCATCAAATGGGGTGTGCTAGCGTGTAGACGCGTAAACAGAGTATGCATGCGTGTAAATCGCGTATATATTTATAGAATGCTTGCGTGTAAACCGCGTATATATATATATAGAATGCTTGCGTGTAAACCGCGTATATATATATATAGAATGCTTGCGTGTAAACCGCGTATATATATATAGAATGCTTGCGTGTAAACCGCGTATATATATATATAGAATGCTTGCGTGTAAACCGCGTATATACATATAGAATGCTTGCGTGTAAACCGCGTATATACATATAGAATGCTTGCGTGTAAATCGCGTATATACATAAACCACAAATTCAACAACTATCAACCATCGATCATTAACCCAAATTAAACTATACGTACATACACTTAGGAGGATTCTACATTCTTCGAGTCCCAGATGCTTATATATAGGGTCACCCGCAGCCTTCCCACCACATCTAAAACCCTTGGAAGGCATAACCGACTTCCGTGTATGCACGTCTATCCTAACAGTAATAATATACTTCACAACTTAACTAAGTCAATCAACCGTAATGAACCGTCTCATCAATCTCAATCACAAAACCATCATATCACAAATCAATCATCTACGATGCACATACATTTCATACGACTTTACATTTAAGGAATCATAGATGCTTATATATAGGGTCACCCGCAGCCTTCCCACCACATCTACAACTCATTAAAGGTATCATCGTCTTCCATGTATGTACAACTATCCTAATCACAATATCAAATCATCACAAGATTATAAGGGTAAAGTAATTGCGTATAATAATTGAGCACGCGAAATATTAATATCAAATAATGTATCGTACGTATGTAAGACCAAAACGTATATCAAATGTGTGTCAATAATGTCATCAACGCAGCAATAAAAGTGTGCTTGAGTGTGTACCGTATAAGTCAAGTATATCAAGGCATTCATGTCTATCTCAAATGAAATCCCAAAGTCCATCATTTACTCTAAACAACGCGTACATATACTTCGGAGGATTTTACTTTCATCAAGTTCTAGATGCTTATGTATAGGGTCGTCCGCAGCCTTCCCACCACACCCAAAACCCTTTGAAAGTAAAGCCGACCTCCATGTATGTACTTCTATCCTAAAGAGTTACAATAACACAAACACCTTCGTAAACCATCACACGATCAATCAAAACTGTCTACCAAACTACAGTCAATCCAAAATTAACTAGACAGGCAATCAAGTCAACCAACCAAACAAACAACACGTATATGTACACTTTTCAGCCCGAACCTCTATTGAGTAGGGAGCTACGAAACTCACCTTGTCCGGCAAAGAAGCTAGTAAGTTTACAAACGAGTATTAGGATCCACACGTCCACAACCTATAATTATACATCATAATATCGTAATGTCAACTCTACAATCATAAACAAGTTGGTTTAGCATAATTAAGTCAAGTCACAACCCTAAACACCTTTACAACTTTAACGAGTAGGAACTAGACGCATTCGACTCGACCTTTTTAGAAATGAGAAGAGATTCATACAAAAGAGTGTTACTACTAGAAACTAGACTCTCTTACGATTCCAACGATAGGTCATAAGACTTGTTTGGAGTTACGGATCAAAAGTTATTAACGTTTGAAAGTTGACGCGTAAAATTTTACAGAACCTATCCACTGCGCCGCAGTGAGCCAGAACCATGCTCACTGCGCCGCAGTGGCTAAAATGAACCAGGACCAGAAACAAGGCACTGCGCCGCAGTGAGCAAGAGTTGAGTTCACTGCGCCGCAGTGGCCACCCCCTGCAGTCTGCACCAGCAGTTTATGCAGGAAACACGAACCAAAACCCCCAAATTCGACCCAAACCATTCCAAAACAACTTGTAAGGACTTTTAGCCCATTTTGAAGTATAACCAAACATCATTAACCATTAATACACATAACCCAACCCACAAATTCGACCAAAACATCATAATCACTCATAATCCTTCAAACCCTAACCCTAACCCAAATTTCCATTTTTTACCATTTACAAGACTTGGGATCACATCAAAACGACTAGAAACATAAGAACAAGCATAAATGGAAGTAAAAGAGTTGAATTAGACTTACACAACTTCTCCTTGAGCTAGAACCCAAATTAGGTCAAAATGGCTAAAATGCAAGACTTCCACCTTTGATTCTTTGATATGACGATAATGTTGTATAGATGACGATGATTCTAGCGTTATAATCTTTCCAACACTAAGTAGATGGTAGAGAGGAGAAGAATGAAATGGTCTTGCTTTGCTTTTGAGAGAAAGAGAGAAAGAGATAGATAGATAGAAATGAAAATGAGAGGGGGAGAAAGGGATAAGGGGGGGAGAAATGGGTCTTGGGGCTGGTGGGTCATAGACTACCCACGGGCCGACCCGTTTCTCTTTTCAAGCCAAGTTACAATCGTTACACTATTAAACATCGAATAAATATATTAACGACCCGACCAACATACCACATAGTCATATAATCACAAATGGGCCCAATTATTTCATTCAACAAGTTTGTTAGTCAAATTACACAAAAAGTCAATGGGTCTAGATTCACGGATGTTACAGATATAGCTTTACTTTTTTTTTACAACTGTCATTCGTCCTCTTCTATTTTTTCTTTTTCACCTATATAAACCTTCTTTGCAATTAGATTCATTCATTCATAAGCCTCCATCCTCAGTCAAAATAAAATTCTCTCTAGATCTATATTTTAAAAAAGATTATAACAATTTTTATAATGGAATTTGATTTTATTATATTACATCTATCCATTAAATATCCTACCATGATTTCACCGTTTAAATATACTACCATCATACCCTGATTTTCACTCTTAACATTTTCAACGAAAGTTTGGAAACTTTAGTCGAGTTGGAACCTCACGGGTTTGATGTGTTCGTGCCCGTTTAAGTGAAATGAAGTCTCAGAAAAGAGTGAGCAAGAGGAGAGGAACCAACTTGCAGCCACCTATTTATAATTGTGATTTTCTTTAATGTTATGTTTTCTCACTTGTAACTTTCATCCAAGTATCCTAATCTTGAATGTACCTAGATGTTTTTAAACGGTGAAATCATTATTGAAATTTTTATTAATAGAACTGATATAATAAAACCAGTTTCTATTTTTTACGATACAATTTTTTTTTAATAAAATGGAATTTAATGAATTATAAATTTGTGAGGGTACTTAGTCGTGGGTTTGATCTATATGTGATGACTCCTGATGATTTATCAAATAAAATTAAACAGTGGATGTCAATGTCAACAACACATGAAAACAGGTAAAGTGAAGATCTTTTGGGTGGATGGAAAACACAGATGATACCCGGCTAAGAAACTGTTCGAGTCGACAGACATAGGCTTGATGCAACAGTTAAGTCCCAACAACTTTACATACACATTCAGTTTGAGAATCATTTGGCGGTCAAGATTGTAGTAGTTGTAGAAAAATTACGAAAAACCAGGAGTTTGAAGATATGGATCTGGGGAGATGGCTGAGGCGGAGTTTTTGTGGGTATTTATTGATGATATGGTTTGCATGTTTTCAATTTGTCATTTTATGTATTGCAAAATTGAACTACATTTACTACAAAATAATTTGATTGTTGTTATGGTTCTGTAGTACATATCAAACTGAAGATATAGTCTATCAAACCGATAAGATCGAAACGTTAACAATCAAATTTATATAACCAGTTTCAATACAACAAAATATATTTATATTCTAAATAATTCAAAATCAGTTTACTAATAATCATATAGGATACAACAATTTCATTCAAAACTTTCAAATGTTATTAGAAATAAATTTTATAATAATGTGTTAGATTGGATTTAAATTCAGCTTTCATGTTACTCTTAAATAAAGAAACTTTCAATAAATCAAAAAGTCAAATTGTCGTAATCAAATTCAGATTACATTATTTTATATGGTATTAATATAATTGATCAGACAATTTTCACATTCTAATTGAATAACGTTCAACCTTCTCAAATTAAACACTGGATTCAGTTTTCAACCATAATATCTAAACTAAAATCATAATTTAATATACAATGCCAGATAAAAAGACATTGTAATTCTTTTTGTTGAGTCCCAATGTTAATTGTAAATTATTGATGACAAATCTGACCTATAAACACTTGGTAATCTTTTTGGTTCTTGTAATCTGATCTGGGTCAGACTAAGCTGACACAGCTTGCTATCTATTTCTGAACCAGATCATGCTTCATACTTTGTAATGTAATATCTTATGGAAGCTAGTGTTATTCAAGCTGCATTAACATGTACATAGCATTCAATCCAAGTCGAAGAGGAGGATTGAAGATAGAAGACCAAGCTGGTAGTGGAAGGCAGCTTGGGATTAGCAGTCAGCTTGGAAACACTTAGGCAGATTGGTGCCTTGACAAACGGCCCAATCTGTGTCTAAAAATCAAGTGAAGATAACAACCTGGATTGAAGATATGGATATGAGGAGATGGCTGAGGCGGAGTTTTTGTGGGTATTTATTGATGATATGGTTTGCATGTTTTCAATTTGTCATTTTATGTATTGCAAAATTGAACTACATTTACTACAAAATAATTTGATTGTTGTTATGGTTCTGTAGTACATATCAAACTGAAGATATAGTCTATCAAACCGATAAGATCGAAACGTTAACAATCAAATTTATATAACCAGTTTCAATACAACAAAATATATTTATATTCTAAATAATTCAAAATCAGTTTACTAATAATCATATAGGATACAACAATTTCATTCAAAACTTTCAAATGTTATTAGAAATAAATTTTATAATAATGTGTTAGATTGGATTTAAATTCAGCTTTCATGTTACTCTTAAATAAAGAAACTTTCAATAAATCAAAAAGTCAAATTGTCGTAATCAAATTCAGATTACATTATTTTATATGGTATTAATATAATTGATCAGACAATTTTCACATTCTAATTGAATAACGTTCAACCTTCTCAAATTAAACACTGGATTCAGTTTTCAACCATAATATCTAAACTAAAATCATAATTTAATATACAATGCCAGATAAAAAGACATTGTAATTCTTTTTGTTGAGTCCCAATGTTAATTGTAAATTTAATGATGACAAATCTGACCTATAAACACTTGGTAATCTTTTTGGTTCTTGTAATCTGATCTGGGTCAGACTAAGCTGACACAGCTTGCTATCTATTTCTGAACCAGATCATGCTTCATACTTTGTAATGTAATATCTTATGGAAGCTAGTGTTATTCAAGCTGCATTAACATGTACATAGCATTCAATCCAAGTCGAAGAGGAGGATTGAAGATAGAAGACCAAGCTGGTAGTGGAAGGCAGCTTGGGATTAGCAGTCAGCTTGGAAACACTTAGGCAGATTGGTGCCTTGACAAACGGCACAATCTGTGTCTAAGAATGTTTCACTCTATTTACTGCTTTACTGTTTTAATGATTCTTGTTCTTTACTTGTTTAATATATAATCTGAGTCTTTAAAACGTTTTATTTAAAAGTTTGTAAAGTTCGAGAAAAGTTGTATTCACCCCCCTCTACAACTATCCTGTGTACAATATACTTTGGTATATTGATACACCTTGGGACGTATCAATTGGTATCAGAGCAGGGGTTAAGAATTAACTTGACTTGATCCTTGCATATTTTCTTTTATAGTAAAGCATTATGTCATCTTATATTGATAATGGTTCTTCAACCAGACCACCCATGTTTGATAAAGATAATTTCAGTGGGTGGAAAGGTCGAATGTCTTTGTTCCTTGAATCCATCGATAAAAATATGCCTGACATCCTTGCAGATGGTCCTTATGTTCCTACACAAACCATTATGGTAGAAGCTGTGGTCAGGGAAGGTCAACCAACCATTCCTGCCACAGTTAAATCTATTGTTAAGGACAAGACAGATTGGGGGGATGAGGATAGGAGGTTGGCAAACTTGGATGTGAAGGCTAGAAATTTCATTGTCCAAGCTGTGCCCAAAGACCTTTATCATTCTATTAAAATGTGTTCTACAGCTAAGAAAATGTGGGGTACATTGACTGTTATGTTTGAGGGTTGCTCTACCTCCATGGAATCTACTATAACCACCTTAACCAGGAGGTATGAGAGATTTTTCTCTTTGAGAAATGAATCCTTGACTGACACTCATACCCGCTTTAATGCTTTGGTAAATGATTTAGCAGTTGTAGGAATTAATAAGAAAAATGAAGTTTTAAAGAGTAAATTTCTTGATTCATTACCACCTAAATGGAACAACTATATTTCTTCTGTTAAATTAAGTTCTGTTTATCATGATCTTGATCTCCCTGGAATTTTTGGTTTGCTTCACAACCAAGAATGTTCAGAGGCTGAAAAACTTATTGCTATGGGTGATTCTTATAGTCAGCCTGCTGCTGCACTTGTTACTTCTATGACTGAACATCCTAGCTCAATTAGTAATGAGATCATTCCTTGTGTTAATGATGATATACCTATGATTTCTAATCCTAACTCTGTTTGTGTTGAATCTGAATATGATGAATCTGATGGTGATGAACTAGCTAATGAGGTAGCTATGTTGGGTGAAAGGATCAGAAGAAGATCCTTTAATAGGTTTAAAGGAAAAGGAAAAGTTGGCCAAGATGATAAGACAAAGAAGCCATTTGAAATGTCCAAAGTCACTTGTTACAAATGTAGCAAAACTGGACACATGGCTGGAGATTGCAGATCTAAAGAATCTTCTCAAGCTGTGCTAGCCAAAGGTGGAAGAAATGAAAAGTAGTCAAAGATCAAAACAAAATACAACGCTTTGAAAGCACAAGTAGCTGAGCTGACTGAGAAGGTGAACAAAAGTGAAAAGAGTCTGGTAGCCCAAGACTGAGCTGAAAGTGCCACATCATCTGATGATGAGTTGTATAAAGATGCCAAGTGCTTCATGGCTAAAGAAGCTACTCAAAAGTTTGCTGAAGATCTTGCAAAAATGCAACAGCAATCTGAGTCAGCTCACCAGGCATCCACCAGTCAGACTGCTCCACCTGAGGTAATTTCCTTCTCAAATCTGTCTGATAATGAGAAGCTGTCTAGACAAAATAGACTTGGTGATGAGGTCCTTTTACAAAAACACTTTAATCAAGAACTCAAAAAGGAAATTCATATTTTGAAACTTGATGTCAGTTCTAAAAATCACACCATTGAAAAACTTGAATTTGAAATCAAAGCACAAAAACAATTAAACTCCATTTTGGTTAAAGAAGCTAAGATTGCAGAAGAAAAGTTTTTGAAAGTGAAACAAATTACTGAATCATGGTGTATATGTTCCAAAAGAACTGCTAAGTGTGTAAATGACCAAATACCTCACCAGATCCAAGCTATTTTTGATGGTGATTATGACAGGGCCATAGCCATTGCTGAAGTATGTGCTATGGAGCCTTGTTATCAGCCTCCTTCACCACCCAAAGTCCAAACCAAAGGAAAGAATTCTAAACCAATCAAATTGGTTCAGAAATATGGTATTGGGTTTAATGATCCTGAAACCATGAGTCAGACCATTGTTGAAGCTGTGTCTGAGGCTGATAAGGTTGTTAAGTTAAAACCTGAAGAAAGTCTTGACTTATCCAAGCTGACCATTACCCAACCTGAGTCAGATTGTAAGTCTAAAACAAACAAGGATAATTCAAAGAAAAACAAAAGAAAGGTTAGAGATCATAGTGTTCCAAAAGAGAAAATTAAGATTTTAAAGAATGGGAAGTCTGGTTCTCAAGAAACTGTGTCACAAACCAAATCTGAGTCTGTTTCAAATAACACCAAATCTGAATCTGACAAAATGATTTCAAAATATGGTAAAGGACAGACCAAGCAACAATGGGTGTCCAAATGTGATAAGAGTTTAAGTTCTATCTCCCAGTCTGAGTCAGACCATTGTTGAAGCTGTGTCTGAGGCTGATAAGGTTGTTAAGTTAAAACCTGAAGAAAGTCTTGACTTATCCAAGCTGACCATTACCCAACCTGAGTCAGATTGTAAGTCTAAAACAAACAAGGATAATTCAAAGAAAAACAAAAGAAAGGTTAGAGATCATAGTGTTCCAAAAGAGAAAATTAAGATTTTAAAGAATGGGAAGTCTGGTTCTCAAGAAACTGTGTCACAAACCAAATCTGAGTCTGTTTCAAATAACACCAAATCTGAATCTGACAAAATGATTTCAAAATATGTTGAGACCAGAACTGGTGAGATTTTAGTTGATGCAAATTTTCTTAAAAATGTGTCTGATCCAAAAATTGTTGATCAAAGAAAATTGAGAGTTGAATGTAAGAAATCTGGAATAGGCAAAGGTTTTGTTCAAAAGGAAACCTTAAATGTTGCTAAGAAAAATTTCAAATCTGGTAAAGGACAGACCAAGCAACAATGGGTGTCCAAATGTGATAAGAGTTTAAGTTCTATCTCCCAGTCTGAGTCAGACCAGAAGGTCAGCTCTGGTGAACCCATCTTTGGATGGGTTCCCAAAAAGAACCAATCTCTTATTGAAAATGCAGGGCAGTCATGATGATATTACCTGGCACTTGGACAGTGGGTGTTCCAATCATATGACCGGATGTAATTCCCTGCTATGTAGCTTTAGGATTCGCGCTGGTCCTAATGTTACTTTTGGAGATGACTCTCAAGGAAAGACTGAAGGATTTGGTATACTTTCAAATGGTCCCCTTACATTCATAAGGGTCTCATATGTAAATGATTTGAAGCACAACTTGATCAGTGTAAGTCAATTGTGTGATGCTGGTTATGAAGTGAGATTCAGGTCTGATAAAGGTATTGTTCTTGATTTAGAAGGCAATGTGGTTCTTATTGCAAAGAGGGATGAGTCTTTGTATTCTTTTGACATGAGAAATCCAACTGTTACAAGAGAAGTTTGTTTCATGTCAAAGACTCAAGATGAGCTGAACTGGTTGTGGCATAAAAGGCTGTCTCATATGAATTTCAAAGACATCAACAAGCTGTGCAAGAAAGAGTTGGTGTCTGGTCTCCCTGTGATAAACTATGAAAAGGACAAGCTGTGTGGTGCTTGTGAGAAAGGCAAACAGCACAAAGTTACTTTTAAGTCTAAAACTTGTGCAACCATTGATAATTGTTTGGATCTGCTTCATATGGATCTCTTTGGACCAATTAGTACTCCATCATTCACTGGAATGAGGTACTCCTTGGTCATTGTTGATGAATATTCAAGATACACCTGGGTTTTCTTTGTAAAGCACAAGAGTGAAGTTGCTGACAACATAATTCATTTCATCAAGCAAGCTGAAATTCTATACAAAAGGCCTATAAGGCAGTTAAGGAGTGATAATGGTACTGAATTCAAAAATATCACTCTTAACTCTTTCTGCAGTGAAAAAGGAATTTCACAAGTCTACTCAGCTGCTAGAACTCCTCAACAAAATGGTGTTGTAGAAAGAAGAAACAGAACTCTCATTGAAGCTGCCAGACCCATGATGGCTCAAAACAATGTCAACATTTCTGGGCTGAAGCAGTTCACACAGCTTGCTTTACCCAGAACAGATCCCTAATTGTGAAAAGGCACCAGAAGACTGCATATGAACTTCTTAGGGGGAGAAAACCAGAAATTAGTTTCCTAAGAATCTTTGGAAGTCCTTGCTACATTCTAAATCAGAAAGACCATCTTGGAAAGTTTGATGAGAAAGCAGATGAAGGTATCCTACTTGGATATGCAACAATGATGAACGCCTACAGAGTTTATAACAAAAGGACCAAAACAATTGAAAACTCTGACAATGTAAGCATAGAAGAAGGTTGTTCTCAGCCAGATTGCTCTCCTCCTGAAGATAAAGAATTTGATTTTGAAGAACTGGTTGTACCTGAGAATGAGCCTCCAACTAATCCTCAAGTTGAAGCTGATAATGCTCAAACTCAAGGGGAGCAACTCATTGAAGAAGAAGAAGGTGTCCCAATCTTTGGATATGAGCAAGCTGATCCTACTCCTGCTGAAGAAGCAAATCTTAATCCATCAAATGTTGCTCAAGCTGGATCAGATTCTACAACAACAGTCCATGCTGATCAGTCTCTTCCACAAGCAGATCATGCTGGACTTTCTAATCTGAATCAGTCTACAGTCCCAGTTGAAAATAATCCAACTCATGTGACAAAATGGACAAGATGTCATCCAATTTACCAAATTATTGGTGATCCTCTTACAGGTGTAAAAACAAGAAGCAAGGCAACAGGGAACTTTTGCATGTTTGTCAATTTTGTGAGTAAAGTGGAACCAACTGAGGTTAATGAAGCTCTGACAGATCCATCTTGGGTAAATGCAATGCAAGATGAACTCACACAGTTTGAAAAAAACAAGGTTTGGGAACTTGTTCCAAGACCTCATCACAAGACTGTGATTGGAACCAAGTGGGTCTACAGAAATAAAATGGATGAAAGGGGAGTTGTGACCAGAAACAAAGCAAGATTGGTAGCTCTTGGTTACAGACAAGAGGATGGAATTGATTATGATGAAACTTTTGCACCAGTAGGAAGACTAGAGGCAATCAGAATGTTCTTAGCCTTCTCTGCTCACAAAGGTTTCAAAGTCTATCAAATGGATGTGAAGAGTGCATTTCTTAATGGAAAATTGGAAGAAGAAGTCTATGTTGAACAACCTCCAGGTTTTGAAAGCTCAAAGTTTCCTGATCATGTTTTCAAGCTTGATAAAGCTCTCTATGGCTTGAAGCAAGCTCCAAGAGCATGGTGTGATACTTTGTCTAAATTTCTGTTGGCTAACAATTTCAAAAGAGGTAATGTTGACAAGACTTTATCTGTGAGAAAGTACAATGGTGATATTCTGCTTGTACAAATATATGTAGATGATATCATATTTGGGTCTAGCAATGAAAGACTTTGCAAAAAGTTTTCTGAATTAATGTCTAAAAAGTATGAAATGAGCATGATGGGAGAACTAAACTATTTTCTAGGTCTACAAGTTAAGCAGACTAAAAATGGAATTTTCATAAACCAATGAAAATATGTCAAAGATCTCTTAAACAAATTTGGTTTTAGTGATTGCTCACCTATGAAAAGTCCTATGGGAACTGGTGATAAGCTGGGTGAAGATAAAAATGGTAAATCTGTTGACACCACAGCTTATAGGGGTATGATAGGTTCATTACTTTACTTGACTGATAGGAGACCAGATATTATGTTTGCTACATGTCTTTGTGCAAGATATCAAGCTAGTCCTAAGGAATCTCATCTTAAAGCTGTAAAAAGAATCTTTAGATACCTTAAAGGTAGTCCCAATCTGGGTCTTTGTTATCCAAAAGACTCGGGATTTGATCTAATTGGCTATTCAGATTCTGACTTTGCAGGTTGTAAGATTGATAGAAAAAGTACATCAGGAGCCTGTCAATTACTTGGCAATAGACTTGTAAGCTTGTCCAGCAAAAAGCAGCATTCAGTTTCTATATCTACTGCAGAAGCTGAGTATGTTGCTGCAGGAAGTTGTTGCTCCCAAATCCTTTGGATGCAATATCAGTTTCAAGACTATGATGTCACTGCATCAAAAACTCCAATCTTTTGTGACAGTACTAGTGCCATAGCAATCTCAAACAATCCTGTACTACATTCAAGGACCAAGCACATTGATATAAGATATCATTTCATTAGGGATCATGTGATGAAAGAAGATATTGAACTCCACTTCATTCTAACAGATAATCAACTTGCTGACTTCTTTACAAAGCCATTGGATGAATCAAGGTTCAACTATCTCATAAGTAAGCTAGGTATGCTAAATTTGTAAAAGGCAATGAGCTAAGTAATAGCAAATCTGACCCCTTTGAAATTATCTCAATTTTGAGGGCAAGCTGTGTCTGACACAGACTACCCTTTCATACTTGGTGATTTATCAAGTAAAAGAGGGTAAGCTGAGTCTGACCCAGCTTCGTGGTGATTTTTGTTATTAAATATCTCAGTGCGTTTTATTACTTATTTTATTTTATTTAGTTTACTTGTTGATCCTATTGGAATATGACACGTGTGGGAGTTACAGCCGGTTACTGAAAAAGTACCCTCACTACTTGTTGATCCTCCAATCATAATCTTTCTCTCTCTTACTTTTCCAAACGGTTATTTTGAATAAGGTATATATTATCATTTTAACTTAAATCCCCATTCACTTCTTCATTTTCTCCAATCTGAGGATGGTCAGCCAAATCCAAAATGAGGCAGAGTCAATGCACATCCAATCTGAGGATGGTCAGCCAAAGGAGAAAAGTATCGAACGCACTGGTGACACTGCTTCTCCTCCCCAAGCTGATCAGACTCCTTCTTTCTTACACTCTGAGTCTGCACAGACTGCCAATGCCCCTTCTAGATCACAAGGAGGGGTACAGGTCTCAAAAATTCTCCCTAAGGATGCTTTGGTGCAACAACACACCATTGTGGAAGGGCAATCAAATGCACAAAACATTACACCTGCAGAGTCTTTGTCTGCATCTGTCCTTGGATAGAGGGATTCTGTAGGTTACATGGCTGTCTTTACGGCAGTTATGTCAGCCCCTTGTGTAGCAAAGGGAACCATTGGTAGTCCTCACGATGCCAATGAGAATATAGTCACTATCTCTGGAAGTGACTCTTCATTCGATGATGAGTTAGCCCATCCATTCTCAAGGGATGCTCTGATGGAAGATTCCAGTGGAGGAGTTGATCAAAATCAAGATCAACACATTCCCACTGGCCCTCAGCCTGAATTAAACGTTAATCTTTCTCAGGCTGACCAACTCATTATCATTTCTGAAAAATCCACTCATGAGACTCACTCTCATGAGCAAATTCACCAAAACTCCTTAAGCCTCCACCCCCTTCTATATGAGCTAAGTGACCCAGATTCTAAGGATTGCAGGCTGCTCTTTCCAGAGTCAGTGGCTTTTCAGCCAACTGCAAGTTCTTTCCAAGCTGCCACTATCTCATTTTCAGATATGGTGGGTCAGCTCACTTAGTTCAATTCAACCTATAAGGTTGAGAGCTCAAAGCTGACTGAATGCTTGGAAAAGATCCAAAAGGATCAGGTATTGACGGATTTGAAGGTGGATAAGCTGTCTTAAGAACATACTGCTCTAAAAGAAAGTGTATTAAAAGCAGTTGACTTGATGCAGAAGAACCAGAGCAAGCTGACAGAGTCCCTTGATGGTCTTACTAAAGCAATCAATGAAGAAAGGGAAAGGAACAAGGGTACTCTGAGTCTTTTTGAGAAGGTTGCAACCAAATTCACAAGAGATGTCACTGTTGAGCTTCAATCTGCTAATAAGTCACAAGCAGATTTCAAGAATGATCTGATTGAAGCTTCAAAGAGTGTCAAATCTAAGATTGGCCTCCTCCATGAGGATTATATTGAACTAAGAAGGGCCTGTTGTCTAACAAATATAAAGATTGACTTGATCAGCCAAGATCTCAAAGGCCTCTTTGCCACTCCTGTAAGCTCTTTCCCTGCTGATGATGACAAAAAGGGGGAGAAGAGTACTACAAAGAAGAAGAGTGCTATGAGTGCTGATGAAATTGAGCAAGAAAGAGAAAGACAACAAGCTCAGGTTGACAAAGAAATTGCAGATTATTTTGATAGACTGGAAGAAAGACAGAATAAGGCCAGAGCTGAGGAGGCTGCCAATGATATAAGGATGGTTGTGTATGGTTCCAAGGTGGAAGGTGAGAAGGAAACTGATAAGATAAAAATACCAGAGTCTGAGTCTGGTGGTGAAAATGATGGAAAATTGAATGAAGAGGCTAAGAAGGAGAGTGGTACAATTGAGGGGGAGACTGCTGATGTTGTAATGGGAGATATAAGGAAGGATGATGGAGTTGAAAAAGAAACTGAAGTTGAAAAGGAAATTGGAGATATAAGGATGGATGATGGAGTTGAAAAAGAAACTGAAGTTGAAAAAGAAATTGGAGATATAAGGAAGGATGTTCGTGTTGAAAAAGTTAAAGGAAAATCTTCCCAAGTTGTTCCTGTGCAAGCTGTGCCATTGCAAGTTGTGTCCTCCAAATCTGACACAGCTCCTAAAGAAATAATTGTTGAATCATCTTCTTCTGGTGAAGACACAGCCACTCTGTCCCAGTTCATGATAAAGAAAAGGCCAACTGAAGCTGGGTCAAGTGGTGTGAAGGTCTTAACTCAAGAAGAAAAAGATTGGGAGCTGGCTGCTCAACAATCACCCATTCTAAAGATGTCAGTTAAGGAGGCATATAAACTGGTAAAGGAAGACAGACTGGAAAAGGAAAAAATGGCTGAATTGCAATCTGATCCTGAAATTGCCAAGACTGTTCAAGAACAACTTAATAAGGAAGATGAAGAAGACCTTGCAGCCATTGGATCCAAAAGAAAGAATGTAAGCAAAGGCCAAGGGAAGAAGAAAGTGGTGGTTCACACTAAGCCATCACAGAAGGTAATGGATGTGAAGAAAAGTGCTAAAGCCCATGTTGGGTGGGAGGCTCTGGAAATAAAGAAAGCTAAAGAAAGACTGAATTAGAGAAGGCATCCAGAGCCAATCACCTAAGTTCAAATGAAAAGAAGAAGAGGGAAGCCCATTCCTTGCATTAGATGTACAAGAGAAGGTTATGAAACCAACTGGGAAACTCATGATCTGGATAAGCTGTCTGATTTAGGTTACACTGAGTGGGTTGAGTTGTATGACATTATTGTTGGTATGCCTGGCATTCATCGAGAGACAGTCTTGGAAGCCCTTGAGAAGAAATTAGCTATTATTGTGAAACACAAGATTAATATCACTGGCCTTCCAAGACCCAAAACATATGATATGGATGATGAAGATGAGTCTGAAGAGCCTCTCAAAAAGAAAAGGAGAAGACATATCAAGCTTGATGGTCCTGAAGGAAGTCATGCAGATTTCTTAAAGAATTTGAACCCTTCAGAGTTACTTAAACAATTGGCTCCTGAAGCTCTTGACAAAATTCTTAGTCATCTCAATCTGTCTCTACCTGCTGGTGTACCTAATGCAAGAAGTGGGATGCACATAACTAAACCTGAGCATGGCATGTATTTTGTGAATGCAAGAGGGCAACTTGTCTTCCAAAGAACTGCTGAATTGAAAAAGGTACCAACTATGCACCTATTTACCTTATACAGATTTTGTGGTACTTTCAGTGAAAAAGGTAATGGGTATGAGCAGTTCCTCATTGATGAGGGGTTAGATAGACAAGTAGATGTGAGAATTGCCCCATCATTTGAAGTTAAGCAAGAAACTGTAGAAATGATTGGGGAATAAGTTTTGAATGTAATACTTTGTATTTCTCAATATATGCAAGTATTTGTGCAAATTCAGTTATCTTGTTAGAACTTCATATCAAATTGAAAAGAACCCAAAAGATTCAAAGGGTCACATGCTGTTAGTCATATTTTACTTTGATTCTTTGTAAGCTGATAGTTAGAAGTGTAGTTGGGTTTCGTCATCATCAAATAGGGGGAGATTGTTGAGTCCCAATGTTAATTGTAAATTTAATAATGACAAATCTGGTAATCTTTTTGGTTCTTGTAATCTGATCTGGGTCAGACTAAGCTGACACAGCTTGCAATCTATTTCTGACCCAGATCATGCTTCATACTTTGTAATGTAATATCTTACGGAAGCTAGTGTTATTCAAGCTGCATTAACATGTACATAGCATTCAATCCAAGTCGAAGAGGAGGATTGAAGATAGAAGACCAAGCTGGTAGTGGAAGGCAGCTTGGGATTAGCAGTCAGCTTGGAAACACTTAGGCAGATTGGTACCTTGACAAACGGTCCAATATGTGTCTGACAATCAAGTGAAGATAACAACCTGGATTGAAGATAAGAACAAATGACGTGACTAGGAAGAATCCTAGGATCCAGGTTGGTGGTTAGATATTGTTAGGACCAGTTCACCTGGAACTGGCCAGTCACCAGTTCACACTTGCCAGTCACCAGTTCATACTTGCCAGTCACCAGTTGCATCTGGAGACCAGTGAAACTGGTGACCAAGAAGATATTGTATTATCTTTTGGAAGCAAGTATGTTAGGACCAGTTCACCTGGAACTGGCCAGTCACCAGTTCACACTTGCCAGTCACCAGTTGCATCTGGAGACTAGTGAAACTGGTGACCAAAGATGATTTGTCGAGAAATATATTGAAGTCCAGTTGCACCGTACAGTTAACGCAACTGAAGACTTCCTCCAGTTGAGAACTGACCAAGTTGAAGAAGCATTCCAGTTGAAGTCGAAGACAACAAATGGAAGATAGAGAATGGCAATGGCAGCGAAGCCCAGTTGGCATTCTAGTCAGTTACAAACTGGAGACCATCAGTGAAAAGCCCTTACAAAGCTTTACACTGATTACGAGGAATTGACTTGTATGCTTTATGTACCTTTAACATGCGACTTTACACTGCTTTTTAAGGAATTAAATGCTATTCCTTAAATGCTCCCAACCACATTTGTACGGCCAAAGTTAACATCCCAATGTTAACTTTGCCTATAAATACAAGTCATTGCACAACCAAGAATATTACTTCTATCGAACAAGTTCTCTCGAATAACTCTTCGAATAAACTTCGATAGAATTCACACTTTGCAAACCTGCAATATTCTTGGTGAACTTGTGCAATCTTCTCTCAATCGCTAAAAGGAACATTTCACAACTTTAAGTGTTTCGATTGTCTTGAGAAATTCCGAGTGTAGATCAATTGTATTTCATAGGTTGTTAGGATATTTACATTCGTGTATTATCTTGGTTCCGCATCAACCTTGTAATTTGTTTAATATCAATAAATAAATTACACATTGAAAAATACATATTGTCTCATCAAGTTATCTTACAAGTTATTTGTATTATTGCATTGTTCTTTACTTATTGTCTTTTATATAGGTAATCTATCTAGAACTTGGTATATACACACTGCAACTGGTCGTCTCTAGTTCAGTGCATATATTGCAAAGTAACTCCACCATCGACATAGAGGTGTCTTCAGTAGTACCATCTAACGAGTTGGGACTTATAAGTGGTATCAGAGCAGAAGGCTAATAAACTTTCCTATATCTGCTAAGATGAACACTACTGAAGGTGGAGATGGTTCTGGTTCAGGTGAAAACCCCTCGAATACAAATGCACAACCTTTTCAAAATGTTAACACCAACCCTCCTCCTCCTACTGCCCCAAACCATGTCCATGTACACTACTCTAACACTCCTGTTCCAAAATTTGATGGAAACAGTGAGACATTCGGTACATGGAAGGCTAGAATGCTTTTGCATTTTGGTGGGATTGAAAGGTATATGTTGAAAATCCTTAAGGATGGACCATATATACCCATGTCCCTTGGGGTTAGTCCTCTTCTTGATCCAACTGGAAGAAGAGGTTCAAGGGAAAAGCTTGAAGACCATTGGTCTGATGAGGATCGCAGACTGGTGGACTTGGACACCAGACTGAAAAACATGATCCTTGGGGCTGTCCCTGAAGACCTAATTCCAACACTTGTGTTGTTTCCCAGTGCCAAGTCTATGTGGGATGAATTAGTGATTCAATTTGAAGGAGGTGATGACACAATTGTCACCAGAAAAGTTGCTTTGAACAAGAAGTATGAATCCTTCTTTGCCTTGCCCAATGAAAGTCTAACTGGTACATACACCAGATTTTCTAGCCTCATCAATCAGTTGAGAGGATTGGGTGTAGAGAAGGATAAGGATATTCTTCTTGAGAAGTTTTATGATATTCTTCCTTCCAAATGGGAAAACATGGTTCTTGTCTTGAGACAAGGTAAAACCTTGCACACTCATACTCTAGCATCGCTCTATGGAGCCTTCAGATTCACTGAAGATAATAATGCTGCAAGACTTGTGGCTGAGCAAGATGCCATGAACCATGCCCAGAGTTCCAAGGTTGCTAATGCAATTGAGCGACCTTGTGCTGCTTTAATGTCTTCTGAGAGTGTCCAGGTACACTCGATGAAGGAGATGTTGAACAGTTTCTTAAACTCTGGGCTGACCACTGAAAACAGTGATGGCTGTAATGAAACTGACGATGATGATCTGGTCGCCATGATTGCTAAAACCTTTAATAGGTTTAAGCATAAATCCAAAAGATTTAATGGCCTCAACAATGCTTCCAGCTCCAGCTCTCTGGATAAGACCAATCTTACATGCTATAAGTGTGGTAAGAAAGGTCATTTTATGAAGGAATGCAGATCTAGTCAGTTGAACAACCAAACTGGCCCCTCTGTCCCTAATTTCAATCGGCCTGATGATAGCTACAAAGCTAAATACAAGAAGCTTAAGGCCCAGATTGCCCTCCTGTCCATGGAAAAGAAAAAGGATCAGTACTTAATGGCACAAACTGAGGGAAAATGGGAGTACTCTGATGACTCATCTGACGATGAAGAAGAGGAAAGGGACATGTGTTTCATGGCCTTGGAAGATCAACAACAGCAGCATGTGGTGAAAGAAGATGTCATCTCTGGAAGATGGGTGGACATCATACTGAAAAAGGTATGTGACTATGATAACCAGGTTGACCCTGAACTAAAACTGGACCTGGCTGAATCATTAAGTGGTGATTTGGCATTTGTGGAAACTGTTAGAGCTGATAGTGAAAGATATCTTGACACTATCTTAATTGAACTGAACAATGTTAAACCACAACTAAATGATTTGCAAAGTGTCCAGTTGGCTCTCAAGGAGTCAGTTTTAAAGATTGAGGCTTTAGAACTTGATAATCAAAAATTATTTCTGATTTTGAAAAAGCACAAAAGATTATCAAGTCATGGGTAAAAGCATCTGGCAAAAACTACGATGCATTTTCAAGAACTATCGATGCCCAGAAAAATGCATGGAAATCTGAAGATCTGGAGATGGCAGCTCTTATACCAGATCTTCATGCATTGCCTCCATCTCTCCAGGTTGAAACACCTTATGATCAACCTGAAGCTGTTGAAACTGAAACCAATGAGACCACCCCCTTTGAGGTTAAAACTGGATCCAAACAGGCTAAAGCTTCAGTCAAAAAGGCCACTGGTAACAAGCCTTTACCTCAAAAGTCTAAGGTGCCCAAGACCCGACAGACTAAAGCACCAGTTAAACCAAGGTCCAAGGTTCAACTGCCTGATCAAAATAATATTTTGGTTAATCTGGAAAGACAACTCCAACTTTTGTCTCGGCAGGTTCAGAGTTGTACTACCCGGATTAACAATCTGGAAGGAGGTTTATCACCTCCAGTTTTCAAACAAAATATTAAACCACTCCCTTCTGTACCTAAACTAAAGAATGTTCATTCTGGAACAAAATCTGGTAAAATTAAAGGGAGTAAGTATCAAATACCAATTGTTTTTACTCCTGCACCTGGAGCTGGTGATAATGCTCCAGATGTAGCCTCCAGTTCAACACCTCAACAATCAACTGTGGCTTCTGTAGAGAAGTCCAATGGACCCATCAAGAAAAGATGGGTTCACAAAAAGAACTAATGATTTTTGTGTGTGTGTAGGGCGATCGAAAGAAAAATATCTGGTATCTGGATAGCGCTGCTGGCCGGACTATGACCGGATGTAAGCCCCTACTGGAAGAGCTCACTGTCCAAGATGGACCGACAGTGACTTTTGGTAACGATCAATCTGGAAAGACTGAAGGATATGGTGTGCTCAATAATGGACAAGTCGAATTCAAAAGAGTTGCATTTGTGAATGGTTTGAAATATAACTTGATCAGTGTAAGCCAACTTTGCGATAATGGCTTCAGAGTATTGTTCGATATTGCACAAGGCACCATATTTAACAAGGATTGGAAAGTAGTGATGATTGCACCAAGAAAAGGGAATGTGTACATCATGGATATGGAACCAGCTCCAAAAGAGCAATGTTTCTATACCAAAGCTGATGAGGACACCAACTGGCTATGGCATAAAGGTTATCCCACCTTAATTTCAAAAACATTAACAAGTTGTCTCGCAAGCAACTGGTTGATGGGATACCTCAGATTTCCTTCAATAAGGAAAAGCCATGTCCAGGGTGTGAGATGGGTAAGCAGAAGACAGCCAGTTTTAAAACTAGGCAAAATTTTAGCATCACTGAACCTCTTCACATGCTTCATATGGATCTTTTTGGTCCAGTGAATGTTCAAACTAGAGCTGGAAAGAAGTACACTCTAGTTGTGGTTGATGAATTCACCAGATATTGCTGGGTGGTATTCATTAGATCCAAAAGTGATGCTCCTGCTGAAGTCATCTCACTTATCAAACGAATTGAGCTCAAGTATACTCGAAAAGTTTGTCAGTTGCGAAGTGATAATGGTACTGAATTCCAAAACAAAGTACTTGAAACATTTTGCAATGACACTGCATCTCTCAAAACTTCTCATCAGTTCACTCTCCAGAGCAAAATGGAGTTGTTGAAAGAAAGAATCGTACACTGATAGAAGCCGCCAGAAGTATGCTATCTGAATCTGGTCTTCCCACCAGTTTTTGGGCTGAGGCAGTTGCAACTGCTTGTCACACCCAAAACCGGTCAGTCTACATCAAGAGACATAAGAAGACTGCCTACGAAGTACTCAGGAATCGTAAACCAAATATTGGATATTTCCATGTATTTGGTTGTCCAGTTTATATACTGAACGATTCCAGTCAGCTTGGAAAGTTTGATGCAAAAGCTGATGAAGGGGTATTTTTAGGCTATTCAGATATTCGAAAGGCCTTTAGAGTTTATAATTATAGACTCCAAAAGGTGCATGAGACAATTCATGTCACATTCGATGAATCAATTGAAGCAATCAACAAGAGACCAAGCCTTGGTATTTCTCCAGTCATTCCAATCAACTTTGGTGAAACTGACCAAGTTCATCGGTCAGTTGTTTCACCAGAAGATGCTTCCAGTTACAACAAACTGGAACCAGTCAAGAAGAAGAAAAGCACCAGTGACACATCATTTTATCCCTCCATCAATTTAACTTACCACAAGAATTGGTGATTGGATCAGATGTACGTGCCACTCCAATATCAGCACCAGTTCAAACACCTACTTCTCCAGTTCTTCATGAAATACCTTCAACTGAGGAATTTCATGATGCTAATCGAGACCTCATTGACTCTGATGAGGATGTAGAAGTTGTTTGGACTGATCCCTCTCCAGATGCTGCTGCAACTGAAGAAGATCTCCAGGTGACTTGCACTGATATTGTAGTTCACCAGCCTAGTCAATACACTAGATGGACTCGAGCCCACCCAATTGAACAGATTGTGGGTGATCCAACTAGTGGGGTTCAGACTAGAAGAGCCATCAGTGAGCAATGCTTAAACGTCACCTTCTTATCTTTAATTGAACCAAAGAAGATTGACGAGGCTATGGCAGACCCAAGCTGGGTGGAAGCTATGCAAGAACAGCTCCTCCAGTTTGAAAGGAACAATGTTTGGGAGCTTGTTCCTTGTCCACCAGGGTTAAAGAAAGAACCTATTGGTACCAAATGGGTCTACCGAAACAAAATGGATGAAGATGGCCATGTTGTAAGAAACAAGGCCAGACTAGTTGCCCAGGGTTATAGTCAAGCAGAGGGCGTTGACTTTGATGAAACTTTTGCTCCAGTTGCAAGACTTGAAGCCATAAGAATATTCTTGGCTTATGCAGCCCATCTGCAGTTCAAGGTCTTCCAGATGGATGTCAAAAGTGCGTTCCTTAATGGAACATTGGAAGAAGAAGTTTATGTTAAGCAGACTCCAGGTTTCATCGATGAAAAGCATCCTCATTGGGTTTATAGACTGAACAAAGCATTGTATGGTCTAAGACAAGCCCCAAGAGCCTGGTATGATACTTTAACTAAACATCTTCTTAAAAATGGCTTTCAAAGAGGTGCAATAGATAATACCTTGTTTATCTTGAAAGAAAGAGGTAATATCTTATTGGTACAAATTTATGTTGATGACATTATTTTTGGTTCAACTGATGATGCAATGTGTAAAAAGTTTTCTAAAATCATGTCATCTGAGTATGAGATGAGTTTAATGGGTGAATTAACATTTTTCTTAGGTCTTCAGATTAAGCAAACTGAAAATGGAATTTTCATAAACCAAGGAAAATATGTCAGAGATTTGTTAAGAAAATACAAATATGATTCAATCCCATCAAAAAACACACCTATTGCAGCACCATTGAATTTGGACTCTGACCCAACTGGCAAACCAGTTAACATAACTGACTATAGAGATATGGTTGGTTCACTGATGTACTTAACTGCCAGTCGACCAGATATAATGTTTGCAACATGTTTATGTGCCAGGTTTCAGGCTAACCCTAAAGAATCACATTTGCACGCTGTAAAGCGTATCTTTAGATACCTGAAAGGGTGTCCTAATCTTGGTCTTTGGTACCCCAAAGGCTCAGGATTAGATCTAATGGGTTATTCAGATTCTGATCATGCAGGTTGTAAGATAGATAGAAAATCAACAACTGGTGGTTATCATTTCCTTGGAGGAAAACTGGTAAGTTGGACCAGCAAGAAGCAGACTTCAGTCTCTATGTCCACTGCTGAGGCAGAGTACATTTCTGTGGCCAGTTGCTGTGCCAGATTCTCTGGATCAAGAACCAGTTACTAGATTATGGTCAGAAGTTTACTAAGACCCCAATCTTTTGTGACAACACCAGTGCAATTGCTATATCTCACAACCCAGTGATGCACTCCAAAACAAAGCATGTTGACATCAGGTATCATTTCATTCGAGATCATGTTATGAAAGGAGATATTGAAATTCATTTCATCCCCACTGACAAACAGTTAGCTGATGTTTTTACTAAACCTCTCGATGAGAAAACCTTTAAACATCTCATCAGCGAACTGGGAATGTTAAACCCTTAACTGGAGCCTTCTTTGTTATTGAACGCGTCAGTGACACTGATGAAGTTCTCCAGTTGAGGAGGTCCAGATAATCTTTGCTCGCCAGGCTATCGAACGCCTTTGTGATACTATCTTGGCACTAATCGATTTCTGGATCATCATTTTAGGGGGAAAGACTCAAAATAATTTCCTGACTAAAATTCGTTTTTGTTTGAAAATGCAACTGGAGAACTCTTCAGTTGGAAACTGGTACTGGACTGATCCTCCAGTTATCAGGTTCAGTCTTTGTCTAAATTTTTATAACGTTACAAATACTTGGTCAATATGTGTGACACGTGATGATACTCGAGTGTTTTAAACCACTTTATAACGTGATCTGACGTGTTTGAAACCATTTTAGTACTTGACAACTGTTTGTATTGGGAAAACAAAAAGTGAGTGGGGACATGGGTAAAGTAAGCCGTCGTAGCATTTAATGCTGACATGGTAACATTTAATGCTTACATGGAAAGTTATATTTTTATTTCAAAACTCAAACTCATTTTGTCAAAATATCTTCAAAATTGATTTGGTTTAATAAAATATAATTTTTGTTTTACATTGGGATCTTGAATCCCCTTATAAATACCCTTATTTACTCCGTAACTCATTTATTTTTTCTTTCTCTTACATTCCTTCATTTACTTCCAATCATCAATATTGCTTCATTCTTCTCTTTGCTTCACAAATCAAAAACCCTAAATCCCAAATTTCATTTTCATTCTTCTATGGCTCCTAGATCATCATGTTCAAGAGATGTAAATCTCTTGACTGTTCCATACAATCCCTCACCAGATGTCACACAGGCACCTGGTGCCCCTAGTAGTGCTTCGGTCATAAAACTAAATCCAAATAATCCTATGGCCAGCCTACGAGGATCTCAAGGGTCCGATACCCTTATTGGAAGAATTCAAAAGTTTTTGAAGAATTCTCCAATAGGACCATCATTCTCTCTAAACCCACGTAAGTGTTTCACAACTACTTATGTGAGTTTTGGTACACTGCCGTTCTTTCTTCCGATTGTTCCTCCATCAGTTTCACATTAAAGGATGGAACAATCCAGTGTACCTTGTCAGCTGATACATTGAGGGATGCCTTACGCCTCAATTACTGGAGAGAGGGTGAATCTCCAGTCGTCTTGCCCCCAAATATAAACTTTCGCCAAGTACTCCTGGAAATGGGACACAGGGAGTGTTTGGAGAATGGGGTGTTGAAGACAAAAGGTGCGATGACCATGAAGGGCCTTACACCTTCATGGAGGTATTTTTTCATCCACCTGGTGGAGAGCATGGGTGGGAGTTCTGGTGGACTTGACCAGATTAACTCCTCGCAAGCAGAGATGGCTTACTGCTTGTGGAACGGATTGAGAGTGGACTTTGCAGATATTTTGTATAGAAGCCTAGTACAAAAACTGAAGGGCTCCAGGGGTGTGTGTATCCCCTTTTCAAGGTTTCTCTCTCTCTCTGTTTTCAACAAATTCTGGGCCATGAAGAGTATAAAAGTACAGATTCACCGTACACAAGGCCAGATATGTTGAGGAATCTAGACTCTCTGGTATCTGAAGCTGGAGAGGTCAAAATTCCAGAGCGAATGCTACTGGCATTTGCTAAAACTGATGCACCTTTGGAAAGTGAATCAGAAAGACAATTGGGCGGGCCTCAAAATAATGAGGGACCCTCCAGTTCGTCTCAAGTTGTGGTTGAGGATAGAGCAACCATAACTGAAGCAACTCCAATCACGTCTATCCCTGGTGAAGATACTTCGGTATCTGATCCTCCAACAGATGTACCCATCCAGGAAACTGGGGAAGGTCATCTGGAGACTGTCCAGGTAACTGAACAGCCCTCTGTCACATTCATGGATCTGGACATGAGTGTTAATGACGAGGAAATCCTTATAGAATCTTCAGATTCTGAAGGTACTGAAACAGACCAGGAGATTCTTGATGCTTCTGTACAAGCTCAAGACCCTTCATCTCCAGTCTTACCTCCAGACGCATCAATTTCATTTTCACCCCCTCAAGTAAATACTCCTACTGATACATCCTTACCAATATATTCCGCTCCCTTACCAACTGGGCAATTCTCACTTACTCGAGAAATGCCCCCACCACCGTCGCCGTTGTTCACACCTGAGCATTCTCAGCATGAACAACACATTGAATTTCCAGTCCTTTCTTCTTCCACCACTCCTTCTATATATTCAACTGCTGGCCTAACAACTGGGGAGACTTCCATCAGTTTGCCTCCTCCAGTTGCTCCAGTAGTAACTGCAAGTGGTCAGTGACACCTTCTCCTTTGTCACTGGACAGTCAAGTTGTCTCCATTCAAGCCGATCTCCAAAACCTTCTAACCAGGGTGGAGGAGATTCAGAAGACACTTGATAAGAACACCAAGTCTTTCTCCAGATACCACAAGGACTCTTTGACAAACATCAAGGTGGTCGATCTGGGGATAAACAAGTTTTCTTCTAACGAAGACTTGGTGTTTGGAAAGCTTAATGAGTTGGTCACTGGCTGCAACAATCTGGCTGGTACTCTAAAAGAAGCCTTTGACCTAACTCACTCCAAGGTCACCAGTTCAATCTCCAACCTGCTAGGAAATACTGTCAGAACTTCAGAGGTTGACTTGAGAGAGATTGAAAGGCAGGTTAAAGAACTTATTGAAAGACCTGGCCTAGATGTACCTGGCTAGAGAAGAACGTTTGATTGAAAGGGTGATGTCTGAGATCACCAAGCTGGCCACTCCTCAGGTTGATCTGGCCCCACTTACCAGTGAGATCAACTAGTTGAGGGGCAGCATTGAAAATTTGAACACCCAAGTATCTCTACATGCTGAATCATTGAATAAACTGACCACTGAAGTAGAGAATATGAAGAAGGATGATGAGGATGTTAAGGATAAGGTTGTCTCAGGTTTGGATGAAGACTCCAAAATCTTGAATGAATTGAAAACTGGTCAAGACCAAGTTGTTGCAAATGTCTTGACCCAGTCCAAGGAGACGAACAATTTATGGAGGTCCTTCAGGATGATGTGTGGCATATTCAAAGAGTGTAAGGACTTGCAATCATGGCAGCCTCTTGACCGGTTTCCATCTCACCCCTCTGAATGGGAAGCAATTAGGGCAGGTCTAGATGCTGCCAAGGGGGAAAGAAGTTCAGTCCTTACACGACCAGTTGCACCTGGAAGGACTCCATCTGGATCTGGAAGGGAATTGGTTGTAGCTACCAGTACTGAAGCTGGTGAGCAAAGGGTAGGTGGATCTGGTGGTAATGGAGATAGTGGGAATGTTGGTTTGGATAAAGGTAAAGGAGTAGCTGTTGAAGCATCTGCCCAGCCGGCCACTGATGAAATGTTAGAAACTGGAAATACTGACATACTTCCTCCAGTTTCAGATAGTGATAGCAGAAGACTGGCCAGACTTGGAAATGACATTAAAGAAAAGAAGAAAATGAAACAAAGAAACCAAGTGGAAGCCAGGGCACATCTTGCTCAAATCAATTTGCTGGATATGAGTGATGCCAATCTACTGGGTATCACTAAGGATGAGTATGTTAGGGTTAAAAATGATCCCAGGATAGTTGACCAGTTGAATGAAATGCTAGATGTAGAACTGGATAGACACTATGATGAGGATGAGGCAGAATTTGATGCCAGAAGTTTAAACATTTCAGTGGAGAAGGCTAAAGAAATGAGGGCCAGTGGGATTCTGAAGAGAATTGCAAATGTCAAAAAGGTTGTGAAGGATGTTTTGAATCTACCAAGGAGAAGGATTCCACAACCAAGAAGACCACTGACAAAAGATGCAAGGGATGCTGACCTTAGCACATTCGTTGAACCAACTGGCGAAGTTTCAAATGAAGACATTAAGTCCGCTGTACTGGCTGCTGGTGCTGGGAGTATAAAAATCACAAATGAATCTGTAGCTAGAAATTACTACTCCCAGATCATGTCAACCAGAAGACATAGTGGTACTATTAGTAGTGTCAATGTTACAATCAAGCCAGGCACCAAGGTTTTTCAAATCGAAGTTAAGTATACTGGTGGGCCACTGGTTAGAACTGATGATCCTGGTGCCATGCAATATGGGTTCAGCGAATGGGTGGAGATGGTGAATGTGTTGGATGCTAAGGCACAAAAGAATAGGTTCGAGAAAGCATGGGTAAACTTTCTAAGGGGGAAGATTCAACATAAAGAAAATCTTGAGCAAAAGTTGAATATTGACCCTGAAGATACTCAGCCTATCTCTTCAGTTGCCAAGGGAAGAAGAACTGGCGAAGGGCCATCTCATTAAGTTCTTTCTTCAGTTTATCTACTTGTAATTTGTATTTACATTCTGTAACTTGTATAAATGTCATTCCCTTGTATAAATGAAGTTACCAGTTTGTAACCACAAGGTAGATAAAAGATTAAAATATAACAAACCTAAAAGAAAAACCTAAGGCATTTATTGATCTATAAAAATGCCTTAGATAACTTAAATAGATTTAAATCGAACAAGTCTCTCCAGTTCACACTTGTGCAGATACAAGAACTAGAAAAGACTTAGACTATATTTCTAGACAAATAGGGGGAATCTGTTAGGACCAGTTCACCTGGAACTGGCCAGTCACCAGTTCACACTTTCCAGTCACCAGTTGCATCTGGAGACTAGTGAAACTGGTGACCAAAGATGATTTGTCGAGAAATATATTGAAGTCCAGTTGCACCGTACAGTTAACGCAACTGAAGACTTCCTCCAGTTGAGAACTGACCAAGTTGAAGAAGCATTCCAGTTGAAGTCGAAGACAACAAATGGAAGATAGAGAATGGCAATGGCAGCGAAGCCCAGTTGGCATTCTAGTCAGTTACAAACTGGAGACCATCAGTGGAAAGCCCTTACAAAGCTTTACACTGATTACGAGGAATTGACTTGTATGCTTTATGTACCTTTACCCGGATAATAAGCCTTATCTTATTATTTAAGTATTATAAGGTACATAAAGGTGGTTATGTAAAGTCACTTTAACATGCGACTTTACACTGCTTTTTAAGGAATTAAATGCTATTCCTTAAATGCTCTCAACCACATTTGTACGGCCAAAGTTAACATCCCAATGTTAACTTTGCCTATAAATACAAGTCATTGCACAACCAAGAATATTACTTCTATCGAACAAGTTCTCTTGAATAACTCTTCGAATAAACTTCGATAGAATTCACACTTTGCAAACCTGCAATATTCTTGGTGAACTTGTGCAATCTTCTCTCAATCGCTAAAAGGAACATTTCACAACTTTAAGTGTTTCGATTGTCTTGAGAAATTCCGAGTGTAGATCAATTGTATTTCATAGGTTGTTAGGATATTTACATTCGTGTATTATCTTGGTTCCGCATCAACCTTGTAATTTGTTTAATATCAATAAATAAATTACACATTGAAAAATACATATTGTCTCATCAAGTTATCTTACAAGTTATTTGTATTATTGCATTGTTCTTTACTTATTGTCTTTTATATAAGTAATCTATCTAGAACTTGGTATATACACACTGCAACTGGTCGTCTCCAGTTCAGTGCATATATTGCAAAGTAACTCCACCATCGACATAGAGGTGTCTTCAGTAGTACCATCTAATGAGTTGGGACTTACAGATATGCATATGCGTGTCCTTACTCTTATTGGACGATGAAGAATGTGCAGTTGTACGTGGGGGACCACAAGTACGAGGTGAAGGCACGATTGATTATTCCTTCATCATCCATTGAAAGAAGTATACGTGGATTAATTGGATACCAAGAGAAGAAGAGCTTTCGCCTATAAAAGCTTCATTCCTTGATTGCATATGTGTCGCATTCCTGAGAATCATTCTTCACACAAGTTTCTATGCTCTTAGACACAACTTAGTCTGTACGAGATCAGCTTGGGCTGATTCTCTTGAGCTGAAACTTATTGATTGTTGTTTGTCATTTCATAGGGTTGTTTAGATATCTGTAGGCTATCTTTATTCCGCAACAACCCTGTAATTCTTTGTATATATTATTTCTTAATAAAGGATTACATTTGAAAACCACAATCTGTGTCTACGAATGTTTCACTCTATTTACTGCTTTACTGTTTTAATGATTCTTGTTCTTTACTTGTTTAATATATAATCTGAGTCTTTAAAACGTTTTATTTAAAAGTTTGTAAAGTTCGAGAAAAGTTGTATTCACCCCCTCTACAACTATCATGTGTACAATATACTTTGGTATATTGATACACCTTGGGACGTATCACTTTTACATAAAATAATTTTTGTTAAAATTAAATTAAATGGTCTATTAATAAAAAATGAATACAATTAAATTTAATTATCTATAATATACGAGTAATGAAAATATATAAAGTTTATATATTCACATTTAATGTAATTCTTTTTTAAATTAAGAATACATTTTCATAATTTTGTTTTATTAATATGAAAGATTAAAATGATTTATAAAAAATAATCATATATACAAAATCCTACAATCAGCCCGTCCATCGGACGGGTCTATACCTAGTTAAGCATTAAAAGTACAAAGATTTTGGGATTCAGAGATTAAAAAGGTAAAACTGAAACAAAAAGATCAAATACAGATGCTTCCAACCATGCAAACATTTCCCCCCCACAATCTTGTAGTTAGATACCAAAAATATAACTAATAGATTACTAACATCAAGATTGAGGAAACAAACCAAAATTAAGATCAGTGAGAGATTTAGAGAACTTCCCTGAGTATCACAACCTAAATTGCAGAGGCATCAATACAACGAAATAACTTACAACATGTCATAAACACCACCAACAACAGAAATCCTTCCAACAAGTCATAAAGGACAGCCATAATATCATAAAAGAAATGTCTGGAACAACATCAGACAAATATTAATCAATCAAAAGTGAGAGGAATATAAAGACTAATCCAACTTAACCAAAAACTTTTACAACTTCACAAGTAAAGCAAACAACTAAACATGCAAAGAACATAAAGACTAATTTGAGTTAATGGAAACTTTTATGACCTCATCACAGAAAAGGGGCAATTTTAACCCAAACTAAACAACCAACACCTTGCAAACATAATGTAAAGATAAAAACAACCAATGGTTTTCTTATAAGTAAAAAACCACCTTACTGAATGTGAACTTTGTATCCACACCCAAATAAGAAAAAAAACCCAATCATTGCCTGCAGCAATCTGCACTACAGTCTCATTATCAAAACATATATCAATCACCAACCTAGCAAGGTACAAAATCCTAAACAACCATCATACAACCATTAACCGAACAGCAAGGGTCACACAAATCAACTAAGACAAATAAGAGGGGCCGTCATGAAGACTAAGAATGCCCGAAACAGAAGAAAAAAAAAGGCGGCCATAATCGGAAAAAAAAAAAGGCGGCCATAATCGACTAAGAATGCCCAGAATAAACAAAGATCAACAAATGCCATATTCAAGCAGCACATAACAATCATAAGATCCACATACTATAAAATGCTCAAACAATCGAGAATCATGAAAACCATGAGGATAAAAAAACAAACATTATTATAGAGCTGCAAACCAACAAAAGTCCAACAACATATCTAACATATTTTCAGAAGAAAGAACATACCAAGACAAAATTAGCAACACTATAATGAAAGCAAAGTCATCAAACCAGATTTGTATCAAAATGGTTCCCCATGTGAAAAGCAAAACATCTTGCAAATTGCAACATCAAAGAAGAGCATATCAAAGTAAATCAAAAGAGGCATGTCATTGACAAGACAAGATCAGATATACAAATTTCTTTTTAGAGACAACATGTGTAAAGAAACACACAAAAAGAAATAAAGAAGCAGACTTTCAAATACCAAATGCAAACACCAAAAAATAGTACTGTCAAGCAACAAGCATAAGCAAGCAATATTGACGAGCAAATAAGCTTAACACCGAGCATATCTAAGCAGTTAACACCGGACAAATAACTTAGTAACAAAAAACAAGCAACGAGTACCAAAAAACAAAGTTGCTAGTACTGATCAAAAGATTGAGTTGAGCAACTACTTAGTAACAAAAAAACATCAAACATAGGAACAGATACCGAACTCAAAAAATTTATCCTTCAATTATCAAGTTTAATGATTTCACTAGCATATAACACAATTTCAAACAAGCAAAACCATAGAACATACACTTTTAACGAATCATCATTAGTAAGATAAAACATTTTAACAACCAATTTCATAGTCAACCATGTAAAAACATGACAAGGTTTAGGTGTCACAAGATCCATTACTAAAATCCATCTTTTAATTAATACAATAGTCATCACAATAGCTCTCATTTTATACTTCTTATAATCGGATATTGTAAGTCCCTGAATACGATGGTTAACCCCGAAAGTGTATAATACAACAAGTCTAATAATCACTAGAATGGACTAGTATTACTTAAATATAAATGCAAGTATATAAATAAAGTAATACAAGACTTAAAGCAATAAACAAGTAAAGTGGAACATTATGTATTTTTCAAGGTGTATTTTATTTATGATGTTAAATAAAATACAAGGTTGTGCGGAATCAAGATAATACAAAATAAGTATGTTTCCTAACAACCCATGAATTACAAATGATCTATATTTGTCAAATAACTCTTTTGGATCGAGATACTTAAAGTTGTGAAGTATCCCTGTTTAAGATCGAGAGTATTTAGACAAATTCACTCTAATGCTAAATGTATGCTTTAAAGTAATTTTCACAAAGAAATGACTTTGTATTTATAGGCAACAAAATTCACAACAAGTGGAGTGTTCTTCGGAAAGTGTGTAAAGGAAAAAGTCAATTCCTCGATATCAGTGTTCAGACTTGTAAGGTCTAGAACACTGACAATCCTCCAGTGTACAGATCTGGTAAGACTTCCAGTGGACTCCGCCATTTATCAGTTTTCTTTATTCTGACTTCAGTCTTTGACCTCAGTGAGAACGTCTTTAGTAGAGTAGATCTGGACTGGGTGAAGTCCAGTGAGCTAATCTGGAGAATACTCCAGATTTCCTATACAATTATTTGCTCACTGGTCTTCCATTATTTCTGGACAAATCTTCAGAGGGACTCCAGATTCCAAGTCTGGAGTAGGTCCAGTAGAACACGTTTCTGGATAGATCTTCAGTAAGGCTCCGGTAGTCGAGTCTGGAGCGAGTCCAGTAAATCTGGACCTAACAATTTCCCCCTATTTGTTTAGAAATAATGCAAGTGTTTTCAAGCTTAAATCTATACAACTTTGTATGCTTGAAAAACACAAGTTTTGATTTAGTCTAAAAAATCTAAGTTACTGGAAAACACTTTATAGATCATGAGTGTTTTCAGTTTCATCTTTTAAGTTCTAACTTAGACTAAATCTGATCATTTACTTTTATGAATCAAAAATTGCAACTAATATTACATACATCAACTGATAAATAGTTACAATTTTCACAAACAATAAACTACAATAAGTAAATGATAAGAGTCAGGCCCTTCTCTTCGATGTCTGTCTTGGAGCATCTTCAGAAGCCTTTCTCTTTGGTGATGGAGAAGATGGTACTGATTCTGGCAATTTCATGCCTATTGCAACTTCCATCTGTTGCTTTCTTCTCCATACCTTCTCAACCCTCTTCAGAAATGCTTTAACATCAGTCGACACATTTGTCTTCCCCCTGAACGTTAAGGCAATCTCCTTCAGTTCAGTCCATCCAAACGCCTGGATTGAAGTACTCTTTCTTTCATCTGTAAAGTTACCTTCCCTGGTCAACTTTATTTCAAACTTTGACATACCTTCATGATTATCAGCAAGCTTAATCTCTGCACCAGTGATCCTTCTAGCATCAGCCCTAAAATTCAACATTTCATTATAATTGTGTTTCCATTTGGCTGTCTGGATCATTGCTTCAGTTTCCTTTGACACTCTCTTTTGTTCTACAGCAGACTGGAGTTGTTGACGATTGATTTTCAGAGAAGTGTCCAGGGGAATGAATCTGCTTACATCAGCATCTTTAATTGCTTTGATCTGTTTGGCAGTCAGTTTTGGTAAGCCAGTCAGTTTCTTTCTGTACTCTATCTCCAGAGCATCAGTGTTTTTCCTTATCTTCTTCTGGAGCATCACCAGTTCCTCCTTCCTCTGCCTGATGAGTTCTGGTACACTAACGCCATAAATTATTGAATCATAGATTTGTTGTTTGTGGTACACTAACTGCCACTTTGAAATTTTCAGTATTGTTGTTTGTGGCCAGTACCAGTTCATCAAGCTTCTCATAAACAAGCTTCTCATTTCCAGCAAATATATTCATCTCAGATGCAAGGTTATTTGATAATAAAGATTTAAAGTCTGAAATAACCTGCGATGAAGTCTGGAGTGATCTCTCCAGGTCCGCCACCTTACTTAGAAGGCCTTGGACCTCGGCTGAAGACGAAGTGGAGAGACCACTGGGAGGTTCAAGATGAGAAGTCAATCTGGTCATTAATGGTACTTGTGCCCAGACCTCTTCAGTTGCAGCTTCAGATGTTACAACTGTTGAGTCCAGCGCACGAGTTTCAGATACGTTGACTGGAGTTTCAAGTGGTGGAGGTTGAGATTGTGAAGTTTGAATGGTTGCAGGAGTGAAGTATAGAGTATTTTCTGGAATTGAAGGTGGTGGTGGTGGTGCCATGTTTGATTCTGGTGGAGGTGGTGGCATTTCTGATTCTGGTGGAGGAATATTTATTTCTGGTGGAGGTGGTGGCATTTCTGGTTGACTTTCAACTTGTACAACATCCTCACCCAGAAAGTTCATATTGACATCAAAATTCTAATCTTCTGACATGGGAGAATCAGCCGCATCCCAAAACATTTCACCAACAGCTGTATCACCAGCCTAAGTACCAACCAGTTCACCAGCCTGTTCACTTGCTTCAACATTCAAATCGATTCGAGCCTCTTGCTCACCAGATACTTGTTCATCAGTCTGAACATCTTGTTCGACCTGCTCAACAACCTGCTCAACAATCTGAGCCACATTTTCTTCTTGCACAACAGCCTGTACAATATCCTCTGTCTGCTCAACAACTTATACATTTTGTTCAGTTTCAACATTCTCCTCTTCAAAAATAGGAGACCCATCCAAATTCATTACATCACCAGGATGTCTTTCTGGATTCACTTGAACTCCAGCTCTCATCAGACGCCTTGATCTTGGTCATCTGGAAGGTTCAACATTTTTTGGTCCTTGACCTTCAGGAGCCACTTGTCTAATGGGTTGTACAGCTTCTATAATTTGTACATCTTGGTCACCAGAGGGTCCTTCACCAACTTGACCTCTACCTGGAGCCACTTCTACTTCTTCCCTTTGAAAAAAGAGCATGGACTGAGGAATATCTACCTCATCCAGTGGAGATCTTAGGTTGGTCAGATCCCTCATATACTCACTCACAGAAAAGTGAGTAGTTTCTTAATCGTACTGGTCTCCAAGAGCTCTTTTAAACATTAGTGAAAGAAAACGGATATACGGAACAAAGTCTTTTCTACCTTTCACTCTAAGACGCTCTACCAGATCATCAAATAGGATCTGAGAAAAATCCACTCTGAGTCCAAACCAGAGGCAGTAGGAAATCTGGAGATGAGTTTGATTTATCTGGTCCAACCCTCCAGAACTACCTCCCAAACATTCAACGATATGTGTGAAGAAGCATCTCTATGAGTCTGTTAGTTTGCTCATGTAGACTGTTCCCTTCCTGGATAGCTGGCTATGCTTATCCACAATATCTGTGTGCCCCATCAGTCTGCACACTTCCCTTGTATTGATACCAGAGGGAAGTTCAATGGGCAACTCATTCTGTTCAAAATAATTCAATTGTAGAACAGACCTGAGTAAACTAACAGTGAAACCCAAGGATCTGGTACCTTGATTCAGAGAATAAGTAATTGATGAAGTTGCATCATCATATTGTGCAGTGTACCATAATTCACACAGATAATCATGGTACATCCTCCCTGGATTTAAGGTCAAAGGACCATATAATGGACATGAGAGAAAAAATGTATTTAATCTCCCAATAACATATTGGGCATCATGAACACTGGAAAGTGAAAGTCTGGCCATCTAGTTATTCATGTTTATTCTTATAGCTTTTGCCTCTAATGTGATATGAGGTGCCCTGTCAACATTTTCAGTCGGAGCATATTCAGCGGCGAGCAGATTTTTAAGCGATTTGGATTGTCTTGGTGCCATTTTATGATGAATAGATGAAATTGAATATTTAGGGTTTTGATGAAGATTTGATGAAGATTTGATGAAGAATTGAATGGAAATGGAGTAAATATGAGAGATGATTATGATTGGAAATTGAATGAAGAAATAAATGAAGGAATTTATAAGATTTGGGAGTAAATATGTTCGAAGTAAATGCAAATGAAATTGAAAGTGGGTATATATAGGAGTGAGAATGTGGAACTCAAATGGTTTAATTTGAAATTATCAAATAAAATTTTGATCGGGTTCTGAGATCCGCATTAATTACATCACATCACACATAAATGTGTGACGGTTTACAGCCCACAAACAGTATCAAGTTGCACTTTTTGTTTTCCCAAGGTAAAAATACCATCATTTCTTTGAAAAAATTACATGTCACGTAGGATTATAAGATAAATATCTTTAAAAAGTTTGCTTATGTGGCACGCACAATAACCAAGTATTTAAAATATATTATGACTCATTTCAGTGCATCTGGAGGTTGACTGGACACTCCAGTATCACTGGTGGATTAGTCCAGTGAAACATGTACTGATGGTACACTAGAGGGACACTCCAGTAAAGTACCAGTGAAAACCATTTGAAAGAGACTAGTGACTTCAAACATGCACGTCAACTAATACCGACAAATGAGAGGGACACATTTACAAGGAGACAAAAGTCACCTCAAACACGCACTTCAACCTGTCCAATTACCAGTGAGAGGGACATATTTACAAAGTACCAGTAATATTTTCTGAAGAATTTTGTCCAGTGAGAGAATAAATTAATAAATTCCCCCTGAACTTAAAACATTTTTAAGAACAAAAATATCTTTCAAGTCTTTCCCCCTGGAATGTTGATCCAGAAATCTATTAATGCAAAGATAGTACACAACAGCGTTCAATATCTGAGCAGTTATAAATTTATAAATCTTTAAATCAAAGATCCTCAGTAGTACACAATGGCGTTCAATACCAAGGTTCCAGATTTAAGGGTTTAACATTCCCAACTCACCAACAAGATATTCAAAAGTTTTGACATCCAGAGGTTTAGTAAAAATGTCAGCGAGTTATTTGTCAGTGGGAATAAAATGGAGTTCAATGTTGTTTTTCATAATATGATCACGGATAAAATGATACCTGAGATCAATGTGCTTCGTTTTGGAGTGCATGACTGGATTGTTCGAGATAGCAATGGCACTGGTATTATCATAAAAGATTGGGGTCTTTGAGTACTTAATACCATAATCAAGCAACTGGTTCTTCAACCAGAGTATCTGAGCACAACAACTAGCTGCAGACACGTATTCAGCTTCAGCAGTGGATAATGAAACTGAAGTTTGCTTCTTACTGGTCCAGCTGACCAGTTTGCCACCAAGGAAATGACATCCACCAGTAGTGGATTTCCTGTCTATCTTACAACCTGCATGATCTGAATCTGAATAACCCATTAGATCTATGCCTGAGCCTTTGGGATACCAAAGACCCAAACTAGGAACACCCTTAAGGTACTTCAGTATGCGCTTTACAGCAAGCATATGAGACTCCTTTGGATTAGACTGATATCTGGCACATAAACATGTTGAAAACATAATATCTAATCTACTGGCAGTTAAATACATCAGTGAACCAACCATGCCTGTGTAGACAGTGGTGTTCACTGGTTTACCATTTGGATCGGAGTCCAGTGTCAGTGGTGCAGAAATTGGAGTTGGTTTAGATGGTGAAGAGTTCATATCAAATTTCTTTAAAAGATCTCTAACATATTTTTCTTGATTAATAAAAATGCCATCTTTGTTTTGTTTAATCTGGAGTCCAAGAAAATACGTTAATTCACCCATCAAACTCATTTCATATTCAGTTGACATTATTTTCGAAAATTTCTTGCACATGTTTTCATCAGTAGACACAAAAATAATATCATCAACATAAATTTGTACCATTAACAGATTACCTTTTTCATGAAGAATAAATAAGGAATTGTCAATTGCACCTCTTTTAAAACCATTTTTCAATAAATGTTTAGTCAGAGTGTCATACCAGGCACGTGGGGCTTGTTTGAGGCCATAAAGCGCTTTGTCCAGATGATATACCCAATGTGGATGCTTTTCATCAACGAAACCTGGTGGTTGTCTGACATAAACTTCTTCTTCAAGCTTTCCATTCAAGAAAGCACTCTTTACATCCATCTGGTAGACCTTGAACTGATGGTAAGCAGAGAATGCTAAGAATATTCTGATCGCTTCAAGTCTAGCCACTGGAGCAAATGATTCATCAAAATCGACATCTGACTGGCAGTAGCCTTGTGCTACCAGTCTGGCTTTGTTTCTGATTACGTGGCCATCTTCATCTACCTTATTCCTGAAGACCCATCTTGTTCCAATTTGTTCTTTCTTTCCAACTGGGAAAAGAACCAGATACCAGACCTTGTTCCTTTCAAACTGGTGAAGCTCTTCTTGCATAGCAGTCACCCAGCTTGGATCTTCCATAGCCTCGTAAATCTTCTTAGGTTCCATCAATGATAGAAAACTAACATATAAGCATTGATTACTGGAGGCTCTTCTGGTCTGAACTCCTCTACTGGAGTCACCTATGATCTGATCAATAGGATGAGCTTTTGTCCATCTGGAGTACTGACCAGGATTGTTACTGACAACAATATCAGTGCAAGAATTCAGTTGAGTCTCCTCTGGAGTTGCTTCAGGAGGAGGATCTTGCCAGACTACTTCAGCATCTTCATCTGAGTCATTTAAATCACGATTTGCATCATGAAATTCTTCATTTGAAGGCATTTCTTGAAGTACTGGTTCAGTTTGGAATTCTTCATAAGAAGACATTTCTGGTATATTCTCAACTGACACTGATACTGGGGTAGTTTGAAAATAATAGAAGGATAGAATGGAGTACCACTAGAGCATTTCTTTTTCTGAACAGGTTCCAGATCAGGATGACTGGAAACTGTGTCTTCTGAATCTTCTTTATTGTAGTTGATAGGATCAGATTCACAAAAGACAATTGGAGTTATTGGGGGAGTGTCCAGGGCTGGCTTCTTGTTGATTGCAGCATTTGATTCATCAAATGTGACATGAATTGATTCATGGACCTTCTCCAGTCTCTTGTTGTAGACTCTGAAGGCCTTACGAATGGCTGAATAGCCTAAGAAATACCCTTCATCAGCTTTGGCATCAAATTTGCCTAACTAACTGGAGTCGTTCAGGATGTAAACTGGACATCCAAAAACGTAAAAATAACCAATATTTGGTTTTCTATTTCTTAAGACTTCGTAGGCTGTCTTTTTGTGTCGCTTCACATACACTGACCGGTTCTGAGTGTAGCAAGCAGTAGCAATTGCTTCATCCCAGAAATTGGTAGACAGACCAGATTCAACAAGCATACTCCTGACAGCTTCTATCAGCGTTTGATTCTTCCTTTCCACAACTCCATTCTGTTCTGGAGAGCGGGCTGATGAGAAATTCTGGGAGATGCCAGTGTCGGTACAGAATGACTCCAGAGTTGCATTCTGGAATTCTGTTCCATTGTCACTTCTTAACTGACACACTTTTCAACTGTACTTGAGCTCAATTTGCTTGATAAGACTGATGATTTCAGCAGCAGCTTCACTTTTAGACCTGAGAAAGATAACCCAACAATATCTGGAAAATTCATCTACTATTACCAGGGTGTATCTTTTACCAGCACGAGTCTGAAAATTCACTGGACCAAAGAGGTCCATATGAAGCACATGAAGAGGTTCAGATATGCTGAAATTCTGTCTGGTCTTGAAACTGGTACGTTTCTGCTTACCCATCTCACATCCTGGACATGGCCTTTCCTTTTTGTAGGAAGCTGGAGGTATCCCATCTGCAAGTTGTTTTCTGGACAACTTATTAATGTTCTTGAAATTTAAATGGGATAACCTTTTGTGCCATAACCAGTTTGTGTCTTCATCAGCTTGAGTATAGAAACACTGCTCTGAAGGAGAGCTTTCCATATCCATCACGTACACATTCCCTTTTTCTGGGAGCAATCAACACTACCTTCCAGTCCTTGTTGAATATGATACCCTGAGCAGTATTGAATAAAACTTGATAGCCATCATCACACAGTTGGCTTACACTGATCAGGTTATATTTCAAACCATTCACAAATGCAACTCGTCTGAACTTGACTTATCCATTGTTCAGAACACCGTATCCCTCAGTCTTTCCACAACCATCATTTCCAAAAGTAATGGAGGTCCATCAGAAATGGTGAACTCCTCCAGCAGGGTCTTACATCCGGTCATCGTCCTGCCAGCTGCACTGTCAAGATACCAGATATATTTCTTTCGATCGCCCTGCACACACACCAGATATTATTAGTTAGATTTGGGAACCCATCGACTGATGGTTCACTGGACCCTCCCTTATAGGTCCCTGGGGCAATCTGGTTTAGTTCACTTTCTTCAACAGTGGTCTTAGTTGAAAAGACCACTGGGGTTGATAGTTTTGAAACCTTTTTCTTTTTCTCAATTGGAGAAATAGATTTATCTTTCTTTGCAAAAGGTTTTGTATTTTGTCTAGGGCCAGATGAAGTACCCTTAATAAAGTTTAATCTTGCATTAAAACTTTGAAATTGACGAGTAAGTATTTGAATTTGGCTCTCTAACCTTGACAAAACATTTTCATCAGATGATACCTTAGCCTTTCCCGTTCTAAGCTTAGGTAGGGGATTAGTCTGAGGCAAAGGTTTATTCCGATAAACCTCTTTAACTGGAGCAGTCATCTGGAATGCTCCAGTCTTAACCTCTGGGGATTGAACTGGGAAAATATTAGCCTTGGGAGTTACAGGCTCATCATAAACAGTGGTGGGCCTGAACCCCTCTGGTAATCGATCGATTACTGGTATTAATGATGCTACATGAGTATTCAAAACAAAGGGTTATAAATAACATTCACCATAGCTTTATTTAATAAAAGAATTTTACAAATGCACAAGCATGTGAACCAATCCCCAAGTACAATGCGTCCACCGCACTTGGATATTAAGTCCACGAGACAATTAACAAATACGTGAAATGATATTCTACAATGATCAAGGCGGATTCCATTGCCCATCACAAGGTTTGATCTTTGACTCCAAAGTGTAATGCAAACAATCATGGTGCATACATTTCCTCAAAGCTAAGGCTAAATCCTGAAAAGCATGAAGAAAAAGTGTCAACTACGAAAACGTAGTTGGTGAGTGCATAGGTTTGCAAGTAAACCTCGTTACATATCCATTTCAAAACAAATTTAGAAAATATATTATTTCATGTCAATTCACCCAAACCACATGCGACAAAAATTACCATATCAAACCATCAAGTTTTCAAAATACCATAACTTCATTTCAAGGAGTTGAGAAATCCATGGTAAATTATAAAGTTCTCATTTTATCGTGAGAGAAAAATATATCGATCGATTAATCATTCATCATACCAAAACCATTCGGTCATCAATACTTCAATATCGCCAATTTCAACAACTTTCGAGATTCCATATAAGGTCCAATACCCAATGTAACATCCCAAAACTTAAACGTATATGTTGACTAACGTCGTTAGGTCAAATTATAAGTCCGTGATACGGTTGTGTGGAAATATGTGTTTGTATGTTTATGTACCCTATATGTGAGATTTAATTATCTTTAATGAGTGACAATAAAGTAGATTTAAATGATGTGTAAAAGGCCTTTGTAGTGTGCGAAAGTGCTTTGGTGTGTTATATGTATCCCCAATAGGTGTTTTAATGTGAAATAAAGTCGATATGAAGTCCAGGGACTAGTTTTGCCAATGGTGAAAAGTTAAAAACGGGTTAAGAAAAGGATTAGCCTAATCTAGGTTAATTTGGCAGCCTCAAAACTTAATTAGAACATTCATCAGCCTCTCCAATCCCTTAATCGATTTCTAAAGCAATTGTTCAAGTTTTGGTTGAATTGATTGAGTATTTTGGGTTACTTTCAATTGGCTATCAAAGCAATCAGGTAATCAATGGGTTGTTAATTGTATTTTCAGTTCTAAAAGATGTTTTAATATTGATTCAAAACTGATTTTAAAAGGGTTTTGCAATTAATTAGATTTTAAAAGATGTTTTAATATTGATTCAAAACTGATTTTAAAAGGGTTTTGCAATTAATTAGATTTTAAAAGATGTTTTAATATTGATTCAAAACTGATTTTAAAAGGGTTTTGCAATTAATTAGATTTTAAAAGATGTTTTAATATTGATTCAAAACTGATTTTAAAAGGGTTTTGCAATTAATTAGATTTTAAAAGATGTTTTGGTTAATTGATGTTCGTAATGGTGTTTAACGGGTGTATAAACGATCTTGATGATCGAAAGATGTTTAAATATGTCAAAAACGTGTTTTGGAAGAAGCCATTGTCGATCGATTCCTGAAAAAAATGAAGAACAGTGCCGTTTTTGAATTCTGAACGAAGTTAGGTTTAAGTTCGTTTATATGTTAAATTCGTTTTCTGGAATCTATGTTCGTATGATCAAACGAAGATGAACTTCGTTGAAGTATAAATTCGTTTGAGGTTAAATTCGTTCGATGAGCCAAATTCGTTTGCCTTAAAAAGAAACTTAAATTCGTTTGCTCTAAATTCGTTTTGAAAACGAAGATTAACTTCGTTTGATGGTGTAAGTTCGTAAGAACAAAACTAATTTCGTTTTAAGGTCCCAAATGACTTATATTTCATATGTTAATGTACGATAGGTGTCGGGGATTACTATTAAGCACTATTAGCTCTCTGTTTGCTCGCGTACACTACTACGAGGTAAGATACACTACTTTTGTCACGCTGAGGGTGCAACAAAAATGGTTTCATAAACTATAACCTCCAAAACGGTAATGTATAACCTATATTGTGGTTGGGTTGATAAGGGAGGTATTCGGGGATTAAAGATGACGGTGCCTATGCTTAAAATGTTTCCCCGTAAATACGTTTATGATATGATATATGATGATATGTTATGATGAACGGTGGTTAATGATATGTTTACGATATGATATGTTATGATGAACGGTGGTTAATGA
>CM067175.1:27679667-27704606 GCA_034093135.1 Erigeron breviscapus | reverse complement strand
TAGACTCTGTACACACACACTCTTTCAACTTTATATGGAGCTTTCAGGTACACTGAAGAAAATCAAGCTCAGAGAGTTGTGGCAGAACAAGATGCTTATAACCATGCCTCCAGTAGTCCTATTGTGGTTAGTCATACTGAACCACAAGTACAGCACTGATATCTTCTGAGAATGTATTTTCTATGAAGAAGATGGTGTCTGAACTCATGGATTCTGGAGAAGCCAGTCAAATTTCTCCAGACTGTGATGAAGCTGAAGATGATGACCTGGTTGCTATGATTGCTAAAACGTTTAACCGTTTCAAAGCAAGAGCAAATAGGCCATCTGGATAATTTGCATCCAGTTCTTCAACTGATAAGACCAATTTGACATGCTTTAAGTGTGGCAAAAAGGGTCATTTCATGAAAGATTGCAGGTCCAGTCAGTTTGTATCCAAGCCTGGTCCATTTAATTCAAATAAAAAGCGTGATGATAGCTATAAATTGAAATATAAAAAGCTTAAGGCTCAGATTGCTCTCATGGCACAACAAATGGAAAATAATAATAAGTGCATGATTGCAACAACTGAAGAGAAGTGGGTTCCTTCTGATGATTCATCTGCTGATGAAGAAGAAGAAAGAGATTGCTGCTACATGGCTTTCTGGCAGACGAAGAGCACCTGGTGAAAGAAGATGTCACATCTGGACGATGGGTGGACATTGTTATCAAGAAGGTTAGTGATTATGATACTGCAACTGACCAAGAATTAAAATCGGACATTGCTGAAGCTCTTAATTCTGATTTAATATTTGTTGAAACTGTTAGATCTGACTGTGTAAATGGTCTAGAAACAGATTTTTCTGAAATTAATGTTTTAAAATCAAAATTAAAGGAACTTCAAGACATTGAACTGGCATTTCAAGCCCAGGTTCTGGTAACTGAACAATTGATTCAAGAAAAACAAGATCTTGAAGTCATTTTAGAGAAAGAAAAACTGGTGATTAAATCATGGCTTGAAACCAGAAAGCCATATGATGCTGGAGTAAATCAATTTCCCACACAAAAACGTGCTTATTTAGATGGAAATACTCATGTTGCATCATTAATCCCAGTACTTGACCGTTTACCAGAGGGATTCAGGCCCGTTACTGTTTATGATGAGCCTGTAACTCCCAAGGCCAATATTTTCCCAGTTCAATCCCCAGAGGTTAAGACTGGAGTATTCCAGATGACTGCTCCAGTTAAAAAGGTCAATCTGAAGAAACCTTTGCCTCAGACTGCTTCTAAAGAACCCCAGGTTCAAAAGAAGAAGAAATTTACTTCATCTGGCCCTAGACAAAATACCAAACCTTTTGCAAAGAAAGATAAATTTATTTCTCCAGTTGAGAAAAAGAAAAAGGTTTCAAAACTATCAACCCCAGTGGTCTTTTCAACTAAGACCACTGTTGAAGAAAGTGAACTAAACCAGATTGCCCCAGGGACCTATAAGGGAGGGTCCAGTGAACCCATCAGTCGATGGGTTCCCAAATCTAACTGATAATATCTGGTGTGTGTGCAGGGTGATCGAAAGAAATATATCTGGTATCTTGACAGTGCTGCTGGCAGGACGATGACCGGATGTAGGACCCTGCTGGAGGAGTTCACCATTTCTGATGGACCCTCCATTACTTTTGGAAATGATGGTTGTGGAGAGACTGAGGGATACGGTGTTCTGAACAATGGACAAGTCAAGTTCAGACGTGTTGCATTTGTGAATGGTTTGAAATATAACCTGATCAGTGTAAGCCAACTGTGTGATGATGGCTATCAAGTTCTATTCAATATTGCTTAGGGTATCGTATTCAACAAGGACTGGAAGGTAGTATTGATTGCTCCAAAAAAGGGAATGTGTACGTGATGGATATGGAAAGCTCTCCTTCAGAGCAGTGTTTCTATACTCAAGCTGATGAAGACACAAACTGGTTTTGGCATAAAAGGTTATCCCATTTAAATTTCAAAAATATTAATAAGTTGTCTAGAAAACAACTTGCAGATGTGATACCTTCAGTTTCCTTCAAAAAGGAAAGGCCATGTCCAGGATGTGAGATGGGTAAGCAGAAACGTACCAGTTTCAAGACCAGACAGATTTCAGCATATCTGAACCTCTTCATATGCTTCATATGGACCTCTTTGGTCCAGTGAATGTTCAGACTCGTGCTGGTAAAAGATACACCCTGGTGATCGTAGATGAATTTTCCAGATATTGTTGGGTTATCTTTCTCAGGTCTAAAAGTGAAGCTGCTGCTGAAATCATCAGTCTTATCAAGCAAATTGAGCTCAAGTACAGTCGAAAGTGTGTCAGTTAAGAAGTGACAATGGAACAGAATTCCAGAATGCAACTCTGGAGTCATTCTGTACTGACACTGGCATCTCCCAGAACTTCTCTTCAGCCCGCTCTCCAGAGCAAAATGGAGTTGTGGAAAGGAAAAATCGAACGCTGATAGAAGCTGCCAGGAGTATGCTTGCTGAATCTGGTCTGTCTACCAGTTTCTGGGCTGAAGCAATTGCTACTGCGTGTCACACCCAGAACCGATCAGTGTACATCAAAAGACACAAAAAGACAGCCTATGAAGTCTTAAGAAATAGAAAACCAAATATTGGTTATTTTCACGTTTTTGGATGTCCAGTTTACATCCTGAACGACTCTAGTCAGTTAGGCAAATTTGATGCCAAAGCTGATGAAGGGTATTTCTTGGGCTATTCAACCATTCGCAAGGCCTTCAGAGTCTACAACAAGAGACTGGAGAAGGTCCATGAGTCAATTCATGTTACATTCGATGAATCAAATGCCGCAATCAATAAACAGCCAACCCTTGATACTCCCCCAGTAACTCCAATTGTCTTCTGTGAATCTGATCCTATCAACTACAATAAAGATTCTAGAAGAAGTTTCCAGTCATACTGATCTGGAACCTGTTCAGAAAAAGAAACCCTCCAGTGGTACTCCATTTTATCCTTCAATAATTTTCAAACTACCCTCTGAAATTAATATTGGATCAGATGTTCGTACTACTCCCCCAGTATCAGTATCAGTTGAAAATATACCAGATATGTCTTCATATGAAGAATTCCAAACTGAACCAGTACTTCAAGAAATGCCTTCAAATGAAGAATTTCATGATGCAAATCGTGATTTAAATGACTCAGATGAAGATGTTGAAGTAGTCTGGCAGGATCCTCATCCTGAAACTCAACTGAACACTTGCACTGATATTGTTGTCAGTAACAATCCTGGTCAGTACTCCAGATGGACAAAAGCTCATCCTATCGATCAGATCATAGGTGACTCCAGTAGAGGAGTTTAGACCAGAAGAGCCTCCAGTAATCAATGCTTATATGTCAGTTTCTTATCACTAATGAACCAAAGAAGATTGACGAGGCTATGGAAGATCCAAGCTGGGTGACTGCTATGCAAGAAGAGCTTCACCAGTTTGAAAGGAACAAGGTTTGGTACCTGGTCCCTTTCCCAGTTGGAAAGAAAGAACCAATTGGAACAAGATGGGTCTTCAGGAACAAGGTAGATGAAGATGGCCACATAATCAGAAACAAGGCCAGACTGGTAGCACAAGGCTACTGCCAGTCAGATGTCAATTTTGATGAATCATTTGCTCAGTGGCTAGACTTGAAACGATCAGAATATTCTTAGCATTCGCTGCTCATCATCAGTTCAAGGTCTACCAGATGGACGTGAAAAGTGCATTTTTGAATGGAAACTTGAAGAAGAAGTTTATGTCAGACAACCACCAGGTTTCGTTGATGAAAAGCATCCACATTGGGTATATCGTCTGGACAAAGCGCTGTATGGCCTCAGACAAGCCCCACGTGCCTGGTATGATACTCTGACTAAACATTTATTGAAAAATGGTTTCAAACGAGGTGCAATTGACAATACCTTATTTATTCTTCATGAAAAAAGTAATCTGTTGATGGTACAAATTTATGTTGATGATATTATTTTTGGGTCTACTGATGATAAAATGTGCAAGAAATTTTCGAAAATAATGTCAACTGAATATGAAATGAGTTTGATGGGTGAATTAACGTATTTTCTTGGACTCCAGATTAAACAGACCAGAGATGGTATTTTTATTAATCAGGAAAAATATGTTAGAGATCTTTTAAAGAAATATGATATGAACTCTTCACCATCTAAACCCACTCCAATTTCTGCACCACTGACACTGGACTCTGATCCAGATGGTAAACCAGTGAACACCACTGTCTATAGAGGCATGGTTGGTTCTGTTAGGTCCAGATTTAGTCCAGACTTACTGGACTGGCTCCAGACTGGACTACTGGAACCTTATTTAGGTTTGTTAAGAAACTTGTTTTGCTGGTCTCGCTCCAGACCCGACTACTGGAGCTCACTGAAGATCTGACCAGAAAACATATTCTACTGGACCTACTCCAGACTTGGAATCTGGAGTCCCTCTGAAGATTTGTCAAGAAATAATTGAAGACTAGTGAGCATTTACTTGTACAGGTAATCTGGAGCATTCTCCAGATTAGCTCACTGAAGACTTCACCCCAGTCCAGATCTATTCTACTGAAGACATTCTGACTGAAGTCAAAGACTGAAGTCTGAAGAAAGAAGACTGACAAATGGCGGAGTCCACTGGAAGTCTTACCAGATCTGCACACTGGAGGATTGTTAGTGTTCTAGATCCTGCAAGTCTGAACACTAATATCGAGGATTGACTTTTGCCTTTAACACACTTTCCAAAGAACAATCCACTTGTTCTTTAACAAAAGTATACGTGTGTTAAGGTGGTTGGATAATAGGATACACGTGCACTTGATGTGACTTTATCCTTATTCTTATCTAATACATTTAATGTTCTTGTCGGATCATTAAATGTATGCCAACCATATTTGTACGGCACAAATTCACTGGTGAATTTGTTGCCTATAAATACTAAGTCATTCCTTGAACAAAAATACTTTTAAGCATTCCTTTTGCATATAAGTGAATTTGTCCAAATACTCTCGATCTTAAACAGGGATACTTCACAACTTTAAGTATCTCGATCCCAAAGAGTTATTTGACAAACATAGATCATATTGTAATCATAGGTTGTTAGGATACTCACTTAATTGTGTTATCTTGATTCCGCAACAACCTTGTATTTTATTTACACATCAATAAATAAAATACCCATGAAACATACATAATGGTCCACTTTATTTGTTTATTGCTTTAAGTCTTGTATTACTTTGTTTATATATCTTGCATCTTTATTTACAAGTAATACTAGTCCATATCTAGTGATTATTAGACTTGTTGTATTTTACACTTTCTATTGGTTAACCATCTCGTTAATTAAGGGACTCACATTTGGTATCAGAGCAGAAGGCTAATCATTGCCTAGATCTGTTCTTGATGGCTAACCAAGAAAATACACAAGGTTTTAGTCTTGGTCCCGATCCTAATGTAAATATTCATGATCAAAATGAACCACAAAACGTTAATAACACTAATCCTCCACCTCCTCCTCCTACTCCTGCTTCTCCACACGTGCATGTGCACTACTCGAATAATCCTGTTCCTAAATTCAGTGGGAACAGTGATGAATTTGGTACGTGGAAAGCTAGGATGATTTTGCATGTCACTGGTATTGAGAGGAACATGATGAAGATCTTAAACGAAGGTCCATATGTACCTACATCACCTCTCAATCCACTTCTTGATCCTTCTGGATCTAGAAGGGGAAGGGAAAAGAGGGAGGAACATTGGTCAGAAGAGGAGAGGAGATTGGTGAATCTTGACACCCTCCTTAAAAACATGATCCTCGGGGCCGTTCCAGAAACCCTAATTCCCACACTAGTTCTTTTTCCTAGTGCCAAAACCATGTGGGATGAGCTACTTAACCAACATGAAGGAGGAGATGACACCATTGTCACCAGAAAGGTCTCCTTAAACAAGAGGTATGAGTCATTTTTTGCTCAACCTAAGAGTCTCTCACTGGTACTTACACCAGATTTATGAGTATCATAAACCAATTGAGAGGTCTTGGGGTTGAGAAGGACAAGGATATACTTCTGGAGAAATTTTGTGACATTCTGCCCACCAAATGGTCTCACATGATACTTGTTTTACGACAAGGTAAAACTCTGCACACACACACTCTCTCAACTCTATATGGAGCCTTCAGGTACACTGAAGAAAATCAAGCTCAGAGAGTGGTTGCAGAACAAGATGCTTTTAACCATGCCTCCAGTACTCCTAATGTGGTTAGTTATTCTGAACCACCAAGTACAGCACTGATATCTTCTGAGAATGTATTTTCTATGAAGAAGATGGTGTCTGAACTTATGGATTCTGGAGAGGCCAGTCAAATCTCTCCAGACTGTTGTGATGAAACTGAAGATGATGACCTTATTGCAATGATTGCTAAAACGTTTAACCGTTTCAAAGCAAGAGCAAATAAGCCATCTGGACAATTTGCATCCAGTTCTTCCACTGACAAGACCAATTTGACATGCTTTAAGTGTGGCAAAAAGGGTCATTTCATGAAAGAGTGCAGGTCCAACCAGTTTGCATCCAAGCCTGGTCCATTCTCTTCTTATAATAAGCCTGATGATAGCTATAAATTGAAATATAAAAAGCTTAAGGCCCAAATTGCTCTCATGGCACAACAAATGGAAACAAATAATAAGTGCATGATTGCTACAACTGAAGAGAAGTGGGTTCCTTCTGATGACTCATCTGTTGATGAAGAAGAAGAAAGAGATTGCTGCTACATGGCTCTGGAAGTTGATGAGCACCTGGTGAAGGAAGATGTCACATCTGGACGATGGGTGGACATTGTTATTAAAAAGGTTAGTGATTATGATAATGCAACTGACCAAGAACTAAAATTGGACATTGCTGAAGCTTTAAATTCTGATTTAATTTTTGTAGAAACTGTTAGATCTGATTGTGTAAATGGTCTAGAAACAGATTCTTCTGAAATAAATGCATTAAAATCAAAATTAAAAGAGCTTCAAGACATTGAACTGGCATTTCAAGCCCAGGTTCTGGTAACTGAACAATTGATTCAAGAAAAGCAAGATCTTGAGATCATTTTAGAGAAAGAAAAACTGGTAATAAAGTCATGGCTAGAAACTAAAAAGCCATATGATGCTTCAGTTAAACAATTTCCTGCTCAAAAACGTGCATATTTAGATGGAAATACTAATGTTGCATCATTAATACCAGTAATCGATCGATTACCAGAGGTGTTAAGGCCCACAACTGTTTATGATATGCCTGAAACACCCAAGACCAATTTAGACCCAGTTCAATCCCCAGAGGTTAAGACTGGAGCTGTTCAGATGACTGCTCCAGTTAAAAAGGTGAAGCAGAATAGACCTTTACCTCAGACCAAACCCTTACCAAAGCCTTTGACTGGAAAGGCTAAGGTATCATCTGAAGAAAATATTTTGTCCAGGATAGAGAGCCAGATTCAAATTCTGACTCGTCAATCACAAAGTTTTAATGCAAGATTAAACTTTCTTGAGGGTACTTCATCTGGCCCTAGACAAAATACAAAACCTTTTTCAAAGAAAAACAAATTTATTTCTCCAGTTGAGAAAAATGAAAAGGTTTTAAAACCATCAACCCCAGTGGTCTTCTCTTCTAAGACCACTATTGAACATAGTGAACTAGACCAGATTGCCCCAGGGACCTATAAGGGAGGGTCCAGTGAACCCATCAGTCGATGGGTTCCCAAATCTAACTGATCAATATCTGGTGTATGTGTAGGGCGATCGAAAGAAGCTTATCTGGTATCTTGACAGTGCAGCTGGCAGGACGATGACCGGATGTAAGACCCTACTGGAGGAGTTCACCATTTCTGATGGACCCTCCATCACATTTGGAAATGATGGTTGTGGGAAGACTGAGGGATATGGTGTTCTGAACAATGGACAAGTCAAGTTCAGACGAGTTGCATTTGTGAATGGTTTGAAATATAACTTGATCAGTGTAAGTCAACTGTGTGACGATGGCTATCAAGTCTTATTCAATGTTGCTCAGGGCATCGTATTCAACAAGGACTGGAAGGTAGTGTTGATTGCTCCCAGAAAAGGGAATGTGTACGTGATGGATATGGAAAGCTCTCCTTCAGAGCAGTGTTTCTATACTCAAGCTGATGAAGACACAAACTGGTTATGGCATAAAAGGTTATCCCATTTAAACTTCAAAAACATTAACAAGTTGTCCAGAAAACAACTTGCAGATGGGATACCTTCAGTCTCCTTCAAAAAGGAAAGACCATGTCCAGGATGTGAGATGGGTAAGCAAAAGCGTACCAGTTTCAAGACCAGACAGAATTTCAGCATTACTGAACCTCTTCACATGCTTCATATGGATCTTTTTGGTCCAGTGAACGTTCAGACTCGTGCTGGTAAAAGATACACCCTGGTGATCATAGATGAGTTCTCCAGATATTGTTGGGTGATCTTTCTGAGGTCCAAAAGTGAAGCTGCTGCTGAAATCATCAGTCTTATCAAGCAAATTGAGCTCAAGTACAGTCGAAAAGTGTGTCAGTTAAGAAGTGACAATGGAACAGAATTCCAGAATGCAACTCTGGAGTCATTCTGTACTGACACTGGCATCTCCCAGAACTTCTCTTCAGCCCGCTCTCCAGAGCAAAATGGAGTTGTGGAAAGGAAAAATCGAACGCTGATAGAAGCTGCCAGGAGTATGCTTGCTGAATCTGGACTGTCTACCAGTTTCTGGGCGGAAGCAATTGCAACTGCTTGCCACACCCAGAATCGATCAGTGTACATCAAAAGACACAAAAAGACAGCCTATGAAGTCTTAAGAAATAGAAAACCAAACATTGGTTATTTTCACGTTTTTGGATGTCCAGTTTACATCCTGAACGACTCCAGTCAGCTAGGCAAATTTGATGCCAAAGCTGATGAAGGGTATTTCTTAGGCTATTCAGCCATTCGCAAGGCCTTCAGAGTCTACAACAAGAGACTGGAGAAGGTCCATGAGTCAATTCATGTAACATTTGATGAATCAAATGCCTCAATCAACAAGAAGCTAGTCCCTGTCACTCCCCCAGTAACACCAATTGTCTTTTGTGAATCTGATCCTATAAACGACAAATTTGAAGATTCACCAGACACAGTTTCCAGTCATCCTGATCTGGAACCTGTTCAGAAAAAGAAACTCTCCAGTAATACTCCATTCTATCCCTCTATTATTTTCAAACTACCCTCTGAAATTAATATTGGTTCAGATGTGCGTACTACTCCCCCAGTATCAGTGTCAGTTGAGAATTTACCAGAAATGTCTTCTGGTGAAGAATTTCATACTGAACCAGTACTCCAGGAAATGCCTTCAAATGAAGAATTTCATGATGCAAATCGTGATTTAAATGACTCAGATGAAGATACTGAAGTAATTTGGCAAGACCCTCCTCCAGAATCAACTCCAGAGGAGACTCAACTGAATTCTTGCACTGATATTGTTGTCAGTAACAATCCTGGTCAGTACTCCAGATGGACAAAAGCTCACCCTATTGATCAGATCTTAGGTGACTCCAGTCGTGGTGTTCAGACCAGAAGAGCCTCCAGTAATCAATGCTTATACGTCAGTTTTCTATCTTTGATAGAACCTAAGAAGATTGACGAGGCTCTGGAAGATCCAAACTGGGTGACTGCTATGCAAGAAGAGCTTCACCAGTTTGAAAGGAACAAAGTATGGTATCTGGTTCCTTTCCCAGTTGGAAAGAAAGAACCAATTGGAACAAGATGGGTCTTCAGAAACAAAGTAGATGAAGATGGCCACGTAATAAGAAACAAGGCCAGACTGGTAGCACAAGGCTACTGCCAGTCAGATGTCGACTTTGATGAATCTTTTGCTCCAGTGGCTAGACTTGAAGCGATCAGAATTTTCTTAGCATTCGCTGCTAATCACCAGTTCAAGGTCTACCAGATGGACGTAAAGAGTGCTTTCTTGAATGGGAAGCTTGAAGAAGAAGTTTACGTCAGACAACCTCCAGGTTTCGTTGATGACAAGCATCCACATTGGGTATATCGTCTGGACAAAGCGCTATATGGCCTCAGACAAGCCCCACGTGCCTGGTATGATACTCTGACTAAACATTTGTTGAAAAATGGTTTTAAACGAGGTGCAATTGACAATACCTTGTTCATTCTTCATGAGAAAGGTAATCTGTTAATGGTACAAATTTATGTTGATGATATAATTTTTGGGTCTACTGATGAAAACATGTGCAAGAAATTTTCTAAAATCATGTCCACTGAATATGAAATGAGTTTGATGGGTGAATTAACATATTTTCTTGGACTCCAGATTAAGCAAAACAAAGATGGAATTTTTATTAATCAGGAAAAATATGTTAGAGATCTTTTAAAGAAATTCGATATGAATTCTTCACCATCTAAACCAACTCCAATTTCTGCACCACTGACACTGGACTCGGATCCAGATGGCAAACCAGTGAACACCACTGTCTTTAGAGGCATGGTTGGTTCACTGATGTATTTAACGGCCAGTAGACCAGATATTATGTTTTCAACATGTTTATGTGCCAGATATCAGTCTAATCCAAAGGAATCTCATATGCTCGCTGTAAAGCGCATACTGAAGTACCTTAAAGGTGCTCCCAGTCTAGGTCTTTGGTACCCCAAAGGCTCTGGAATGGATCTAATGGGTTATTCAGATTCAGATCATGCAGGTTGCAAGATAGATAGGAAATCCACAACTGGTGGATGTCATTTCCTAGGTGGCAAACTGGTCAGCTGGACCAGTAAGAAGCAAACTTCAGTTTCATTATCCACTGCTGAAGCTGAATACGTGTCTGCAGCCAGTTGTTGTGCTCAGATACTCTGGATGAAGAACCAGTTGCTTGATTATGGTATTAAATATTCAAAAACTCCAATCTTTTGTGATAATACCAGTGCCATCGCTATCTCCAACAATCCAGTCATGCACTCCAGAACCAAACACATCGATCTAAGGTACCATTTCATTCGCGATCATATTATGAAAAACAACATTGAACTCCATTTTATTCCCACTGACAAACAACTCGCTGACATTTTTACTAAACCACTGGATGTAAAAACTTTTGAATATCTTGTTGGTGAGTTGGGAATGTTAAACCCTTAAATCTGGAACCTTGGTATTGAACGCCATTGTGTACTACTAAGGATCTTTGATTTAAAGATTCAAAAATTTATTTCTGGATCAACATTCCAGGGAAGACTTGAAAAATATTTTCTCTTAAAAATGTTTAAGTTCAGGGGGAATTAATTTTCTCACTGGACAAATTCTTCAGAAAATATTACTGGTGCTTTGTAAATATGTCCCTCTCACTGGTATGGACAGGTTGAAGTGCGTGTTTGAGTTGACTTATGTCTTCTTGTAAATGTGTCCCTCTCATTTGTCTGTATTAGTTGACGTGCAAGTTTGAGGTTTCCAGTCTTTCAAAATTGGTTGTTCACTGGTACTTTACTGGAGTGTCCCTCCAGTGTACCATCAGTACATGTTCACTGGACTAATCCACCAGTGATACTGGACGGTCCTGTCAACCTCCAGATGCACTGAAATATGTCATAATATTTTCAAAATACTTGATCTTTGTATGTGCCACGTAAGCAAACTTTTTCAAAGATATTTATCTTATAAATCCTACGTGGCATGTAAGTTGTTCAAAACAATGATGGTCTTTTTACTTTGGGAAAACAAAAAGTACAAGTTGTTACTGTTTTGTGGGCTGTAAACCGTCATGCATTTATGTGTGATGTGATGTAATTAATGCGGATCTCAGAACACAATCAAAAATTGTATTTGATAATTTCAAATTAATCGTTTGAGTTCCACATTCTCAATTCTATATATACCCACTTTCACTTTCAATTTCATTTACTTCGAACATTTACTCCCAAATCTTCAAATTCCTTCATTCAATTCTTCATTCATTTTCCAATCATAATACTCGCATATTAACTTCAAATTCATTAAATTCTTCATAAACCTTAAATATTCATTCAATTTCATTTTCATCTTCTTCTATATATCAAATGGCTCCTAGACAATCAAATTCACCAAGAAATCTTCTATCCGCCGAATATGCTCCTTCGGCTGATGTAGTTAGAGCACGTCATATCAACCTTGAAGCTAGGGCTTTAAGGATGAATATGAATAACTGGATGGCAAAACTCACGCTATCCAGTGTCCATGATCCACAATCTATAATTGGGAGATTAAACACCTTTTTTCTCTCATGTCCACTATATGGTGCCCTAACTTTAAATCCAGAAAAGATGTATCACAATTATCTTTGTGAATTCTGGTATACAGCCGAATACGATGAAGAAAATGCTTCCATTGTTTACTCTCTTGAGCAAGGGACCAGACCCTTGACTCTTTCAGTACATTCTCTCAGAATGGCTCTTCAGTTAAATTATCTGGATGAGAATGAGCTGGCAATGCCACTCCCTACTGGTATTAATTTCAGGGAGGTATGCAGATTAATGGGGCATACAGAGATAGTTGATGAAAATGGTCAGTTGTTGAGGAAAGGGACCATTTATATGAGCAGACTGACGGATTCGTGGAGATACTTCTTCACACACATCGTCGAGTGTCTTGGAGGCAGTTCTGGAGGATTGGATCAAATCAATCAAACACACCTCCAGATTGCCTATTGCTTATGGTTTGGGCTAAGGGTGGATTTCGCCCAAATATTCTTTGATGATCTGGTTGATCGTATAAAGGCGAAGGGGAGAAAGCCATTCGTGCCATATATTCGCTTTCTTTCCCTTATATTCAAAAATGCACTTGGAGAGGGGTATGACTTTGAAACTACTCATTTTTCAATGAGTGAGTATATGAGAGACCTGGCAAATTTAAGGTCCAGAGATGGAGAGGTAGATATTCCTCCAGCAATGCTGACACTTCAACGAATTGAAGAAAATGTGGCACCAGTAAGGGTACAAGTTGTTGATGTACCTACTGGTAGTGAAGAAGTTCAGGTTGTTGAAATGGTACAGCCTATTCAACAAGTGGCTCCAGTTGGTGGACCAGAAACAGTTGAGCTCTCCAGACGACCAAGATCACATAGGCGTCTAATGAGAGGTGGAGTTCAGGTAAACCCATTAACCCATCCTGGTGATATTATGAATATTGATGGGTCTCCCATCTTTGAAGAGGAAAATATTGATCCTTCTGTACAATCTGAACAGAGAGTGGACACTGAAGTCCAGGCTGTTGTACGAGAAGAGGATATTGAAGTTGTTCAGACTGAAGAACAAGCTTCTGGTGAGCAAGAGGCTGAACTGGATTTAAATGTGGAAGCTGGTGAACAGATAGATGTGGTTGGTGCTTCTTTTTGGGACGAGGCTGACTCTCCTATTTCTGGAGGTCAGACTTTGGATGTAAATATGGATTTTTTGGGCGAAGATGTACAGTTTGAAACTTCACCAGAAATGCCACCTCCTCCACCAGAAACCGAAACACCTCAACCAGAAATACCACTTCCTACACCAGATATGCCACCACCAGAACCTTCAATGCCACCACCACCACCACCACCATCAATCCCTCAATCAACTTCATACTTCACACCAACACAAACTCAATCACCAGTACACCCAACCGAACAAAGTGTGCCAGTCTCACATGTTGAAACTGAAGAGGACTGGGCACAAGTACCATTGATGACCAGGGTGACTTCTCACCTGGAACAACCCAGTGGTCTCTCCACTTCTTCTTCCACCGAGGTCCAAGGCCTTCTTAGTAGGGTGGCGGACCTGGAGAGATCACTCCAGTCATCTTCCCAGGTCATTTCTGACTTCAAATCAATGTTGTCAAATAATATAGCGTCAGAAATGAACCTTTTTGCTGGAAATGAAAAGATGGTGTTTGATAAGTTGGATGAACTGGTACTGGCCACGAATGTGAATTCTCAAAATATAAGGGTGGCAGTACAAGGGTTGGAAGGAAAAATTGTGAATTCTGTTGAGACTGCAGTGGAGAATAAGGTTGTGCAACCACTGGCAGGTCTTAAAGATGAGGTTGAGAAGATTGTTACAAGAGTTGGTGCTCTGGAAAGCAGGCCTACATTTGACCAGACTGATCTGGTCAACACCCTCAGTGATGAAGTTGTCAGAAAATTCAAGGGTGATATGCTGAAAGAGATATCTGATGAAATATCTGGATCAATCCTAAGATCTCTTCAGGATGTGATGTTGCCAGAAGTTGTTAAAAAGATTGAAGTTGAGCTGCCCAAGGACTTGCCAGAATCAATTGAAAGTATTAAAAGGGAAGTCCAGGCACTCAAAACTGGTTTAACTGCTTCATTACCAGAACAAGGAAGAACCTTTGGTTCGCTTGATAGGCTGATGATGGAAGAATTATGGAATGATCTGAAGTCAAGGACTAGAGATCATTCCAAGGGGGAAAAACGTTCAGTTCCATCTGGTGAACAAGAAGGATTGATAAGGAGAAAGAGAGAAGTTGCTAGAGCAGTCGCTACTGAAAGCGTCGTGCAACAGAGACAAGTGACTGGTACTGATGCCAGTGCACGTATGGTTGAAAGAACACAAGAAGCTACTGGTACTGAAGCCAGTGAGCCCCAGTTCGAAAGCTTCCCAGACATCCCTACTACACTGAAGGCTGTGAAAGGTAAAGAAAAAATGGTGTCTGGTGAAGAACAAGAACAAGATGTTGAAGATGTTGATAATGAGACTTCCAGGAAGTTGCAACAACAGTGTATCATGATAGAAATCTTCAAGAATAATCAAAGAGATGAACTGCTGGCCCATCATAGGGATATGGCTACAATGGGTACTCTGGACTCCTACAACGCTGGCAGGTTAGGCGTAAACATTGAAGTTTTTAAAAGGATGAAGGAGGATCCCAGAGTTCAACAATGTCTTGATGCACTGGACGATGTTCATATACGCTCATTTTATGCTGAAGAAGAGCAGGTATATGACTCGTTGATCTATGGTGTAACCATTCCAGAGTTGATCAGACAGAGAAAGGAGGAGCTGGTAAGCCTCCAGAAAAAGATCAGAAGAAATGCTGGTGCTCTGGAATTGGAATACAGAAAGAGGATAACTGGTCTGCCCAAGTTAACTGCCAAGCAACTGAAAGCTATCAAAGATGGTGATCTGAGCACCTTTATTCCTTTGGATACAACTCTGAAAATCAATAGACAAGAACACCAGTCCACTGAAGGACAGCAGAGTGGTGTATCCAGGGATACTGAAGAGATGATCCAGTTGGCAAAGCAAAGGGCTAAATATGATGAAATGATGACGTTCAGGGCCAATGCAAGAAGAATTATTAATGCTGAAATCACACTGGCTGAACATCATCAAGGTATGACCAGGTTTAATGTGAAGTTGACCAGGGAAGGTAACTTTACAGATGAGAGGAAGGATACTTCAGTCCAAGCATTTGGATGGACTGAACTAAAGGAGATTGGATTGACATTCAAAGGCAAGACTGATCTCTCTCCAGACGTGAAAGCCTTTATGAAGAGAATTGAGAAAATCTGGAAGAGAATCCAAGAAATGGAAGCTGTGTTGGGTCTGAGACCACCAGTGTCTGTTCCATCATCTCCATCTCCTAAGAGGAAGGCCACTGAAGATGCACCAGGGCATTCATCAAGAAGAAGGGCCTGAACTCTTACCACATTGTACTTGTTGTAATTATTTGTTTATGAAAGTTGTAATTATTTTCCTTTTTGATGAAAGTAATAATAGTTGCAAGTTTTTATTTTTACAAGTAGAATGACCAGATTTAGTCTAAGTTAGAACTTAAAAGATTATGAAGAAGGGCCTGAACTCTTATTTGTACTTGTTGTAATTATTTGTTTATGAAAGTTGTAATTATTTTCCTTTTTGATGAAAGTAATAATAGTTGCAAGTTTTTATATTTACAAGTAGAATGACCAGATTTAGTCTAAGTTAGAACTTATTTGTTTATAAGTTGTAATTATTTGTTTATGAAAGTTGTAATTATTTTTCTATGAAAGTTGTAATTATTTGTTTTTATGAAAGTTGTAATTATTTTCCTTTTTGATGAAAGTAATAGTTGCAAGTTTTTATATTTACAAGTAGAATGACCAGATTTGTACTTGTTGTAATTATTTGTTTATGAAAGTTGTAATTATTTTCTTTTTGATGAAAGTAATAATAGTTGCAAGTTTTTATATTTACAAGTAGAATGATCAGTTTATGAAAGTTGTAATTAGTCCTTTTTGATGAAAGTTGTAATTATTTGTTTATGAAAGTTGTAATTATTTTCCTTTTTGATGAAAGTAATAATAGTTGCAAGTTTTTATATTTACAAGTTGTAATTATTTGTTTATGAAAGTTGTAATTATTTTCCTTTTTGATGAAAGTAATAATAGTTGCAAGTTTTTATATTTACAAGTAGAATGACCAGATTTAGTCTAAGTTAGAACTTAAAAGTTTATGAAAGTGAATTTGTTTATGAAAGTTGAATATTTGTTTATGAAAGTTGTAATTATTTGTTTATGAAAGTTGTAATTATTTGTTTATGAAAGTTGTAATTACTTGTTAGTTGTAATTATTTGTTTATGAAAGTTGTAATTATTTTCCTTTTTGATGAAAGTAATAATAGTTGCAAGTTTTTATATTTACAAGTAGAATATTTGTCTTGTTGTAATTATTTGTTTATGAAAGTTGTAATTATTTTCCTTTTTGATGAAAGTAATAATAGTTGCAAGTTTTTATATTTACAAGTAGAATGACCAGATTTAGTCTAAGTTAGAACTTTAAAGATGAAACTGAATTTGTTTATGAAAGTTGAATATTTGTTTATGAAAGTTGTAATTATTTGTTTATGAAAGTTGTAATTATTTGTTTATGAAAGTTGTAATTATTTGTTTATGAAAGTTGTAATTATTTGTTTATGAAAGTTGTAATTATTTGTTTATGAAAGTTGTAATTATTTGTTTATGAAAGTTGTAATTATTTGTTTATGAAAGTTGTAATTATTTTTTATGAAAGTTGTAATTATTTGTTTGTTGTAATTATTTGTTTATGAAAGTTGTAATTATTTTCCTTTTTGATGAAAGTAATAATAGTTGCAAGTTTTTATATTTACAAGTAGAATAACCAGATTTAGTCTTGTTGTAATTATTTGTTTATGAAAGTTGTAATTATTTTCCTTTTTGATGAAAGTAATAATAGTTGCAAGTTTTTATATTTACAAGTAGAATTATTTAGACTTGTTGTAATTATTTGTTTATGAAAGTTGTAATTATTTTCCTTTTTGATGAAAGTAATAATAGTTGCAAGTTTTTTATTTTCATAAGTATGAGAAAGGGCCTGAACTCTTATTTGTACTTGTTGTAATTATTTGTTTATGAAAGTTGTAATTATTTTCCTTTTTGATGAAAGTAATAATAGTTGCAAGTTTTTATATTTACAAGTAGAATGACCAGATTTAGTCTAAGTTAGAACTTAAAAGATGAAACTGAAAACACTCATGATCTATAAAGTGTTTTCCAGTAACTTAGATTAGACTTAAATCGACCAAGTGTTTTCCAGACATACAAATTTGTATATCTATAAGTCTGAAAAATACTTGCATTATTTCTAAACAAATAGGGGGAATTTGTTAGGTCCAGATTTAGTCCAGACTTACTGGACTGGCTCCAGACTGGACTACTGGAACCTTATTTAGGTTTGTTAAGAAACTTGTTTTGCTGGTCTCGCTCCAGACCCGACTACTGGAGCTCACTGAAGATCTGACCAGAAAACATGTTCTACTGGACCTACTCCAGACTTGGAATCTGGAGTCCCTCTGAAGATTTGTCAAGAAATAATTGAAGACTAGTGAGCATTTACTTGTACAGGTAATCTGGAGCATTCTCCAGATTAGCTCACTGAAGACTTCACCCCAGTCCAGATCTATTCTACTGAAGACATTCTGACTGAAGTCAAAGACTGAAGTCTGAAGAAAGAAGACTGACAAATGGCGGAGTCCACTGGAAGTCTTACCAGATCTGCACACTGGAGGATTGTTGGTGTTCTAGATCCTGCAAGTCTGAACACTAATATCGAGGATTGACTTTTGCCTTTAACACACTTTCCAAAGAACAATCCACTTGTTCTTTAACAAAAGTATACGTGTGTTAAGGTGGTTGGATAATAGGATACACGTGCACACCATTGTGTACTATCTTTGCATTAATAGATTTCTGTATCAACATTCCAGGGGGAAGACTTGAAAAGATATTTTTTGTTCTTAAAAATGTTTTAAGTTCAGGGGGAATTTATTAATTTATTTTCTCACTGGACAAAATTTTCCAGAAAATATTACTGGTACCTTGTAAATGTGTCCCTCTCACTGGTTAGATAGGTTGAAGTGCATGTTTGAGGTGACTTCTGTCTCCTTGTAAATGTGTCCCTCTCATTTGTCTGTATTAGTTGACGTGCATGTTTGAGGTTACCAGTCTCTTTCAAATGGTTTTCACTGGTACTTTACTGGAGTGTCCCTCCAGTGTACCATCAGTACATGCTTCACTGGACCAATCCACCAGTGATACTGGAGTATCCAGTCAACCTCCAGATGCACTGAAATGAGTCATAATATTTTTAATACTTGGTCATTGTGCGTGCCACGTAAGCAAAATCTTTTGAAAAGATATTTATCTTGATATTTATCTTATTATCCTACGTGGCATGTAAATTTTTCAAAGAAATGATGGTATTTTTACCTTGGGAAGACAAAAAGTGCAACTTGATACTGTTTATGGGCTGTAAACCGTCACACATTTATGTGTGATGTGATGTAATTAATGCGAATCTCAGAACCCGATCAAAATTATATTTGATAATCTCAAATTAACCGTTTGAGTTCCACATTCTCTCTCCTATATATACCCACTTTCAATTTCATTTGCATTTACTTCAAACATAATTACTCCCAAATCCTTCAAATTCTTTCATTTACTTCATTCTTCATTCTTCATTCAATTCCAATCATAAATCTCTCTCTCATATTTATTTCATCAAATCTTCATCAAAAACTCTAAATTCTTCAATTTCATCTTCATATATCTATCATATTCAATGGCACCTAGACAATCCAATTCACCAAAGAATCTATTCGCCGCTGAATATGCTCCGGTTGCCAATATTGTTAAGGCACCCCATATTACTCTTGAAGCTAAGGCTATAAGGATAAACATGAACAATTGGTTGGCTAGACTCACTAGCACCACTCATGCTCCCACCTCTCTAATCGGACGACTGAATGTTTTTTTCCTTAGTTGTCCACTCTATGGTGCTTTCACACGTAATCCTGGTAAAATGTATCATGATTACCTGTGTGAATTTTGGTATTCTGCTGTGTATGTTGAAAACAATAAAACCATCAACTACACATTGCAACAAGGCACCAGATTGTTCACTCACTCTGTCGATTCTCTCAGAAATGTTCTTCAATTAAATTATTTGGCTGAGAATGAGATGGCAATTCCACTCCCCACTGGTATCAATTTCAGGGATGTGTGCAGATTGATGGGGCACACTGAAATATTGGATGAACATGGCCAGTTGTTAAGGAAAGGCACAATCTACATGAGCAAGCTGACTGACTCATGGAGATACTTTTTCACTCACCTTGTTGAGTGTTTAGGTGGCAGTTCTGGAGGATTAGATCAGATCAATCAAATGCAACTCCAGATTGCCTACTGTCTTTGGTTTGGCTATAGAGTTGATTTCGCCCAGATATTCTTTGATGATTTAGTTGGTCGTTTGAAGGTGAAAGGTCTGACAGATGAAGTTCAGAAGTTGGTTACCAGGGTTAGTAGTTTGGAGGGTAGGCCAACACTTGATCAGAATGCTGTTGTTAGCACTATCAGTGATGAGTGTGCTAAGAAGTTCAGACTTAGTATGCTGAAAGAATTACCTGAAGATATTTCTGGGTCTGTTCTTAGAACGATTCAAGATGGGTTGTTGCCACAGGTGGTAAACATGATTAATTCTGAAATGCCAAAGCACTTGTCTTCAGAAATTGAATTTATCAAGAAGGAAGTGACTCAATTGAGGAAGACTGTGAATATCACATGTCCAGTGGCAGGAAGGACATTTGGTGCTACAGACAGGTATATGCTTGAACAATTATGGTCTGCCCACAAGTCTCAGACTGGTGGACATTCCAAGGGGGAAAAGTCTTCTGTTACCACTGAATCTGAAGGATTGGTAAGGAAAAAGAAAGAAGTACTTGCCAGTGCAATTGAAAAGGCCTTTGCTACTGAAAGAATCGTGCAACAAGAACAAGTGACTGGTACTGATGCCAGTGCACAAGAAGCACAGAAGTCACTTGGCACTGAAGCCATTGTGCAGGTTGAAGAAGCTGCTGGTACTGATGCCAGTGAGCCCCAATTCGAAGCATTCCCAGATATCATAACTACTCAAGAATCAGTAAAAAGAAAGAAACATGTGATATCTGGAGATGAAGTTGAAACTGCTGAAGGTTCATCAGAATTTCCAACTACTGATGAAGACACCTCAAAGAGACTGGAGCAGGAATGCATTTTGATAGAAATTTTCAAGAAAAATCAAAAAGATGAACTGCTGGCCCACAAAAGGGAGATGGCAAATATGGGGACTCTGGATCCGTACATTGCTGGCAGGTTGGGCATACTTATTGATGTGTACAAAAAGATGAAGGATGACCCCAGAGTTCATCAATGTATGGATGCATTAGATGATGTGTTCATTCGCTCCAGGTACTCTGAAGATGAGCAAACCTATGATGCTGTAACTTATGGGGTAAGTGTGACTGAACTGATAAGACAAAGAACGGAGGAGCTGGTGAACCTCCAGAAAAAGATAAGGAAGAATGCTGGTGCTCTGGAGATAGAGTACAGGAAGAAGATAAAGGGCTTGCCAAAACTGACTGCCAAACAGATCAAAGAAATCAGAGACAGAGATCTGAGCACATTCATTCCTTTGGATACTTCACAAAGAATTAATCGTGAAGCATTCCAATCTGCCATTGAACAGCAGAGAGTATCCAAGGAAACTGAATATATGATCCAGATGGCCAAGCAGAAAGCCAAGTATGAAGATATGTTGAAATTCAGGGCTGATGCCAGAAGGATCATAGGTGCTGAAATCAAACTTGCTGAAAATCATGAAGGCATGACCAGGTTTAATATAAAGTTGACCAGAGAGGGTAACTTTACTGATGAAAGAAAGAATGCATCAGTCCAAGCTTTTGGATGGACTGAACTGAAGGAGATAGGATTAACTTTCAAAGGAAAAACTGATTTGTCTCCTGATGTTAAGGCATTTATGAAGAGGATTGAAAAGGTGTGGAAAAGAATACAACAAATGGAAGTTGTTCTGGGTATGAGACCACCAGTTTCAGTACCATCCTCTCCATCACCAAAGAGAAAGGCTTCTGAAGATGCTTCAGGACAGACATCGAAGAGAAGGGCCTGACTCTTGTATCATTTACTTGTACTTATATGTAATTTCCAAAATTGTAACTTATTTTCTGTTGATGAGTGTAAATATAGTTGCATATTTTGATTCATAAAGTAAATGATCAGATTTAGTCTAAGTTAGAACAAAAAGATGAAACTGAAAACACTGATGATCTATAAAGTGTTTTCCAAGTCTGGAGTAGGTCCAGTAATTTATCATTTCTGGACAGATCTTCAGTAAGGCTCCAGTAGTCGAGTCTGGAGCGAGTCCAGTAAATCTGGACCTAACATTAGCCTAACCAAGGTCGTTCCTTCTCACTCATAGTAAGTTTATAGTTGTATAGATGCTCAAAATAAATCGTTATGTACTCGCTGGCATCCTCACTAATGGCATCGTGGTTGTTTCCATCATTATTCATCTATTGTTATGCCACTTTAGTTAGCTCAAGCATTGCCCTAAGATTCAATCTTAGGGGCGTATAATACAACGAAGTTCTCATCTTCATAATACAACTATACTTATAATCTCTATGTCACTGACTAAATCATATATTAAACAAGGGGAAATAACTTAGTCAAGTAATTTATAATGGTCGTACCAGTTATACCATTTACATCTACGCATGCATCTTCAATTCCTAACTATGTATTCAATAAGCAAGTTAGGCAACAAGATGCTGATATATATTAAAGCAATTTGGCTGGCATGGCAACCTATACACACAACCTATACACACAATTGCCCAAGACTCCAATTTCCTTTACGCATGTATTACCAAGTCCTAACGATTCATTTCACCAAATTAGTTAGGCAATGAAATTCAAGCATATTCGACAATTAGGATATCATGGTAACCCTACTTGCTCTACCACATATCCTAACAATTTATCCACATAACCAACTTAGGAGGTAATATTTTTCCATGTTCTATCAATCAATCAATCCCGCATGCTAAGTTATTCATACGACCTCTCATACGTTAGGTACAACTATGCATAAATTTTCAATCATTACTAATTCGTTCTTATAACTAAGTTAAGAAATAAAGTTTTGGGCATACTCAAATTATTAAACACGTCTACCGTTCTCATTCATATAATTGTTCCTCTAGTAATTATTTATACATGCATCACCGTATTTGCTTATCTCATGTACAAACTCTAGTTTAACGACAAAATTTATACATGTTAAGACTAACAAACTAGTACACCAATCCGTTCTTGCAAGTGCTTACCGATTAACATCCCTACACATGCATTATCTATTTCCGTTACATCATGCACATAAAAAAAAGACAAGTCTAATGATATTGTTTTCCCATAATCATGCAATAAAACTAGCATGTTAAATTCATTCATATAACCGTCCATCTACTAATACATTTTACACGTGCATCACCAACTACATTATATCATGCTTACAACCAAGTTTAACAATGTCTCATACATGTTCAATTTCACATACTATTAAGCAACATATCCTTATTGTTCACTGATTACATTTAGCATCATTAGTGTTGGAATATCAACCGTTTATAATACATAAGAGTTAGGATGCTTACAACCTTGATACTCTCTTAGGGTTCATATCAACATATTTATCACATTGTATCCTAACCGTTTATCAACGCGTTTAAGTCAGACGACAACGAAAATATTTACAACATCAACGTGACCACTACGGGGCATACACACATACACATCACACATGCATAACATATATGTTACTAAATCGTACTAGTCAACATGTCATTCCACTACCAAATCCAATCATAGTAATAGTTCTAGAGTTTATGACCCGGGGGTTAGCTTCACAATTGCTCTCATGTTAGCCGCACTAGTAGTTAGTACTTTCATGCCAACACAATACACATGTTTAATGTCTTTACACTAAGGCCAACACATAAATGTTGTCAAGTAATTGTCATATATCGTGCTATCATATCAACATATCATACGTGTTTCATATCACTACGCTAAGGACAACATATCAAAGTTCTCAAGTAATCGTTATCTATCATGTTCTCATGCCAAGTTCACAACAATTGTCCACCATCAAAACCAAATACTCGTATTCAACACATCTCATTACAAGCCACTAAAACAAGTCAACTAACACGAGTGGTTTAAAGTATAATCCGAATTCGATATGCTCTTTAGTTATTGATCGGGTATGTATACAGGGTGTACCAATGGCTAACCCTCCACCTAATCAACTTCCATTAAGCATATCGGTTCCTTATTATACTCTAAGCCATGCATGCGCAATCCATGATGTCATTAACTTGTTATAATATTGGGTGACCATAAAAGAGTTGATCGGGTTCTTTTAGGGTTGCCACAATATTATACTAAGTTAATAACATAACTTCATTTTGCTCTAAATCATCCAACTAGCATCAATTAATAGTAACAATCCACATCAACGACAATCAAATTCAGTCAATGCACACATTAACCACATTGTACTCATTCCACATTCATCACGTTGAATTCAAGCCATCACATAAGTGGTCTTAACTACGAACTCACAATATACACTTTCTAGGGTTCACAGAATTCACGTTGCACACAAATTTCCTAACCATGCATGTCATATGAATAGTTTTAACTTAAGCCGTAGTCTAAGTCAAACCGTCTAATTCTCTACGACCACGCATGGGCCACCATTCTGTAACACCCCAAGCCAAGGCTCAGAATATCACGGAAATCATATAGCACAAGGTGGGATTAACGTAGAACATGAACTAAATGCAAATAAAGGATTCAGTGAATCCATACAATAAGATAAACACGTACCAAAATACATAAAGAGCAAGTAACCAAAGAAGTTTACAAAAGAACATCAAAAGATGGCTAACGGTCCTAAGTACAAGGCAAAAGAAGGCAAATGGATCCTTGATCCATATAAGTCCAAGTCCGGGTTCAACAACAAGCAAACAATCAAACTCCACATCCTGGATTAACCTGGTAACCTGAAAAGTGTACTAAGCATAGTCAACACAAGGTTGATGAGTTCGTAGTAATGGTCCATAAGAAACCATCGTCAATAATCACAATATACGAGTAGAGGCGAAACATGACTTACAGTGAGCCTCTAAGAAACACAATATCGTTCACAACAAGATTACACAAGACAAATAAGCGTGAAATAAACGTGCACAAATGATGTAAATATCAATACAAGTGCCAAATGCATAAGCAGTCATAATGCCTATCTTATGCGTGAGCTTCAAGTCACCCATGCAACGATACCCGCCTGTCATCGCAATGCACCAGGCTGTATCTCAAAATCATCGAGATATATATGTCTATATACTCGGGGTCATGTTTTCAACATCCATCAACAAGTGTATACATCTATACACTTAGATGTTGGTATCCACATCAAGAGGATATACAATGTTAACACATATGCATGCCTAACTCAATCATATATGCATCAATTGCCAAAAACACAAGTCATCAATCATCA
>CM067175.1:27622483-27678667 GCA_034093135.1 Erigeron breviscapus | reverse complement strand
AAATGATAAATTTATATAGTTACTGGAAAACACTTTATAGATCATCAGTGTTTCAGTTTCATCTTTTAGTTCTAACTTAGACTAAATCTGATCATTTACTTTATGAATCAAAATATGCAACTATATTTACACCCATCAACAGAAAATAAGTTACAATTTTGGAAATTACATATAAGTACAAGTAAATGATACAAGAGTCAGGCCCTTCTCTTCGATGTCTGTCCTGGAGCATCTTCAGAAGCCTTTCTCTTTGGTGATGGAGAGGATGGTACAGAAACTGGTGGTCTCATACCCAGAACAACTTCCATCTGTTGTATTCTTTTCCACACCTTTTCAATCCTCTTCATAAATGCCTTAACATCAGGAGACAAATCAGTTTTTCCTTTGAAAGTTAATCCTATCTCCTTCAGTTCAGTCCATCCAAAAGCTTGGACTGATGCATTCTTTCTTTCATCAGTAAAGTTACCCTCTCTGGTCAACTTTATATTAAACCTGGTCATGCCTTCATGATTTTCAGCAAGTTTGATTTCAGCACCTATGATCCTTCTGGCATCAGCCCTGAATTTCAACATATCTTCATACTTGGCTTTCTGCTTGGCCATCTGGATCATATATTCAGTTTCCTTGGATACTCTCTGCTGTTCAATGGCAGATTGGAATGCTTCACGATTAATTCTTTGTGAAGTATCCAAAGGAATGAATGTGCTCAGATCTCTGTCTCTGATTTCTTTGATCTGTTTGGCAGTCAGTTTTGGCAAGCCCTTTATCTTCTTCCTGTACTCTATCTCCAGAGCACCAGCATTCTTCCTTATCTTTTTCTGGAGGTTCACCAGCTCCTCCGTTCTTTGTCTTATCAGTTCAGTTACACTGACACCATAAGTGACAGCATCATAAGTTTGTTCATCTTCAGAGTACCTGGAGCGAATGTAGACATCATCCAATGCATCCAGACATTGATGAACTCTGGGGTCATCCTTCATCTTTTTGTACACATCAATAAGTATGCCCAACCTGCCAGCATTGTACGAATCCAGAGTCCCCATATTTGCCATCTCCCTTTTGTGGGCCAGCAGTTCATCTTTTTGATTTTTCTTGAAAATTTCTATCAAAATGCATTCATGCTCCAGTCTCTTTGAGGTGTCTTCATCAGTAGTTGGAAATTCTGATGAACCTTCAGCAGTTTCAACTTCATCTCCAGATATCACATGTTTCTTTCTTTTTACTGATTCTTGAGTAGTTATGATATCTGGGAATGCTTCGAATTGGGGCTCACTGGCATCAGTACCAGCAGCTTCTTCAACCTGCACAATGGCTTCAGTGCCAAGTGCCTTCTGTGCTTCTTGTGCACTGGCATCAGTACCAGTCACTTGTTCTTGTTGCACGATGCTTTCAGTAGCAAAGGCCTTTTCAATTGCACTGGCAAGTACTTCTTTCTTTTTCCTTACCAATCCTTCAGATCAGTGGCAACAGACGACTTTTCCCCCTTGGAATGTCCACCAGTTTGAGACTTGTGGGCATTCCATAATTGTTCAAGCATATACCTGTCTGTAGCACCAAATGTCCTTCCTGCCACTGGACATGTGATATTCACAGTCTTCCTCAATTGAGTCACTTCCTTCTTGATAAATTCAATTTCTGAAGACAAGTGCTTTGGCATTTCAGAATTAATCATGTTTACCACCTGTGGCAACAACCCATCTTGAATTGTTCTAAGAACAGACCCAGAAATATCTTCAGGTAATTCTTTCAGCATACTAAGTCTGAACTTCTTAGCACACTCATCACTGATAGTGCTAACAACAGCATTCTGATCAAGTGTTGGCCTACCCTCCAAACTACTAACCCTGGTAACCAACTTCTGAACTTCATCTGTCAGACCTTTCACCTTCAAACGACCAACTAAATCATCAAAGAATATCTGGGCGAAATCAACTCTATAGCCAAACCAAAGACAGTAGGCAATCTGGAGTTGCATTTGATTGATCTGATCTAATCCTCCAGAACTGCCACCTAAACACTCAACAAGGTGAGTGAAAAAGTATCTCCATGAGTCAGTCAGCTTGCTCATGTAGATTGTGCCTTTCCTTAACAACTGGCCATGTTCATCCAATATTTCAGTGTGCCCCATCAATCTGCACACATCCCTGAAATTGATACCAGTAGGGAGAGGAATTGCCATCTCATTCTCAGCCAAATAATTTAATTGAAGAACATTTCTGAGAGAATCGACAGAGTGAGTGAACAATCTGGTGCCTTGTTGCAATGTGTAGTTGATGGTTTTATTGTTTTCAACATACACAGCAGAATACCAAAATTCACACAGGTAATCATGATACATTTTACCAGGATTACGTGTGAGAGCACCATAGAGTGGACAACTAAGGAAAAAAGCATTCAGTCGTCCGATGAGAGAGGTGGGAGCATGAGTGGTGCTAGTGAGTCTAGCCAACCAATTGTTCATGTTTATTCTGATCGCTTAGCCTCAAGAGTAATATGGGTGCCTTAACAATATTGGCAACCGGAGCATATCAGCGCGAGCAGATTCTTTGGTGAATTTGATTGTCTTGGTGCCATTGAATATGATAGATTATGAATAAATTGAAACTGAATTTAGGGTTGATGAAGATTTGATGAAATAAATATGAGAGAGATTTATGATTGGAATTGAATGAAGAATGAAGTAAATGAAGTAAATGAAGGAATTTGAAGGATTTGGGAGTAAATATGTTCGAAGTAAATGCAAATGAAATTGAAAGTGGGTATATATAGGAGAGAGAATGTGGAACTCAAACGGTTTATTTGAAATTATCAAATATAATTTTGATCGGTTCTGAGATCCGCATTAATTACATCACATCACACATAAATGTGTGACGGTTTACAGCCCACAAACAGTATCAAGTTGCACTTTTTGTCTTCCCAAGGTAAAAATACCATCATTTCGTTGAAAAATTTACATGCCACGTAGGATAATAAGATAAATATCAAGATAAATATCTTTTCAAAGATTTTGCATACGTGGCACGCACAATGACCAAGTATTAAAAATATTATGACTCATTTCAGTGCATCTGGAGGTTGACTGGACACTCCAGTATCACTGGTGGATTATTCCAGTGAAGCATGTACTGATGATACACTGGAGGGACACTCCAGTAAAGTACCAGTGAAAACCATTTGAAAGAGACTGGTACCTCAAACATGCACGTCAACTAATACAGACAAATGAGAGGGACACATTTACAAGGAGACAAAGTCACCTCAAACATGCACTTCAACCTATCTAACCAGTGAGAGGGACACATTTACAAGGTACCAGTAATATTTTCTGAAAATTTTGTCCAGTGAGAAAATAAATTAATAAATTCCCCCTGAACTTAAAACATTTTTAAGAACAAAAATATCTTTTCAAGTCTTCCCCCTGGAATGTTGATACAGAAATCTATTAATGCAAAGATAGTACACAATGGTGTTCGATATCTAAGCAGTCATAGATTTATAAATCTTTAAATCAAGGATCCTCAGTAGTACACAATGGCGTTCAATACCAAGGTTCCAGATTTAAGGGTTTAACATTCCCAACTCACCAACAAGATATTCAAAAGTTTTGACATCCAGGTTTAGTAAAAATGTCAGCGAGTTGTTTGTCAGTGGGAATAAAATGGAGTTCAATGTTGTTTTTCATAATATGATCACGGATAAAATGATACCTGAGATCAATGTGCTTAGTCTTGGAGTGCATGACTGGATTGTTCGAGATAGCAATGGCACTGGTATTATCACAAAAGATTGGGGTCTTTGAATACTTAATTCCATAATCAAGCAACTGGTTCTTCATTCAGAGTATCTGAGCACATCAACTGGCTGCAGACACGTATTCAGCTTCAGCAGTGGACAATGAAACTAAAGTTTGCTTCTTACTGGTCCAGCTGACCAGTTTGCCACCAAGGAAATGACATCCACCTGTCTATCTTACAACCTGCATGATCTGAATCTGAATAACCCATTAGATCCATGCCTGAGCCTTTGGATACCAAAGACCCAAACTGGGGACACCCTTAAGGTACTTCAGTATGCGCTTTACAGCAAGCATATGAGTCTTTTTGGATTAGACTGATATCTGGCACATAAACATGTTGAAAACATAATATCTGGTCTACTGGCAGTTAAATACATCAGTGAACCTGTGAGTCCCTTAATTAACGAGATGGTTAACCAATAGAAAGTGTAAAATACAACAAGTCTAATAATCACTAGATATGGACTAGTATTACTTGTAAATAAAGATGCAAGATATATAAACAAAGTAATACAAGACTTAAAGCAATAAACAAATAAAGTGGACCATTATGTATGTTTCATGGGTATTTTATTTATTGATGTGTAAATAAAATACAAGGTTGTTGCGGAATCAAGATAACACAATTAAGTGAGTATCCTAACAACCTATGATTACAATATGATCTATGTTTGTCAAATAACTCTTTAGGATCGAGATACTTAAAGTTGTGAAGTATCCCTGTTTAAGATCGAGAGTATTTAGACAAATTCACTTATATGCAAAAGGAATGCTTAAAAGTATTTTTGTTCAAGGAATGACTTAGTATTTATAGGCAACAAATTCACCAGTGAATTTGTGCCGTACAAATATGGTTGGCATACATTTAATGATCCGACAAGAACATTAAATGTATTAGATAAGAATAAGGATAAAGTCACATCAAGTGCACGTGTATCCTATTATCCAACCACCTTAACACACGTATACTTTTGTTAAAGAACAAGTGGATTGTTCTTTGGAAAGTGTGTTAAAGGCAAAAGTCAATCCTCGATATTAGTGTTCAGACTTGCAGGATCTAGAACACTAACAATCCTCCAGTGTGCAGATCTGGTAAGACTTCCAGTGGACTCCGCCATTTGTCAGTCTTCTTTCTTCAGACTTCAGTCTTTGACTTCAGTCAGAATGTCTTCAGTAGAATAGATCTGGACTGGGGTGAAGTCTTCAGTGAGCTAATCTGGAGAATGCTCCAGATTACCTGTACAAGTAAATGCTCACTAGTCTTCAATTATTTCTTGACAAATCTTCAGAGGGACTCCAGATTCCAAGTCTGGAGTAGGTCCAGTAGAACATGTTTTCTGGTCAGATCTTCAGTGAGCTCCAGTAGTCGGGTCTGGAGCGAGACCAGCAAAACAAGTTTCTTAACAAACCTAAATAAGGTTCCAGTAGTCCAGTCTGGAGCCAGTCCAGTAAGTCTGGACTAAATCTGGACCTAACAAATTCCCCCTATTGTTTAGAAATAATGCAAGTATTTTTCAGACTTATAGATATACAAATTTGTATGTCTGGAAAACACTTGGTCGATTTAAGTCTAATCTAAGTTACTGGAAAACACTTTATAGATCATGAGTGTTTTCAGTTTCATCTTTTAAGTTCTAACTTAGACTAAATCTGGTCATTCTACTTGTAAATATAAAAACTTGCAACTATTATTACTTTCATCAAAAAGGAAAATAATTACAACTTTCATAAACAAATAATTACAACAAGTACAATGTGGTAAGAGTTCAGGCCCTTCTTCTTGATGAATGCCCTGGTGCATCTTCAGTGGCCTTCCTCTTAGGAGATGGAGATGATGGAACAGACACTGGTGGTCTCAGACCCAACACAGCTTCCATTTCTTGGATTCTCTTCCAGATTTTCTCAATTCTCTTCATAAAGGCTTTCACGTCTGGAGAGAGATCAGTCTTGCCTTTGAATGTCAATCCAATCTCCTTTAGTTCAGTCCATCCAAATGCTTGGACTGCAGTATCCTTCCTCTCATCTGTAAAGTTACCTTCCCTGGTCAACTTCACATTAAACCTGGTCATACCTTGATGATGTTCAGCCAGTGTGATTTCAGCATTAATAATTCTTCTTGCATTGGCCCTGAACGTCATCATTTCATCATATTTAGCCCTTTGCTTTGCCAACTGAACCATCTCTTCAGTATCCCTGGATACACCACTCTGCTGTCCTTCAGTGGACTGGTGTTCTTGTCTATTGATTTTCAGAGTTGTATCCAAAGGAATAAAGGTGCTCAGATCACCATCTTTGATAGCTTTCAGTTGCTTGGCAGTTAACTTGGGCAGACCAGTTATCCTCTTTCTGTATTCCAATTCCAGAGCACCAGCATTTCTTCTGATCTTTTTCTGGAGGCTTACCAGCTCCTCCTTTCTCTGTCTGATCAACTCTGGAATGGTTACACCATAGATCAACGAGTCATATACCTGCTCTTCTTCAGCATAAAATGAGCGTATATGGACATCGTCCAGTGCATCAAGACATTGTTGAACTCTGGGATCCTCCTTCATCCTTTTAAAAACTTCAATGTTTACGCCTAACCTGCCAGCGTTGTAGGAGTCCAGAGTACCCATTGTAGCCATATCCCTATGATGGGCCAGCAGTTCATCTCTTTGATTATTCTTGAAGATTTCTATCATGATACACTGTTGTTGCAACTTCCTGGAAGTCTCATTATCAACATCTTCAACATCTTGTTCTTGTTCTTCACCAGACACCATTTTTTCTTTACCTTTCACAGCCTTCAGTGTAGTAGGGATGTCTGGGAAGCTTTCGAACTGGGGCTCACTGGCTTCAGTACCAGTAGCTTCTTGTGTTCTTTCAACCATACGTGCACTGGCATCAGTACCAGTCACTTGTCTCTGTTGCACGACGCTTTCAGTAGCGACTGCTCTAGCAACTTCTCTCTTTCTCCTTATCAATCCTTCTTGTTCACCAGATGGAACTGAACGTTTTTCCCCCTTGGAATGATCTCTAGTCCTTGACTTCAGATCATTCCATAATTCTTCCATCATGTGTCTATCAAGCGAACCAAAGGTTCTTCCTTGTTCTGGAAATGAAGCAGTCATACCAGTTTTGAGTGCCTGGACTTCCCTTTTAATACTTTCAATTGATTCTGGCAAGTCCTTGGGCAGCTCAACTTCAATCTTTTTAACAACTTCTGGCAACATCACATCCTGAAGAGATCTTAGGATTGATCCAGATATTTCATCAGATATCTCTTTCAGCATATCACCCTTGACCTTTCTAACAACTTCATCACTGAGGGTGTTGACCAGATCAGTCTGGTCAAATGTAGGCCTGCTTTCCAGAGCACCAACTCTTGTAACAATCTTCTCAACCTCATCTTTAAGACCTGCCAGTGGTTGCACAACCTTATTCTCCACTGCAGTCTCAACAGAATTCACAATTTTTCCTTCCAACCCTTGGTGGTGGTGGTGGTGGTGGTGGTGGTGGTGGTGGTGGTGGTGGTGGTGGTGGTGGTGGTGGTGGTGGTGGTGGTGGTGGTGGTGGTGGTGGTGGTGGTGGTGGTGGTGGTGGTGGTGGTGGTGGTGGTGGTGGTGGTGGTGGTGGTGGTGGTGGTGGTGGTGGTGGTGGTGGTGGTGGTGGTGGTGGTGGTGGTGGTGGTGGTGGTGGTGGTGGTGGTGGTGGTGGTGGTGGTGGTGGTGGTGGTGGTGGTGGTGGTGGTGGTGGTGGTGGTGGTGGTGGTGGTGGTGGTGGTGGTGGTGGTGGTGGTGGTGGTGGTGGTGGTGGTGGTGGTGGTGGTGGTGGTGGTGGTGGTGGTGGTGGTGGTGGTGGTGGTGGTGGTGGTGGTGGTGGTGGTGGTGGTGGTGGTGGTGGTGGTGGTGGTGGTGGTGGTGGTGGTGGTGGTGGTGGTGGTGGTGGTGGTGGTGGTGGTGGTGGTGGTGGTGGTGGTGGTGGTGGTGGTGGTGGTGGTGGTGGTGGTGGTGGTGGTGGTGGTGGTGGTGGTGGTGGTGGTGGTGGTGGTGGTGGTGGTGGTGGTGGTGGTGGTGGTGGTGGTGGTGGTGGTGGTGGTGGTGGTGGTGGTGGTGGTGGTGGTGGTGGTGGTGGTGGTGGTGGTGGTGGTGGTGGTGGTGGTGGTGGTGGTGGTGGTGGTGGTGGTGGTGGTGGTGGTGGTGGTGGTGGTGGTGGTGGTGGTGGTGGTGGTGGTGGTGGTGGTGGTGGTGGTGGTGGTGGTGGTGGTGGTGGTGGTGGTGGTGGTGGTGGTGGTGGTGGTGGTGGTGGTGGTGGTGGTGGTGGTGGTGGTGGTGGTGGTGGTGGTGGTGGTGGTGGTGGTGGTGGTGGTGGTGGTGGTGGTGGTGGTGGTGGTGGTGGTGGTGGTGGTGGTGGTGGTGGTGGTGGTGGTGGTGGTGGTGGTGGTGGTGGTGGTGGTGGTGGTGGTGGTGGTGGTGGTGGTGGTGGTGGTGGTGGTGGTGGTGGTGGTGGTGGTGGTGGTGGTGGTGGTGGTGGTGGTGGTGGTGGTGGTGGTGGTGGTGGTGGTGGTGGTGGTGGTGGTGGTGGTGGTGGTGGTGGTGGTGGTGGTGGTGGTGGTGGTGGTGGTGGTGGTGGTGGTGGTGGTGGTGGTGGTGGTGGTGGTGGTGGTGGTGGTGGTGGTGGTGGTGGTGGTGGTGGTGGTGGTGGTGGTGGTGGTGGTGGTGGTGGTGGTGGTGGTGGTGGTGGTGGTGGTGGTGGTGGTGGTGGTGGTGGTGGTGGTGGTGGTGGTGGTGGTGGTGGTGGTGGTGGTGGTGGTGGTGGTGGTGGTGGTGGTGGTGGTGGTGGTGGTGGTGGTGGAGTAATCGTTGGTGGTGGAGTGCATCAATGGTGAGTGGTGTGGTGGTGGTGGTGGTGGTGGTGTGAAGTATGGGGTTGATTGAGGAATTGATGGTGGTGGTGGTGGTGGTGGTGGCATTGAAGGTTCTGGTGGTGGCATATCTGGTGTAGGAAGTGGTATTTCTGGTTGAGGTGTTTCGGTTTCTGGTGGAGGAGGTGGCATTTCTGGTGAAGTTTCAAACTGTACATCTTCGCCCAAAAAATCCATATTTACATCCAAAGTCTGACCTCCAGAAATAGGAGAGTCAGCCTCGTCCCAAAAAGAAGCACCAACCACATCTATCTGTTCACCAGCTTCCACATTTAAATCCAGTGAAGCCTCTTGCTCACCAGAAGCTTGTTCTTCAGTCTGAACCACTTCAACATCCTCTTCTCGTACAACAGCCTGGACTTCAGTGTCCACTCTCTGTTCAGTTTGTACAGAAGGATCAATATTTTCCTCTTCAAAGATGGGAGACCCATCAATATTCATAATATCACCAGGATGGGTTAATGGGTTTACCTGAACTCCACCTCTCATTAGACGCCTATGTGATCTTGGTCGTCTGGAGAGCTCAACTGTTTCTGGTCCACCAACTGGAGCCACTTGTTGAATAGGCTGTACCATTTCAACAACCTGAACTTCTTCACTACCAGTAGGTACATCAACAACTTGTACCCTTACTGGTGCCACATTTTCTTCAATTCGTTGAAGTGTCAGCATTGCTGGAGGAATATCTACCTCTCCATCTCTGGACCTTAAATTTGCCAGGTCTCTCATATACTCACTCATTGAAAAATGAGTAGTTTCAAAGTCATACCCCTCTCCAAGTGCATTTTTGAATATAAGGGAAAGAAAGCGAATATATGGCACGAATGGCTTTCTCCCCTTCGCCTTTATACGATCAACCAGATCATCAAAGAATATTTGGGCGAAATCCACCCTTAGCCCAAACCATAAGCAATAGGCAATCTGGAGGTGTGTTTGATTGATTTGATCCAATCCTCCAGAACTGCCTCCAAGACACTCGACGATGTGTGTGAAGAAGTATCTCCACGAATCCGTCAGTCTGCTCATATAAATGGTCCCTTTCCTCAACAACTGACCATTTTCATCAACTATCTCTGTATGCCCCATTAATCTGCATACCTCCCTGAAATTAATACCAGTAGGGAGTGGCATTGCCAGCTCATTCTCATCCAGATAATTTAACTGAAGAGCCATTCTGAGAGAATGTACTGAAAGAGACAAAGGTCTGGTCCCTTGCTCAAGAGAGTAAACAATGCAGGAATTTTCCTCATCGTATTCGGCTGTATACCAGAATTCACAAAGATAATTGTGATACATCTTTTCTGGATTTAAAGTTAGGGCACCATATAGTGGACATGAGAGAAAAAAGGTGTTTAATCTCCCAATTATAGATTGTGGATCATGGACACTGGATAGCGTGAGTTTTGCCATCCAGTTATTCATATTCATCCTTAAAGCCCTAGCTTCAAGGTTGATATGACGTGCTCTAACTACATCAGCCGAAGGAGCATATTCGGCGGATAGAAGATTTCTTGGTGAATTTGATTGTCTAGGAGCCATTTGATTATATATAGATGAAAATGAAATTGAATGAATATTTAAGGTTTATGAAGAATTTAATGAATTTGAAGTTAATATGCGAGTATTATGATTGGAAAATGAATGAAGAATTGAATGAAGGAATTTGAAGATTTGGGAGTAAATGTTCGAAGTAAATGAAATTGAAAGTGAAAGTGGGTATATATAGAATTGAGAATGTGGAACTCAAACGATTAATTTGAAATTATCAAATACAATTTTTGATTGTGTTCTGAGATCCGCATTAATTACATCACATCACACATAAATGCATGACGGTTTACAGCCACAAAACAGTAACAACTTGTACTTTTTGTTTTCCCAAAGTAAAAAGACCATCATTGTTTTGAACAACTTACATGCCACGTAGGATTTATAAGATAAATATCTTTGAAAAAGTTTGCTTACGTGGCACATACAAAGATCAAGTATTTTGAAAATATTATGACATTATTCAGTGCATCTGGAGGTTGACAGGACCGTCCAGTATCACTGGTGGATTAGTCCAGTGAACATGTACTGATGGTACACTGGAGGGACACTCCAGTAAAGTACCAGTGAACAACCAATTTTGAAAGACTGGAAACCTCAAACTTGCACGTCAACTAATACAGACAAATGAGAGGGACACATTTACAAGAAGACATAAGTCAACTCAAACACGCACTTCAACCTGTCCATACCAGTGAGAGGGACATATTTACAAAGCACCAGTAATATTTTCTGAAGAATTTGTCCAGTGAGAAAATTAATTCCCCTGAACTTAAACATTTTTAAGAGAAAATATTTTTCAAGTCTTCCTGGAATGTTGATCCAGAAATAAATTTTTGAATCTTTAAATCAAAGATCCTTAGTAGTACACAATGGCGTTCAATACCAAGGTTCCAGATTTAAGGGTTTAACATTCCCAACTCACCAACAAGATATTCAAAAGTTTTTACATCCAGTGGTTTAGTAAAAATGTCAGCGAGTTGTTTGTCAGTGGGAATAAAATGGAGTTCAATGTTGTTTTTCATAATATGATCGCGAATGAAATGGTACCTTAGATCGATGTGTTTGGTTCTGGAGTGCATGACTGGATTGTTGGAGATAGCGATGGCACTGGTATTATCACAAAAGATTGGAGTTTTTGAGTATTTAATACCATAATCAAGCAACTGGTTCTTCATCCAGAGTATCTGAGCACAACAACTGGCTGCAGACACGTATTCAGCTTCAGCAGTGGATAATGAAACTGAAGTTTGCTTCTTACTGGTCCAGCTGACCAGTTTGCCACCTAGGAAATGACATCCACCAGTTGTGGATTTCCTATCTATCTTGCAACCTGCATGATCTGAATCTGAATAACCCATTAGATCCATTCCAGAGCCTTTGGGGTACCAAAGACCTAGACTGGGAGCACCTTTAAGGTACTTCAGTATGCGCTTTACAGCGAGCATATGAGATTCCTTTGGATTAGACTGATATCTGGCACATAAACATGTTGAAAACATAATATCTGGTCTACTGGCCGTTAAATACATCAGTGAACCAACCATGCCTCTAAAGACAGTGGTGTTCACTGGTTTGCCATCTGGATCCGAGTCCAGTGTCAGTGGTGCAGAAATTGGAGTTGGTTTAGATGGTGAAGAATTCATATCGAATTTCTTTAAAAGATCTCTAACATATTTTTCCTGATTAATAAAAATTCCATCTTTGTTTTGCTTAATCTGGAGTCCAAGAAAATATGTTAATTCACCCATCAAACTCATTTCATATTCAGTGGACATGATTTTAGAAAATTTCTTGCACATGTTTTCATCAGTAGACCCAAAAATTATATCATCAACATAAATTTGTACCATTAACAGATTACCTTTCTCATGAAGAATGAACAAGGTATTGTCAATTGCACCTCGTTTAAAACCATTTTTCAACAAATGTTTAGTCAGAGTATCATACCAGGCACGTGGGGCTTGTCTGAGGCCATATAGCGCTTTGTCCAGACGATATACCCAATGTGGATGCTTGTCATCAACGAAACCTGGAGGTTGTCTGACGTAAACTTCTTCTTCAAGCTTCCCATTCAAGAAAGCACTCTTTACGTCCATCTGGTAGACCTTGAACTCCCCCCCCCCCCCCCCCCCCCCCCCCCCCCCCCCCCCCCCCCCCCCCCCCCCCCCCCCCCCCCCCCCCCCCCCCCCCCCCCCCCCCCCCCCCCCCCCCCCCCCCCCCCCCCCCCCCCCCCCCCCCCCCCCCCCCCCCCCCCCCCCCCCCCCCCCCCCCCCCCCCCCCCCCCCCCCCCCCCCCCCCCCCCCCCCCCCCCCCCCCCCCCCCCCCCCCCCCCCCCCCCCCCCCCCCCCCCCCCCCCCCCCCCCCCCCCCCCCCCCCCCCCCCCCCCCCCCCCCCCCCCCCCCCCCCCCCCCCCCCCCCCCCCCCCCCCCCCCCCCCCCCCCCCCCCCCCCCCCCCCCCCCCCCCCCCCCCCCCCCCCCCCCCCCCCCCCCCCCCCCCCCCCCCCCCCCCCCCCCCCCCCCCCCCCCCCCCCCCCCCCCCCCCCCCCCCCCCCCCCCCCCCCCCCCCCCCCCCCCCCCCCCCCCCCCCCCCCCCCCCCCCCCCCCCCCCCCCCCCCCCCCCCCCCCCCCCCCCCCCCCCCCCCCCCCCCCCCCCCCCCCCCCCCCCCCCCCCCCCCCCCCCCCCCCCCCCCCCCCCCCCCCCCCCCCCCCCCCCCCCCCCCCCCCCCCCCCCCCCCCCCCCCCCCCCCCCCCCCCCCCCCCCCCCCCCCCCCCCCCCCCCCCCCCCCCCCCCCCCCCCCCCCCCCCCCCCCCCCCCCCCCCCCCCCCCCCCCCCCCCCCCCCCCCCCCCCCCCCCCCCCCCCCCCCCCCCCCCCCCCCCCCCCCCCCCCCCCCCCCCCCCCCCCCCCCCCCCCCCCCCCCCCCCCCCCCCCCCCCCCCCCCCCCCCCCCCCCCCCCCCCCCCCCCCCCCCCCCCCCCCCCCCCCCCCCCCCCCCCCCCCCCCCCCCCCCCCCCCCCCCCCCCCCCCCCCCCCCCCCCCCCCCCCCCCCCCCCCCCCCCCCCCCCCCCCCCCCCCCCCCCCCCCCCCCCCCCCCCCCCCCCCCCCCCCCCCCCCCCCCCCCCCCCCCCCCCCCCCCCCCCCCCCCCCCCCCCCCCCCCCCCCCCCCCCCCCCCCCCCCCCCCCCCCCCCCCCCCCCCCCCCCCCCCCCCCCCCCCCCCCCCCCCCCCCCCCCCCCCCCCCCCCCCCCCCCCCCCCCCCCCCCCCCCCCCCCCCCCCCCCCCCCCCCCCCCCCCCCCCCCCCCCCCCCCCCCCCCCCCCCCCCCCCCCCCCCCCCCCCCCCCCCCCCCCCCCCCCCCCCCCCCCCCCCCCCCCCCCCCCCCCCCCCCCCCCCCCCCCCCCCCCCCCCCCCCCCCCCCCCCCCCCCCCCCCCCCCCCCCCCCCCCCCCCCCCCCCCCCCCCCCCCCCCCCCCCCCCCCCCCCCCCCCCCCCCCCCCCCCCCCCCCCCCCCCCCCCCCCCCCCCCCCCCCCCCCCCCCCCCCCCCCCCCCCCCCCCCCCCCCCCCCCCCCCCCCCCCCCCCCCCCCCCCCCCCCCCCCCCCCCCCCCCCCCCCCCCCCCCCCCCCCCCCCCCCCCCCCCCCCCCCCCCCCCCCCCCCCCCCCCCCCTCTTCATCTGAATCATTTAAATCACGATTTGCATCATGAAATTCTTCATTTGAAGGCATTTCCTGGAGTACTGGTTCAGTATGAAATTCTTCACCAGAAGACATTTCTGGTAAATTCTCAACTGACACTGATACTGGGGGAGTAGTACGCACATCTGAACCAATATTAATTTCAGAGGGTAGTTTGAAAATAATAGAGGGATAGAATGGAGTATTACTGGAGAGTTTCTTTTTCTGAACAGGTTCCAGATCAGGATGACTGGAAACTGTGTCTGGTGAATCTTCAAATTTGTCGTTTATAGGATCAGATTCACAAAAGACAATTGGTGTTACTGGGGGAGTGACAGGGACTAGCTTCTTGTTGATTGAGGCATTTGATTCATCAAATGTTACATGAATTGACTCATGGACCTTCTCCAGTCTCTTGTTGTAGACTCTGAAGGCCTTGCGAATGGCTGAATAGCCTAAGAAATACCCTTCATCAGCTTTGGCATCAAATTTGCCTAGCTGACTGGAGTCGTTCAGGATGTAAACTGGACATCCAAAAACGTGAAAATAACCAATGTTTGGTTTTCTATTTCTTAAGACTTCATAGGCTGTCTTTTTGTGTCTTTTGATGTACACTGATCGATTCTGGGTGTGGCAAGCAGTTGCAATTGCTTCCGCCCAGAAACTGGTAGACAGTCCAGATTCAGCAAGCATACTCCTGGCAGCTTCTATCAGCGTTCGATTTTTCCTTTCCACAACTCCATTTTGCTCTGGAGAGCGGGCTGAAGAGAAGTTCTGGGAGATGCCAGTGTCAGTACAGAATGACTCCAGAGTTGCATTCTGGAATTCTGTTCCATTGTCACTTCTTAACTGACACACTTTTCGACTGTACTTGAGCTCAATTTGCTTGATAAGACTGATGATTTCAGCAGCAGCTTCACTTTTGGACCTCAGAAAGATCACCCAACAATATCTGGAGAACTCATCTATGATCACCAGGGTGTATCTTTTACCAGCACGAGTCTGAACGTTCACTGGACCAAAAAGATCCATATGAAGCATGTGAAGAGGTTCAGTAATGCTGAAATTCTGTCTGGTCTTGAAACTGGTACGCTTTTGCTTACCCATCTCACATCCTGGACATGGTCTTTCCTTTTTGAAGGAGACTGAAGGTATCCCATCTGCAAGTTGTTTTCTGGACAACTTGTTAATGTTTTGAAGTTTAAATGGGATAACCTTTTATGCCATAACCAGTTTGTGTCTTCATCAGCTTGAGTATAGAAACACTGCTCTGAAGGAGAGCTTTCCATATCCATCACGTACACATTCCCTTTTCTGGGAGCAATCAACACTACCTTCCAGTCCTTGTTGAATACGATGCCCTGAGCAACATTGAATAAGACTTGATAGCCATCGTCACACAGTTGACTTACACTGATCAAGTTATATTTCAAACCATTCACAAATGCAACTCGTCTGAACTTGACTTGTCCATTGTTCAGAACACCATATCCCTCAGTCTTCCCACAACCATCATTTCCAAATGTGATGGAGGGTCCATCAGAAATGGTGAACTCCTCCAGTAGGGTCTTACATCCGGTCATCGTCCTGCCAGCTGCACTGTCAAGATACCAGATAAGCTTCTTTCGATCGCCCTACACATACACCAGATATTGATCAGTTAGATTTGGGAACCCATCGACTGATGGGTTCACTGGACCCTCCCTTATAGGTCCCTGGGGCAATCTGGTCTAGTTCACTATGTTCAATAGTGGTCTTAGAAGAGAAGACCACTGGGGTTGATGGTTTTAAAACCTTTTCATTTTTCTCAACTGGAGAAATAAATTTGTTTTTCTTTGAAAAAGGTTTTGTATTTTGTCTAGGGCCAGATGAAGTACCCTCAAGAAAGTTTAATCTTGCATTAAAACTTTGTGATTGACGAGTCAGAATTTGAATCTGGCTCTCTATCCTGGACAAAATATTTTCTTCAGATGATACCTTAGCCTTTCCAGTCAAAGGCTTTGGTAAGGGTTTGGTCTGAGGTAAAGGTCTATTCTGCTTCACCTTTTTAACTGGAGCAGTCATCTGAACAGCTCCAGTCTTAACCTCTGGGGATTGAACTGGGTCTAAATTGGTCTTGGGTGTTTCAGGCATATCATAAACAGTTGTGGGCCTTAACACCTCTGGTAATCGATCGATTACTGGTATTAATGATGCAACATTAGTATTTCCATCTAAATATGCACGTTTTTGAGCAGGAAATTGTTTAACTGAAGCATCATATGGCTTTTTAGTTTCTAGCCATGACTTTATTACCAGTTTTTCTTTCTCTAAAATGATCTCAAGATCTTGCTTTTCTTGAATCAATTGTTCAGTTACCAGAACCTGGGCTTGAAATGCCAGTTCAATGTCTTGAAGCTCTTTTAATTTTGATTTTAAAGCATTTATTTCAGAAGAATCTGTTTCTAGACCATTTACACAATCAGATCTAACAGTTTCTACAAAAATTAAATCAGAATTTAAAGCTTCAGCAATGTCCAATTTTAGTTCTTGGTCAGTTGCATTATCATAATCACTAACCTTTTTAATAACAATGTCCACCCATCGTCCAGATGTGACATCTTCCTTCACCAGGTGCTCATCAACTTCCAGAGCCATGTAGCAGCAATCTCTTTCTTCTTCTTCATCAACAGATGAGTCATCAGAAGGAACCCACTTCTCTTCAGTTGTAGCAATCATGCACTTATTATTTGTTTCCATTTGTTGTGCCATGAGAGCAATTTGGGCCTTAACACCTCTGGTAATCGATCGATTACTGGTATTAATGATGCAACATTAGTATTTCCATCTAAATATGCACGTTTTTGAGCAGGAAATTGTTTAACTGAAGCATCATATGGCTTTTTAGTTTCTAGCCATGACTTTATTACCAGTTTTTCTTTCTCTAAAATGATCTCAAGATCTTGCTTTTCTTGAATCAATTGTTCAGTTACCAGAACCTGGGCTTGAAATGCCAGTTCAATGTCTTGAAGCTCTTTTAATTTTGATTTTAAAGCATTTATTTCAGAAGAATCTGTTTCTAGACCATTTACACAATCAGATCTAACAGTTTCTACAAAAATTAAATCAGAATTTAAAGCTTCAGCAATGTCCAATTTTAGTTCTTGGTCAGTTGCATTATCATAATCACTAACCTTTTTAATAACAATGTCCACCCATCGTCCAGATGTGACATCTTCCTTCACCAGGTGCTCATCAACTTCCAGAGCCATGTAGCAGCAATCTCTTTCTTCTTCTTCATCAACAGATGAGTCATCAGAAGGAACCCACTTCTCTTCAGTTGTAGCAATCATGCACTTATTATTTGTTTCCATTTGTTGTGCCATGAGAGCAATTTGGGCCTTAAGCTTTTTATATTTCAATTTATAGCTATCATCAGGCTTATTATAAGAAGAGAATGGACCAGGCTTGGATGCAAACTGGTTGGACCTGCACTCTTTCATGAAATGACCCTTTTTGCCACACTTAAAGCATGTCAAATTGGTCTTGTCAGTGGAAGAACTGGATGCAAATTGTCCAGATGGCTTATTTGCTCTTGCTTTGAAACGGTTAAACGTTTTAGCAATCATTGCAATAAGGTCATCATCTTCAGTTTCATCACAACAGTCTGGAGAGATTTGACTGGCCTCTCCAGAATCCATAAGTTCAGACACCATCTTCTTCATAGAAAATACATTCTCAGAAGATATCAGTGCTGTACTTGGTGGTTCAGAATAACTAACCACATTAGGAGTACTGGAGGCATGGTTAAAAGCATCTTGTTCTGCAACCACTCTCTGAGCTTGATTTTCTTCAGTGTACCTGAAGGCTCCATATAGAGTTGAGAGAGTGTGTGTGTGCAGAGTTTTACCTTGTCGTAAAACAAGTATCATGTGAGACCATTTGGTGGGCAGAATGTCACAAAATTTCTCCAGAAGTATATCCTTGTCCTTCTCAACCCCAAGACCTCTCAATTGGTTTATGATACTCATAAATCTGGTGTAAGTACCAGTGAGAGACTCGTTAGGTTGAGCAAAAAATGACTCATACCTCTTGTTTAAGGAGACCTTTCTGGTGACAATGGTGTCATCTCCTCCTTCATGTTGGTTAAGTAGCTCATCCCACATGGTTTTGGCACTAGGAAAAAGAACTAGTGTGGGAATTAGGGTTTCTGGAACGGCCCCGAGGATCATGTTTTTAAGGAGGGTGTCAAGATTCACCAATCTCCTCTCCTCTTCTGACCAATGTTCCTCCCTCTTTTCCCTTCCCCTTCTAGATCCAGAAGGATCAAGAAGTGGATTGAGAGGTGATGTAGGTACATATGGACCTTCGTTTAAGATCTTCATCATGTTCCTCTCAATACCAGTGACATGCAAAATCATCCTAGCTTTCCACGTACCAAATTCATCACTGTTCCCACTGAATTTAGGAACAGGATTATTCGAGTAGTGCACATGCACGTGTGGAGAAGCAGGAGTAGGAGGAGGAGGTGGAGGATTAGTGTTATTAACGTTTTGTGGTTCATTTTGATCATGAATATTTACATTAGGATCGGGACCAAGACTAAAACCTTGTGTATTTTCTTGGTTAGCCATCAAGAACAGATCTAGGCAATGATTAGCCTTCTGCTCTGATACCAAATGTGAGTCCCTTAATTAACGAGATGGTTAACCAATAGAAAGTGTAAAATACAACAAGTCTAATAATCACTAGATATGGACTAGTATTACTTGTAAATAAAGATGCAAGATATATAAACAAAGTAATACAAGACTTAAAGCAATAAACAAATAAAGTGGACCATTATGTATGTCATGGTTAAAAGCATCTTGTTCTGCAACCACTCTCTGAGCTTGATTTTCTTCAGTGTACCTGAAGGCTCCATATAGAGTTGAGAGAGTGTGTGTGTGCAGAGTTTTACCTTGTCGTAAAACAAGTATCATGTGAGACCATTTGGTGGGCAGAATGTCACAAAATTTCTCCAGAAGTATATCCTTGTCCTTCTCAACCCCAAGACCTCTCAATTGGTTTATGATACTCATAAATCTGGTGTAAGTACCAGTGAGAGACTCGTTAGGTTGAGCAAAAAATGACTCATACCTCTTGTTTAAGGAGACCTTTCTGGTGACAATGGTGTCATCTCCTCCTTCATGTTGGTTAAGTAGCTCATCCCACATGGTTTTGGCACTAGGAAAAGAACTAGTGTGGGAATTAGGGTTTCTGGAACGGCCCCGAGGATCATGTTTTTAAGGAGGGTGTCAAGATTCACCAATCTCCTCTCCTCTTCTGACCAATGTTCCTCCCTCTTTTCCCTTCCCCTTCTAGATCCAGAAGGATCAAGAAGTGGATTGAGAGGTGATGTAGGTACATATGGACCTTCGTTTAAGATCTTCATCATGTTCCTCTCAATACCAGTGACATGCAAAATCATCCTAGCTTTCCACGTACCAAATTCATCACTGTTCCCACTGAATTTAGGAACAGGATTATTCGAGTAGTGCACATGCACGTGTGGAGAAGCAGGAGTAGGAGGAGGAGGTGGAGGATTAGTGTTATTAACGTTTTGTGGTTCATTTTGATCATGAATATTTACATTAGGATCGGGACCAAGACTAAAACCTTGTGTATTTTCTTGGTTAGCCATCAAGAACAGATCTAGGCAATGATTAGCCTTCTGCTCTGATACCAAATGTGAGTCCCTTAATTAACGAGATGGTTAACCAATAGAAAGTGTAAAATACAACAAGTCTAATAATCACTAGATATGGACTAGTATTACTTGTAAATAAAGATGCAAGATATATAAACAAAGTAATACAAGACTTAAAGCAATAAACAAATAAAGTGGACCATTATGTATGTTTCATGGGTATTTTATTTATTGATGTGTAAATAAAAATACAAGGTTGTTTAATCTGGAGTCCAAGAAAATACGTAATTCACCCATCAAACTCATTTCATATTCAGTTGACATTATTTTCGAAAATTTCTTGCACATTTTATCATCAGTAGACCCAAAAATAATATCATCAACATAAATTTGTACCATCAACAGATTACCTTTTTCATGAAGAATTGTATTGTCAATTGCACCTCGTTTGAAACCATTTTTCAATAAATGTTTAGTCAGAGTATCATACCAGGCACGTGGGGCTTGTCTGAGGCCATACAGCGCTTTGTCCAGACGATATACCCAATGTGGATGCTTTTCATCAACGAAACCTGGTGGTTGTCTGACATAAACTTCTTCTTCAAGTTTTCCATTCAAAAATGCACTTTTCACGTCCATCTGGTAGACCTTGAACTGATGATGAGCAGCGAATGCTAAGAATATTCTGATCGCTTCAAGTCTAGCCACTGAGCAAATGATTCATCAAAATTGACATCTGACTGGCAGTAGCCTTGTGCTACCAGTCTGGCCTTGTTTCTGATTATGTGGCCATCTTCATCTACCTTGTTCCTGAAGACCCATCTTGTTCCAATTGGTTCTTTCTTTCCAACTGGGAAAGGGACCAGGTACCAAACCTTGTTCCTTTCAAACTGGTGAAGCTCTTCTTGCATAGCAGTCACCCAGCTTGGATCTTCCATAGCCTCGTCAATCTTCTTTGGTTCATTTAGTGATAAGAAACTGACATATAAGCATTGATTACTGGAGGCTCTTCTGGTCTAAACTCCTCTACTGGAGTCACCTATGATCTGATCGATAGGATGAGCTTTTGTCCATCTGGAGTACTGACCAGGATTGTTACTGACAACAATATCAGTGCAAGTGTTCAGTTGAGTTTCAGGATGAGGATCCTGCCAGACTACTTCAACATCTTCATCTGAGTCATTTAAATCACGATTTGCATCATGAAATTCTTCATTTGAAGGCATTTCTTGAAGTACTGGTTCAGTTTGGAATTCTTCATATGAAGACATTTCAGGTATATTTTCAACTGATACTGATACTGGGGGAGTAGTACGAACATCTGATCCAATATTAATTTCAGAGGGTAGTTTGAAAATTATTGAAGGATAAAATGGAGTACCACTGGAGGGTTTCTTTTTCTGAACAGGTTCCAGATCAGTATGACTGGAAACTTCTTCTAGAGAATCTTCTTATTGTAGTTGATAGGATCAGATTCACAGAAGACAATTGGAGTTACTGGGGGAGTATCAAGGGTTGGCTGTTTATTGATTGCGGCATTTGATTCATCGAATGTAACATGAATTGACTCATGGACCTTCTCCAGTCTCTTGTTGTAGACTCTGAAGGCCTTGCGAATGGTTGAATAGCCTAAGAAATACCCTTCATCAGCTTTGGCATCGAATTTGCCTAACTGACTAGAGTCGTTCAGGATGTAAACTGGACATCCAAAAACGTGAAAATAACCAATATTTGGTTTTCTATTTCTTAAGACTTCATAGGCTGTCTTTTTGTGTCTTTTGATGTACACTGATCGGTTCTGGGTGTGACACGCAGTAGCAATTGCTTCAGCCCAGAAACTGGTAGACAGACCAGATTCAGCAAGCATACTCCTGGCAGCTTCTATCAGCGTTCGATTTTTCCTTTCCACAACTCCATTTTGCTCTGGAGAGCGGGCTGATGAGAAATTCTGGGAGATGCCAGTGTCAGTACAGAATGACTCCAGAGTTGCATTCTGGAATTCTGTTCCATTGTCACTTCTTAACTGACACACTTTCGACTGTACTTGAGCTCAATTTGCTTGATAAGACTGATGATTTCAGCAGCAGCTTCACTTTTAGACCTGAGAAAGATAACCCAACAATATCTAGAAAATTCATCTATGATCACCAGGGTGTATCTTTTACCAGCACGAGTCTGAACATTCACTGAACCAAAGAGGTCCATATGAAGCATATGAAGAGGTTCAGATATGCTGAAATTCTGTCTGGTCTTGAAACAGGTACGTTTCTGCTTACCCATCTCACATCCTGGACATGGCCTTTCCTTTTTGAAGGAAACTGAAGGTATCACATCTGCAAGTTGTTTTCTAGACAACCTATTAATATTTTTGAAATTTAAATGGGATAACCTTTTATGCCAAAACCAGTTTGTGTCTTCATCAACTTGAGTATAGAAACACTGCTCTGAAGGAGAGCTTTCCATATCCATCACGTACACATTCCCTTTTTTGGGAGCAATCAATACTACCTTCCAGTCCTTGTTGAATACGATACCCTAAGCAATATTGAATAGAACTTGATAGCCATCATCACACAGTTGACTTACACTGATCAGGTTATATTTCAAACCATTCACAAATGCAACACGTCTGAACTGGACTAGTCCATTGTTCAGAACACCGTATCCCTCAGTCTTTCCACAACCATCATTTCCAAAAGTAATGGAGGGTCCATCAGAAATGGTGAACTCCTCCAGCAGGGTCTTACATCCGGCCATCGTCCTGCCAGCTGCACTGTCAAGATACCAGATATATTTCTTTCGATCGCCCTGCACATCCACCAGATATTATCAGTTAGATTTGGGAACCCATCGACTGATGGGTTCACTGGACCCTCCCTTGTAGGTCCCTGGGGCAATCTGGTTTAGTTCACTTTCTTCAACAGTGGTCTTAGTTGAAAAGACCACTGGGTTGATAGTTTTGAAACCTTTTTCTTTTTCTCAACTGGAGAAATAAATTTATCTTTCTTTGCAAAAGGTTTGGTATTTTGTCTGGGGTTGATAGTTTTGAAACCTTTTTCTTCTTCTTCTTTGGAACTGACGGTTCCTTGGAAGAGGACTGAGGCAAAGGTTTCTTCAGATTGACCTTTTTAACTGGAGCAGTCATCTGGAATACTCCAGTCTTAACCTCTGGGGATTGAACTGGGAAAATATTAGTCTTGGGAGTTACAGGCTCATCATAAACAGTGCTGGGCCTGAATCCCTCTGGTAAACGGTCAAGTACTGGGATTAATGATGCAACATGAGTATTTCCATCTAAATAAGCATGTTTTTGTGTGGGAAATTGATTTACTCCAGCATCATATGGCTTTCTGGTTTCAAGCCATGATTTAATCACCAGTTTTTCTTTCTCTAAAATGACTTCAAGATCTTGTTTTTCTTGAATTAATTGTTCAGTTACCAGAACCTGGGCTTGAAATGCCAGTTCAATGTCTTGAAGTTCCTTTAATTTTGATTATAAAACATTAATTTCAGAAAAATCAGTTTCTAGACCATTTACACAGTCAGATCTAACAGTTTCAACAAATATTAAATCAGAATTAAGAGCTTCAGCAATGTCCAATTTTAATTCTTGGTCAGTAGCAGTATCATAATCACTAACCTTCTTGATAACAATGTCCACCCATCGTCCAGATGTGACATCTTCTTTCACCAGGTGCTCTTCGTTTGCCAGAGCCATGTAGCAGCAATCTCTTTCTTCTTCTTCATCAGCAGATGAATCATCAGAAGGAACCCACTTCTCTTCAGTTGTTGCGATCATACACTTATTATTATTTTCCATTTGTTGTGCCATGAGAGCAATCTGAGCCTTAAGCTTTTTATATTTCAATTTATAGCTATCATCAGCTTTTTATTTGAATTAAATGGGCCAGGCTGGGATACAAACTGACTGGACCTGCAATCTTTCATGAAATGACCCTTTTTGCCACACTTAAAGCATGTCAAATTGGTCTTATCAGTTGAAGAACTGGATGCAAATTATCCAGATGGCCTATTTGCTCTTGCTTTGAAACGGTTAAACGTTTTAGCAATCATAGCAACCAGGTCATCATCTTCAGCTTCATCACAGTCTGGAGAGATTTGACTGGCTCTCCAGAATCCATGAGTTCAGACACCATCTTCTTCATAGAAAATACATTCTCAGAAGATATCAGTGCTGTACCTTGTGGTTCAGTATGACTAACCACAATAGGACTACTAGAGGCATGGTTATAAGCATCTTGTTCTGCCACAACTCTCTGAGCTTGATTTTCTTCAGTGTACCTGAAAGCTCCATATAAAGTTGAAAGAGTGTGTGTGTGCAGAGTTTTACCTTGTCGTAAGACCAGGATCATGTGAGACCATTTAGTGGGTAAAATATCACAAAATTTCTCCAGAAGTATATCCTTGTCTTTTTCAACCCCGAGACCTCTCAACTGGTTTATGATACTCATAAATCTGGTGTAAGTACCAGTGAGAGATTCATTAGGCTGAGCAAAAAATGACTCACACCTCTTGTTTAAGGAGACTTTTCTGGTGACAATGGTGTCATCTCCTCCTTCATGCTGGTTCAATAGTTCATCCCACATGGTTTTAGCACTGGGAAAAAGAACTAATGTGGGAATTAGGGTTTCTAGAACAGCCCCGAGGATCATGTTTTTGAGAAGGGTATCTAGATTTACCAATCTCCTCTCCTCTTCAGACCAATGTTCCTCCCTCTTTTCCCGACCTCTTCTAGAACCAGTAGGATCAAGAAGAGCATTCAGAGGTGATGTGGGGACATAAGGTCCTTCATTTAAGATTTTCATCATATTTCTCTCAATACCCTTCCACGTACCAAATTCATCGCTATTCCCACTGAATTTAGGAACAGGATTATTTGAATAGTGCACATGCACATGTGGAGAAGCAGGAGTAGGAGGAGGAGGTGGATTAGCGTTATTAACAATAGGTGGGTCAGTATTTTGATCATTAATATTAACATTAGATCAGGACCAAAATTAATATCATCAACATAAATTTGTATTGTCAATTGCACCTCGTTTGAAACCATTTTTCAATAAATGTTTAGTCAGAGTATCATACCAGGCACGTGGGGCTTGTCTGAGGCCATACAGCGCTTTGTCCAGACGATATACCCAATGTGGATACTTTTCATCAACGAAACCTGGTGGTTGTCTGACATAAACTTCTTCTTCAAGTTTTCCATTCAAAAATGCACTTTTCATGTCCATCTGGTAGACCTTGAACTGATGATGAGCAGCGAATGCTAAGAATATTCTGATCGCTTCAAGTCTAGCCACTAGAGCAAATGATTCATCAAAATTGACATCTGACTGGCAGTAGCCTTGTGCTACCAGTCTGGCCTTGTTTCTGATTATGTGGCCATCTTCATCTACCTTGTTCCTGAAGACCCATCTTGTTCCAATTGGTTCTTTGTTAGGTCCAGATTTACTGGACTCACTCCAGACTCGACTACTGGAGCCTTGATCTGTCCAGAAATGATAAATTACTGGACCTACTCCAGACTTGGAATCTAGAGTCCCTCTGAAGATTTGTTCAGAAATAATGGAAGACCAGTGAGCAAATACTTGTATAGGAAATCTGGAGTATTCCAGATTAGCTCACTGGACTTTACCCCAGTCCAGATCTATTATACTGAAGACGTTCTCACTAAAGTCAAAGACTGAAGTCAGAATAAAGAAGACTGACAAATGGCGGAATCCACTAGAAGTCTTACCAGATCTACGACTGGAGGTTTATCATTGTTCTAGACCTTACAAGTCTGAACACTAATATCGAGGAATTGAATTTTGCCTTTACACACTTTCCAAAGAACATTCCACTTGTTCTTTACCAAAGTACTTACGTGTGTAAAGGTGGTTGGTTAAAAGAATAAAGTCATATTGATGTGACTTTATCCTTGTACCTTAACCAATGCATTTAATGATCTTGTCGGTTCATTAAATGCATGCAACCATATTTGTACGGCATAAATTCACTGGTGAATTTGTTTGCCTATATATACAAAGTCATATTCTTTGTTAAAATTACTTTTAGCATTAAAGGTGAATTTGTCTAAATACTCTCGATCTTAAACAGGGATACTTCACAACTTTAAGTATCTCGATCTAAAAGAGTTATTTGGCAAATATAGATCATTTGTAATTCATAGGTTGTTAGGATACTTACATACTTGTATTATCTTGATTCCGCACAACCTTGTATTTTATTTAACATCATAAATAAAATACACTTGAAAATATTACATTGTGTTCCACCTTTATTTTATTGCTTTTAGTCTTGTATTACTTTGTTTATATACTTGCATTTATATTCAAGTAATACTAGTCCAATCTAGTGATTATTAGACTTGTTGTATTTTACATTCTGGGTTAATCATCAAGAGAGTTTGGGACTCACAGCTAACCATAGATTGAACAAATAAAATAAAATAAAAAAAATTTAAAAGTCTACCCAACATGTAGAATATGCGCAAGCACGAGCGTCGCAGGAATGGAGTTGAGGTCTAAACGATATTGGGTGGTATATAAACACGCACACGATTGGTAAAGGTTGATCTAATTGAACGCCTAACTTAATGCGCAACCAAGAGCTCATAAAGATGGGAACGATGAGCCAATTGAGTGCCATAGTGAGAGTCACACGTGAGATGTGAGAAGCTTGAGCCCTTATAGTGTACGATTCTCAAATCTTATAGGCCTTAAACGGATCCCTAGATCGTTGTCTATCACACGAATGTGGTGCCGTCAAGATTGGATGTCGTGGACACGAGCCCTTCCATTGTCAGATGGAAGACCGGAGGTGAGAGCAAACCTTTGACTTCAGTGAGTGAGCCGCCAACCAATGGGTACAACACGTCACGAGTATGCTGACTATATGTCAAATCGTCATAATAAAGGTTACATGTCTACAATTAATTGCACCTTAATATTAATACGAGTGGGACAGACTTAACAGCGATAAGATTGGTGGGATATGATGAATACTTGGAGATGACATAGAACTCGTTCGAGAAAATGGGGACGAATTGCAATGTACTTCATCACGAAGTTACCGAAGACGAACAAGGGTTATAATACTATATGGGTGATTATGGATCAGTGGAAGAAGTCGACTCACTTCTTAGCCATTCGCGAAACTGATAAATTTGACACTTTGGCTCGTTTATACATTAAGGAAGTGATATCTAAGCATGGAGTTCCGATTTCTATCATCTCGGATGGAGATGCACGATTCAAATCAAACTTTTGGGAGGCTTTTCAAAAAGCAATGGGTACCCGACTCGACATGAGCACAGCGTTTCATCCTCAAACGGATGGGCAAACTGAGAGAACCATTCAAACACTCGAAGACGTGTTGAGGGCATGTGCAATTGATTTTGGTGGAAGTTGGGAAGATCAATTGCCACTAGTTGAGTTTTCGTACAACAATAGTTACCATGCTACCATTCAAATGGCGCCCTTTAGAGCATTGTATGGTAGAGTATGTCGTTCTCCTCTAGCTTGGGAAGAAATTGGTGAGAGTCAACTTGTCGGGCCGGAAATTATAGTTGAAACAAAAAAAAGTGATCTCTCAAATCAAAGAGAAGTTACAATTGGCCCGTGAGCGTCAAAAGAAGTATGCCGATGTGAGGCGGAGACCATTAGAGTTTGAAGTGGGTGATTATGTACTTCTGAAGGTATCACCGTGGAAAGGCGTTGTCCGATTCGTGAAGCGAGGAAAGCTCGGTGTTAGGTCCAGATTTAGTCCAGATTTACTGGACTCGCTCCAGACTCGACTACTGGAGCCTTACTGAAGATCTGTCCAGAAACGTGTTCTACTGGACCTACTCCAGACTTGGAATCTGGAGTCCCTCTGAAGATTTGTCCAGAAATAATGGAAGACCAGTGAGCAAATACTTGTATAGGAAATCTGGAGTATTCTCCAGATGAGCTCACTGGACTTCACCTCAGTCCAGATCAACTCTACTGAAGACATTTTGACGGAAGTCAAAGACTGAAGTCTGAAGAAAGAAGACTTAACAAATGGCGGAGTCCACTGGAAAGTCTTACCAGATCTGTACACTGGAGGATTGTCAGTGTTCTATATCCTACAAGTCTGAACACTGATATCAAGGATTGACTTTTCCCTTTACACACTTTCCAAAGAACAATCCACTTGTTCTTTACCAAAGTATACGTGTGTAAAGGTGGTTGGATAAAAGGATACACTTGCATTTGATGTGACTTTATCCTTATTCCTTATCCAATACATTTAATGTTCTTGTCGGATCATTAAATGTATGCAACCATATTTGTACGGCACAAAATTCACTGGTGAATTTTGTTGCCTATAAATACAAAGTCATTTCCTTGACATAAATACTTTTAAGCATATCGGGAGCTAAAAGAAGATGCGAAAGCTGCAGCAGAAGCCACCAGCGCCGCTGGCACCTAGCCAGCGCCAATGGCCATCAAGAACCAGCGCCGCTCCTCAGCCACCAGCGCCGCTCCCAGCCACCAGCGCCGCTGGTAAGCCCACCAGCGCCGCTGGTCGGCCCAGTTCAGCAACCGACTTTCACCTCTATTTAAGCCGAATTAACCCTCAAAACCCTAAGAGAGAGCCGATTCAGCAGCCCTAGCCGCCCAGCAACAACCCTAGATCGACTTTGCAGATTCCAAGGAGGTTTTGGAGCTTCTAACACCTTCCGATCTTCATTCTTGGTCTAGATCTTTCATCTTTTATTTACTTTTATTATCAAACAATGTCTTTCATCTTTACAGACTTTGTTATTCCTTTAATAATGCTAGGCTAGTAGGCTGAATACGTGTTTGGATCGATGTGATCATGTAGACGTTTATTGTTTTACTGTGTTTGTTTAGATTCTGTTGGAGTGTGTTTTACTGTTTATCGTAGATCCATGTTTATTAGTAATTCATGTTTATTAGAAGTAAAAAGTGATTCACTTGTAACCGAGGGATCCAGAACCATAGTAACTAGGATGAATTGAACATGAAGCTTAACAATGCCAGACGCGATCCTTTGACTTGTAACCGAGCACTGTGGTCACCGGAGGGAATTATATCTAGCCATGGCTTAACGGTTGGGTAATTAAAAGATAAATTAGTAACACAAACTTTAGGTCATTAATGCTTAAACAATGAATCTAGCGAGAATTTGTTTATAGGGTAGAGTGAGTCTAGCGACAGCACTACTATTTAGGCGAAGTGAATCTAACGAGAATCTGAGTCGCGATGAAGTTTCCAACAGACTAGCAAACCAGTAGGATAGTATTTGGTCGTACCATGAGATCGGAGATGCCAAACAAGTATTTTAATTTTATTACTGTTATTAGCTTTTCTTCATATTTAATCTGATTTACGTTGTGTCTTCAGACACAGCCTGCCCCGGTAACACCGGATAGATACTGTTAGGTAATAGTTTATTAGGAGTCAGTGACAAACCCCCAAAACAACTAGAATTACACATACTACTAGATTAGGTAAAGCAACGCGTCCCTGCGAACGATCCTGTAGCTTATCACTAGACTATACTACACTGACTGGGTTCTCTGCTCGTTACGTGTGTTTAGGTTAGATAGTTACTTGTACAACATAAATTTAAAGACAAGAATAAAAACACGCATCAGGTCTTTTGGCACCGTTTCCGGGGACGCGACGCATTCTTAGTTTAGTAGTGTAGTTCGACCCTGCTTTGTGTTTCGGCACGAAGTAGTTACTTTTCAGTATTTCATTTTAGGTCAAATTAGGTTAAAATTAGGGTTAGCTTAAGTAGTTCGTATTTTCATTTTTCTTAAAATCAAAAATCCAAAAATATTTTCCTTTTATCGTTTCTAGAAGTAAGATTAGATTGTTTGCATTTAGGTTAATTTAGATTTCCATTTTGTTTTAGAAGTTACTAATCATTTTCGTGTTTTCGTGTTTGTTTCATTCTTGTTTTTCTTTATTTAGTTTTCGTTTAGTTTGTTTCAGTTAAGATAAGTACTATGCACTGGAAAAGAGTCGTGAATTCTGAATCGGGAATGAAGGAAGGCGACAAAGGTTCAACAAACGAAGAAAAATTCTGCACAGGCATTGCCAGCGCCGCTGGAGACATCCCAGCGCCGTTGGGAGGCACCGATCAGCCCTCCGGATTTTTATTTAAGGTACCGACAACTTTAGGTCCTTCAGATAACAGCCGCGAAAGTATACTCAGACGAAATTTGGAGAACTTTGAACAGTTGTGGTTTGAAAACTGGGAAGACGCATGGCTTAGAATGAAGGAGACCGTCGAATTGCTTGGGGATAAAAAATTGAAGCCCACAGATTACGTTACTTGGTTCTATCATGGTCTTAGGGACGAAGAAAGGGCCAAGTTGAGTTATGAGGCAGCAAGTAATTTGTTCTTAAACAACACAAAGAATGCTTTGGAATTCCTTGAAAGAAAGGTACACCGGGAAGAACGTGAATATGAAGAAGATTATCACTTCATAGGTAAACTCAAATCTGAAGGAATATTCAAAGGCAACCCGGAGAGCATCTTGGGAGAGAAACCAGAAAAGAGAAGGTATGATTGGAAGGATGCGGAGATAAAGGGAGTTAAGATGGAGCAAGATCATGAAGCAAAGTGCATCGTGGTAGAAGACGAAGAGAAACACCCGAAATATGTTCAAATGGAGAGGGAGTTTCAATTCCACTATGGAACCACGGACCCAGTTTTGGTGATGCAAAATTTTAAGCAAGATGAATATGAAGAGATAGATGAGTGATGGGAACGTATGAAGCTCATAGTTAGGAAGATAAGGAAGAAAACGTATTGCCACGACTTGGAGCTCACGGACTTTTTCTACTATGGAATGGAAGATTATGCACGACGTGCAATTGATAAAGCCGCTTATGGCTGTTTTCACACTCAACCAGCTGAATTTAGGATAAAGATTTTGGAAGAAAGGTTCTACGAAGCGAACTTGAAGAATCAGAAGACGAAGAAGAGAATGGAAATCAAGGTTGCGAAAGAGTGCAAGTTTTAGCGGAAGCGGTTAGGAGAGGAGAAGAGATCCCTTATTGTATCAGGCTACAGCACCAATTTGAGCTATAGGAAATGTTGGAAAAATTCAGACAAGGAAGAGGAGAATTGGTCAGAACGGCATGGAAAAGGATCAAAATTATTAAGGAGCATTGTCTAATTTATGAGGTTAACCGTGCAACCCTAATGAAGAAGTTCGCTGACGGATTGAGAAGAGAAAGTGCGGACATGCTTAGGAGGATATTAGGAAAGGAGCTTCTAGAAGTTGGAGACTTCGTAGCCTATGGATTTCTAGAAAATGAAGTATATGGGAAAATTGAGGAGAAAATGGAGAAAGATAAAAAGGAAAACAAGATTCGGAAAGCGAAGTACTTGGAACAGCTGAGGGAGTTTCATATTGATCAGAGGCATAAAAACAAAGCTTCTCAAGAGAAAGAAGAAGCCGAATTGTGTAGGAAGGCAAAATCCGAAGCTGCACTTGAGCAGCCAGCGCCGCTGGGACCAACCAGCGCCGCTGGACAACCAGCGCCGCTGGTGACCAACCAGCGCCGCTGGATGCCCAGCGCCGCTGGTGACCAACCAGCGCCGCTGGGCATATGCCCAGCGCCGCTGGTGACCAACCAGCGCCGCTGGGCATATGCCCAGCGCCGCTGGTGACCAACCAGCGCCGCTGGGCATATGCCCAGCGCCGCTGGTGACCAACCAGCGCCGCTGGGCATATGCCCAGCGCCGCTGGTGACAGAAAGACCAGCGCCGCTGGGCATAGCCCAGCGCCGCTGGTGACCAGAAAAGACCAGCGCCGCTGGACATATGCCCAGCGCCGCTGGTGACTCACCAGCGCCGCTGGTGACCAGAAAAGACCAGCGCCGCTGGGCATGCCCAGCGCCGCTGGTGACCAACCAGCGCCGCTGGGCATATGCCCAGCGCCGCTGGTGACCAACCAGCGCCGCTGGGCATATGCCCAGCGCCGCTGGTGACCAACCAGCGCCGCTGGGCATATGCCCAGCGCCGCTGGTGACCAGAAAGACCAGCGCCGCTGGGCATAGCCCAGCGCCGCTGGTGACCAGAAAAGACCAGCGCCGCTGGACATATGCCCAGCGCCGCTGGGACTCACCAGCGCCGCTGGTGACCAGAAAAGACCAGCGCCGCTGGGCATATGCCCAGCGCCGCTGGTGACCAACCAGCGCCGCTGGGCATATGCCCAGCGCCGCTGGTGACCAGAAAGACCAGCGCCGCTGGGCATATGCCCAGCGCCGCTGGTGACCAGAAAAGACCTAAGAGCCGCTGGACATATCCCAGCGCCGCTACCTACCAACCAGCGCCGTTCCCAGTACAGGAAGAGTCAACCAGCGCCGCTAGGCATATGCCCAGCGCCGCTGGTGACCAACCAGCTACGCTGGACCAGAAAAGACCAGCGCCGCTAGGCATATGCCCAGCGCCGCTGGTGACCAACCAGCGCCGCTACCCACTCCACCAGCGTCGCTAACAGCTCCGTTATGCACACCAGATCGCCAAAAAACACAAAAAAATCAGAAAATACCAAAAAGAAAATAAGATGGAGACGCATCCCTGGATCGCCATCAAATGGAGATGATGCAAGTCATTGAAGATTCTACATCATTCAAGTCGCTCCGCAAATGCCATCTTCAACAACTATCATGCAATTTAAGACCCGGAAAGTTTCGTTAATCCTTTTTCTTTTACATTATACGTGTTTTTCCTATTACCCTTTGTTTTCTATGTCTAGTACAACGAGGGCGTTGTACAATTTAAGTGTGGGGGGATGGAATAGAAAAAACCCTTGGTCTAATTGTTTGATTTCAACAAGTTTTCTACTACTTATTTCATGCAAATTTTAAGTTTTTAAGTGTCTGAAAACTATTTTGAGAATATAAGCTTTGCAAGTAGACAAAAGATGACGATAATTAAGCGATATTAGCTTGGTAGGATGAACGGTTAGTTAGAATTGTTAGCTTAACTATAGATTTGTGGTTGTTCATGCTTCCAACTGGATTAGAGCTTAGACTGAAACTGTATGCGATTATGTTTGCCATAGCACACTTAACCGGACTTTAATATGCCTAGCAATTTAGAGCTTTCTAGTCATTAGCATAGGTGTATTAATTGTGATAATAATTTCCATCGATATTTGATAGATAAAATAAGACGCATTGTATATTTGTATATGATACTGGTATTGCAAAGTTTGTATTCTTTGTGTGATTTGTTTGTAATATGACAAGTTATATACTCATATGATACTGAGTAGGTTACGATCTATGTCAAAATACTTTGTTAACTTATCCATTACGAAATCTGTACAATGAGGAATGTCTTAAAGATATTGTTGCTCACAATTTACTTGCAAAACAATTTACTTTCTTAATATTATATCCTGATGTGAATAGTGTATTATATCTCATGCATAATGTACTTTGTATAAAAGCATATGTAGTCATAAACGAAAGCTTATAGACATTGATTGGTTGATTAATTGGCATGACCGGTTAGACCATCCCGGGTCAATGATGATGCGAAATATGTAAAAGAACAACAGGGTTCTTCAATTGATTATTTGGATTGTACATATTTGCTCTATAACAAAGTATATGCCAAGTATAATAAGGATTGATTTCCTTAAATTAATGGAACACATGCAAAGGAGATGTAAGTAGGCTTATACATCGTCCATATTGACCATTTAGTGTTTTAAATCGATGTATCATCTAAATGGGTCGCTAAAGTCGCAACATGATGTTTGCGTAATTAATTCCTCATCTTGTAAGATTGAGAACATGTTCCATATTGTATTGGCAATAATATGAACTCGCATCATGCCAATAGTGTTCCTCCCCATTGAAATTGGTTTATGGTCAGAAACCACGTATATCTCATATAAGAGTTTTAAATGTACAATATATGATTAAGTTGCTCCACCATGATGCACAAAAATGAGACTTCAAAAGATGTTGGAAATAATGTTGGGAAAATAGGCGTGCCTTGGAAATGTGTAGGCTCATGCTTTGATTCAGTTCGAAACTGTCCGATTAAACTAAACATTAGTATGGCTGTTTTGGATATGAGTTAAAACATTAAAGAGGTTTACGTATTCAATAAATCTATGATTGGGATATTTGTTTATGGCTTAAGTTTCTCATTGACATGATTCAGTTTTCCCAACATTAGGAGGAGATGTTCCCAACATTAGGGAAAGATAAAAAGCAGCTGAAATGAGTAATAATGAATTATCAAAGATCCTCACACCAATGAATATAAGCTTAAAGTTTGTGGGATAATTCATTCAGAATATTTAGTAATTGCCAGCAATGTTAACTGACCAAAAAGCTGTTTATGCTCCGTTTGATATTGAGTCTACGCACATTCGAAAGTGGTAGACAAAAGTCGATTCCTGATGAGCGTCCATTTTGTGATAAAAACCCCTATCGAAAGGCTTCATTTCAATGCCTAAATGAGTCATTATTCCGGAACTATCGGTACTTAATGGATTACATGATTATGCAGGTTCACGGAAGATGCGAAAGAGGGTAAATGACATCAAGTGACTCGAGAAGGAAGCCTATGAAGTTACAAGACACAAGGAAGTGATTCGGGAGCTAAACGAAGACGCGAAAGCTGCAGCAGGAGCCACCAGCGCCGCTGGCCATCAAGAACCAGCGCCGCTCCTCAGCCACCAGCGCCGCTAGCCCAAGGAAGCCCAGGACCAGCGCCGCTGGTCGGCCCAGTTCAGCAACCGACTTTCACCTCTATTTAAGCCGGATTAACCCTCAAAACCCTAAGAGATAGCCGATTCAGCAGCCCTAGCCGCCCAGCAACAACCCTAGATCGACTTTGCAGATTCCAAGGAGGTTTTGGAGCTTCTAACACCTTCCGATCTTCATTCTTGGTCTAGATCTTTCATCTTTTATTTACTTTTATTATCAAACAATGTCTTTCATCTTTACAGACTTTGTTATTCCTTTAATAATGCTAGGCTAGTAGGCTGAATACGTGTTTGGATCGATGTGATCATGTAGACGTTTATTGTTTTACTGTGTTTGTTTAGATTCTGTTGGAGTGTGTTTTACTGTTTATCGTAGATCCATGTCTTTCATCTTTTATTTACTTTTATTATCAAACAATGTCTTTCATCTTTACAGACTTTGTTATTCCTTTAATAATGCTAGGCTAGTAGGCTGAATACGTGTTTGGATCGATGTGATCATGTAGACGTTTATTGTTTTACTGTGTTTGTTTAGATTCTGTTGGAGTGTGTTTTACTGTTTATCGTAGATCCATGTTTATTAGTAATTCATGTTGCTATTGGTTTTATATCTGAACATATTAGTTTAATTCTGATGGTTGTCTAAGATCATACACTAGGACTAATATGCTAGGACAGAAAACGACTAGTCGGTCTATAACTAGAAGTAAAAAGTGATTCACTTGTAACCGAGCACTGTGGTCACCGGAGGGAATTATATCTAGCCATGGCTTAACGGTTGGGTAATTAAAAGATAAATTAGTAACACAAACTTTAGGTCATTAATGCTTAAACAATGAATCTAGCGAGAATTTATTTATAGGGTAGAGTGAGTCTAGCGACAGCACTACTATTTAGGCGAAGTGAATTTAACGAGAATCTGAGCCACGATGAAGTTTCCAACAGACTAGCAAACCAGTAGGATAGTATTTGGTCGTATCATGAGATCGGAGATGTCAAACAAGTATTTTAATTTTATTACTGTTATTAGCTTTTCTTCATTTTAATCTGATTTACGTTGTGTCATCAGACACAGCCTGCCCCGGTAACACCGGATAGATACTATTAGGTAATAGTTTATTAGGAGTCAGTGACAAACCCCCAAAACAACTAGAATTACACATACTACTAGATTAGGTAAAGCAACGCGTCCCTGCGAACGATCCTGTAGCTTATCACTAGACTATACTATACTGACCGGGTTCTCTGCTCGTTACGTGTGTTTAGGTTAGATAGTTACTTGTACAACATAAATTTAAAGACAATAATAAAAACACGCATCAGGTATTTTTGGCGCCGCTGCCGGGGACGCGACGCATTCTTAGTTTAGTAGTGTAGTTCGACCCTGCTTTGTGTTTCGGCACGAAGTAGTTACTTTTCAGTATTTCATTTTAGGTCAAATTAGGTATAAATTAGGGTTAGCTTAAGTAGTTCGTATTTTCATTTTTCTTAAAATCAAAAATCCAAAAATACTTTCCTTTTATCGTTTCTAGAAGTAAGATTAGATTGTTTGCATTTAGGTTAATTTAGATTTCCACTTTGTTTTAGAAGTTACTAATCGTTTTCGTGTTTTTGTGTTTGCTTCGTTCTAGTTTTCTCTTCTCTTTCTCGTTTAGTGTGTTTCAGGTAAGACGGGAACTTTGCATTAAGATCAATTAGAAATATTCAACTGGAGGATGGAAAGAAGCATCCTCAACGCAAAAACGCGTTCTGAATTCAAAACAGGTAACACCAGCGCCGCTGGAAGCTTCCCAGTACCGCTGGGAACACAGGCCAGCGCCAACACCAGCGCCGCTGGGAGAACCGGGGCAGCGATCAGATTTTCGCCAACAGGTTTCGTCATCCAGTAAACCGATCATTAGTGGAAATGGAATGGATTTGCGTTTAACGGAGAAGGAATATGAGCTTACTGTATCATACAGCTATTGTGAGATAATGAATAAGATAGGAAATTTCCGTCAAGAAAGTTACAGTACGCACGTGGAAGCTCTAAACGAACTGACGAATCTGACGGATCAACTCGGACAACATGTGCTTTTATTATGGAAATATAATGAGATGGACGATCCCACGAAACGAATAGCTAAGTCTTGTCTGCCGTTGGAATATCGAATAAAGGAGGCATGTGGTATCTTGGAAGGACAGAAGCACGGTATTTTAAGGAAAATTAGAGAGCAAGAATGGAAACAAGCCGAAAGGACGGAAACGGTCGCAAGGATTAAGGCTTGAATTTTGAGTAGGAAAGTTAGATTTGAAGAAACGGCAATAAACATAGAAAAGCAAGTTCATGCTAAAAATTTTCCAGGAGCCGTTAAAAGTGATTTTTGGACACCAAATCAGTTGAAAGAGGGTGTAAGGAGGGACAAAGGATCAGGTCAACGACAAATAGAAGAGTCTCATGATTTAAGACCATTACCCCACATAAAAGAGGAGAGACCTGGAAGTAAAAGGGGACAAGAAAGAAATACACATATGGGATCTCCGAAAGAGAAGACATTAGTGGCAGTAAAGAGCTTTAAACAAGCCAAAAGCGAGCCTTGGCCGAAAGCTTGGCGGAGAATGAAAGCATTGATAGATTCCTTGCCCCCCGAAAAGAAAAACACCAAAGAACAAACGAAGGCATTATACAATTGATTAAACGTGGGAACAAGGAGAATGTTCAATGAAGGGCTAGTGAAGAGCATCATACTATCGGAACCAGAAAGGGTAATGAAGTACCTAAAAGCCGAATCGTGCAGGAAAGCAAAATCCGAAGCTGCACCTGAGCAGCCAACGCCGCTGGGTACACCGACCAGCGCCGCTGGCCACCCACCTGGAGACAACCAGCACCGCTGGTACACTTCCAGCGCCGCTGGGGGCCCTTCAGGTGATAACCAGCGCCGCTGGGCTGGACACCAACTAGCGTCGCTGGCACCCTTCAGGATAACGACCAGCGCCGCTGGACATCCACTAAAGCCGCTGGTACCCCCTGCAGCTCCGAATCTCGCGAAACTAAATCCGTTCCCACCCGAACCATCCCTGAAAGTTAAACACCGATCGACGTGGAAATGGTTGAAGCTACTGAAGCACGAAGGAACTCAGAAAACTTGGAGGAGAAGAAAGGAATCAACGTTAAAGAAGCTATAAGTCACTTCGAACGTTCACCGACGGGTGTTGGCCCTAGGCCTAACCCGTACTCCTCACCCTAGTTCCTAGGTCGAGTCCGGCTGAAGACTCGTTAAACTTGGCGCTTCTTGGGAGGCAACCCAAGCAGTACTTTTTTATTTTTATTTTTATTTTTATTTTTATTTTATTTTATTTTGTAATATATATTTTGTATTATTTTTCTCTTTTTATTTTTATTTTTATTTTTATTTTTCATTTTTAGAAATATGTGACTAATTGCAACTAAGTGATTGTTTTAAATTTTATCTTTTGTGATATTTTATGAGTATGTTTTGAGTATCACAGATGCAAGCTTTCAAGGATCGAAAGAACAAGTAACTTATTGCAATCGTATTTGTTTTTAGTTTTCATTTTTGTTTTAGCTCGTATTTTCCACTTTTATATTATGATTGAAGTGTGCAGGAGTATTTTGCTTTGTAGTCTGAAGGAAACCATGCACTTAGCCAAAAGCTAAGTGTGGGGGAGTTCGAGCATCAAATCGCTGAAGAAATCAGAACTCGGAACACGTACAGGAGTCACGAGCGTCGCTAGAGATACTCCAGCACCGTTGGGTATGCATCAGGGCATCCCAGCGCCGCTACCTACCAACCAGCGCCGTTCCCAGTACAGGAAGAGTCAACCAGCGCCGCTAGGCATATGCCCAGCGCCGCTGGTGACCAACCAGCTACGCTACCCACTCCACCAGCGTCGCTAACAGCTCCGTTCTGCACACCAGATCGCCAAAAAACACAAAAAAATCAAAAAAACCCAAAAATCAAAAAAAATCAAAAAATCAGAAAATACCAAAAAGAAAATAAGATGGAGACGCATCCCTGGATCGCCATCAAATGGAGATGATGCAAGTCATTGAAGATTCTACATCATTCAAGTCGCTCCGCAAATGCCATCTTCAACAACTATCATGCAATTTAAGACCCGGAAAGTTTCGTTAATCCTTTTTCTTTTACATTATACGTGTTTTTCCTATTACCCTTTGTTTTCTATGTCTAGTACAACGAGGGCGTTGTACAATTTAAGTGTGGGGGGATGGAATAGAAAAAACCCTTGGTCTAATTGTTTGATTTCAACAAGTTTTCTACTACTTATTTCATGCAAATTTTAAGTTTTTAAGTGTCTAAAAACTATTTTGAGAATATAAGCTTTGCAAGTAGACAAAAAATGACGATAATTAAGCGATATTAGCTTGGTAGGATGAACGGTTAGTTAGAATTGTTAGCTTAACTATAGATTTATAGCTGTTCATGCTTCCAACTGGATTAGAGCTTAGACTGAAACTGTATGCGATTATGTTTGCCATAGCATACTTAACCGGACTTTAATATGCCTAGCAATTTAGAGCTTTCTAGTTATTAGCATAGGTATATTAATTGGACTTAATATACGTGCTTGTGTAGGAACTAGTTTAGATGTATGGTTGGCCTTAATTCTTGCACTATTTAATGTAAACTAGTTGCATGCGGAGTAGGATTATGAGTCATCTGGGATCTCTGATAAATGTCTATTGCATGAATAATGTAGTAAATCCAAAGAAAAGACAATCAGTAGATTAATAAAGTTCAAAGAACTAATAACGAGTAAAATCTATAAATGCATCAAGTTATGTCGCTCTGCGCGTGGGGAACGACCGACCTGTCACCGCTGTCTTGATGTGAACTTTTAGTTTAGTTATGTCGCTTTGCGCGTGAGGAATCACCGACCTGTCACCGCTGTCTTGATGTGAACTTTTAGTTTAGTTATGTCGCTCTGCGCGTGAGGAATCACCGACCTGTCACCGATGTCTCAACTATTAAAGATGATAATATTGTATGACTGCTTTTGTATTTAGCTAGCAAGCATGATTGTAGTGGAGGAGTATATCTAAGTAGTGACTCACAAGTACACACACTTTAAAACATAAATGCCTTGCTAGTAGCTAGTAGTTCTGATTGCTATACAAACTTGAATTAAGTGCTTAACTAGTTAGCAGAAGGTAGTAAGATTGAGCAGTAAGCCATGTGGAAGTATAGAACTGTTTTAGAGGTATTAACACGAATAAAAAGTTAGCTTTTAGTTTTGATTGACTGATTATCTAGCCTCTAGCTATAGCTTATTGATTTTGTCTAAAGCTTTCTCAAAACATTTTGCATGACTATTCTTTCAAATGATTTTAATATAGTAGAATACTTTAACACTTAAGATGTCCACTCATCAATTGCTTTATTTTTCTGGGACTATTTGCTTGAGATAAGCAAAGACTTAAGTGTGGGGGTATATGATGAGCGTCCATTTTGTGATAAAAACTCCTATCAAAAGGCTTCATTTCAATGCCTAAATGAGTCATTATTCCGGAACTATCGGTACTTAATGGATTACATGATTATGCAGGTTCACGGAAGATGCGAGAGAGGGTAAATGACATCAAGTGACTCAAGAAGGAAGTCTATGAAGTTACAAGACACAAGGAAGTGATTCGGGAGCTAAACGAAGACGCGAAAGCTGCAGCAGGAGCCACCAGCGCCGCTGGCCATCAAGAACCAGCGCCGCTCCTCAGCCACCAGCGCCGCTAGCCCAAGGAAGCCCAGGACCAGCGCCGCTGGTCGGCCCAGTTCAGAAACCGACTTTCACCTCTATTTAAGCTGAATTAACCCTCAAAACCCTAAGAGAGAGCCGATTCAGCAGCCCTAGCCGCCCAGCAACAACCCTAGATCGACTTTGCAGATTCCAAGGAGGTTTTGGAGCTTCTAACACCTTCCGATCTTCATTCTTGGTCTAGATCTTTCATCTTTTATTTACTTTTATTATCAAACAATGTCTTTCATCTTTACAGACTTTGTTATTCCTTTAATAATGCTAGGCTAGTAGGCTGAATACTTGTTTGGATCGATGTGATCATGTAGACGTTTATTGTTTTACTGTGTTTGTTTAGATTCTGTTGGAGTGTGTTTTACTGTTTATCGTAGATCCATGTTTATTAGTAATTCATGTTGCTATTGGTTTTATATCTGAACATATTAGTTTAATTCTGATGGTTGTCTAAGATCATACACTAGGACTAATATGCTAGGACAGAAAACGACTAGTCGGTCTATAACTAGAAGTAAAAAGTGATTCACTTGTAACCGAGGGATCCAGTACCATAGTAACTAGGATGAATTGAACATGAAGCTTAACAATGCCAGACGCGATCCTTTGACTTGTAACCGAGCACTGTGGTCACCGGAGGGAATTATATCTAGCCATGGCTTAACGGTTGGGTAATTAAAAGATAAATTAGTAACACAAACTTTAGGTCATTAATGCTTAAACAATGAATCTAGCGAGAATTTGTTTATAGGGTAGAGTGAGTCTAGCGACAGCACTACTATTTAGGCGAAGTGAATTTAACGAGAATCTGAGCCACGATGAAGTTTCCAACAGACTAGCAAACCAGTAGGATAGTATTTGGTCGTATCATGAGATCGGAGATGCCAAACAAGTATTTTAATTTTATTACTGTTATTAGCTTTTCTTCATTTTAATCTGATTTACGTTGTGTCTTCAGACACAGCCTGCCCCGGTAACACCGGATAGATACTGTTAGGTAATAGTTTATTAGGAGTCAGTGACAAACCCCCAAAACAACTAGAATTACACATACTACTAGATTAGGTAAAGCAACGCGTCCTTGCGAACGATCCTGTAGCTTATCACTAGACTATATTACACTGACCGGGTTCTCTGCTCGTCACGTGTGTTTAGGTTAGATAGTTACTTGTACAACATAAATTTAAAGACAAGAATAAAAAAACGCATCAATTCCAAATAAAAAGCCTCGAATGAAAAGGAGCATAAAATTAAGGTGGTCAAAGTCGAGGTAGAAAGTCCCCAAGAGATTAATATGAGAAACTAGACATGAGGTTTTGAGAAACCCCGGGTACCTGGAAATAGTGAGATCTCAATGAGTTGTGACATGTCTAGAAACTTATAGTATCAAAAATAAAAATAAAAACGACGTCGAGATTGAACGAATATGATAGCGCTAAGAGTATATATGGTGAGGATCTTGAAAGCATGCATGCACATGAATTTATATGATATGAATGATTTGCCAAGATTAAAAGACGCTAGTAATTTGGGACATGAAGTCCAAGCATCTGAAGGTGCAGAAATTATATGGTGGAAGCAACTATTGATAAATTAAAAGTCTGGCAATATGAGAAATTTTGATTTGTGTCTAAAAGAATAAGAATAGAGCTCATTTGATATTGAGATTCCATGAGGGATATAAAATGAATGAAGCATGTCTCATGATTTAGAATGCTTGAAACATATGTGAAAAGTTCTCGAGAATAGAAAATATTATGTTTGAAACTTATAAAGAAATCCGGATATAATATGATATAAGTTTAATGTATTTTGATGATTTGAATATTAATGGACTCTGAGAGAGCGTCCAATGATGATTGAATAATTAAATGTGAAATAAAAGACAATGTTTGTCTTGTTTATGAATCTTAGTGATAAATGACGTTCATGCTTATGAGGTCAAATGATACTGTAATGCCCCTTTTGATTTTCAAGATAATGATCACAATGTTGAGTTGAAAGTGTCACTGAAGCACTGAAATTGAAGCAAAGAGATTATTCTATTCAGACACTTAATATGCCAAACATCGAATATGTTTATGTTTGGGAATGATAAGTATTTTAAGTGATGTGATCGGGGAGAAGATACGCGTTGCACTCTTTTTCCCTTGAGCAAGGCTTTGTCCCACTTGGGTTTTCCTGTCAAGGTTTTTAATGAGGCAACATCCCCAAGCGTATCAAAAGAATTATGTACTCTTTTCCCTTCACTAGATTTTTGTCCCATTGGGTTTTTCTCTAGTAAGATTTTAACGAGGCATAATGTCTTTAATAGATGGACATCCAAGGGGGAGTATTATGAATGAATATTAGATGAATGTCCATATATGGTAACAATATCTTTGTATTATGTTTGGAGAAGACTCCATCTTGTATCTATATAAACAAAATGTATTGATGAGATTAATATTATTGAACTCCATTCTCTCTATATCTCATGTGTTCTTTATTGTTTCGTTTCTTTAGTTTTACAACACATAAGTTATTATTTTTCAATTATTAGCTGGCTTTTTTTCAAACATATATCCGTAATGATGCGTAGCCCTATCCATACACAAAGTAAAAGTTGGGCTTAAATATTTATTTAGATTTATACTTATGATTAATTTAAACTTATGAGTATTTAAGATTTTAGATGTAAATGTAAATTGTAATTATAATTATGATATCATCAATTTTTAATTTGATAAAATCGAGAGTTATAATTGGTTAGTAAGCTATTAGGTCAGTTGTCTTTTAGTATATATAAAGATAAAGATAAAGATTTTTATTATAATAATACTAACAGAGTTTATTTATAATTATATTTAATCTAGGAATTTCAATGATAAAAGGTATCAAATATAGTATTTCTTTTATTAATGTATATTTAAAAGACACATGTCGATTTAATAATGCGCCACATGTCGATTAATAGATGTTACAATTCTGTTATAGTTTATAGGTAGATATAACACATCAACTTATACATATGCAATATATGGAGAATTCTTTTAATGATTTTGTGCCCCTTTAAACATGTGCCCTGTCCGGAGGTCGGGCTTGCCCACCCTTCGAGTCTCCCCTTGATATAGATATAGATTATAGATATAGATTATAGATGGAGCTTATAATGCAGACCTTGAGAACACATAACAGATAATCCGACTCAACAACAAATTCATATACCCAGCTAAGTTTACTATCCTCATGAATAAACGAGATCAAATTATACATAATTGCTTTCAAGACCTCAATTGAATTGCTTTCAAGCCTTAGACTCAACTTTTATATAACAAAAGCTCGATACCCAGCCAAACCGATGAGAGCAAAATTCAAGTTACGGAACCGACTCAATATTTCAGCTTTAAATTTATTATCTAATGTATTTACATATAAATATACAAACGATGCAAATACAGAAAATGATTCAGTCCATTCGAATGATGGTGAAATTCTTGAATTTGAAGAATCCACTGCCCGATTCATGAAGAGGTGCATGTGTCGCTTGATTAATCTATTTGTCACGTAGTATAAATTTTGTTTTGTTAGGCTAGATTCATGTTGATTTTATAGGGGTCCTGGGCCCTGGCCTGTCTTGGAGCCTTTATATTGGTTTTCTGAAATAAAGTTTAATCGGGATAATTTTTACCCAACAAATACATTCTTTAGTTCAGCAACATTGAATTTGCCTCTATGTTAATTACCAGTTTCTACAATAGATAAATGGGATTAGTATTTGAGAATGCAATGAAAGTATACACAAATGTTTATGTTATTATATAATGAACTTTCAAATCTTGTTTACAATAATATCCGAGTATATGTAGCTACCATATAAGTCGTCACTTGTAAGGTTTTTATTGATCGGGTACTTAGTAAAATGGGTTAGTAAAATGGGCTTCTTTTACTTGGATTTGATATATATGAGAAAACTTTACTCGATAGAAAAAAAAAATCTGTTTAGTTAATGTCAATCGTTTGTTAAAGTTTTTATAATGTCATAAATTGTTTGGATAAACTAATGTTCTGTAACTATCTTATCTATATCTATATATTTACTAGTCCTAATACACGTACGATGTACGGTATGTATCATAAAAAAATTCGAATATGCCACATACATGATTCGTGAGATGAAATAAATTGTGGTTAAAGTAAACCGATGATCGAAACTAAATTATAATAAGATAAATATAATGTTAGAGTTTTGGATTTACTTTTTTTACAATCACATCAAAATCGGAACTTGTAAGCATAGTGGATGACGGCAAATAGCCTTGTGATTTCGAATCGTAAACTCAAATTTTTTAAGTTTTCATGTTAATAACTTATTATTATATTATAAGCAATATAAGCAATAGGACTTGAAGAATTGAGAAAAAAAAGAAACAATTTATTGATGAGAAAATGATCAAGCAAATAAGGTTATAACGTGTTTTGTATCTATAAAACGAGAATTAGAGCTTAATTTGTATTCTAATAAGGAAATTGAATCTATATACAATTAAAAAAACTAATTTAATAAAATAAATAAATTAAAAGGACACGTGTCGATCAAGGATTACGCCACGTGTCATTTCAAGAACATCTCAATCCTGTTTTAGTTTATTAAGTAGATATTCCTATATAAATGAATTCGGCTAGAGATATGTCAAAATCAGAGAGGAAATACACACACGAATTTAAGAGATAAAAGTAAGATTAGTCTCTAATTAGGGTTAATAGATTAGTCTCTAATTAGGGTTAATGACTCTCTATTTATAATGAGAATATTTACATCTTTAACACTTTGGTGTTTAATGTGTGCATCGTTAGTCCTCATAATTCCATTCACCTAATGAAAAACCATGTAATATGTCTTTATGAGTAAATATGTAACACCCCAACTAAGGCGGAACAATGAGATGTACAGAAAATTCGAGTATCATAACAAAGGATAATAGATAAAAATTCACCATAGCTTTATTTGATAAAAGAATTTTACAAATGCACAAGCATGTGAACCAATTCCCAAGTACAATGCGTCCACCGTACTTGGATATTAAGTCCACGAAACAAATACCAACTACATAAAATGATATACTACAATGATCAAGGCGGATTCCATTGCCCGTCACAAGGTTTGATATTTGACTTCGAAATGCTATGCAAATAATCATGATGCATATAATTCCTCAAAGCTTATGCTAATTCCTGAAAAGCATGAAGAAAAAGTGTCAACTACGAAAACGTAGTTGGTGAATGCATAGGTTTGCAAGTAAACCTCGTTACATATCCTTATCAAAAAAAAAAACTTTAAAAAACATATTATTTTCATATCAATGTACCTAAACCACATGACCGACAATGCTCTCATATCAAACCATCAAGTTTTCCAAATACCATGATGTCATTTCAAAGCGTGGAATTTCCAAGGTTATTATAAAGTTCACATCGATTAATCATATATCATACCCAAACCATGCGGTCATCACTAATTTGATATCACCAAGTTCTACAAAGGCCATTGCCATATAACCATGGGTACATTTATAAATTCCGTATACCCAAACCATATGTTCATTCAATAATAACCAAAGTATGTCCCAAATTGGTCAATGGTAAGATTACGATTGACATAATTCGATGAGTTTATCTTGAGCCACTACTAAGACCCTGTCACGTCCAAATAATAATAATGAGTCCCAAAGAAATAATAATAGAAGCACATGCTGTCAATCACATGCAATAATAATAATAACTGGGTCGTGCCATGGAGACGACCAATAATACATAAAGTAGATTAGAGCACCCCTAGGCAGACCGGAGATGAGGGCGGCCACATAGGCAGGCCAGTCAACCCGCTGCCATCTTGGTGAGTGAGGGGACGAATCCTAGTTGCGCAACCCTCTAACTACAGGCCTCTTATTGAGTTAATAGTAGTGTACAGGGGACCACCATTTGACAGTACTCAAGCTCATCATATAACATGTAACACGTTGAACATACAATATAATTCCCATATCATTATCATTCTTTCATATAATTTCATATAATAGATTATCAACCTGGGCGTTAATGATTTTTGTATTTGAAATGAATAATAATATAAGATAAATATTAATGTTTTTAAGTAGTTACATTATATTTATGATATAATATTATTTTATTTTGTGTATTTATACTTGTTTTATTTGTGTTTGTTTGTTTATATACTTTATGTTCTTTATCTTTGTTTGTTTGAAATTTAAATTGTTGATAAGTTTCTAAAGATAGAGGCACTGGATGGTATTGATGATACTGATGATTCTAACAGTATTACTCAAGAAGATTTGGAAGAAGGAGAACTCGTTCCTGATCCAGCATGGACAGAGTTGTTGGAGAAACCTTATGGTTTTGATGATGTTTTTGGTGACATTCCAACAGAACCAAGAGATGAACAGGAACATTTCAGACTTAATCCTGAACACAGAGACAGTTCAGATGAACCTTAGAATGCTGCAAAGTTGAATTTTAAAGTTTTTGCAAAGATAATTGCTGATGAACATGAATATATTGTTGATTTTGGCTGGGAAATTAATGCTACGCGAGAGTTTGATATAAGAGAATATAATCTACCTCGGCGGAGCAAGATCCTAACTTTTGCATTAATCGTTGGGTTCCAGCATATAAAAATCGTAATGACATACCTATGGGTGCTTATTTCAAGCCATCAGTGTTTTGGGAATTTATCTCAGACATAGATGCACCTACATATGTCTCAGTGATACAAAGTTGGTTCTATGATAAAAGACTCAACTTATTTGTTATCAAGAGAAAAGAAGGTTGTCAATACATGTCAGTTAAGCTGAAACATCTCAAGGGCTTGAGTGAATCAGAAGGATTTGGGAAAAAGATGGTTTGTTAATCTTCAGAATGATGGAAATGCAGATTATTTATGGCAGAAGCTTCAAAAGGAAAAAAGATTGCATTTCAGTGATAGAGGGTTGAAGCCTAATGATAGGTTGATTAAGCCTGAATCAAAGAAGAATATTACAAAACCAGATGGCACAATTGATCATATTCAAAGACCGATTAAATGTGTTGAAAGAGTTCCTGCTATCAAACGGGATCAAGATGTGCTGACAACAATGACTTATTGGCAGATAGAGTTCAAGTCAGGTGAAGCACAAATGTTTGTTGATGATTCAAAGAACAAGATGTTGTTTCGCATGTATGATCCAATGCAAGTTTTCAATCTGTCAAGAGGTGATCAAAAAAGATTAACTGAGACACCTTTCTCAGCATCTATATTTTGGAGAACGGAAGTACAACGCTATCGCAAGATTCTCGGAGTTTGTTTAGCTGAGAGAATTCATGCAAATAGCCGAAGACTACTGTTTGATGATCAAGCTTGAAGTTCGTTGTTAAAGAAATCTAGTCGCTAATGTCAAGGGGGAGTCTGTAGATGCAGATTTGTGTGACAGTAGCAACGTAGATTTGATTAAATATTTTGTTCTTAGGTATTTATATGTAATCGTTGAATAATAAGTCGTTAGGACATATGTTTGTGTTTAATGATTACGTTTGAACTTCAATATGAGATGTGTTTATGTTGATTATTATGTTTGTGTGTTATATATATTGTTTTGCAGGTACAAGGATGTGAGCCAAGGTGTAAGTGTTGTTGAATACTTAAACGATGGTTGAACGTTATGTACTAGTCAAAATACAGGTCCAAGAACACGCTCCTGGTGCTGACGTCAGCAGCGCGTTGAGTTGCCCTCGTGTTGGCGTCAGCACGGAGACAAGTGGATTTGATGGATCGGGCTTGATTCACTTCTTGTGAAGCCCAAGTCCACACAAACTAGATTAATACAAGTATAGATACCTACCTATGTTTCGTATTAAGTAACGAATTGGTGCAAATTACGTTGAATTATTGCAATTGTGATCTCCTACACGAATTAACACTTCGTGTGTATCCTTAGGTTGATTAATTACTCATTAATTGACAAAAGGCTTTAGCAAGCTAGTTAGCTCAAGAGGATTCCGCACTCTTGAGATAACAAACCACGTCTTGTAACGATCAATTCGTAACAGGGACTTACAAAAATTATATAAAAATGATTGTAAAACTGTCAATTAAGTTTGTGCGTGTCGTGTTTCTGATCTACCATAGTTACATAGTTACATATACATACCTGGTGGCTATATATGATAGCTTTAACATAACATCAAAGTACTGCTCATAGCCCGTTCCTGACGCTAACCGCTTAAAGTTTTGAAAGTTTTACGCGAGATAAATTTGCCATTGTAGTTAGGTTTCATAAGGAAGTTTTAAGTGAGAATTTGTTATGCCTTCCTTCAGTATTATTGGTTGGTTAAAGTTTGACTATTTGTTTGACTTATCTCAGTAATGAGAAAACGAATACACTTTGCTGTATAAATACATGGAGACTTCGAATCCCAAATCTTGGCAACAAGAAACAAGGGGATTGATCATTTTGTAATCATCCAATAAAACTTTGTTAATTTTTTTAATGTTCAGAATCACAAATTCCTTATATGTACAAACATATTACAACCCAGATGAGCACTGGCAAGCGCTTGAAGTTGCACATCGAGATACTTTTGGGTACATTTTTCTGTTTCATCTAACTTCATGTATGCTTCTATTGCCATTTTTCTATTAAAGAGTTGGCCAGCCGTCACATGCGCAACTGGGGGCACTGCCCACTTGGGGAGCTTCTACCAAATATGGGCGTAGGTTCGATCCCCCAAAGGGGGAAAGGCCTAAATCCATGTGGGCTTCAGACTATGTGTCTAACCGGGGCTAGGGTTGTGCGACCTGACCTTGTTGGTGCCTATATGGTACACAGGATTAAGGTTTTCATGCCAAAATACATTTTTTTACCAAATATAAGGTATTATTGATGTTGCTTAATTGACAGATATGGACATTTAACATAGGAATGGAATAAGTGCCACTCCTTGAAGTTGCTTGTCGAAATTATTTGTTATATCTTGAAGTTGTTTTTTCCAAAAACATATTTAAGTTATAATCTTAATAGTTGTTAGCTCTAAAGTTTAACAAAATTATCTATAAAAGAAAAGAGCAAAACAACCCATGAAAAAGAGAACGCCGAGGTTGACAGAATCACTTAATTGAAATGCAAAACCAAAAAACTCAATAATAGATACGTTATGTTATTAATAGTGTGGTCAATATCACTAGCACATTCAAAAGTTTTTGATATATTAGTTGGGAACCAAAAAGAAAAAATATTTCCCTTATGTCTTTCAGCCAAATGTTGTTCACGGGTTCAAAACCTTTGAAAGGCATATTGGGAAGTCCTTGCCAATGTGGTGAGGCATGGGGGTTTTCTCTAGCATTTAGCTAGTTTCTTCCAGAACGGTAGTGGGACTTCCACCGCCAGTCATGCCCTCGGATTGACTATACTGGTGACGTGGTCGATCTCTACCAGATGATGAAGAGGCATGCTGCTGAGTCCAATCATCACTGTTGTTCAAAAAAAAAATGCAATAAACTAAGAATAAACCAGAGAATAAAATTCAAATGGGATGTGACGGTGCGAAATCTGAAAGACGGTATGAGGTGCGACAAAAACAAATGTTAAATGTAAGTTTCTAATACATTAGTTGGAGTGAAAAGAGAAAAACTCTGCATAAAACCATGTATAAATCCGAGGAAGAAACTCAAATAGGATGATGTGACGTAGCAAAATCCGAGCGGTGAAAGGGATGCAACTTGACGAAATTTCAATGGTGAGACCGCCGGTGAAACACTCTTCACTTTCCCTAAGATTTGTTCAACTTTAATAAAAAGATATGCTTTAGCTTTTTTACAACTTTAAAGCTTAAAATCAAATCTATTTTCTGTATATATTTGACGGGCTTGAAAAGGCATATGGGCTTCATGATGAGTTCTATAAACTGGACTTCGTAAGTATTCAAACACATTTAAAAAAAAATTATATCTCTAAACCCGCAAATGTAACAATGTAACATAGCCTCAACAACAATTATTCTTTGGGTTTTCGTAAAGGGAAGTGATACAGGTATTGTATATTTTGATTGCTTTATCACATGGTATAACTTTTTTAACGTGCTGTACAAATCAATATTGCATATATGTGGTAAGTTTGTCAATTTGTTTGGTATGAATATTAGTTTTTTTTCGTAAAAGATGAGTTTACTATTTCATACTCCATCCGTCTCAATTTAAATGTCCAAGTTCAACTGTCCAAGTCTTTCTTTCGTAACTTTGACCCAAAATGATAAACTATGACATTTAAATCGTTTGTGTTTTATAAAATTCAATCGATTCATATATTTTACATCAAATATTACATAACACAAATAAAAATCTAGACGGTTAAAATTAAACAAAAAATACCTAAATTGATAAACTATGACATTTAAATTGAGACGGATGAAGTATATCTAAGGGTGAATGGTGTCCATCCTAATATGTCAAAATTGGCAGGTTCACGTCATCTAGCCTTTGCCAATACATGCTAATATATCACAAGATTTGCTAATTCACACACCATAACATGTCAATATATGTCAAAACATGCCAATTCAAAGGGTGTGGTTGTCAAAAAATTGGCAAGATGAAGTGGTTTTTCTTCTTTTACTTTTTATTTTTTGTTTGAACAAAGGTCATGTTCAAAACTAAAGAACAAAAAACAAGTATAAACAAGTTTCAAGTTACTCATCTAGTTCACAGGGTACAAGTTACGAGTCCAATCTTACTAGTCCTTTCTCCCCAAAGTTGCGCTATTTTGATTGCTTTATCACATGCTATAATTTCCCAACAGGCCCTTAAGTAAAAGATACTTGTTTCCCCTAGTTTAACGATTTCTAAATCCATTAATTGCTTAGTATTATCAAGTTGCAACTTCTCAGTATGTGTATATAAGGGTTAAGAGATGAAATACAGAAAAGACCTTACCAGTTGCAAAGAAATTTAAAATTATACTGATGGGTCAAAAGAGGTTCTTACCGACTTTCCTGAAATTCTAATCAGAATTGTTTGCAGGTTGGTGTTTTATGAAGAGCTTGTTTGTTCTATCTTGAAGCAATAATTATACTGTTTCTAATGGAGGTATCATAACTAGTATGATTGCTGATGTTGTAACTGCAGAATGGATGGTTATTTGTATAATAGTTATGGGTCAAAAAATGTTTTTATCTGTTGGCTTCTTTTAAAATAGTAAGCACTAAGCACATTTCTTCTGGTCAGAGGACTTAAAATATTAAGATAATTCTATAGACGGTTTTAATAGTGGATAAGGAAGATGTATGGATGACCCGTATCGATAAAACAAATAACCCTCCATCTTTTAGATATGCTAGAGTAAAACCTGATATTCACTTTTGGTAATGGTCCACATAACATGACTTGGTTTTGGGACCTAAAACCGAAACCAGCCCTGCATTGGTTGGTTTTTTACCACAATCACCCGTTTGCATTTGGTGTTTACAGGGTCCAATGTTTTGGAGTTTTTGGCTGTTTTTGTTCAGTAATAGTGTTTCCGGACTTCAATCATACGGGTCAACTGAGCATGAAACCAATTTCCTGAAAAATTCAGCGACCCTTCTTTTTATCACAATGGGTGCTAGACCGCTAGTTGCAGAAAGCCACAAACTGTTAGACATTTGCCCAAGGTTAGCTTCAGTTTAAATCCTTTTTTTTCCTTCCCAGTTATGTCTAACAGTTGCTGGTTGCAAAACATTCATCCAAAAGTTGCTTATTTGCATAGTACAAAAATTTTAATGCAAAGAACAAGATAACAATAGTATTGAACAAGGGACTACATGGCAAATACTGAGGATGAAAGTAAGAGTTCTCAGACTCACCCGGAAGTTGATGAAATACAAGCTGAACTGCTGTCGAAAGAATATGATGAAACTAGAAGATGCCAGAGTTAAATCATATGCTTAGAAACTATCACAGTAAGTGGGAAGGAAAAAGGTGGCCTAAATACCTCCATTTCTGTCAATCGCATGCTATTGATAATAGATACTATCCCAATGAAAGTTTTCCAAAGGTTGGTCAAGACTATCTACCAAGTTTCATTCTTTAATCATTATGCCTTTTGCATTTAACAGTAGGGAAATGTAGTTTGATATGTTTAAGAACCATGTCGGTTTGACATGATCTTAAACTGTAACCTAAAGCCAAAAAACTGGATAGCCGCTAAATAGGAATCGTTTCTATGAAAACATGCATCTTAAGATGGTGCAGGATACTAAATGAGGGCAGAGTTGCTACATTGATGGGCATGATGTTTGATAGTAAATGTCTTTTGCTGGAAAGGAAGATATGTAATAATGTTTTAAGGTTATGGGGTATTATTATATGCTGCAGTTACTATTATCAACTTGCAACTCCGTAGTACGTCTACAAAAGGGTTAAGAGTCGGAAAACAGAATACACCTAACTAGTTTGGAAGGAATGTGAAACTATACTGATGGGACAGAATAAGTTGCTACAGATTCTCCATTTGTCCTCTGAAATATTATGCAGAGTTGTTTACGGGTTGATGTTCTTAGAACTGCAACATGTTATAAGTAGATGTTGATTTGTTTCCATCATGAACACTGAAGCAATAATCAAAGTTGATTATGGAGATACTGCAGAATGGATATGGGTCATTAGGTCAATTATAGATATGGGTCAAAAATGTTTTCTCAGTTGGAATTGCAGAACGGATATGGGTCAAGAATGGCTAAAATCAGTTAGCTTCTTCAGATAATGAGCAGCAGTTTTACTGGTTGTAGAAGTTTAACAACTTCAGATCATTTCATAGATTGGATTTGAATAGTAAGCTGTATGGTTCAATTTGGTGGGGCAAAAATGCAGATTTTTGACCCATATCAGATAATGCAGCCGAAAGACACGATAGGTTATTTGCCACAAAAATTTGTTTGCATTCGGTTTTATACGGTTCAATGTTTTGGTATTTTTGTTCTGCAGTTGTCCTTTTTGGCTGGAGTTATATACTGATATGGGTCATTATGAAAACACCCAATTTCCTAACAATAGGTGCTACATTGCTAAAATTCTAGTTGCATCGTCATTTATCCTAAGGTTGCTTATTTGCATAATAAAACAATGATCTAGAATATAAAAGATGCAAAGTGGAGATTAAACTTATAGTAAATGAAATCAACACAATTGTAACCAAAACAACAATTGTCTTGTCTTATAATTTGTCCATCATCAATCTAAACCCACATTTCTTGCTTGATTAGTCATCAAGAATATACTGCTATGCTATAAGCCCTTTTGCATCGGTTTATATTTTGGAAAATTAGCTATGAAACTAAACCGATCGATACAATTAACATTTTCTGAACCAATTAAGAAGAAAAATCGATAAAGATACTTCTATAATCAAAGTTAAACTTCATATCATTAGGATTTGAACAACACTAAACTTAAGGATTTCTTTTTTGTCACTTCCAAAATCTCATACTAATAAAGTTAGTAATAGTAATTAACTAATAACATATCCTATAATTCAGATTACGCAATACGTTTCATATCCAGGTTACTCGCCAAGTTTTCAAGCATCACATTACACGCTAAGTCTCAAGTATCAAATTACCACATTAAGTTGTCGAACATCAAGTCACACACGAGGTTGTCAAACATCAAGTCACGCAATTAAGTTCAGATCATGTAATCACACATTAAGCTCCAATCAGGTAGTCACACATTAAGTTCAAATCGTGTAGTCATTCATTAAGTCCAAATCGTGTAGTCATACATTAAGTTGTCAAGTTCACTTACTAAGTGTCGTGTATCGAGTTACGCAAACAAACTCACCGGACTTAAGTTACACATCAACCTTCAGGATTACATTTATATTTCCCGTCCGCAGGTTTTAAGTCTCACTTCAATTCAACAAGTTTCAAGTTACTCATCTAGTTCACAGGGTTCAACTTACGAGTAACCGATGATAGTTCAATCTTACTAGTCCTTTCTCCCCCAAGTATCTCTGGACACCTAGGTTATTCCCAATAGGCCTTTAAGTAAAAGATACTTGTTTCCCCTAGTTTAACGATTTCTAAATCCATTATCCTAATACACTCCTCAACAAAATATAAGTGGTTTTTCTTCTTTTAATTTATTTTTTTTTTGTTTGAGCAAAGGTCATGTTCAAAACTAAAGAACAAAATATAATTGAAGAGGCAATGGCTCGTCACCTTGTGATTAAGTGAGCTAATTAATTCCATACACTTTTGTGATGGGCCACTTTTGTAGACAGGCTTTTCACCTCTCAAGATACGCATGACAGTTTTTGGATCGAAAAACTGGGCTTCAAAATGGGTGCTTCCGAAACCAAAAAACTGATGAAACAAAAAAAAAAAAAAAACCTGTTCTCCGAAAATTTACCACACAATACGAAACAGAGAAAGAAACATTGTTATTGCATCGTCCCAGACGAACACTTGTTCAATTGGAGCCACATGCGTTGATAGAGTGAAAGTACAGATATTATTCTAGACATTAACGTATCTCTGAACAGGATGCAACAAACACATAGTAAGACAACATAGAAAGATGTGAGCACACTAGGCAATAAGATAGAAATCTGGAATTGGCTGCCATTTTCCGGCAGTGGCCCGTTCACTGCAAGAAAAGGGTAGACAAAATTAACAATGAAAAAAAAAACAGAAGATATGAAGTGATTTAATTGTTAAAACAAGAAGGTAAATTAATAAGAGTGACTAATTAGTAATTACATCTATATATTAAGCTTGAACTCTAAAAACAAAAAAGGATTATGACAAATTAAGAACAAGTGTTAAAAAAAAACAAATATAAATATACGAAGTATAGTAACTGAGAATTTAGGCAGACAGATTGATAATTAGTAGAGCTGGCAAAATGAACTGGTTGGTAACGGGTCAAAACACATCCTGCTCAAATCAGGTTGGGGTTAAATAGGGCAGCTTTGAATTTGGGTTGAAATAGGGCAACAAGAAGGTAAATTAATAAGAGTGACTAATTAGTAATTACATCTATATATTAAGCTTGAACTCTAAAAACAAAAAAGGATTATGCCAAAGTGTTTGCTCAAGGATTATGCCAAATTAAGAACAAAAAAAGATTATGAACTCTAAAATAACATGTAACGTGCACATATTAGACAAAACAGATGGCCGGAGAATCTCAACACTAACACAAGCTAGAAAAATGTACATGTAATGGTAATGCAGGAAAGAGCATTGGCAACCTGCTGAGGTGATGGCGGCTCCTTTTTGTTTGCTGGCTTGATAAATTTGTATGGATCACCACGATGCCACACGGCTAACATCTTATTCGCCTGAGCAGCATGTTTGAAAACAGCAGAAATCAATAAGTGTGTTCGTTTGGAAACATAATAACCATAATTCCAGTTATTTTTTCGAAGAGGGGGGGGGGGGATATTAATAACCTGTAGTAGACAAAACAACAGATAGCCGGAGAATCTCAACACTAACACAAGCTAGAAAAATGTTTATCCTACCTTTAAAATTCCAATCCAAAATTTACCGTCTTTTTATAAAATAAAAAACTAATATACCTATTACCTAATATCCTAGTTTTACAATTCCAAACCAAAATTTACTGTCTTTTTTATATGATTTTTATTAAAAAGAGAGATTTTTTTATAAAAAAAACAAATAAAACAAAAACTAGGGTTATAAGCCAAACTCATACTTATAAAGGACAGATAATAATCGAATTGAAATTAAAAATAAAAGGAATAGAAGCATCGATCGTTTCTTACATAGTCCTTATTATGTGAGATACTCGGCGGCCACTTGTTCTTCTTCTTCGTCTTCAAACCGTCTAATGAAGCATCCGGTGTTGTTTGTGTACTGCAATTTTTGTTCAACAAAATTAGAAGGAAAATCACATTAATTTTAGTGGTTTCACGATTGTTAATCTAACAATCAATAACACGCAAACCTATACATACATAACTATATCTATATTGACTTATGCCTTTACTCAACCTTCATCTTCCTTTATGTCCTTATTATGTGTAGTTAAT
>CM067175.1:27602483-27617483 GCA_034093135.1 Erigeron breviscapus | reverse complement strand
TTCGTGAGAGTTTAAAAATACAATTACATTCATTAATTTATATAATTTCATTTAATTTAATGACAAATTAAGTAATTAGTATTGCTTTTGGGTTTCCCAATGTTAAAAAACTAACTGTTGAGTTGATGTAAGGGAGTTTAGAGGGCTAAATAGAGTATAAAACCCATAGAATTAAATCATTTTTTATTAGATTTTTACTCAACCAATACATCAGCAAGACAGCAGACTTCAACGGCGCACCATTGCAGTCTGCTTCTCCGGCTAACCACCATACTTACGGCCAGCCACCAAATGGTTCCACTGGTCTCTTCTCTCTCTCTCTCTCACACACACACACACACATTTTTTAGATGTTTTTTTACCTTTATGTTTATGTGTATCTGGATTGTTGATGATTTTTTTGAATTAAATTATTTTATTTTTGTTTATTAATCAAAAAAATAAGAATTTCTTTTTTTTCTTCTATTTTACAGGTATTCAGAAGATGATGATAATCTTTAAGGTTAGTGTTTTTATATGTATATGTTGAGTCCCAATGCTTATTGTAAATTTGGTGATGACAAATCTGATATGTAAACACTTGTAAATCTTTTGGTTCTTGTAGTCTGATCTGGGTCAGACTAAGCTAACACAGCTTGCGATCTGTAACTGACCCATATCATGCTTCATACTTTGTAATTGTTTAATCTTATGGAAGCAAGTGTTATTCAAGCTGCATCAAATGTTTATAGCATTCAATCCAAGTCGAAGAGGATGATTGAAGATAGAAGAAGACCAAGCTGAAAGTGGAAGACAACTTGGGATTAGCAGTCAGCTTGGAAACACTTAGACAGATTTGAGCATTGACAAATGGCCAATCTGTGTCTGACAATCAAATGAAGATAACAACCTGGATTTTGTGATAAGGACAAATGACGTGACTAGGAAGGTTCATAGAATCTAGGTTGGTGGTTGGATTTACATATGTGTGTCCATACTGTGATTGGATGAAAGAGAATGTGCCGAGGACCACAAGTACGATGAAGGCACGATCAAATATTCTCTGTTCTTCCATCAGAATTGCAATACGTGGCTCAATTGGATACCAAGTGATGTGAAGCCTTCGCCTATAAAAGCTTCAATTCTTGTATGCATATGTGTGGCATTTCCTTTGAATCATTCTTCATATAAGTTTCTCTGCTCTTACACACAGCTTAGTCTGTAAACGATCAGCTTGGGCTGATCTTATTGAGTAGAAACTTGTTGATTGTAATTTGTCATTTCAAGGGTTGTTTAGATATCTGTAGGCTATCTTGTTTCCGCAACAACCCTGTAATTCTTTGTATAGATTATTTCTTAATAAAGAGTTACATTTGAAAATTACAATCTGTGTGCAAGAATGTTAGCTTTATTGTTTTATTGATTCACTTTCTTTACTTGTTTATTTTATGTAACCTGAGTCTCTAAAACGTTTTGATAAAAGTTGGTAAAGATTAAGGAAAAGTTGTATTCACCCCCCTCTACAACTGTTCTGTGTTCTATATACTTTGGTATATTGATATACTTTGGGACATAATAAGTGGTATCAGAGCAGGGGTTAAGAATTAACTTGACTTCATCCTTGCTTATTTTCCTTATTAGTAAAGCATAATGTCATCCTATGTTGATAATGGTTCATCTACCCGACCACCCATGTTTGACAAAGATGATTTCAGTGGGTGGAAAGGACGCATGTCTTTATTCCTTGAATCCATCGATAACAATATGCCTGACATCCTTTCGGATGGTCCTTATGTGCCTACACAGACTGTGGTGGTTGAAGCTGTGGTAAGGGAAGATCAGCCAACCATTCCTGCCACAGTTAAATCCATTGTTAAGGACAAGGCAGATTAGGGGGATGAGGATAGGAGATTAGCCAACTTGGATGTGAAGGCTAGAAATTTCATTGTCCAAGTTGTGCCTAAAGACATTTACCATTCAATTAAAATGTGTTCAACTGCTAAGAAAATGTGGGGAACTTTGACTATCATGTTTGTGGTTTGCTCTACCTCCATGGAATCCACCATTACTACTCTCACTAGGAGGTATGAGAGATTTTTCTCCTTGAGAAATGTGAAAACACGATTATGATCGTAAATCATGATCTATCCTAAACTAGAAGGCGGAATCCATCTAGATTAGTTATTAGGGTTCTTGAACAATACAAGGATAAGAAACAATTACAATTGGAGAAATAATATTCATTATCATTAGTCATATGATTACAATACAAAACGAATTCGTATGATTACATCTTGAAGACTACGAATCACAATCAACAAGACGACTAACAATCATGAATATGGTGGACTTATGACTGAAGGTTTGCGCGATCCTTCAGTCAGCCATGGACGAATTACATAGCTATTCTTTCATCACTGAAATCTGAAACCTAAATCCTATATTTATAGGAACAAATGGGCTGGGCTGTCAAATTCGTTCATAATGGGTTGGGCCTTACGAACTTAGGGTTCTAACGAACTTGAAGTTCGTAAGGCATATATGTACGAACTTAAAGTTCGTTCTGCATATATGTACGAATTTCTCAGCCTTTTAGAATTATTGCATCGGACAACAATTTGTGCACTTAATGTGCTTCAACAAACTCCCCCTTGGCCGGTGCAATCAATTCTTCAAAAACCGATATTAGTTATAGAAAGTCTAAGTGAATAACCTCCCCCTTAACTTGAGACATCGGTTCTTCTATGTCGAGACTCAATCTTCTGAAACTGCAACCTGATCTTCAACCTGCAAAATCTCTATATCTTCATGAAAACCAACCAACCCAACACCTCTTGCTGTAGTTCTCCCCCTCAGTAGTAGCACCTCCAAATTAAACATCAGCAATCTTCCACCCTAGGATTTATTGCCGGAGACCCTGCTCATCTTGCTTAATTGGCATGTAATGGCGGAGTTGAATTTCCAACAATCAGCATCAAATCAATCAGCTCTCACAAAAATAAGAAACTCTGTAAACTGAATCACAAAATGTAGTCTCATAAGTCCTGTCTCAACTAGCAGTGTCTGACTCTGTCTTGTATCTTCACAAATCCACCAATCACTCGAAGTCGTTCTTATCAGATCTCCTCTTCAGTTGTATATGCTGCCATAATATAAAGATCTTTATCTATGCAACTCCTCCGCAAGAATCACCTGATAATTCATCTCTACATCTTGGAATATGGATAAGATTCGATCTTCAAATACTGAACAACAAATAACCAGCTTCAATGATCCAATACTTCAACAAAGTTTCCACGACCGTTATTAAGTTAAGTTCGTTTGCTATCTTCGTTTGAAGAACTTTAGAACGAAATTAAGTTAAGTTCGTTTGCTATCTTCGTTTGAAGAACTTTAGAACGAAATTAAGTTAAGTTCGTTTGCTATCTTCGTTTGAAGAACTTCAGAACGAAATTAAGTTAAGTTCGTTTGCTATCTTCGTTTGAAGAACTTCAGAACGAAATTAAGTTAAGTTCGTTTGCTATCTTCGTTTGAAGAACTTCAGAACGAAATTAAGTTAAGTTCGTTTGCTATCTTCGTTTGAAGAACTTCAGAACGAAATTAAGTTAAGTTCGTTTGCTATCTTCGTTTGAAGAACTTCAGAACGAAATTAAGTTAAGTTCGTTTGCTATCTTCGTTTGAAGAACTTCAGAACGAAATTAAGTTAAGTTCGTTTGCTATCTTCGTTTGAAGAACTTCAGAACGAAATTAAGTTAAGTTCGTTTGCTATCTTCGTTTGAAGAACTTCAGAACGAAATTAAGTTAAGTTCGTTTGCTATCTTCGTTTGAAGAACTTTAGAACGAAATTAAGTTAAGTTCGTTTGCTATCTTCGTTTGAAGAACTTCAGAACGAAATTAAGTTAAGTTCGTTTGCTATCTTCGTTTGAAGAACTTTAGAACGAAATTAAGTTAAGTTCGTTTGCTATCTTCGTTTGAAGAACTTTAGAACGAAATTAAGTTAAGTTCGTTTGCTATCTTCGTTTGAAGAACTTCAGAACGAAATTAAGTTAAGTTCGTTTGCTATCTTCGTTTGAAGAACTTCAGAACGAAATTAAGTTAAGTTCGTTTGCTATCTTCGTTTGATGAATTTTGAACGAATTTGAGTTAAGTTCGTTTGCTATCTTCGTTTGAAGAACTTTAGAACGAAATTAAGTTAAGTTCGTTTGCTATCTTCGTTTGAAGAACTTCAGAACGAAATTAAGTTAAGTTCGTTTGCTATCTTCGTTTGATGAATTTTGAACGAATTTGAGTTAAGTTCGTTTGCTATCTTCGTTTGAAGAACTTTAGAACGAAATTAAGTTAAGTTCGTTTGCTATCTTCGTTTGAAGAACTTCAGAACGAAATTAAGTTAAGTTCGTTTGCTATCTTCGTTTGAAGAACTTCAGAACGAAATTAAGTTAAGTTCGTTTGCTATCTTCGTTTGAAGAACTTCAGAACGAAATTAAGTTAAGTTCGTTTGCTATCTTCGTTTGAAGAACTTCAGAACGAAATTAAGTTAAGTTCGTTTGCTATCTTCGTTTGAAGAACTTCAGAACGAAATTAAGTTAAGTTCGTTTGCTATCTTCGTTTGAAGAACTTCAGAACGAAATTAAGTTAAGTTCGTTTGCTATCTTCGTTTGAAGAACTTCAGAACGAAATTAAGTTAAGTTCGTTTGCTATCTTCGTTTGAAGAACTTTAGAACGAAATTAAGTTAAGTTCGTTTGCTATCTTCGTTTGAAGAACTTCAGAACGAAATTAAGTTAAGTTCGTTTGCTATCTTCGTTTGAAGAACTTTAGAACGAAATTAAGTTAAGTTCGTTTGCTATCTTCGTTTGAAGAACTTTAGAACGAAATTAAGTTAAGTTCGTTTGCTATCTTCGTTTGAAGAACTTCAGAACGAAATTAAGTTAAGTTCGTTTGCTATCTTCGTTTGAAGAACTTCAGAACGAAATTAAGTTAAGTTCGTTTGCTATCTTCGTTTGATGAACTTCAGAACGAAATTAAGTTAAGTTCGTTTGCTATCTTCGTTTGAAGAACTTTAGAACGAAATTAAGTTAAGTTCGTTTGCTATCTTCGTTTGATGTAAGGCAAACGAACTTAACGACAGAAACTTCATCTTCTTCATACTTTCGAACATAAACCCTAATCCAGATCACGATCGAAGGCAAAATAGCCTCCCCTTCTCTGATACCAATTGTGAAAACACGATTATGATCGTAAATCATGATCTATCCTAAACTAGAAGGCGGAATCCATCTAGATTAGTTATTAGGGTTCTTGAACAATACAAGGATAAGAAACAATTACAATTGGAGAAATAATATTCATTATCATTAGTCATATGATTACAATACAAAACGAATTCGTATGATTACATCTTGAAGACTACGAATCACAATCAACAAGACGACTAACAATCATGAATATGGTGGACTTATGACTGAAGGTTTGCGCGATCCTTCAGTCAGCCATGGACGAATTACATAGCTATTCTTTCATCACTGAAATCTGAAACCTAAATCCTATATTTATAGGAACAAATGGGCTGGGCTGTCAAATTCGTTCATAATGGGTTGGGCCTTACGAACTTAGGGTTCTAACGAACTTGAAGTTCGTAAGGCATATATGTACGAACTTAAAGTTCGTTCTGCATATATGTACGAATTTCTCAGCCTTTTAGAATTATTGCATCGGACAACAATTTGTGCACTTAATGTGCTTCAACAAACTCCCCCTTGGCCGGTGCAATCAATTCTTCAAAAACCGATATTAGTTATAGAAAGTCTAAGTGAATAACCTCCCCCTTAACTTGAGACATCGGTTCTTCTATGTCGAGACTCAATCTTCTGAAACTGCAACCTGATCTTCAACCTGCAAAATCTCTATATCTTCATGAAAACCAACCAACCCAACACCTCTTGCTGTAGTTCTCCCCCTCAGTAGTAGCACCTCCAAATTAAACATCAGCAATCTTCCACCCTAGGATTTATTGCCGGAGACCCTGCTCATCTTGCTTAATTGGCATGTAATGGCGGAGTTGAATTTCCAACAATCAGCATCAAATCAATCAGCTCTCACAAAAATAAGAAACTCTGTAAACTGAATCACAAAATGTAGTCTCATAAGTCCTGTCTCAACTAGCAGTGTCTGACTCTGTCTTGTATCTTCACAAATCCACCAATCACTCGAAGTCGTTCTTATCAGATCTCCTCTTCAGTTGTATATGCTGCCATAATATAAAGATCTTTTTTTTTTTTTTTTTTTTTTTTTTTTTTTTTTTTTTTTTTTTTTTTTTTTTTTTTTTTTTTTTTTTTTTTTTTTTTTTTTTTTTTTTTTTTTTTTTTTTTTTTTTTTTTTTTTTTTTTTTTTTTTTTTTTTTTTTTTTTTTTTTTTTTTTTTTTTTTTTTTTTTTTTTTTTTTTTTTTTTTTTTTTTTTTTTTTTTTTTTTTTTTTTTTTTTTTTTTTTTTTTTTTTTTTTTTTTTTTTTTTTTTTTTTTTTTTTTTTTTTTTTTTTTTTTTTTTTTTTTTTTTTTTTTTTTTTTTTTTTTTTTTTTTTTTTTTTTTTTTTTTTTTTTTTTTTTTTTTTTTTTTTTTTTTTTTTTTTTTTTTTTTTTTTTTTTTTTTTTTTTTTTTTTTTTTTTTTTTTTTTTTTTTTTTTTTTTTTTTTTTTTTTTTTTTTTTTTTTTTTTTTTTTTTTTTTTTTTTTTTTTTTTTTTTTTTTTTTTTTTTTTTTTTTTTTTTTTTTTTTTTTTTTTTTTTTTTTTTTTTTTTTTTTTTTTTTTTTTTTTTTTTTTTTTTTTTTTTTTTTTTTTTTTTTTTTTTTTTTTTTTTTTTTTTTTTTTTTTTTTTTTTTTTTTTTTTTTTTTTTTTTTTTTTTTTTTTTTTTTTTTTTTTTTTTTTTTTTTTTTTTTTTTATTTTTTTTTTTTTTTTTTTTTTTTTTTAGAATCTTCTAGTTGGAGAAAGACACCCTGTGTTTCTTCTGATCAGATGTGGAATCGTTCTCTTCAGACTGAAACATATATGAACCACTTTCTTGAACTCTATCTTCTATGAACATCTTCGTAAGAAGAACCATGTTTGTTCTTGCGAATATAAACCCAAATTGGTGTTATCTTCGTAAGTACAAGCTTTCTGCGAACATATTCACTAGAACGAACATAATCTTCGTAAGATCAACTTGAACGAAATTGGTGTTATCTTCGTTCTTATCTTCGTAAGTACATCTTCTCACGAACTTGTTACATATTGCGAAGATATGCTCAAAAACACTCTTATCTTCGTAAGATCAACTTGAACGAAATTGGTGTTATCTTCGTTCTTATCTTCGTAAGAATAAAGTCTGAACGAAGATAGCTTAAGTTCGTTGGATAAGGTTCGGAACGAAGATAGCTTAATTTCGTAGGCTATCTTCGTTTGAAGAACTTTAGAACGAAATTAAGTTAAGTTCGTTTGCTATCTTCGTTTGAAGAACTTCAGAACGAAATTAAGTTAAGTTCGTTTGCTATCTTCGTTTGAAGAACTTCAGAACGAAATTAAGTTAAGTTCGTTTGCTATCTTCGTTTGAAGAACTTCAGAACGAAATTAAGTTAAGTTCGTTTGCTATCTTCGTTTGAAGAACTTCAGAACGAAATTAAGTTAAGTTCGTTTGCTATCTTCGTTTGAAGAACTTCAGAACGAAATTAAGTTAAGTTCGTTTGCTATCTTCGTTTGAAGAACTTTAGAACGAAATTAAGTTAAGTTCGTTTGCTATCTTCGTTTGAAGAACTTCAGAACGAAATTAAGTTAAGTTCGTTTGCTATCTTCGTTTGAAGAACTTTAGAACGAAATTAAGTTAAGTTCGTTTGCTATCTTCGTTTGAAGAACTTTAGAACGAAATTAAGTTAAGTTCGTTTGCTATCTTCGTTTGAAGAACTTCAGAACGAAATTAAGTTAAGTTCGTTTGCTATCTTCGTTTGAAGAACTTCAGAACGAAATTAAGTTAAGTTCGTTTGCTATCTTCGTTTGAAGAACTTCAGAACGAAATTAAGTTAAGTTCGTTTGCTATCTTCGTTTGAAGAACTTCAGAACGAAATTAAGTTAAGTTCGTTTGCTATCTTCGTTTGAAGAACTTCAGAACGAAATTAAGTTAAGTTCGTTTGCTATCTTCGTTTGAAGAACTTCAGAACGAAATTAAGTTAAGTTCGTTTGCTATCTTCGTTTGAAGAACTTCAGAACGAAATTAAGTTAAGTTCGTTTGCTATCTTCGTTTGAAGAACTTCAGAACGAAATTAAGTTAAGTTCGTTTGCTATCTTCGTTTGATGAATTTTGAACGAATTTGAGTTAAGTTCGTTTGCTATCTTCGTTTGAAGAACTTTAGAACGAAATTAAGTTAAGTTCGTTTGCTATCTTCGTTTGATGTAAGGCAAACGAACTTAACGACAGAAACTTCATCTTCTTCATACTTTCGAACATAAACCCTAATCCAGATCACGATCGAAGGCAAAATAGCCTCCCCTTCTCTGATACCAATTGTGAAAACACGATTATGATCGTAAATCATGATCTATCCTAAACTAGAAGGCGGAATCCATCTAGATTAGTTATTAGGGTTCTTGAACAATACAAGGATAAGAAACAATTACAATTGGAGAAATAATATTCATTATCATTAGTCATATGATTACAATACAAAACGAATTCGTATGATTACATCTTGAAGACTACGAATCACAATCAACAAGACGACTAACAATCATGAATATGGTGGACTTATGACTGAAGGTTTGCGCGATCCTTCAGTCAGCCATGGACGAATTACATAGCTATTCTTTCATCACTGAAATCTGAAACCTAAATCCTATATTTATAGGAACAAATGGGCTGGGCTGTCAAATTCGTTCATAATGGGTTGGGCCTTACGAACTTAGGGTTCTAACGAACTTGAAGTTCGTAAGGCATATATGTACGAACTTAAAGTTCGTTCTGCATATATGTACGAATTTCTCAGCCTTTTAGAATTATTGCATCGGACAACAATTTGTGCACTTAATGTGCTTCAACAGAAACGAATCCTTGACTGATACTCAGACCCGCTTTAATGCTTTGGTTAATGATTTAGCTGCTGTTGGAATTACTAAGAAAAATGAGGTTTTAAAAAGTAAATTTCTTGATTCATTACCATCTAAATGGAATAATTATATTTCTTCTGTGAAACTAAGTTTTGTGTATCAAGATCTTGATCTCCCTGGACTTTTTGGTTTACTCCATAACCAAGAATGTTCAGAGGTTGAGAAGTTGATTGCTATGGGTGATTCTTATAGTCAGCCTCCTACTGCACTTGTTGCCTCCATGACTGAACACCCTAGCTTAATATCTAATGAGATCATTCCATGTGTCAATGAATCTGTTCCTGTGATTTCTAACACTAACTCTGTTTGTTCTGAGTCTGAATCTAATGAATCTGATGGTGAGGAGATAGCAAATGAAGTGGTTATGCTGGCTGAAAGGATTAGAAGGAGATCCTTTGGTAAGTTCAAGGGAAAAGGAAAGAGTGGGCAAGCTGATAAGACTAAGAAGCCATTTGACATGTCCAAAGTCACTTGCTTCAAGTGTGGTAAGACTGGACATATGGCTGGTGACTGCATATCCAAAGAGTCCTCTCAAGCTGTGTCAACCAAAGGTGGAAGAAGTGAGAAGTACTCAAAGCTCAAGACAAAATACAAAGCTCTGAAAGCTCAAGTAGCTGAGCTGAGTAAGAAGGTTGAGAAAGATGAGAAGAGTCTGATAGCCAAAGATTGGGCTGAGAGTGCTACTTCATCTGATGATGAGAAGTACAAAGATGCCAAGTGCTTCATGGCCAGAGAAGCCACTCAAAAGTTTGCTGAAGATCTTGTCAAAATACAACAGCAATCTGAGTCAGCTCACAAGGCATCTACCAGTCAGACTGCTCCACCTGAGGTAACTCTCTTTTCCAATCTGTGTGATAATGAAAAACTATCAAGATTGAATAGATTGGGTGATGAGGTTCTTTTGCAAAAACACTTTAACCAAGAACTCAAAAAGGAAATTTCTGTTCTAAAACAAGAAGTCAGTTCAAAGAGTTTCACCATTGAAAAGTTAGAATTTGAAGTAAAAGCTCAAAAACAATTAAACTCTATCTTGGTCAAAGAAGCTAAAACTTCAGAAGAAAAGTTTTTGAAAATTAAACATATAACTGAGTCATGGTGTATTTGTTCTAAAAGAGCTGCAAAATGTGTCAATGTACAAATTCCTCATCAAGTCCAAGCTATTTTTGATGGTGACTATGATAGAGCTATTGCTATCAGTGAAGTCTGTGCCATGGAACCTTGTTATCAGCCTCCTTCACCACCCAAGATACAAACCAAGGGGAAGAATTCTAAACCAATTCAGTTGGTTCAGAAGTCTGGTATTGGGTTTGATGATCTTGAAGTTATTGGGAAAACCATTGCAGAAGCTGTGTCTGAATCTGATAGGGTAATTGAATTAAAACCTGAGGAAACTCTTGATTTATCAAAGTTAACAATTACTCAATCTGTGTCAAATTCAAAGTCTAAAACAAACAGTGTTGTGTCTAAAAGAAATAAAAGAAAAGTCAGAGATCACAATGTTCCAAAAGAGAAAACTAAGCTGTTAAAGAATGAGAAGTTTGGTTCTAAAGGAAGTCAGTCACAAACCAAATCTTTGTCTAATTCAAACAACACCAAGTCTGACTATGATAAATAGATCTCAAAATATGTTGAGTCCAGAAAAGATGAGATTTCTACCAATACTAATTACTTATCAGTGTGTCTGATCCTAAAATAGTTGATCAAAGTAAATTGAGATCTGAAAGTAGAAAGTCTGGAATAGGCAAAGGTTTTGTCAAAGAAGAAACTCTAAATGTTGCTAGAAAGAATTTCAAATCTGGTAAGGGTCAGATCAAGCAACAATGGGTTTCAAAATGTGATAAGAATGTTAGTTCAGTCTCCAAATCTGAGTCAGACCCTATGGTCAGCTCTGGTGAACCCATCCTTGGATGGGTTCCCAAAATGAACTAATCTCTTATTGCAAATGCAGGGCTATCATGATGCACATACCTGGCACTTGGACAGTGGGTGTTCCAAGCATATGACCGGATGTAAGTCCCTGCTATGTAGCTTTAGGACAAGCGCTGGTCCTAGTATTACATTTGGTGATGACTCTCAAGGAAGAACTGAAGGATTTGGTATACTTTCAAATGGTCCCCTTACTTTCAGAAGGGTTTCTTATGTGAATGGTTTGAAGCACAACTTGATTTGTGTAAGTCAGTTGTGTGATGCTGGCTATGAAGTAAGATTTCGATCTGATAAGGGAATTGTTCTTGATTTAGAAGGTAATGTGGTGTTGATTGCTAAGAGAGATGAGTCTTTATATTCTTTTGACATGAGAAATCCAACTGTGGCAAAAGAAGTCTGCTTCATGTCAAAGACTCAAGATGAATTGAATTGGTTGTGGCATAAGAGGTTGTCTCATATGAACTTCAAGGACATCAACAAGTTGTGTAAGAAAGAGTTGGTGTCTAGTCTGCCTGTGATCAAATATGAGAAGGACAAGCTGCGTGGTCCTTGTGAGAAAGGAAAACAACACAAAGCTACTTTCAAGTCAAAGACATGCTCAACCATTGACAATTGTCTGGATTTGCTTCACATGGATCTGTTTGGACCAATAAGTACTCCTTCATTCACTGGAATGAGATACACATTAGTCATTGTTGATGAATTTTCAAGATATACCTGGGTTTTCTTTCTCAGGCACAAGAGTGATGCTGCTGATAGTATTATTCATTTCATCAAGCAAGCTAAAATACTTTATAAAAGACCTGTTAGGCAATTATGAAGTGACAATGGCACTGAATTCAAGAATGTCACTCTTAATTCTTTTTGCAGTGAAAAAGGTATTTCACAACTCTACTCAGCTGCAAGAACTCCTCAACAAAATGGTGTAGCAGAAAGAAGAAACAAAACTCTTATTGAAGCTGCAAGATCCATGATGGCACAAAACAATGTCAAGTCTCATTTTTGGGCTGAAGCTATTCACACAACTTGCTTTACCCAAAACAGATCTCTTATTATGAAAAGGCACCAAAAGACAGCATATGAACCTCTTAGGGGGAGAAAACCTGAGATTGGTTTCCTAAGAATGTTTGGAAGTCCTTGTTATATTCTAAATCAGAAAGACCATCTTGGAAAGTTTGATGAAAAAGTAGATGAAGGTATCCTACTTGGATATGCAACGATGATGAAGGCCTACAGGGTTTATAACAAAAGAACAAAGAGTATTGAAAATTCTGTAAATGTGAATATTGATGAAGGTTGCTCAAAGCCAGTCTGCTCTCCTCCTGAAGATGAAGATATAGACTTTGAAGAACTGGTTGTTCCTGGGAATGAGCCTCCCTCTAATCCACCAGTTGGAATTAATAATGCTCAAACTCAGAGGGAGCACTTATTAGAAGAAGATGAATTTCCAATCTTTGAAAATGTGCAAGCTGATCCTACTCCTACTCAAGAAGTTGTTCAAAATCCATTAAATGACTCCCAAGCTGACTCAGATCCTACATTTCCAATCCAAACTGATCAATCTCTTCTTCAAGCTGATCATGCTAGACCTTCAAATCTGAATCAACCCATTGTCCAAGAATCAAACAATGCACATCATGTTACTAAATGGACAAGGAGTCATCCAATCAACCAAATCATTGGTGATCCTGATATTAGCTAAATTATACATATTTAACATATACATTTGTTGGCTAATATCATTCATCTATATGTATTTTTAATCAATATTTGTGTTTAAATGGCCACTTAGTATTTGCATGAGGTTTGTGTAGGTTTTATGTGAAGACATTGCGTTTTGAGAACTAAAATGGCAAAATCATGATCAATGACACGATATTGGATGCATCAAAATGAAGCAGAATGTTTATTGAGGCAGCCAGGAAGTCAAATGCAGTTTCCATTTTCCATCAATTTGAGAAGCAAGAATTCTGTTGACCTTGACCAACGAATAAGAGGTGTACACGCAAGCTATACAGAATGCAACAAATTTCATTTTAGTTTGAAGGTTGGCTTTTTGTTGTTGACCATCCAATCATGCACTGCCACATCACTCCATCAAACCTTCCCATTTCAAGTTCTTTATTTTGGAAAAATTGAGCAAAGGGAGACTAGACATGTGTGGGGCCGCAGGAAACAATATTTTCATTTGTTGGGAGTGTGTTGATTATTTTAGAGAAGTGAAATGCATTTTGTCATCCCTATTTACGTGGAGCATCAGGAGCCACAATTCTATTTGTGTCTCATTTTGGGCTGTAGAGCTTGACAAGCCACTCCTTACTTGCCACGTTGACGCAGATCACACCAATTTCTATTCTCATTTTTTAGTGATCTTAATATATGGCACCGGGCAAGCCGACCAGAAAAAGGGTAGGCCCACCAGGTCGCCGCTAATAGTGGGGCCCGACAAAACCTGCAGCAACGACTGACTTGACCGATCCCGAGGTGTCAGGTCGGAGGTATTAGCGGCGACGTCGCCTCTAATAATGCCACGTGGCACCTCGGGGGTCGTTGTGCCAGGTCGGAGGTATTAGCGGCGACGTCGCCGCTAATAATGCCACGTGGCACCTCGGGGATCGTTATTGGACATTATCCTGACAGAGTGTGGGACATTATCATGGACGAATTTTGGAGGTGCCTGCAAGATCATATAATTGCATATTCAAATTGCGTATTCAAATTTCGTTATATATTCTGCAAGATCTTTCGTTTTCAAAGCTGCACACTTCTCATTCGAACTTTCGTTTTCAAAGCTGCAGACATTTCTCTTTCGCACAGGTATATTTCGGACGTATACATATATATATTATGAATATAGATATAGATATTATACATATGTGTAAATTATATATATAGTATGGATATCATCAATAGTTACTGAACTAGATGTTTACTTGTTTACTTGAATTGTTTCAGATGGATAGTTTTGAGGATATTTGGGCAGACCCAGAAAACGTACGTATTGAAGTGCCCGATGATGAGTTTGAGTCACCTGATGCAGACGGTCAATTTGACTGCGAACCTGGAGACTTAGAAACCGAATAGGTGTTCGCTTCTGTCGAAGAATTGACGGAGTGGGCAAAAAGAACAGCACTGGAGTTGGGTTATGTTTTAGTCACACGGCGGTCGAACAAAAACTCGTTAAAGGTGGTCAATAAGGTGACACTAATATGTCACCACGGTGGATCACGCGATAAAAGGTTAACTGGGCCACCCAAACGGTCCAACAAGATAGGGTGTCCCTTTACTTTGGAAGGCCGCCCCGGGTATGATGGTGGTTGGAGGGTAACTGTCAAGGACTGGAAACACAATCATGATCCAGCTACCGATCTGCAGGGGAATGCATACGCGAGACGGATGACGGAAGAAGAAAAGCAATATGTGGGAAACCTATCGGATCGCGGTATGTTCCCACGCCAGATCCTGGTTAACCTGAAAAATGAATTTCCAGGAAACCTGACTCGAAGATGAGACATTACTAACTTTCTGAAATCGAGACGGAGGGCGGGCCAAGCAGGGCATACTCCAATGCAGGTACAAACATCATATTAGTGATTACGTACTCCGTTGTTGGAAGTGACTTATTTACTATATCTTGTTCACCTGTCGCAGGTTATGTTCTCACTGCTGCAAGAGAAAAACTACTTTTACCAGTTTACTACAAATAGTAAAAATGGACGGTTGGAGAACCTCTTTTTCATGCATCCAACATCAATGACCCTATAGCGCGCATTTCCCTGGGTTATTGAAATAGACTCCACGTACAAAACCAACGTGTACAACATGCCGCTTGTTGAGATTGTCGGCGTGACTTCAACGGGCCGACCTTCAGTTTAGCATATGCTTTTATCGTAAATGAGCAGGAGGCGAATTATCAATGGGTGTTTTTAACGACACCACTCGTTGAAGGCTTAACCGTCGTTCCAGG
>CM067175.1:27465593-27601483 GCA_034093135.1 Erigeron breviscapus | reverse complement strand
CTCGTTCGAAAGGCGGTTTTTGGAATGTCGTCTTCATGAACCCTCAATTGATGATAACCCGACCTCAAATCAATTTTGGAAAAGAAACGAGCACCTTGGAGTTGGTCGAATAAATCATCAATCCTAGGAAGAGGATAACGATTCTTTACCGTTAGTTTGTTCAATTCTCTATAATCGATACACATTCGGAATGTGCCATCTTTCTTTTTAACGAACAAAACCGGTGCGCCCCAAGGAGATTGACTAGGGCGAATGAAACCCTTCTCTTGAAGTTCTTTGAGTTGGGCGGCCAACTCTTGTAATTCGGTCATGGCTAAGCGATAGGGTGCTTTGGCCACGGGAGAAGCATTTGGGATAAGATCAATACGAAAATCGAGTTCACGAGATGGAGGCAAACCCGGTAGGTCATCCGGAAATACATCCGCAAAGTCTTTAACTACGGGCACGGTTTTTAATTCAATCTTTGTGATCTTAACACTATATACATTCCCATCCCATAGTTCGGTCGTTTCGCCTTGAACCACTAATTCTTCCCTATTTTCTAACGGAATTCTCACAGTTCGGCTACCACAATCAATTACCGCGTTCATGGCCGATAACCAATCCATACCCACAATCACATCAAAACTACCGATATCAAAAGGCATTAAGTCAATGTAAAATGGGTGATCACATAAATCTAACACACAATCACGAACAACTTGACTAATCCTAGACAATCCACCATTTACCATTTCAAGTTCAAAACAATAGGACAACGGACTAGGATTGGCATCGATCAACGGAATAAAATCATTGGAAATGAGACTATAATCGGCTCCAGAATCAAATAATACGGTAGCATATTGGTGATTGAGGAGAAAGGTACCTGCTACGACATTAGGATCACTACGAGCCTCGGCCGCATTCACGGCAAAAGCTCTTCCACGGGGGGCCAATTGTTGGCGAGGAGCTTGAGGAGGTTGTTGCTGTTGTCCTTGGTTTCCTCGGTTTTGATTCGGACCGGCAATTTGCAACTGGTTAGGATGCACGGTCACTTGGACTTGTTGGCCAATAAGATGTGGGCACCGGTTGCGGTAGTGGTCTTGGCTACCACATTCATAACAAGAACCCGGAACCATCGGGGGACGTATAGCATTAAGGGGAGCAACATTTAAAGGACCATTCCGGGGGTTAGTTGGACAAAATCTTGAGGTGTGTCTCGGTAGGTTGCAATGAAAACAAGCATCACAATTCACAGTGGGCCAATGATGGCGATTACACCTAGGGCATAAAGGACTACCCCCTGTGTAACCAACCCGTTGAGGACCCTTTGTTGGTACCACCGCCGCAAAAACCTTTCCACCACGACCATGGCGCTTATTATTACGCCGATCATCTTTCTTGGTGCCGCTTGACTCGGCAACATCCTTCCTTTTATTGTCATTCTTGTTATCGTTCTTATTTAACTTACCACCTCTAATGAGTTCCAAGGTTATACTAGCAGTACGGGTGGTTGCCTCTTTGTAAGTCAAAGGCATGGTGGGGTGAGAGACAAGCACTCTCACTTCATGTGGCAATCCCGCAACATACTTCTCAATCTTAACCTCTTGGGGTCTCACATAATGAGGAATGAGCCTCGAGAGTTGGCCAAAACGGCGTGTGTAACTCTCGTAGTCTCCTCCCTTCATGGCAAGTTTAGAAAATTCCACTTGCAATCTCCTCAGTTCATGGGCCGGGCAATACTTAGTAGTTATCATATTCTTGAACTCTCCCCATACAAGATTATTAGCCGCATCAATCCCCAATTCATCGACTTCTTCGTTCCACCACTCAAGAGCCCCACCTTTCAACATACCAGAAGCATAAGTGATTCTTTGGTGGTAGGCACAACCACTTCGAGCAATGATGGATTCAATGCTCTCTAACCATTCCAAGCAACCCGTAGCACCACTTTCTCCATTAAATTCCGGGGCTCCACAAAGTTTGAAGTCTTTAAACAAGCATCCCGGTTGACGAACATCATAACCCGGTCTAGGTAAAACTTCTCCTACACCTACTCCGTTTACATTACCTTCATCATAACATTTCCACAATTAACGGTGTATCCCGACACTATCATATACGTTCATCATAACATTTCCACAATTAACGGTGTATCCCGACACTATCATATACGTTCATCATAACATTTCCACAATTAACGGTGTATCCCGACACTATCATATACGTTCATCATAACATTTCCACAATTAACGGTGTATCCCGACACTATCATATACGTTCATCATAACATTTCCACAATTAACGGTGTATCCCGACACTATCATATACGTTCATCATAACATTTCCACAATTAACGGTGTATCCCGACACTATCATATACGTTCATCATAACATTTCCACAATTAACGGTGTATCCCGACACTATCATATACGTTCATCATAACATTTCCACAATTAACGGTGTATCCCGACACTATCATATACGTTCATCATAACATTTCCACAATTAACGGTGTATCCCGACACTATCATATACGTTCATCATAACATTTCCACAATTAACGGTGTATCCCGACACTATCATATACGTTCATCATAACATTTCCACAATTAACGGTGTATCCCGACACTATCATATACGTTCATCATAACATTTCCACAATTAACGGTGTATCCCGACACTATCATATACGTTCATCATAACATTTCCACAATTAACGGTGTATCCCGACACTATCATATACGTTCATCATAACATTTCCACAATTAACGGTGTATCCCGACACTATCATATACGTTCATCATAACATTTCCACAATTAACGGTGTATCCCGACACTATCATATACGTTCATCATAACATTTCCACAATTAACGGTGTATCCCGACACTATCATATACGTTCATCATAACATTTCCACAATTAACGGTGTATCCCGACACTATCATATACGTTCATCATAACATTTCCACAATTAACGGTGTATCCCGACACTATCATATACGTTCATCATAACATTTCCACAATTAACGGTGTATCCCGACACTATCATATACGTTCATCATAACATTTCCACAATTAACGGTGTATCCCGACACTATCATATACGTTCATCATAACATTTCCACAATTAACGGTGTATCCCGACACTATCATATACGTTCATCATAACATTTCCACAATTAACGGTGTATCCCGACACTATCATATACGTTCATCATAACATTTCCACAATTAACGGTGTATCCCGACACTATCATATACGTTCATCATAACATTTCCACAATTAACGGTGTATCCCGACACTATCATATACGTTCATCATAACATTTCCACAATTAACGGTGTATCCCGACACTATCATATACGTTCATCATAACATTTCCACAATTAACGGTGTATCCCGACACTATCATATACGTTCATCATAACATTTCCACAATTAACGGTGTATCCCGACACTATCATATACGTTCATCATAACATTTCCACAATTAACGGTGTATCCCGACACTATCATATACGTTCATCATAACATTTCCACAATTAACGGTGTATCCCGACACTATCATATACGTTCATCATAACATTTCCACAATTAACGGTGTATCCCGACACTATCATATACGTTCATCATAACATTTCCACAATTAACGGTGTATCCCGACACTATCATATACGTTCATCATAACATTTCCACAATTAACGGTGTATCCCGACACTATCATATACGTTCATCATAACATTTCCACAATTAACGGTGTATCCCGACACTATCATATACGTTCATCATAACATTTCCACAATTAACGGTGTATCCCGACACTATCATATACGTTCATCATAACATTTCCACAATTAACGGTGTATCCCGACACTATCATATACGTTCATCATAACATTTCCACAATTAACGGTGTATCCCGACACTATCATATACGTTCATCATAACATTTCCACAATTAACGGTGTATCCCGACACTATCATATACGTTCATCATAACATTTCCACAATTAACGGTGTATCCCGACACTATCATATACGTTCATCATAACAATTCTCACATAACAATCAAGTCATCATATTATAAGCAACCTACGAACTCCGTTTAAAACGTTTTTATGCATCATACAATTCACGTTGCACACAAAGTTTCCTATCATGCATGCTAATATGAAATGTGGGTGCGATGGCTATAGACTAGGTAAATCCTCCTAGTTCTCTACAACCACGGCTCTGATACCATTCTGTAACACCCCAACATGGCGGAATCATGGGGTATCACTTAGAAAAGCACAGCATGACATGGGAATTATGTAGAGTCAAACTATATGCATTCAATAGATTGAAACAATCCACAAGCTCATTACAATAATCAACATTCATCAAAATACACACTCAATCCATACTTAAAAGAAAAATGTTCAAACGATAGTAGTTGATCCTAAGCATAACCCGTTAAAGGGAAATAAGGATCACGGATCCAGAAAGTCCAAAGATAGTCCAAACCCTAGCAATGCAAGCATCTATTCATCCATTCTGTCTCTGATTAACTTGGTTACCTGAAAAGTGTACTAAAGAGCGTCAACATAAAGTTGGTGAGTTCGTAGGGACAAGTAACAAGGAATAACCGTGTCGGATACAACCGTTAACAATAAGTGAGGATTAGGGAAACTAATCACATCCAAGGAAAACCTATAAGGTTTCACATTATCACAATTCAATACAAGTCAACGTTCAATAATAACGATTCCATATAACGTTCCACAACGTTCCATAACAATCAATAATGATCAACAACGATGCGGCTTACATAGTTAATAATTAACAATGCGCTAACATATCCACATAAACAATTCAATCATACAATCAATCAAATCAAATCAACAATCAACAATTAAACAAGCATGTACACTTTTCAGCCCGAATCTCAATTGAGTAGGGAGGGTTTACGAAACTCACCTTATTGTTGATAGTTCAACAGCAAAATAGAAGAGATTGATGTAGTTAACGATGACGAGCGAGTCAACTGGCCACGTTACGTATTCCCTAATTTCAATGTGAATTGATTTATATTCGTGCTAAATTCCAAATATAGATATACAACTATAAGGTTACCTTATTAATACGCTTGTCAACGTAATTTATGTTATAAAAGTTTAAGGGACTAAATTGTCAAATGTCCAAAGTATAAGGACGAAAAATGATACCTTTGAAAGTGTAGGGTAAAAATGTAACTTTCCGTATGTAATACGTATCCGTAGGATATATAAAGTATTCCTCTGATATTTCTAAATCCTTTTGAAGTATTTTTAAATAATAGGATTAATACGAAGAATGTATTAATCTTGTAACGAATAGATGTTTTCAATAGCAGAGATATGAAAAGATACCTTGAATGGTATGTATTATAATCAATACAAAATGTATTGATTACAATTGAAGAGATACCTTAAATGGCAGGAAAAACCAGCATTTTATTTCCAAGTTGTGTTAGGGTTGGCCTTGGGTCGTGAAGAATACCGGGGCGAATTAAGTTGCTTAGTGAATGCTTATGCAAACTTTTCGCGAACTACCTTCCATTCCTCCAGCATAAGCCAAAGAGGCCCAAGGTGCAATCACTTTCGGAAACATTGTGCGGTTAAAAGCGTATCAAGGATATATTCTATCCATAAATCAAACAATTCGAAAATACGAAATAATTCACAGATGGTGAATAGTAATTATATGAATTAGGATAGTTAGGTATATAACTATGCCCTTGTTTATATACCATAATAAGTATTTAAAATGATTTAATAAAAGTTTTACGATTTCTCGTACTTTCGCTAATAATTCATTTTTCGCAATAGTAACAATATTTCAATATTCATATATAAAAGCGATAGTTACCGTATTTAAATGCAATTATGTATCAATTGAGTATAAAATTAAGTTGACAAGCATTTCAATACATAACATATATTTCTAAAATCATAGAGCAAAGTATAGTAAGGTTTTATAAAAATACTTACAAGAAAGGAGAGTTTATGAACTCTAAGATCAAACTTTCGACGTACGAAGAACACGACTTCTGATTCAAATGAAATTCTTTCAAGACTTGGACTTGTTTACTTAATAATTGACATTACAACTTTCACATTGCACATTACAACTTTCACTTTGCATATTATAAACTTTCACATTTCACATTACAACTTTCACGTTGCACATTACAACTTTCACATTGCACATTACAACTTTCACATTGCACATTACAACTTTCACATTGCACATTACAACTTTCACATTGCACATTACAACTTTCACATTGCACATTACAACTTTCACATTGCACATTACAACTTTCACATTGCACACTACAACTTTCACATTGCACATTACAACTTTCACATTGCACATTACAACTTTCACATTGCACATTACAACTTTCACATTGCACATTACAACTTTCACATTGCACATTACAACTTTCACATTGCACATTACAACTTTCACATTGCACATTACAACTTTCACATTGCACATTACAACTTTCACATTGCACATTACAACTTTCACATTGCATATTTCAAACTTTCACATTGCACATTACAACTTTCACATTGCACATTACAACTTTCACATTGCACATTACAACTTTCACATTGCACATTACAACTTTCACATTGCACACTACAACTTTCACATTGCACATTACAACTTTCACATTGCACATCAAACTTTCACATTGCACATTACAACTTTCACATTGCATATTTCAACTTTCACATTGCACATTACAACTTTCACATTGCACATTACAACTTTCACATTGCACATTACAACTTTCACATTGCACATTACAACTTTCACATTGCACATTACAACTTTCACATTGCACATTACAACTTTCACATTGCACACTACAACTTTCACATTGCACATTACAACTTTCACATTGCACATTACAACTTTCACATTGCACATTACAACTTTCACATTGCACATTACAACTTTCACATTGCACATTACAACTTTCACATTGCACATTACAACTTTCACATTGCACATTACAACTTTCACATTGCACATTACAACTTTCACATTGCACATTACAACTTTCACATTGCACATTACAACTTTCACATTGCACATTACAACTTTCACATTGCACATTACAACTTTCACATTGCACATTACAACTTTCACATTGCACACTACAACTTTCACATTGCACATTACAACTTTCACATTGCACATTACAACTTTCACATTGCACATTACAACTTTCACATTGCACATTACAACTTTCACATTGCACATTACAACTTTCACTTTGATATTACAAACTTTCACATTGCACATTACAACTTTCACGTTGCACATTACAACTTTCACATTGCACATTACAACTTTCACATTGCACATTACAACTTTCACATTGCACATTACAACTTTCACATTGCATATTTCAAACTTTCACATTGCACATTACAACTTTCACATTGCACATTACAACTTTCACATTGCACACTACAACTTTCACATTGCACATTACAACTTTCACTTTGCATATTACAACTTTCACATTGCACATTACAACTTTCACATTGCACATTACAACTTTCACATTGCACATTACAACTTTCACATTGCACACTACAACTTTCACATTGCACATTACAACTTTCACATTGCATATTTCAAACTTTCACATTGCACATTACAACTTACACATTGTACATTACAACTTTCACATTGCACATTACAACTTTCACATTGCACATTATAAGCTTTCAAATTGCAATCAAATCATGCCCAAATTCACATGTTATAGCATAGAGTAGCATGTATCAACGAATACCTTTCAACCTTATATTCATTTCACTTCTAATGTGCATAAGGGGAATCCTACTTGACTAGCATAATCCTTAAGTAAAGCAAGTCTCGGATAGTTATATATGCTTAGGTGAATGTCTAAATGCAACAAGTATTCTCATAAAAAAAGGATTTATTAAAGATCTTTTTTTTTTTTTTTTTTTTTTTTTTTTTTTTTTTTTTTTTTTTTTTTTTTTTTTTTTTTTTTTTTTTTTTTTTTTTTTTTTTTTTTTTTTTTTTTTTTTTTTTTTTTTTTTTTTTTTTTTTTTTTTTTTTTTTTTTTTTTTTTTTTTTTTTTTTTTTTTTTTTTTTTTTTTTTTTGTTTTGAAAAGTGGCTATAGTTTTGAGATTCCCAGAGGAACCCCAATGTTCTCTATAACCTTAGTCTCTGATACCATTTTCTGTAACACCCCAACTAAGGCGGAACAATGAGATGTACAGAAAGTCGAGTATTCAAAACAAAGGGTTATAAATAACATTCACCATAGCTTTATTTAATAAAAGAATTTTACAAATGCACAAGCATGTGAACCAATCCCCAAGTACAATGCGTCCACCGCACTTGGATATTAAGTCCACGAGACAATTAACAAATACGTGAAACGATATTCTACAATGATCAAGGCGGATTCCATTGCCCATCACAAGGTTTGATCTTTGACTCCAAAGTGTAATGCAAACAATCATGGTGCATACATTTTCTCATGGATAAGGCTAAATCCTGAAAAGCATGAAGAAAAAGTGTCAACTACGAAAACGTAGTTGGTGAGTGCATAGGTTTGCAAGTAAACCTCGTTACATATCCATTTCAAAACAAATTTAGAAAATATATTATTTCATGTCAATTCACCCAAACCACATGAACGACAAAAATTCCCATATCAAACCATCAAGTTTTCAAAATACCATAACTTCAATTCAAGGAGTTGAGAAATCCATGGTAAATTATAAAGTTCTCATTTGTCACATTTATCGTGAGAAAAAAATATATCGATCGATTAATCATTCATCATACCAAAACCATTCGGTCATCAATACTTCAATATCGCCAATTTCAACAACTTTCGAGATTCCATATAAGGTTCCAATACCTAAACCGTATGTTCAATCCATAATATCCAACCATAAGTAATAATCAATAATATTTAGCCAAAGGCATAATTCGATGAGTTTGTCTTGAGCCACTACTAAGACCCTTTCACGTCCAAATAATAATAATGATGATATGTCCCGAATATATGATAACAGTAGCACATGCTGTCAATCACGTGCAATAATAATAATAAAGGGGTCGTGCCATGGAGACGACCAATAATATATAAAGTAGATTAGAGCACCCTATGACCGACACCGTTGAAGGCGGCCACGTAGGCGACCAATTAACCTGTCGCCACTGATGTGAGTGAGGGGACGAATCCTAGTTGCGCAACCCTCTAACTACAGGCCTCAATGAGTTAATAGTAGTGTACAGGGGACCACCGTTTGACAGTACTCAAGCTCATCATATAACATATAACACGTTGAACATACAATATAATTCCCATATCATAATCATTCTTTCGAATATCATTTCATAAAAGAAATCAATTTTATTTATCATGCTTTTCACCCCGTAAGTAAAACATATAAAAGAGTTTGAAAGGGGGCTATGACTCACCTTGATATGACGCACATCATAACCTCTTATCCAAAATGGGTACTTCCCATCTATCGCTTCCTTGATCATGTATTCCTTATGGTCCTCGGTCACATTTCAATGCCAAGACTATCCCTACGATAGTACTAATATACGTAAGTTCCTATCTTAAGCCATCACTTAGAAATGCCACTTTCATTATGTTGTCATCAATTTTGGGATCCAAGTGTATTGCTAATATTCGCATCTTTTTTGTTGTAGGGATTGATGGTGAAAAAGGTCACTTTCAATATACATGTAGTTATAAGTTGTTAGAATTTCGGTAACTTGCCTTCATTTGTGGTTTCGTTTGGCATCTTAGGTTATCATATGGGAATGACATATTAAGTTATGTTCTTTTAAACATCATTGGATGTGTAACCAATTTTAATACTAAATAGCATTTGTGATATCAATTTATAGTTTGGTTAACGTAATTACTTATGTCCATTCTACTTAATCATCCTTTTTGTGTTACTTTGATTACGCTTATCTTTTACTCACATATTTCTCAATATGTCTTATGATTATTCGGGTTTATGAAATTCGCTTAGGTGTTATGGGCCATCACCAATTGGGCCTAAGTGTTATGGGCTTTTAAGTGACTTGGGCTTAATTTAGTTATTGGGCTTGACCTTATTTGGGTTATGTGCTTAATGAGTTATATTGGTTATTGGGCTATATGGTTTATTGGGCCAAGTGGGCCTACTGATTTATGTTCCTTGTGGGTTCACTAATTGGGCCGGGCTAGCCCATTAACTCCTTAGTTCATTACATAGCCCATCACACAAGTTATAAGATTACTTACAAATTTTCTGTTTTTATACAACAGATTTATGAGATGTTGGCCACTAATTCGGGGTTAAAGCTCATTATTTGGACCCTCCTGATTTTTATACAACAACCTATATGTGTCCACTTATTTTGTGAATTTTGGATTAATTTATAAAGAATGTTTACTACCTCTAAATATTTTTTATAAATGGAAGTGGTCAAAACAGTCGCTGTTTTGCATACTCGAAAGTTTTATAAAAGTTCTTTGGGTTTTGCTCTTAATAAAAATTCCATGATTTTATTTTAAGTTTAGGACACATTGAACCTACTTTCCACCAAGTATGGCCTCCTGGAACTTTATGGATTAGGATATAAAAATTGTTAAAGTTGGTAAAATATTCAGACAAAAATACAGTTTTGACCCGTTTTAGTAGAAAAATCATATCTTTTGTTTGGTTAAATATTTTTGAGTAATTCCAGTTGGTGGTTAAAGTTAACTTGTTTATCTACAACTTTTATTTTGAAAGTTTTGCTTGAAACGGCCCTCACATGTTCGGTTTACCCGTTCCAAGACTGAAGATTGATTCTGCCAGCTTATTTTGTTTACCCAATGCATGCCTTTACTTTATGGCTTCATCCAACACTCATTTTGGTAACCCCAATACATTTTATTCATCTTAAATCATCTCTTACACTTTCATTAGTGTTTCTCCAGATTTCATTTCATATTTTATGGACAAATTACTTGATTAAAGTGAGGATGTATATATATGTGTTCTTGTGTTTTTCGGTTAGAGATTTTGGACATAGTTTTGGATTGATTCATGTAAGATTCATATTTCTTGCAACATATGTATAAAATCCAGAACATGAAAAATCATACTAAATGATAAATCAAAGATCCATCTCAAATTCCATAACAAAAACTATCTCAAAACTACTTGAATCTATACATGCATGTTAAGATCTAACCATTTTACATACAAATAAGTTATAATCTTTCATATACCTTTTGAAAACTCCTTTATATTCAAAAATAACAGAATATGAACATATACCTTTCATCAAAAATCAGATTTTTAACAAGATCCTTTCATCATTTTAAAAGCTAAATCGAAAAGACACACTTTTGGTCTTGACATGGGTTGGATCATCGAATCTCCTCATAGATCTCGACATGCATATGTCTTAGTGAGTGATTCTACCAACATCAAGACTCCCTCCTCAAGATTAACAAGAAAATAAGAATAAAATACAAGTTTCATGAAAAGCTTTTTGAAGAAACATGATTAAAACAAGTTGTTGAACAAGAAAAGAGTGTTTCTAACTACCATCAAAGACTCGATTATATGTGAAGAAGGGGATGATTTTCGTGACATTCAAGACCACCAAATGACTCCATACTTGACCTTAGATGATGAATTAACAAGAAAAGTTATTATTACAATAGTTTAGATTAGATTTAAGCTCCATTTTTCCTTGTAAAATCCGAAAATGATATATATATATATATATATATATATATATATATATATATATATATATATATATATATATATATATATATATATATATATATATATATATATATATATATATATATATATATATATATATATATATATATATATATATATATATATATATATATATATATATATATATATATATATATATATATATATATATATATATATATATATATATATATATATATATATATATATATATATATATATATATATATATATATATATATATATATATATATATATATATATATATATATATATATATATATATATATATATATATATATATATATATATATATATATATATATATATATATATATATATATATATATATATATATATATATATATATATATATATATATATATATATATATATATATATATATATATATATATATATATATATATATATATATATATATATATATATATATATATATATATATATATATATATATATATATATATATATATATATATATATATATATATATATATATATATATATATATATATATATATATATATATATATATATATATATATATATATATATATATATATATATATATATATATATATATATATATATATATATATATATATATATATATATATATATATATATATATATATATATATATATATATATATATATATATATATATATATATATATATATATATATATATATATATATATATATATATATATATATATATATATATATATATATATATATATATATATATATATATATATATATATATATATATATATATATATATATATATATATATATATATATATATATATATATATATATATATATATATATATATATATATATATATATATATATATATATATATATATATATATATATATATATATATATATATATATATATATATATATATATATATATATATATATATATATATATATATATATATATATATATATATATATATATATATATATATATATATATATATATATATATATATATATATATATATATATATATATATATATATATATATATATATATATATATATATATATATATATATATATATATATATATATATATATATATATATATATATATATATATATATATATATATATATATATATATATATATATATATATATATATATATATATATATATATATATATATATATATATATATATATATATATATATATATATATATATATATATATATATATATATATATATATATATATATATATATATATATATATATATATATATATATATATATATATATATATATATATATATATATATATATATATATATATATATATATATATATATATATATATATATATATATATATATATATATATATATATATATATATATATATATATATATATATATATATATATATATATATATATATATATATATATATATATATATATATATATATATATATATATATATATATATATATATATATATATATATATATATATATATATATATATATATATATATATATATATATATATATATATATATATATATATACATATATAAATATATATATATATATATCAAATCGATATATATATATATATATTTTGTTTTCCATATGTATGTATTTATATATATATATATATATTGGTACTAAACAACATAGAAATTGATAGTGTACATTATATTATTTGAGTCGTTGGTTATATTTTGGTTACATCGATACATGCTTGTTAAATATATATGTTTATTAAGTGGTCATTAATTTATTTTCCTTGAGATTGGCTTGAATGATTATAGTTTTTTTTTTTTAGGCATTTCTAAAATGGCTAGCTATCTTTGAGCATTCCATTGAACTAGAAGGTAAATATCACTATGTCTAAATGTCTAGAAGGTCAATTCTCTTAATAAACCTCTAGGGATAGATACCTAGATAAGTCCAAGTAGATTGTCCTAGTCGGATTTTGAGGGTTGTTACACATATGTCTTTTTGGTTTCTAGCCATGATTTAATCACCAGTTTTTCTTTCTCTAAAATGACTTCAAGATTTTGTTTTTCTTGAATCAATTGTTCAGTTACCAGAACCTGGGCTTGAAATGCCAGTTCAATGTCTTGAAGTTCTTTCAATTTTGATTTTAAAACAGTTATTTCAGAAAAATCTGTTTCTAGACCATTTACACAATCAGATCTAACAGTTTCTACAATATCAAATCAGAATTAAGAGCTTCAGCAATGTCCAGTTTTAATTCTTGGTCAGTTGCAGTATCATAATCACTAACCTTTTTAATAACAATGTCCACCCATCGTCCAGATGTGACATCCTCCTTCACCAGGTGCTCTTCGTCTACCAGAGCCATGTAACAGCAATCTCTTTCTTCTTCTTCATCAGCAGATGATTCATCAGAAGGAACCCACTTCTCTTCAGTTGTTGCGATCATGCACTTATTATTGTTTTCCATTTGTTGTGTCATGAGAGCAGTCTGGGCCTTAAGCTTTTTATATTTCAATTTATAGCTATCATCAGGCTTATTATTTGAAGAAAATGGACCAGGCTTGGATACAAACTGGCTGGACCTGCAATCTTTCATGAAATGACCCTTTTTGCCACACTTAAAGCATGTCAAATTGGTCTTATCAGTTGAAAAACTGGATGCAAATTGTCCAGATGGCCCATTTGCTCTTGCTTTGAAACGGTTAAACGTTTTAGCAATCATTGCAACAAGGTCATCATCATCAGTTTCATCACAACAGTCTGGAGAGATTTGACTGGACTCTCAAGAATCCAGGAGTTCAGACACCATCTTCTTCATAGAAAATACATTCTCAGAAGATATCAGTGCTGTACTTTGTGGTTCAGTATGACTAACCACATTAGGACTACTAGAGGCATGGTTATAAGCATCTTGTTCTGCCACCACTCTCTGAGCTTGATTTTCTTCAGTGTACCTGAAAGCTCCATAAAGAGTTGAGAGAGTGTGTGTGTGCAGAGTTTTACCTTGTCGTAAGACCAGGATCATGTGAGACCATTTGGTGGGCAGAATATCACAAAATTTCTCCATAAGTATATCCTTGTCCTTCTCAACCCCAAGACCTCTCAACTGGTTTATGATACTCATAAATCTGGTGTAAGTACCAGTGAGAGACTCATTAGGCTGAGCAAAAAATGACTCATACCTCTTGTTTAAGGAGACCTTTCTGGTGACAATGGTGTCATCTCCTCCTTCATGCTGGTTTAGAAGTTCATCCCACATGGTTTTAGCACTAGGAAAAAGAACTAGTGTGGGAATTAGGGTTTCTGGAACGGCCGAGGATCATGTTTTTGAGAAGGGTGTCTAGATTCACCAATCTCCTCTCCTCTTCAGACCAATGTTCCTCCCTCTTTTCCCTTCCTCTTCTAGATCCAGAAGGATCAAGAAGGGGATTGAGAGGTGATGTGGGGACATAAGGTCCTTCATTTAAGATTTTCATCATATTCCTCTCAAAACCAGTGATATGCAATATCATCCTAGCCTTCCACGTACCAAACTCATCACTGTTCCCACTGAATTTAGGAACAGGATTATTTGAATAGTGCACATGCACGTGTGGAGAAGCAGGAGTAGGAGGAGGAGGTGGTGGATTAGTGTTATTAACAATAGGTGGTTCATTATTTTGATCAATAACATTAACATTAGGATCGGGACCAAAATTAAAACTTCCTTGTGTATTTTCAAGGGTGGCCATCAAAGAAGCAGATCTAGGCAATGTTTAGCCTTCTGCTCTGATACCAAATGTAAGTCCCTGAATACGATGGTTAACCCCGAAAGTGTATAATACAACAAGTCTAATAATCACTAGAATGGACTAGTATTACTTAAATATAAATGCAAGTATATAAATAAAGTAATACAAGACTTAAAGCAATAAACAAGTAAAGTGGAACATTATGTATTTTTCAAGGTGTATTTTATTTATGATGTTAAATAAAATACAAGGTTGTGCGGAATCAAGATAATACAAAATAAGTATGTATCCTAACAACCTATGAATTACAAATGATCTATATTTGTCAAATAACTCTTTTGGATCGAGATACTTAAAGTTGTGAAGTATCCCTGTTTAAGATCGAGAGTATTTAGACAAATTCACTCTAATGCTAATTGTATGCTTTAAAGTAATTTTATCAAAGAAATGACTTTGTATTTATAGGCAACAAAATTCACCAGTGAATTTTGTGCCGTACAAATATGGTTGCATGCATTTAATGAACCGACAAGAACATTAAATGCATTGGTTAATGGTACAAGGATAAAGTCACATCAATATGACTTTATTCTTTTAACCAACCACCTTTACACACGTATAAACTTTGGTAAAGAACAAGTGGAGTGTTCTTTGGAAAGTGTGTAAAGGCAAAAGTCAATTCCTCGATATCAGTGTTCAGACTTGTAAGGTCTAGAACACTGACAATCCTCCAGTGTACAGATCTGGTAAGACTTCCAGTGCACTCCGCCATTTGTCAGTCTTCTTTATTCTGACTTCAGTCTTTGACTTCAGTGAGAACGTCTTCAGTAGAGTAGATGTCACACCCCGTTGTAGCGGAAATACAGGGTTAACAAGTAATTGCGTACTAATCAGAAGGTAAATAGAGATTACATCCATTAATCCAAATACAAGTTTATTACAAGTATAATCGTTCGGATGTGGGCCCCAATACACGGATACAAACTATCCTCAAATGGAAATGGGCCCACTAAATACAAACATAACATTTGGACAGTCTAGTACAATTAGGACTAATAATACGATAGTCCTCAGAAGTCTGACGCTAATTGTACGTCCAAAGTTCAAAAGATGGCTTCTAAAATGCCATACACGCTTCCAATACTTACTGTTGGTTCCCTGAAAAGCATGAAATTTGAGAGGATCAACTATCGAAATAGTTGGTGAGCTTACAGTGTGTTTGACCAAATGTTTAGTCGTCATTGATACAACACAATGACCTGTAGTTATAAATGACCAGACAGTTAGAATACTACATCTAACAATACCTTTATTACAAGATAGTCAGAATACAACATCCGACAATTTAACCAAGACAGTCAGAATACAACATCCGACAATTTAACCAAGACAGTCAGAATACAACATCCGACAGTATCAGCCAATATGCCTCGCACAGGTTTCCGTTCTAAATGGGTGCGGACCTTAGCCAAGACAGTCAGAATACAACATCCGACAATTTAACCAAGACAGTCAGAATACAACATCCGACAATTTAACCAAGACAGTCAGAATACAACATCCGACAATTTAACCAATAGGGGGAAACATTTTAGTTTGTCAAACACAAAGAAACATCTTAATCAGCCATCACACGGCAATTCAACGTCATTTTACCCAACATTTAATAAATGACACGTATACACATTTTCGACAGCCGTCAACCTGGCAAATTTAAGTCAAATGATCTAAGTATCCAAATCACATGGCATACTCACAAAACAATCATTTATTTAACAAATAGTGTATACAACAGTACATGCTTTTCAGGCCCAAAGTAAAAGGAAAAGGGCGCCATAAACTCACCTTAGCGATCTAAGTGCTAAAAGGTATAATGTAGCTCGAGAAGATCCACAGTCAATTCTCCTGGTTATCCAAAACCTATGATATCATTACCAAAATGAGGATCAAATCCCTTGATGACGGGTATCCTACGTACAACTACTTAGCTATAGACCCTAGAATGCCATAACCGAGAATGTGTTTCAAACTTTCATTTTACCAACCAAAAGTAAATAAACTTATTTGGACTTTCGGATTAAAAGTTATTAATGTTTAAAAATCGACACGCGTAATTTCACAGAACCTATACACTGCGCCGCAGTGAGCCAGAATCATGCTCACTGCGCCGCAGTGGCTAAGTCGAACCCAGACCAGAGCCTAGGCACTGCGCCGCAGTGGCCTCTTTCTGCAGTCAGCTCCAGCAGTTCAATATGCAGAATAAACCAAATCGTTTTCAACTCAAATCCTTTCATTATAACAAGTATAAACATGATCAATAGGTCTGGAAACAACTCTTTTCGCCAACCATTTCACCAATTACAACACTTTTTGATTTCAAAGACTAAATTCTAATAAAATTTCATCTAACCACAAATACTAAAACTCTTTTCATATTCAAGGCCTACTAATTCAACCAACATAAATGAAATTTAAATCATAAGATTAAATTTATAAAAGTCCAAGTCTAAAGAAAAGGGTTTACTTACCAATTTGGTGTTCTTGAAAGTAAATGGAGGAAGATGGAGATGATGATGAAGATGCTTTGATTATTATGATCCTAACTAGCAAATTCCCTTTTGATATTTCCTTGTCCAAACCGATTGAAATGAAGAAATGAGAGTTCTAGGTGTAAACTTGAGCTTGTGGTAAAAAGGGTGGTGATGTGGTGTGTTTTTATGTGTGTGTGTTTGCGTCGACATAGGCAAAGAAAAGGGAGGCAGGGGTGTTTTGTTGTTTATTTTCCCTCCTCACAATAAGAGGCCAGCCCCATGTGGCCTAAAACTTGATAAATTTTAGTACCCTTAATTTGGTACAATGCTTACGATTAAATACCGTACGACCAAAAGGTTATAATTTGAAGTAAAGGTATTTTCCTTCGTGTTATTTAAATTAAGACAAGTCAATAAAACTTAGTCAAACTAAACTTTAAAAATATTAAGTTTAAACAGTCTATTTACTGTGTTCAGTACATAACATTTAAATCTTTATTTAAGGTTATTTTACGACTCGGCATTCGTCTAAATAGCTAATAGTCTACGTCATCAAGATACGTCTAATTGAACTATATCAAATGTTCAATTATCTAATAATTTCCACGTCATAATCTCTAATTTAGACGAAATTATAATAATGATCGAGATTAAGACTAACCCGTTGTTAATAAATTACGAGTTGTCACAGTAGATCTGGACTAGGGTGAAGTCCAGTGAGCTAATCTGGAGAATACTCCAGATTTCCTATACAAGTATTTGCTCACTGGTCTTCCATTATTTCTGGACAAATCTTCAGAGGGACTCCAGATTCCAAGTATGGAGTAGGTCCAGTAGAACACGTTTCTGGACAGATCTTCAGTAAGGCTCCAGTAGTCGAGTCTGGAGCGAGTCCAGTAAATCTGGACCTAACAGATATATCATGAAATTGATAAGAGACAAACTAGCAGTATCATGATCGTGCAAGAACAAATAACTTCCACCATCCAAGCAATTTATCAAGCCTTCACTTGTACTAACCAGAATTCCTAGACATGATAACATGCAAAATCACTAGAGATTATTTAAATCTCAGCACAAACGTATTGCAAAGCAAGGAAATCAAGCTAATAAGATCATGTCCACAAAAAATACAGAATAATGAACCAAGAACAAAATAAATAAACAAATACTTCTCACAAAGACACGAAAGAGTAACTATAACTAAACTCACAATATCATAATCATAGAATCAAGAATTATAACCAAGAACAACACAATTTAGACTAAACTGCTTATGAAAGAAGAAAAAACAAGTCAGGAGTCCAAGAAACTTAAGATGGTCTAAGTATATTTAGATGACATGTTTTATCTTTTCTCAAAACACAAGTGAACCATATGATAGCATGAAAATAGTTTCAAACCTTTAGAAAATCAACACAACAAGATTAAGATTCATAAGACTGTATGAATGATCTCAAAACCAATAAACAACAGTCAAGATATATCAATGACAAACCCTCAGATATACAATGAGTCCAAAAAACCACTTAATACATGTAAGATAAACAAAACACGGATAAGATTCCAGGTTATAGGCCAAGTATGACTAGTGAGGGCTGTTCATCCTTGTAAGCACAAGAACTCCCACTAGCAGGTACTTGCTACCACACAGGTTAGAAGAAATTTCTTACAGAATGCTCCTCAAAATCCGTAACACCTTGAAGAGAGGAAATAGCAGCGGAAGATATAACCAATATGAACCCAGTTCTCTTTATCATCCAATAGATTAGTGCTTCGTGAGAAAACTTCAAAGAAGGCCCTTACTAATCCAATTTTGAGCAAGAACAGGCAAGCAATCCGAAACAGGATGAAAACCCTCAAATTTTACGAAACAAGGATTTCCTAAACTATCACAAATTGAACCAAATAGAACATTTTGTCTTTGTCGACTAAGAAATTGTTAGAAACAAACTTGAGCTTAATTGAAGGTTTAATGGAGGTTTTAGGTTAGTGTGTGTAAAGTGTGTTTGTGTGTGAAATGGAGGTTGAAGATGATAGGGAGGAGAGAGAAAGTATATCTTAGTGAGATGTAAGTATAGATTAATGTGAAAGGCTTTTTTACATGATTAGTTACAAGGAGTTTATATATGACTAATATAAGTTTCACCTAGACCCCTTGTACTTTAACAATAAAATCAAATGTAACTCTATTTACAATTAAACACCACTAATTTATATTTCTAACAATCTCCCCCTTGGTGTTGAATTGTAAATGTTGCATCGTCTTCGGTCTTTAAATAACATGATAAACCCATTTGTTGAAAATCTTCAATGTTGATTGGACTTTGAAGCTTTCTCATTGTCTTCAACGTCTTGTATCAACCTTGACTTTGAATCTTCTCAGCAAACAAATATTCTTGACGATGACTTTCTAAGACTTGATCTTCTCTTGCAACTTTGAATACTTTGGAAGCATCTTTGAAATCTTTATAGCTTTTGAGCTTTCACAACTTGAACTTTTGAGTGTTGATTTGAACTTGATGTTGCTTGGAGAAGTAACTTGAACTTTGAGTAGCATACGGAAGCTTGGTTTTGACGTTGAATTCTTTGAATTCTTTTGGATGCGGAAGCTTGATTTAACTCTGAATTCTTTTGGCTTTGCGGAAGCTTGGTATTGACTTTGAAATCTCTTGGCATTTCAGAAGCTTGGTTTTTGGAATGCGGAAATTTGAATTTGTCTTTAAAACTTCAATTCTTGGTCTAACTTGTCTCTGAATCAACAATCAGCTTGGAACACTCAATTTTTTTTTTTGATCAATAAACATTTGCTCCCCCTCAATCAAACAACTATCTCGGAGCAAATTATTCAATAACAAATCTTTAATCTCTTGCTCCCCCTCGAACAAACAATCATTTCAGAGCATATTTAACGAATCATGAGTTTACTCTTGCTCCCGCTCAAATGAACAATCTCTTCAAATAAAGAACAAACTTAATTATCTAACTTAATTTTCTTTGTAGCATAAACAAACGACAATCTCTATTCAATCTCAAACTTTTCTAATCATCAAACGATGGTCAATTTTCCTTCAAATCTTTCAATTATCGACCATGTACTTCATCTTGAATATACTCGATCTCGAATCAATCTTTCTTTAACTTTCTCGAAACAATCTCTCAACTTTCAACATATCACGATAATTATTCACTCTCTTCACCTAAACTAACGATCCTTTGAACAACCAAACACAATGAATATCATCAATCAAATTCTACCTAAACCTTGAACTCTATCTATCAATCATTTAATCATTTCTCCCCCTTATGATGAATATGTGAAACGTGTTCATCATACAATAATGATTGATAGCATAAACGGTAGATCACAACAAACAATAGTCAACCAAATTAACCCAACCCAATTCCCAATTCCCAATGAACCTATTGGTGAACTAGAATGTAAGGTTGCGTTTTTTTTGGAAAAAGAATTTATAAAGGTGTTTGTGTTCTTTGTGTTTGTGTGAAGAGAAATGAAATCCGGATAAAAATGATCCGTTAACACAACCAAAAATCAAAAGGATTAAAGGTGTGGCCTAAAAATACGATTACTATTTTTAGGACTTCCCATTATCATCGAGAAATGCACAAAGCTTATCTCTAAATGGTTTGGTCTATGGCTTTTCAACCGATAGATTGCTTTAAAGAATGTAATTCATGGTCAGTGTCACAAAGGCGTTCAATAACCATGTCTTACTATCCTCAAAGACTTTTGGGTAAATAAATCCGAGGTCACATAGACTTCTCGTTTACTCAACAAATTCATAAAATGAAAATGTGAGACCTACGTTCAACGTTGGAAAAGATGTTAGCATTGGTAGGATTTCCATTCGATCATCGTGGAATATCAAAAATATGATATCACTACGAATGTTCCGGCAATATCACAAAGATATGCAATGTCACAAAGACATATAAAGACTCAATGTGTCCTAGTCAAATGAAAGATATATCAAGTACGCTCTAGACTCAATAGTGATCAAATGAAGTCGGGGACCGGAGCAGAGTGTCTCCCTTTTTCAATATCAACGTCTTCCAAATGAAGAGTCGATAGAAATATGAAAATCTCCGTGAGAATAAAACAAGTATTTGTTAAGAAACACTTGAGTGGTTAGGAAAAGATGTGCATTGCTTCACTAGGTCCATGAAGTCTTCTTCAATATCGAGAAATCAACAAATGAAATCCGATAGAAACGTGTTGACCCTGCTTTTTAAGAATTTTGGGAAGGGCATTCATTTCTTTTAGCCCTTTCTCACATCATCTTTTTCACCTTAACCTCTCACTTTTCGACTACTCCCTCATGTCCTATTTGCACAAACATCATCACCACGCTCATAAACCCTCACAATCTAGAATTGAGATTTTAACTCCGGGTTAGATCTCATCGGCGATGACAAGATCATGGAGTTTTTATGAGTGGCCTAAACTCTCATGTGCAAATCTAACACCGAACTTCAATAAAGATGATCGAAAATGGTTTGAAAATCTTCCAAAGTGTTTTAAAATGGAAAATGAGTTTAAACACTTGGAAGTTTTGGTTTTATAAACAAAATCCCCCTAAATATATGCATGATATAAACAAAGTTTTTGCATATAAAGGGTGAGTTAAGAGTTTTAAAGTTGCTCACAAACATTAAAAATGAGACAACAAAGGCAGTACACAAAGGCGTTCGATGCCTTGCATCTCATCCAAATAATTTGTGAGTAACTAAAAGACAAAGTAAAAAATGATGAAAAGAGAAAATCTTTTTGGATTCTTAAAATAAGAAAATGAAAATCTTTTTGGACTTTTCTAAAAATGAAGAAATTACGAAAACGGTTTTAGAACAGGTTATACACTGAAGTGTGTGAACCGCGTATATAAATAGGCCATACTTGCGTGTGAACCGCGTAAAATATATATATGCTTGCGTGTGAACCGCGTATAAACATATATTAAGCTTGCGTGTGAACCGCGTATATAAATAGGATACATGCGTGTGAACCGCGTATATAAATAGGCCATACTTGCGTGTGAACCGCGTAAAATATATATATGCTTGCGTGTGAACCGCGTATGAATATATATATATGCTTGCGTGTGAACCGCGTAAAATATATATATGCTTGCGTGTGAACCGCGTAAAATATATATATGCGTGTGTGTGAACCGCGTAAAATATATATATGCTTGCGTGTGAACCGCGTAAAATATATATATGCTTGCGTGTGAACCGCGTATAAACATATATATACTTGCGTGTGAACCGCGTATATAAATAGGCCATACTTGCGTGTGAACCGCGTAAAATATATATATGCTTGCGTGTGAACCGCGTATGAATATATATATATGCGTGTGAACCGCGTATATAAATAGACCATACTTGCGTGTGAACCGCGTAAAATATATATATGCTTGCGTGTGAACCGCGTATAAACATATATTAAGCTTGCGTGTGAACCGCGTATATAAAGCGTGTGAACCGCGTATATAAATAGCCATACTTGCGTGTGAACCGCTTAAAATATACATGCGTGTGAACCGCGTATATAAATAGGCCATACTTGCGTGTGAACCGCGTAAAATATATATATGCTTGCGTGTGAACCGCGTATGAATATATATATATGCTTGCGTGTGAACCGCTTAAAGGATATATACATGCGTGTGAACCGCGTATATAAATAGGCCATACTTGCGTGTGAACCGCGTAAAATATATATATGCTTGCGTGTGAACCGCGTAAAATATATATATACATGCGTGTGAACCGCGTATATAAATAGGCCATACTTGCGTGTGAACCGCGTAAAATATATATATGCTTGCGTGTGAACCGCGTATGAATATATATATATGCTTGCGTGTGAACCGCGTAAAATAAATATATGCTTGCGTGTGAACCGCGTAAAATATATATATGCTTGCGTGTGAACCGCGTATAAACATATATTAAGCTTGCGTGTGAACCGCGTAGCGTGTGAACCGCGTATAATATATATATGCTTGCGTGTGAACCGCGTATATAAATAATGCTTGCGTGTGAACCGCGTATATAAATACCATACTTGCGTGTGAACCGCGTATCATGCTGCGTGTGAACCGCGTAAAATATATATATGCTTGCGTGTGAACCGCGTATATAAACAATACATGCGTGTGAACCGCGTATATAAATAGGCCATACTTGCGTGTGAACCGCGTAAAATATATATATGCTTGCGTGTGAACCGCGTATATAAATAGGCATACTTGCGTGTGAACCGCGTACCGCGTGTGAACCGCGTAAAATATATATATGCTTGCGTGTGAACCGCTTAAACAGAATAGATACATGCGTGTGAACCGCGTATATAAATAGGCCATACTTGCGTGTGAACCGCGTAAAATATATATATGCTTGCGTGTGAACCGCGTATGAATATATATATATGCTTGCGTGTGAACCGCGTAAAATATATATATGCTTGCGTGTGAACCGCGTAAAATATATATATGCTTGCGTGTGAACCGCTTAAAGGATATATACATGCGTGTGAACCGCGTATATAAATAGGCCATACTTGCGTGTGAACCGCGTAAAATATATATATGCTTGCGTGTGAACCGCGTAAAATATATATATGCTTGCGTGTGAACCGCGTATAAACATATATTAAGCTTGCGTGTGAACCGCGTATATAAACACCAACCACAATTCAACGATCGTCAACCATCAATAATTAACACAAAATAAACTACACGCACATACACTTAGGAGGATTCTGCTTTCATCAAGTTCTAGATGCTTATATATAGGGTCACCCGCAGCCTTCCCACCACATCTAGAACTCTTTGAAGGCGTAACCGACTTCCATGTATGCACGTCCATCCTAAATAATAATAATAATCATAGTAATATATATATCTCAATCCTTTACTAGAATCAACCATAAATACATTGCACATACATTTCATACGACTTTACTTTTAAGGAATCATAGATGCTTATATATAGGGTCACCCGCAGCCTTCCCACCACATCTATAATCCATTAAAGGTATCGTCGTCTTCCCTGTATGCACACTATCCTAATCACAATATCAAATCACTACAAGATCATATGGGGTAAAGCAACATCGCATAATAAATGAGTGCGCGAATTATTAACGTCAGATCATGTGTCGTACGTATGTAAGACCATGATGTATATCAAATGCGTATCAATAATGTCATCAATGCAACAATAAAAGTATGTTTGAGTGTGCACCGCACAAGTCAAGTATAACAAAGCGTATATGAACATCCCAACACATTCCCAATATCCATCAATCACTCTAAACAGCGCGTACATACACTTCGGAGGATTTTACTTTCATCGAGTTCTAGATGCTTATGTATAGGGTCACCCGCAGCCTTCCCACCACATCTAAAACCTTTTGAAAGTAAAACCGACCTCTATGTATACACTACTATCCTAATTTATTTAACAATATCACAATCTTGATTTCCAAGCAAAACGACAAGTTAATACCGAGCTATAAATGTCCAACGACCGTCACGAGCCCACAACCTATCAATATATATCATGGTGTCATCAAAATCAACTCTATAACCCTATACAAGTTGGTTAATTAAGTATGAGTCGCGCCAAAGTCCCACAACGCCTTAATGACTCTCCCGCATGAACTATTACACTTTGACCCGACATTTTTGGAAATGGAGGAAGATTCATACAAAATGAAGGTTACTACAAGAAACTAGACTCTCTCACGATTCCAACGATAGGTCATACGTCTAAAACAGACTTACGGTTCAAAAGTTATTGACGTTTGAAAATGTTCGACAAAACTAGTCCCTAACGGGCGTCATAAAAGTAACGGCCGTTAACTCCATCACCAGCCAAGTTACTGTAACGGCCATGTAACTGCCGTCACAAAGTGTAACGGGCGTTACACAATGTAACGGCCGTTACAACCCATCAGTTCAGTATCTGCAGTTTTTCATGAACCAAAACCCTAAAACTCGACCCAAATCGATCCAAAACGACTTGCAGGGACTTGTAACTCATTTTGAAGCATAAATAGACATCATTAACCATAAATACACATAACCCAAACCCCAAATCCGTTCATAACATCACCGAATATTCCAAATCGCCCAAACTCTACTTAAACCCTAATTTGACCTAAATTTGGTTTTAAGCCGATTTAGGACTTGTAAATACTCGAAATGACCAGAAATGCATTACTAAACATAAATAGAAGTAAATGGGGTAAATTAGACTTACCAAAACTCCTTTCACGAGCTAAAACCCGATTTGACCTAAAATGGGTAAAATGCTAGGACTTGGCTTTGATTCTTCAAAATGACGAAAATGAGATGAAAATGCTTATGATTCTATTGTTATCACAGTTCTAACACCAAATCGATACAAGAATGGGAATGAAGATTGAAGTGGGTTTTACTTGCTTTTGCTTAGAGAGTGAGGAAGAGAGAAAGGAAGATTAGAAAGGTAAGAAATGAGAGGAGGGGAGGATAAGGGGGGAGAATGGGTCATGGGTGGCTGATGGGTTATGGACTACCCACGGGCCGACCCGATTCTCTTTACAAGCCAAGATACAACCGCTTACACAATTAAACGCCAATTTAACACATTAACGACCCGGCTAACATATCACATAGTCATATAAACACAAAATGAACCCAAATATTTCATTCAACAAATTTGTTAGTCAAATTACACGTAAAGTCAACGGGTCAAAATTCACGGATGTTACAGTGTGCATAAGCCACTATTCATCAAATCACTTGGAAATCACTTTTGGAACCCATTTGATATTGGGTCCAATGGTTTTTGAATTCTTGAATGTCCAAATGTAAGTCTCATCGATTTGATGAATAGAGGTTGCATTCCACGGAGAACTAAAACCCGGTGGTTTAGTTGAAAAGAGTTTTCGTGGAAGCAACGGTGAAAAATCATTTGATTTCTTTGAAAAGTTTCCAATCTTGGTAGATTGAGTTGAAAAATGATCTTTCGAACCAAAATCATTCACTTTTTGCACGACTGCTTTCACAGGTTTTGGTGCAAGATCAAAAAGTTCCGAAAATGAATATTTGAATGATTTTGACTCAATTGACTTATCTTTTGAAATCGATTTCCATTTTTGATTTTGTCAACTGAGATTTTGCTTGAGAAAGATGTTCAGAATTATCCTCGAAGGATAGAAAAGACACAAAAGTAGTTGTTCCATCAAAAATAGGTTTCTTAGTGTACTTCTTACCCTTTTGCAAGGAGTAATTAGTAAACTGAGACACCTTTCTTTCAAAAGGTTTAGAAGATTTACCCGTGTAAACCCTCTTTGGAACATCAACTTTTGGTTTGGAAGAAATAGATTTTGGAAAACTTTTGGACACCTCAGTCTTGTCACAAACACAATCAAGATCTGTCAGAGTTGAGGACTCGGTAGTCTCAACAACATCACATTTAGTTTGCACAGGGGAATTCACAACTTCACAAATAGGACAATCAGGTTGAGTGCAAATTTCAACAACTTCTTTGGTTGTGTCAGAAGAAATAGAACAATGATTTTGACTTTGAAAAGATTTGGTTTGTGTTTGCAATTCAATCTCAAGGTCAAAAATTTTCTTGGTCAAAGATGTTTCGTTTGACTGAAGTTGCAAACACTTGTCTTCAAGACACTTGATTTGAGCACAAAAATTTGTTCTTTCTTTTTCAACATCGCTCACATCAATTCGAAGTTGTTCAAAAACTTTGAGAAATTTTCGCTCTTTGCTCACAAAAATGGTGGACTTATTTCGCAACTCATGGGTAAGTTCAGAAATCTTTTGTTGCGAAACAAGTTCGTTTGATTGATTGTCTAAAATAATTTTGTTGAGCTTTTTGGAAGAATTGTCCAACTCATTTGTTAATTTGAAATTCTTTGATTGCAAATGATCATTTCCTTTTTGAAGACTTTCCAAGTTGGACAAAATGAGATCATTTGCAGATTTGAGCTCTTTATTTTCGGATTTGAGTTGGTCAATTTCAAGTTGAGGACTTACCATAGTAGACAAATTGAGCTCTTTGTTCTCAGGTTTGATTCGGTCACCTTCAGATTGAAGACTTTCCACTGCAGTAGATTCGAGCTCTTTATACTTCTTATCAAGTTGTTGATAAAGAGTATCTTTGATACAACACTCATATTTTAGGTTAGAAATTTCATCTTCAAGCTCCTTCAAATCAGGATTCGACTCTTTCAGTTTCACATTTAATAACTCAATGTCCTGCACCAAAGCATTTCCTCTTAGCATTTCATTAGTTTTCTCAACTTGCAGTTGTCTCACAGTCTTGGTCAACTCAAGAACTTTGGCATCAAGTTCTTGTTTTTCAAGAATCACTGTTTCACTTTGATTCATAAGATATTTTAAGTACTTCTTAGAGACAGAGATTACCTGATCATCATTATTTCCAGAACCTAGAGCTAATGCTTCTTTCGAAGACATGATGATTAAGAAATGAAAAATGGAAAATACTAGAAAAATATTGAATGGGAAATCACAACAGATTAATCACTCAAAAATGACACAACCACGACTCAAGCAATCACAACAACAACCACACAGCCATGATTCACAACACTTGAAGCTTGAAAGTGCTATTTGCAGAGCATATATCTCTGCAAATGGGGGTTTAAAAAAATTTCTCAAATTTCACACCAACAATGGGTAAGTAATAAAAATGGTTTTAGAAAAAACTTGGAATTTTTTTTTCAATTTGTACTATTTGCAGAGGTTTTAGCTCTGCAAACAATTGAAATTAAAAAAAAATTCTAATTGTACTATTTGCAGAGGTTTTTGCTCTGCAAACAGTTGAAATGAGAAAAATATTCTAATTGAACTATTTGCAGAGGTTATTGCTCTGCAAACAGTTGAAATTAAAAAAAAAAATTTAATTGTACTATTTGCAGAGGTTTTTGAGATTTTTCAATTTCAACTAAATGCAGAGCTTAAACCTCTGCAAATAGAACAAGTAAGATTATTGATGGAAAATGGTTTTGAGAAATTTTCCTGAAAAATTTTGATTTGAGATTCTTAAAAACAACTAAGTGCCGAGCTTAGTTCTCTGCAAATAGTGTAAGTGACCAAATTCTTAAAAACAACTAAATGCCGAGCTTAATTCTCTGCAAATAGTGTAAGTAACCAAGTTCTTAAAAACAACTAAGTGCCGAGCTTAGTTCTCTGCAAATATTGTAAGTGACCAAATTCTTAAAAACAACTAAATGCCGAGCTTAGTTCTCTGCAAATAGTGTAAGTGACCAAATTCTTAAAAACAACTAAATGCCGAGCTTAGTTCTCTGCAAATAGTACAAATAGAACTTGTACTTAGTCACACCACCCAACAACACTTGTTTGCCGAGCTAAACTTCTGCAAACAATGCAAGTAGCACCAGTCTCAAATCAAAAATTCTCAATTCTCAAAAACACCTATTTGCCGAGCAAAATGCTCTGCAAATAGAACAAGTGATGTTCCAGTACTTAGCCAAATTTCTGAAATACGTATTTGCCGAGCAAGGAGCTCTGCAAATAGTACAAATAAGAATACCTCTTAGCCAACGACTTCTGCAAATAGTACAAGTAAGAACTCAACAACACGACAAAATAGTCGGTTATTTGTTGTCTTCTTCGTTCAACTAACACCTCATTTGCAGAGAAGATAGTAAATCTTCGATATCTTCTTCATTTTTGCGAATTAGAACTCAAACTTTATATCAAAATGTTCAGAAAATTAATGCGCACAACTCCTCAAACAAATTAGATGCTAATTTCAACAGGAACTCAAACCCTCACAAACATGCGATTTGTAGAGCTCGATTGAAAACTACTCAAATGATGAAATTGGCTTCTGAAATTGATAGCGAAGAAAGATATATTGACATTAAATCGATCGGTGAACAAAATTAGGACAGTAACACACTTAATTTGCAGGAATCACTGAAACAGTGAGCTCTGCAAATGAACCTTTCAGAAAAAATGCTCAAATTCTGAAATTAAGCACAATTTAAGCTTGTAATAAGCTTTTGGATCGTTCAGCAACTCTGATTGTGCTCTGATACCAATTGTTAGAAACAAACTTGAGCTTAATTGAAGGTTTAATAGAGGTTTTAGGTTAGTGTGTGTAAAGTGTGTTTGTGTGTGAAATGGAGGTTGAAGATGATAGGGAGGAGAGAGAAAGTATATCTTAGTGAGATGTAAGTATAGATTAATGTGAAAGGCTTTTTTACATGATTAGTTACAAGGAGTTTATATATGACTAATATAAGTTTCACCTAGACCCCTTGTACTTTAACAATAAAATCAAATGTAACTCTATTTACAATTAAACACCACTAATTTATATTTCTAACAGAAATAATGACTCTATAAAGTTCAATCTTAAACTTTAGAGAAAATCAAGACCACGCAAAGAATTAATAATATCTCTACTTACATTCAAGAACCCAGAAACCCTATAAAAGATTTGGTTCTAAGAACAAGAGAAATAAATCAAGGAGAATAAATATCTCACGAAGCTGAGCTCAAATCCTATACGGTAAAAGCTAAGCAAGAAGATAATAATAGAATAATAAGAAACTAAAAGATATTTTGCAGATTTTTGGAAAACATTAAACTTTTTTTTTTTTAAATTGAGCCCTAAATAAAAAACGAAAAAGGAAATCAGTAATAGATGGACCTTGGCTCTCATGCCAAGATAAAATCTAACTAGTAGATGTATATTTATAAACTCATACATAATCAAGCTAAACAATCTGATTCAAGATTAACAAAAAGGTTTCAAGATACAAAAACATAATACCCAAAAGTGGTATTGATGATCAACACATGATAATGTTTTTATTGTGAAGAAAAAGAAACAAGTGATGTTCCAGTACTTACCAAATTTCTGAAATATGTATTTGCCGAGCAAGCGAGCTCTGCAAATGAACCTTTCAGAAAAAATGCTCAAATTCTGAAATTAAGCACAATTTAAGCTTGTAATAAGCTTTTGGATCGTTCAGCAACTCTGATTGTGCTCTGATACCAATTGTTAGAAACAAACTTGAGCTTAATTGAAGGTTTAATAGAGGTTTTAGGTTAGTGTGTGTAAAGTGTGTTTGTGTGTGAAATGGAGGTTGAAGATGATAGGGAGGAGAGAGAAAGTATATCTTAGTGAGATGTAAGTATAGATTAATGTGAAAGGCTTTTTTACATGATTAGTTACAAGGAGTTTATATATGACTAATATAAGTTTCACCTAGACCCCTTGTACTTTAACAATAAAATCAAATGTAACTCTATTTACAATTAAACACCACTAATTTATATTTCTAACAGAAATAATGACTCTATAAAGTTCAATCTGAAACTTTAGAGAAAATCAAGACCACGCAAAGAATTAATAATATCTCTACTTACATTCAAGAACCCAGAAACCCTATAAAAGATTTGGTTCTAAGAACAAGAGAAATAAATCAAGGAGAATAAATATCTCACGAAGCTGAGCTCAAATCCTATACGGTAAAAGCTAAGCAAGAAGATAATAATAGAATAATAAGAAACTAAAAGATATTTTGCAGATTTTTGGAAAACATTAAACTTTTTTTTTTTTAAATTGAGCCCTAAATAAAAAACGAAAAAGGAAATCAGTAATAGATGGACCTTGGCTCTCATGCCAAGATAAAATCTAACTAGTAGATGTATATTTATAAACTCATACATAATCAAGCTAAACAATCTGATTCAAGATTAACAAAAAGGTTTCAAGATACAAAAACATAATACCCAAAAGTGGTATTGATGATCAACACATGATAATGTTTTTATTGTGAAGAAAAAGAAACAAGTGATGAAGCAGAGAGAATAACGGCTACATGGTGGAAACTCTGTTGTTCTGTTATGTTTTCCATCTATTTCTTTATATACTTTCAAAAACACGGGAGGTATGTGATAGTAAGAGCCGTTGTATACTGCAGTACTACTAGTCCATATAGCTGGTTTGCCACTTAAGCCCAATATATTATAACAGCCCACCAAAGAGCCCAAGTCAGGTGTTAATCAAGATCTCATCACAAGCACCTTTTTATTTACCCACTCGGTTATATGAAACTTCCAATATCAACAATAGGACACTAGTCTCTCATAGGCTTGAACACTTTCTATTAGAGTTAATTACAGAAATCGTCCCTGTCGTGGACTTTCATTTGCAGCTTTCATCCCTAAGTTTGATAAATTATAGATTTAGTCCAAATAAGTTTGCTCCGTCAACAGTTTTGGTCCAAACTCTAAACAGATGTTAAATTACCCATCACGTGACCTGCACATGATGGGTAATTTAGTCTTTCCCTTACAAAAGAACCAAAATAATTACTTTTAATATATATTTTTCCAGAATTTTCATCATCATCATCAACAAATAACATATCAATAACTTTTTTCTATCAAAATCACCAGATCCATCATAATCATTTTCTTAAGTTTCATCTAAACAAATTCCAAAAATCTTATTATCAAGAATCAAGAATGATATATTCAAAACTTCTTTCTTCCCCACATTCTCAGTTGTGAATCCCATCTAAGATCTAAACACATGAGAATTTCTTTATCAACTAAATCTAATAATAATAATACAGCTTATTACATAAAAAACTTTCTCATCCACCCAATTTTATTTTCTCTTAAAATGACAAAACAAATCTTATCTATATAAGTTAATAGATCTGAAATTCAAAATAAAACTACAAATCCATTTGTAACCCTCATTGACCACCAAAATTTAAGTAAATGAAGAAAAGGTAAAGAAAAAAATTCTTGTAGCCGGAGCTCCGCCGGACGCCGACGCCGGTGGCCGGACCAACACCATATATCTATATCTCTGATCTATATCTTCGATATATATAGATCTATGTCTATATCACTTTCATTTTCATAAACAACTACGACACATAAAGAAAACTGGTGGGAAGGATGAGTAGCGGCTACGATCCCTGGGTTTGGGGGCGGCGACAAAGTGGTCTTTTCTGGCGTTATGGTGGTCCGACTATTGGGGTTTCGGTTGGTGTGGGTGGTGGTTGGAGATTCAGGTTGATCAAGAACTCGAGCAACCTCCATTTTTCCTTTGAATAAGAATAAAATGTTAGCTCACCTGATTTTAGTTTACCAACTCAGGAAGTCAGGACCATATATATTTCAAAATCACAAGGTTTTGAATCTTTGATATTTTCATGGGTTTCTATGCGTATCATCATATTGGATGTGGTGGTGGTAGGTTGATTTTGACTAATGATTATGGGGTGTATGGTACTGATAATGAAAGCAGGTAGATATGAAATTTTTTTCATATTTTTTGGTTTTGTGTATCTATATCCGTTTATATTTATATTAATTTAATAATAATAAGAGTTTTGTTTCTTTTGGATTTCGTTGATTAGTTTTGGATTTGGATTTGAACTTAAACTTGATTTTCATCTTTGAAAAAATTGGTTAATGTTGTAATTAGATGATGATTTAAATCTGGGAATTCTTTTTGTTTACTTACGCTTTTGGTCCTTGTGTTTCGAAAATGACCAATTTACCCATCATGTGCAGGTCATGTGATGTGTAATTTAACGTCTGTTTAGAGTTTTAACCAAAACTGTTGATGGAGAAAACTTATTTGGACTAAATCTGTAATTTATGAAACTTAGGGATGAAAGCTGCAAATGTCAGTCCACGACAGGGACGATTTATGTAATTAACTCTATTTATAATTTAAAATACACATAAAATAAAATTTTCATTGAACTTTTTCCTGGGAAAAAGTCTTAAAGGATTCCTGGGAAAAAGTCTTGAAGGATCGAAACACGTTGTTTATGGTCCAGACAAGTAGAATAAGTGCATTAAGTTATCTTTTAAAGTTGAAACAACTAGCTGACTTTATTAGTCATTATTATTTTTATGTTTGTAACATAGGAATGTTAAACTTGTTGCTTTTTTTTTAATCTTTCAGATTTTTATTATTTGTATGTCTATTATGTATCTGTATCCTTGATAGAGGAAGATTTTAATTTGGACAGGTAAATGTCTTCAATGTTTGTATTGGATCATTGTCGCTTGCATTGAAAACATATATATTGTCCAGTGTATATGTGTTATTAACTTAGTGTAATTGAGGGATATGTTATGACACTTAATAATGGTTTAGGAGGTACGGAGTGTACACTCATTAAGTAATAACATCCCGGACTCAAAAGGGGTTTTTCCTTGATCCACAGTTATTATAAATATTAAATAAATATTCCAAAGATTCTCTAAATATTTAATAGATCTTGAAAAGATTATGTAATCTTAAATAGATTTTGTAAAAATTCTTTAAATCTTGAAAAGATTTTGTAAAGATATCGATCCTGAAAAGATTTTGTAAATATTATCTAAATCTTGAAAAGATTCTTTAAATCTTGAAAAGATTTTGTAAGGATATCGATCTTGAAAAGATTTTGTAAGGATATCGATCTTGAAAAGATTCTGTAAAGATATACTAAATCTTGAAAAGATTTTGTAAAGATTTTCTAAATCTTGAAAAGATTATGTAATCTTAAATAGATTTTGTAAAGATTCTTTAAATCTTGAAAAGATTCTGTAAAGATATACTAAATCTTGAAAAGATTTTGTAAAGATTTTCTAAATCTTGAATCGTCTAGTTGAGAATTCATTTACAAAATTCATATAATATTCAATCGCATAGAAAGAAAACAAACATCTAGTTTTCTTTGTTTACATATTGGTATTCACTAGGGATCAAGAAAATAACCTTTTGATTTAATGCATTAATGAGATGCATTAGTAGAGTGTCTCTATAAGAGAATAATTATACATAAGGAAACACACAAAACACGAAATACTTATATTATCCCAAAACAGAATTCGTGTAACCCAGGCATATATGGTCGAATTGTTGTTTTGGGAAAGTGATATCACTATATTTTTCTAACAATTTGTATGAGTGAATTTCCAACGACCGTATTATAGCAACCACCACATCGCTGTATCGCCATATGTTAGGACCAGTTCACCTGGAACTGGCCAGTCACCAGTTTCCACTGACCAGTTCACCAGTTGCATCTGGTGACCAGTAAACTGGTGACCAAGAAGATTTGTCGAGAAATATATTGAAGTCCAGTTGCACCGTACAGTTAACGCAACTGAAGACTTCCTCCAGTTGAGAACTGACCAAGTTGAAGAAACATTCCAGTTGAAGTCGAAGACAACAAATGGAAGAAAGAGAATGACAATGGCAGCGAAGCCCAGTTGACATTCTAGTCAGTTACAAACTGGAGACCTTCAGTGGAAAGCCCTTACAAAGCTTTACACTGATTACGAGGAATTGACTTGTATACTTTATGTACCTTTACCCGGATAATAAGCCTTATCTTATTATTTAAGTATTAAAAGGTACATAAAGGTGGTTGTGTAAAGTCACTGTAACATGCGACTTTACAACACTTTTTAAGGAATTAAATGCTATTCCTTAAATGCTTCCAACCACATTTGTACGGCTAAAGTTAACATCCCAATGTTAACTTTGCCTATAAATACAAGTCATTGTACAACCAAGAAATTAAGTATTCGTTCTCTCAAAGTTATTTCACACACAAACGAATAACTTCATACTTTGCAAACCTGCAATATTCTTGGTGAACTTGTGCAATATTCTCTCAATCGCTAAAAGGAACATTTCACTACTTTAAGTGTTTCGATTGTAGAAGAGAAATTCCGAGTATAGATCAATTGTATTTCATAGGTTGTTAGGATATTTACATTCGTGTATTATCTTGGTTCCGCATCAACCTTGTAATTTGTTTAATATCAATAAATAAATTACACTTTGAAAACTACATATTATCTCATCAAGATTGTTTACAAGTTATTGTATTATTGCATTGTTCTTTACTTATTGTCTTTTATAAGTAATCTATCTAGAACTTGGTATATACTTATCTAACTGGTCGTCTCCAGTTTAGTAAGTATATTGCAAAGTAACTCCACCATCGACATAGAGGTGTCTTCAGTAGTACCATCTAACAAGTTGGGACTTACAAGTGGTATCAGAGCAGAAGGCTAATAAACTTGCCTAGATCTGCAAAGATGAACACTACTGAAGGTGGAGATGGTTCTGGTTTAGGTGAAAACCCATTGAACAATAATTCACCACCTTTTCAAAACGTTAACACCAACCCTCCTCCTCCTTCTACCCCAAACCACGTCCATGTACATTACTCTAACACTCCTGTTCCAAAATTTGATGGAAACAGTGAGACCTTTGGTACATGGAAAGCTAGAATGCTGTTGCATTTTGGTGGTATTGAGAGGTATATGTTGAAAATCCTTAAGGATGGACCATATATACCTATGTCTATTGGGGTGAGTCCTCTTCTTGATCCAACTGGAAGAAGAGGCTCAAGGGAAAAGCCAGAAGACCATTGGTCTGATGAGGATCGCAGACTGGTGGACTTGGACACCAGACTGAAAAACATGATCCTTGGGGCTGTCCCTGAAGACCTAATTCCAACACTTGTGTTGTTTCCAGTGCCAAGTCTATGTGGGATGAATTAGTGATTCAATTTGAAGGAGGTGATGACACTATTGTCACCAGAAAAGTTGCTTTGAACAAGAAGTATGAATCCTTCTTTGCCTTGCCCAATGAAAGTTTAACTGGTACATATACCAGATTTTCTAGCCTCATCAATCAATTGAGAGGTTTGGGTGTAGAGAAGGATAAGGATATTCTTCTTGAAAAGTTTTGTGATATTCTTCCATCTAAATGGGAAAACATGGTTCTTGTCTTGAGACAAGGTAAAACCTTGCACAGTCACACTCTTGCATCGCTCTATGGAGCCTTCAGATTCACTGAAGATAATAATGCTGCAAGACTTGTGGCTGAGCAAGATGCCATGAACCATGCTCAGAGTCCCAAGGTTGCTAATGTAATTGAGCGACCTTGTGCTGCTTTAATGTCTGCTGAGAGTGTCCAGGCACACTCGATGAAGGAGATGTTGAACAGTTTCTTGAACTCTGGGCTGACCACTGAAAACAGTGAAGGTTATGATGAAACTGACGATGATGATCTGGTCGCCATGATTGCTAAAACCTTTAATAGGTTTAAGCATAAATCTAAAAGATTTAATGGCCCCAACAATGCTTCCAGCTCCAGCTCTCTGGATAAGACCAATCTTACATGCTATAAGTGTGGCAAGAAAGGTCATTTTATGAAGGAATGCAGATCTAGTCAGTTGAATAACCAAACTGGCCCCTCTGTCCCTAATTACAATCGGCCTGATGATAGCTACAAAGCTAAATACAAGCAGCTTAAGGCCCAGATTGCCCTCCTGTCCATGCAAAAGGAAAAGGATCAGTGCTTAATGGCACAAACTGAGGGAAAATGGGAGTACTCTGATGATTCATCTGGTGATGAAGAAGAGGAAAGGGACATGTGTTTCATGGCCTTGGAAGATCAACAACAACAGCAGCATGTGGTGAAAGATGATGTCGTCTCTGGAAGATGGGTGGACATCATACTGAAAAAGGTATGTGATTATGATCACCAGGTTGACCCTGAATTAAAACTGGACCTGGCTGAATCATTAAGTGGTGATTTGGCATTTGTAGAAACTGTTAGAGCTGATAGTGAAAGATATTTAGACACTATCTTAATTGAACTGAACAATGTCAAACCACAACTGAATGATTTACAAAGTGTCCAGTTGGCTCTCAAGGAGTCAGTTTTAAAAATTGAGGCATTAGAACTTGATAATCAAAAACTATCTCATGATTTTGAAAAAGCTCAAATGATTATCAAGTCCTGGGTAAAAGCATCTGGCAAAAACTATGATGCATTTTCAAGAACAATCGATGCCCAGAAAAATGCATGGAAATCTGAAGATCTGGAGATGGCAGCTCTTATACCAGATCTTCATGCATTGCCTCCCGCTCTCCAGGTTGAAACACCTTATGATCAACCTGAAGCTGTTAAAACTGAAACCAATGAGACCACCCCCATTGAGGTTAAAACTGGAGCCAAACAGGCTAAAGCTCCAGTCAAAAAGGCCACTGTTAACAAGCCTTTACCTCATAAGTCTAAGGAGCCCAAGACCCGAAAGACTAAATCCCCAGTTGAACCAATGTCCAAGGTTCAACTGCCTGAACAAAACAATGTTTTGGTTAATCTGGAAAGGCAACTCCAACTTTTGTCTCGGCAGGTTCAGAGTTGCACTGCCCGAATTAACAATCTGGAAGGAGGTTCACCACCTCCAGTTTTAAAACAAAACATTAAATCACTCCCTTCTGTACCTAAACAAAAGAATGTTCCATCTGGAACAAAATCTGGCAAACTTAAGGTGAGTAAATATCAAATACCAATCGTTTTTACTTCTGCACCTGGAGCTGGTGATAATGCTCCAGATGTAGCCTCCAGTTCAACACCTCAACAATCAACTGTGGCTTCTGTAGAGAAGTCCAGTGGACCCATCAAGAAAAGATGGGTTCACAAAAATAACTAATGATTTTTGTGTGTGTGTAGGGCGATCGAAAGAAGAATATCTGGTATCTGGACAGCGCTGCTGGCCGGACTATGACCGGATGTAAGCCCCTACTGGAAGAGTTCACTGTCCAAGATGGACCGACACTGACATACCTTTTTCAGTGATGCACTCAAAAACAAAGCATATTGACATCAGGTATCATTTTATTCGTGATCATGTTATGAAAGGTGATATTGAAATTCATTTCATCCCCACTGACAAACAGTTAGCTGATGTTTTTACTAAACCTCTCGATGAGAAAACTTTTAAACATCTCATCAGCGAACTGGGAATGCTAAACCCTTAACTGGAGCTTTCTTTGTTATTGAACGCGTCAATGACACTGATGAAGTTCTCCAGTTGAGGAGGTCCAGATTATCTTTGCTCGCCAGGCTATCGAACGCCTTTGTGATACTATCTTGGCACTAATTGATATCTGGATCATCATTTTAGGGGGAAAGACTCAAAATAATTTTCTGACTAAAATTCGTTTTTGTTTGAAAATGCAACTGGAGAACTCTTCAGTTGGAACTGGAACTGGATTAATCCTCCAGTTACCAGGTTCGGTCTTTGTCTAATTTTCATAACGTTACAAATACTTGGTCAATTTATGTGACACGTGATGATACTCGAGTGTTTTTAAACTACTTGATATCGTGATCTGACGTGTTGAAACCATTTTAAGTACTTGACAACTGTTTGTGTTGGGAAAACAAAAAGTGTGTGGGGTAATGGGTAAAGTGAGCCGTCGTAGCATTTAATGCTGACATGGTAACATTTAATGCTTACATGGAAAATTATATTTTATTTTCAAAATATCTTCGAAAATATTTGGTTTAATAAAATATGATTTGTGGGTTTACATTGGGATCTTGAATCCCCTTATAAATACCCTTATTTACTTCATAACACATTTACTTTCTTTTTCATTCTCTTCATTTACTCTCTTCATTTACTTCCAATCATAAATTTCAATTTCATTCTTCTCTTTGCTTCCAAATTCAAAACCCTAAAAATTCCTCAATTTCAATTTCATTCAATGGCACCTAAATCATCCCGCTCAAGAGATGTAAATCTCTTGACTGCTCCATACAATCCCTCACCAGATGTCCCCCAGGCACCTGGTGCTCCTTATAGCGCAGCCCTAAAATTAAACCCAAACAATCCATTGGCTAGCCTACAAGGCTCTCAAGGGTCTAAAACCCTTATTGGAAGAATCAGAAAATTTTTGAAGGATTCTCCAATAGGACCCTTATTCACCAGGAACCCACGCAAGATGTATCATGATTACTTGTGTGAGTTCTGGTTCTCTGCCACACTTTCTTCCGATTGTTCCTCCATCAGTTTCACTTTAAAGGATGGAACAATCAAATGTACTTTGGATGTTGAAGTATTGAGGGATGCTCTTCACCTCAATTACTGGAGAGAGGGTGAGTCTCCAGTTGTTTTAGCCTCAAATGTAAATTTTCGTCAAGTACTCCTTGAGATGGGTCATAAGGAGTGCTTGGACAATGATGGTGTTTTAAAGACCAAGGGGGCTATGACCATGAAGGGTCTTACACCTTCATGGAGGTATTTCTTTGTACATCTGGTTGAAAGTCTGGGTGGTAGTTCAGGTGGTCTTGACCAGATCAACTCTTCACAAGCTGAAATGGCTTATTGTTTGTGGAAGGGGTTGAGGGTGGATTTTGCTGACATATTGTATAGGAGTCTTGTGCAAAAGCTGAAAGGCTCAAGGGGTGTTTGTATCCCCTTTTCCAGATTTCTTTCTTTATGTTTCAGGCAGATTCTGGGTGAAGAAGAATATAGAAATACAGACTCTTCGTTCACAAGGCCAGATGTTTTGAGGAATCTAGACTCACTAGTGTCTGAAGCTGGTGAGGCTGAAATTCCTGAGCAGATGCAGCTGGCGTTTGCTAAAACTGGTGCACCTTTGGAAAGTGAACCAGAAAGACAACTGGGCGGGCCTCAAAATAATGAGGGACCCTCCAGTTCGTCTCCAGTTGTGGTTGATGATAGAACAACCATAACTCAAGTCGTTCCTATCACGTCTATCCCTGGTGACGATACTTCGGTATCTGATCCATCAACAGATGTACCCATCCAGGAAACTGGGGAAGGTCATCTGGAGTCTGACCAGGTAACTGGTCAGCCCTCTGTCACATTCATGGATCTGGACATGGGTGTTAACGACGAGGAAATCCTTATTGAATCTTCGGATTTAGAAGGTACTGAAACAGACTTGGAGATTCTTGGTGCTTCTGTACAAGCACAAGACCCTTCATCTCCAGTCTGCCCTCCAGACGCATCAATTTCACTTTCCCCATCTGAGCATAATGTGCCTACAAATATTTCCTTACCAATAAATACCGCTCCCTTACCAACTGGGCAATTCTCCTTTGCTCGAGAAATGCCCCCACCACCGTCGCCGTTGTTCACACCTGAGCTTTCTCAGCATGAACAACACATTGAATTTCCTATCCTTTCTTCTTCTACCACTCCTCCTATATATTCAACTGCTGGCCTGACAACTGGGGAGACTTCCATTAGTTTGCCTCCTCCAGTTGCTCCAGTAGTAACTGCTCGTGGTCCAGTGACACCTTCTTCTTTGTCACTGGACACTCAAGTTGTCTCTATACAATCCGATCTCCAAAACCTTCTAACCAGGGTGGAGGAGATTCAGAAGACACTTGAGAAGAACACCAAGTCCTTCTCCAGATACCACAAAGACTCATTGACAAATATCAAGGTGGTTGATCTGGGGATAAACAAGTTCTCATTAAATGAGGACTTGGTGTTTAATAAATTGAATGAGTTGGTCACTGGCAGTAATAATTTGGCAGGTACATTGAAGGAAGCCTTTGACCTAACTCACTCCAAGGTCACCAGTTCTATCTCAAGTCTACTTACCAATACTGTCAGAACTTCTGAAGTAGACTTGAAGGAAATTGAAAGGCAGGTCAAGGAACTAATTGAGAGACCTGGCCTAGATTTAACTGGCCTTGGTGAGCAGATGGTATCTTCAGTTGGTCAGAAGATGGAGGATATGTTGGGTGCTAGAGAAGAGCGTTTGGTTGAAAGGGTGATGTCTGAGATCACCAAGCTGGCCACTCCTCAGGTTGATCTGGCCCCACTTACCAGTGAGATCACCAGTTGAGCTGGCCACTCCTCAGGTTGATCTGGCCCCACTTACCAGTGAGATCAACCAGTTGAGGGCAGCATTGAAGGTTTAAGCACCCAAGTATCTCTTCACACTGAAACATTGAATAAACTGGCCAATGAAGTGGAGAATTTGAAGAAGAGGGATGATGCTTTGAAGGAAAAGGTGGGTGCTGGTATTGATGAAGAATCAAAGGTTTTCAATGAATTAAAAACTGGTCAAGACAAAGTTGTTGCAAATGTCTTGGCCCAGTCTAAAGAAACCAGCCACCTTTGGAGGTCCTTCCGAATGATGTGTGGGATATTTAAAGAGTGCAAGGACATGCAGTCGTGGCAGCCTCTTGACCGGTTGCCATCACATCCTTCTGAATGGGAAGCTATTAGGGCAGGTCTCGATGCTGCCAAGGGGGAAAGAAGTACAGTCCTTGCACCACCAGTTGTACCAAGAAGGGAATTGAGCTTAGCTACCAGTACTAATGCTGGTGAGCAAACTGGTGATGCTAGTGTAAGGGGGAATGTGTTGGATAAAGGAAAGGGCAAAGCAACTGAAGAAGCCCAGCCGGCCACTGAAATGGAAATGCTTGAGACTGGTAATGTTGATGTACTGCCTCCAGTTTCAGACAGTGATAGTAGAAGACTGGCCAGACTTGGTGATAGTGTTAAAGAACGAAAGAAAATGAAACAAAGGAACCAAGCTGATGCCAGGGCACATCTCACACAATTGAACTTGCTAGATATGAGTGATGCCAATCTTCTAGGTATCACTAAGGAGGAGTATCTCAGTGTTAAGAATAATCCTAGGATAGTTGACCAGTTAAATGAAATGCTAGATGTTGAACTGGAAAGACACTATCATGAGGATGAGGCTGAATTTGATGCCAGAAGCTTAAACATTTCTTTGGAGAGGGCTAAGGAGCTAAGGGCCAGTGGGATTCTGAAAAGAATTGCCAATGTAAAGAAGGTTGTGAAGGAAGTTATGAATCCACCAAGAAGGGTTCCACAACCTAGAAGACCACTGACCAAAGCTGCCAGGGATGCTGATCTTAGCACATTCGTTGAACCAACTGGCGAGGTAACAAATGAAGACATTAAGTCCGCCGTACTGGCTGCTGGTGCTGGGAGTATTAAAATCACTAATGAAACTGAAGCAAGAAACTACTACTCCCAGATCATGTCAACCAGGAGACATGGTGGTACTATAACAAATGTCAATATTACAATTAAGCCAGGCACCAAGGTCTTTCGAGTTGAAGTAAAGTATGCTGGTGGGCCACTAGTGAGAACTGATGATCCTGGTGTGTTGCAGTTTGGGTTCAGTGAATGGGTCGAGATGGTGAAGGTGCTGGATGCGAAGGCACAAAAGAATAGGTTTGAGAAGGCGTGGGTAAATTTCCTAAAGGGCAAGATTCAACATAAAGAGAATCTGGAGCAAAGGCTGAATATTGACCCTGAAGACACTCAACCTATTTCTCTTGTGACCAAAAGAAGAAGAACTGGCGAAGGGCCATCAGTTTAAGTTCTTTCTTCATTTTTATCTTCTTGTAATTGTTGTACATTCTGTTGTAACTTGTGTAAATTGTGCTCCTTGTATAAATGAAGTTACCAGTTTGTAACCACAAGGTAGATAAAAGATTAAAATCTAACAAACACAAAAGAAAAACCTAAGGCATTTATTGATCTATAAAAATGCCCTAGATATCTTAGATAGATTTAATCAAATAAGTCTCTATAGTTCACACTTGTATAGATACAAAACTAGAAAAGACTTAGACTATATTTCTAGACAAATAGGGGGAATTTGTTAGGACCAGTTCACCTGGAACTGGCCAGTCACCAGTTTCCACTGACCAGTTCACCAGTTGCATCTGGTGACCAGTAAACTGGTGACCAAGAAGATTTGTCGAGAAATATATTGAAGTCCAGTTGCACCGTACAGTTAACGCAACTGAAGACTTCCTCCAGTTGAGAACTGACCAAGTTGAAGAAACATTCCAGTTGAAGTCGAAGACAACAAATGGAAGAAAGAGAATGACAATGGCAGCGAAGCCCAGTTGACATTCTAGTCAGTTACAAACTGGAGACCTTCAGTGGAAAGCCCTTACAAAGCTTTACACTGATTACGAGGAATTGACTTGTATACTTTATGTACCTTTACCCGGATAATAAGCCTTATCTTATTATTTAAGTATTAAAAGGTACATAAAGGTGGTTGTGTAAAGTCACTGTAACATGCGACTTTACAACACTTTTTAAGGAATTAAATGCTATTCCTTAAATGCTTCCAACCACATTTGTACGGCTAAAGTTAACATCCCAATGTTAACTTTGCCTATAAATACAAGTCATTGTACAACCAAGAAATTAAGTATTCGTTCTCTCAAAGTTATTTCACACACAAACGAATAACTTCATACTTTGCAAACCTGCAATATTCTTGGTGAACTTGTGCAATATTCTCTCAATCGCTAAAAGGAACATTTCACTACTTTAAGTGTTTCGATTGTAGAAGAGAAATTCCGAGTATAGATCAATTGTATTTCATAGGTTGTTAGGATATTTACATTCGTGTATTATCTTGGTTCCGCATCAACCTTGTAATTTGTTTAATATCAATAAATAAATTACACTTTGAAAACTACATATTATCTCATCAAGATTGTTTACAAGTTATTGTATTATTGCATTGTTCTTTACTTATTGTCTTTTATAAGTAATCTATCTAGAACTTGGTATATACTTATCTAACTGGTCGTCTCCAGTTTAGTAAGTATATTGCAAAGTAACTCCACCATCGACATAGAGGTGTCTTCAGTAGTACCATCTAACAAGTTGGGACTTACACCATAAAGAGTCAATATCCTGTCGACCACCACGATAGCGAAGCCCCTTCATACGACCAAGATACCCCACCCCAACCTTCTGTACGTTGATGTCCGCAAATTCTAGAAAAATTATTGAACATGTAGTGATATTTCAAGCCAAACCAAAAAAGTTACGAACAAATCCACCTCCTATGCCACCTCCGATGAAACTTATCGACCCGATGCCTTTATCCATTAGATACTTTGCCCCGAGCCGTGACATGATAGGGATCGTTGCGGGCTCAGAAAACAAAACCACATGAATGGAGTTGATTCAGGTTCCAATATGCACACAAGCCAAGCTAATCCCAGAACTTCCGCTGTGCGCAATGCTTCTTTTGAATATCCTCTTTGTAATATGGCTGCCCGATCCGATGATCTAGCTAGAATATTCGTAATATCACATAGGGGACATTTTAAGTAGTAAATCATAATATTTTTAGGTAGAAACTTGCATTTACATAAAAATAACATAAACAAAAAGTATTTCTAAATTAGATTTAATGTATATTTTTATTTATAGAAAAGATATTAATATAGCAACAATGACTACTATACATAAAAAATAAATAGTTAACGTAAATTGACTATTATAATGGAAAACTTGAATTTTATATTAGCATAATTTTAGTAAATGGTTAACCAAAAAACGAAGCACAATTAATCGACTTTTTCAGGTAACCGAAATCAACGGTTAAAAATTTGAAGCTAACCGAACTGAACTCGAAAAAATTGTTCAAACTTACTAGCTAACCGAACTGAACTCGAAAAAATTGTTCAAACTTACTAGCTAACCGAACTGAACTCGAAAAAATTGTTCAAACTTACTAGCTAACCGAACTGAACTCGAAAAAATTGTTCAAATTTGAAGCTAACCGAACTGAACTCGAAAAAATTGTTCAAACTTACTAGCTAACCGAACTGAATTGTTTGTAGCCCTAGTAAAAATTAATTTATTAAGAGATAAATAATTATTTCGTATGTCCCAAAATCTTAACTTTGAACATTAGAGTTAAAATCTTTATATAGTAATATAAATATAAAAATATAGACAGGGTTAAAGACCTAAAATGTCAACATACCTTTTCGTATGCATACAATTGCATTGTGTATTACTCCTCCGTCCCAAAACCTAATTTAGATGTCCAAGTTTGACCATCCAAGTCTTTCTTTCCCATCTTTGACCATTAGTAGCATTGTTTGTGTTTTATATATAATACTTGGTGATCCCGTATAGATATCCGGGAGACTAAAACACATGCTTAAACCAATATACAAAAGCTTAAGAGCATGGAGATCGAGATGCAAGAAGGATGTTATGGAAACCGGGTCGGCTAATAAACAAACCGGGTCGATAGCCGGGTGAAAATAGCAAATGGATCTTGTTTCGGGTCGGCACAAAGTAAACAAACAGAAAATCGATCCAGAGCATACATGCCCACATTCTACAACCGGGTGAGCAAGTGGGTCGGATCCATTAGGGTCGGCCGAATCTTGCTGTGCTCGCTCCCTTTCTTGATATATATGTACAACCGGGTGAGATGGAAACCGGATCAAATAACCGGGCGAGATACAAATAAAGGAACAAGACTCCGGGTCGGCCAAAAGAGATCTCATGATCGGCTGGGACAAATATATATATATATGGAGGTCGATCGAAGGAGTGTACATACCTATAAACCGGGTCTACACCCGGGTGAGATTAACTAGCGGGTCGGATCCTATTAGGGTCGGCCATTCCTTGTTTCCTAGCTGCTGCTATATAGGGTCGGAATTTGATACATATCCGGGTGTGCCGGGTCGGATGGTCGGCTCCTTTCTTTCCCCCTCAGGAACTCTCCTTCTCTATATCTAAATATATAGATATATTAACGGCACACATATATATCTATTTAATTACTTATGAATTTAAGAATAAGATAGGAGGAAGGATGGAGTTGTTGATGGGTAACAACTATGGACTCGGCCCAATGCATCACGATACTTAGAAGTTCACGTATGGATATGGATCTCATATAACGTATACTTTTGAGCATACTTATATTGTATATTGTTACCACAAAAAGGAATTCACTATACAAGAATATTAGAAAGAGGCTTGAGACTTACTTAATATTCTTGTATAAATACTCTTTAAGAATTCTTCTGAGCACATTCAATGCAATTCACATTTAATACTTACAATCAATCACGATTCAATCATAGCAACCAAGATTCATATCATATTCATTACACAATCACTACCACCTTAGACTTGCTAAGAGTTTGGTAGGTTCGCACTGATTAATCAGGAGTTGTAGTGATTGTGCCCTAATCTTAATCCATCACTGAGCCGATCAATTTAGGTTCAAACATTGGCGCCATATGTGGGACCGATCAAAATCACCATTTCATTTCTCTTTTTCTTGGTCTTGCATGGCCAGGGAAGAAACTCCACTCTCAAAAGTAACTTCACCTGGGTCTATGGAGGTTGAGGCAAGTGGTGGTAAAAAGTCTCAAAAAGATACCACCATTACTCATCCACCCCTCATAACCATGCAAACTAGTAGTGAGCATACCCAGGGTGAAAAGAGAATCTCCGATAAAAATTTATTGGATGTTAGATCGAGACTCCAATACTCGTCTGAGGACTTAGTTACTACCAGACCCACCCTAAACTCGGGTACCATAGGGTCAATGTTCTCCATAAGAGGAACATCATCCTCACCCACCACCTCATTTGTAGGCATAGACTCTCCCACCAACACCCTAAACTCGGGTACCATAGGGTCAATGTTCTCCATAAGAGGAACATCATCCTCACCCACCACCTCATTTGTAGGCATAGACTCTCCCACCAACACCCAAGGGTTGTTAAAAAACAAGGGTCCTGAGGCTCTAAATGTCATTCCAACAATTTCTACACCCTTGCCTGTCACATCCTCTCCACTTGGAGGTGACCAAGTAATCCCAGTTGAGCAATCTGTCCCTAGCTCATCCGGGACCATTACTGTCCAGGAAAGCCACTTGGTAGAATTGCTAAAGCTTATGGGGGAGTCCTCCCAGCCACCTCCCCCAACACCTACCTCTCCAGCTACAACACAACCCAACCAAGATTGGTTATCACAACTCACCAATATACTCAAACCAACTCCACCTCCACCTCCACCTCCTCCTCCAACAATCCCTCAGGGGGCTGTGGAATCTTTGATGTCTTTAATGGTGGAGCAGCTTAAGAAGCAACAGCCTCGTCCAGAACCAACACCACCACCAAACCCGGCAAGGGAACTGTTGAAAATGTTAAAAGTATTATCTGGTGAAGAAGCAGGGGAGCAAGCATGAGCTGTAAGTATTCCAAGATCAGCTGTCAAGTCAAGGTTCTGCGATTGGATTGCGGAGTACCCATTCCCAGATGGCCAAAAAGTTCCTCCAGTCGTGGGAACTTATGATGGCACTAGGGATCCAGAAGACCACTTAGCATTATATGACCAAGCAATACTCACAGAAAAATGGGTAGACCCTGTGGCTTGTCACTTGTTCCCTGGAACATTACAAGGACATGCTAGAGATTGGTTTACTGGCTTACCTGAAAGAAGTATAAAAGATTTTCGAGATTTGAAAGAAAAATTTGTTGCCCATTTCTTTCAACAAAAGAAGCACCAACGTAATCATTTGGAAGCTCACTTAATAAGACAAAGGGAGAATGAGCCACTCAGAGACTTCATCTTAAGATTCACTCAAGAGTGTCAAAGGATACCTGGTCTCCCAGAGAGTCAACAGATCTCTGGCTTTACTCTTGCCTTGCACCCAGGATGATACGATAGAATTAGGGAATTAAAGAATTTGAGACAATCAGGGAAGAAGAAGTTTCATCATCAATATATTTCCCTTATTCATCAACTATCAGTGAATATATACATACAATAACCGACTCTAAAATATTACAATTAGCACCCCTTAACTATGGACATCTATCTAATTCTATACTAGTTCTCATTTTATGCGTAACAATACTCCCCCCTTAAGGATTGTTTGTCCTCAAACAATGGTATGCATACAAGCAAACAACATCAAAGCTCAATGTCTGGAAATCTGAGAAAGTCGTCCATATCTTTCCATGATGCTTGTAAACACCACTCTCACATAGCTTGTACCCAGTAAAATAGATTGCAGCATCACGTATATCGAAGCTTTTAATCCATATGGTTCCTGCTTTAAGTGGACATGGCATTGTTGTTGTAGCTGCTCTAACACTTCTTTGACCGAGAAGGGTAACTAGTGAGGTAACAAATGTCCCTCCTGTTGATAGTCCATCTCTTAGCACAGCTACTATTGAATGTATATGAACATGTTGTCCCTCTAGCAGGTTATTTCCTTGTGCAATTGCTAAATCAATTTCAGTAGGTGTATCTCTCACCCCTGTAATTGCCATATGTGCTGATATAACATTCCCAAGCTGCCTAGTGAGGTGTAGATTTCCCTTTCTTGTGGTTGTAGCAACTTCCAAAAATTGAAATTTCCCTCCAAAGGTGGTCCAAACTATTCCCATCCACATGTCTTCCATCTTGACACCAGTACCTCTACCAATAATTCTATTCATATCTGTCCCCATGAGCCTAACATCAGCCCTTACCCATCTGGGTGCTCCTTTTACTATAACACCTTCTTCAACATATGGTTCTGTTTGTTTAGCATATTGCTGCTGTTCTTTTTTCATTTGACCAGAACTAAAACTAGAGCTCGGAACATCTTCTTTAGAAGCTCCTTTTTGCTTGACTTGTTGTGCTAGCTTGTCAAATTCATCCCATAAACGAGATTTTTTATAATGCTCCTTATCCACAAAAAGTTCATTATGAAACTTATCCAATTCACTGTTCGTGTCAACAGATTTCCCAAGCTCAAATATGGCAGAGTTAATTAAGCTCAAAACTTTGATAAGTTGTGGCTTGGGACCAAATATGTGGAGCATTCTCTCCATTTTTGAACAAACTCTAGAAATAATCAACAATGAAGATGGTACAGAGTGGTTGAGTGACAAGTCCAGCCAATCACGAACCTGGTTATGCATTTTATCAATTATGAACAGCCCAAGTAAATCACAACCCCTACATGTTTCACCCCTTTCAAGATCCCCGGAAATCGTTTGTCCATCCCTATTTAGCACACTTTCAACATTCACAACAACATTATAATCACCTTTATAAATTGTTAAACCTCTCCAATGGACTGAGATGATAAGCACCACCGTTTGAAGGACAAAAGGAACCTCAACAAGTCGACTACAAAGTGTGATGAGTCTATTCAGTCCACCTTTTTGAACACCAGCACCCTTGTTAAAGTTGTTTTCCCTATTTTCAGCCACAAATCTGCATTTTCCATTATTTTCTGCAACAATCTTTAGTGCCATAGTTATGGTTACCAGGTTTGGAAAGGTTATCCCAGCCTTGAGCGACTTCACAAGGACTATATAAATTTCCTTTCCAGCAATTTGACATGCATAGCCATGAACTTGTGAGGTTACTACTCGATTATCATTAGCAGTTGCAATGGTAACAATCACCGAAAATCGACAGTTCAGGATTTTCACATTCTTGGTTCCATCAGTTAAGATATCAACCAATATAGTTAGTCCATAACTCTACTGAACAATTTCTGTACTTTGAATACTATGAAGATCATGAAGAATTGCAGTCAACACATACAACCTTGAAACAACCCCTTCATCACACCTTTTGACTTTAAAATAAACACCACACAACAACTCAAACTGTTGCATACCCCTGTCACTCATAACCGGTTGTAATCCTTGCGGCCCTGAAGTTTAAACCCGCTAAAAACCACCCGAATCACAACTATTTTCATATAATCTCTCCTCCCTAAACTAGTATCCCCACTTGCATTATTAGTAGCAACCAGTCCATATGAATCCCTATACACATGGTTCATCCCTATATGTTGATTCAAAACATGCATTCGAAACAAACCTCCATAACTTTCACCAAGAACCAGTGCCTTATTAATATCTTTGTTCTCCAAACAATTATTCATAGCAACACTCGACAAGGAACCAGTGTGCATCTCATTAGTACCCTTCACACAAGTAGTCCAACCCGGTTTCCAACCAAAAGTTTCAATGCCATAAGCTATGCCAAAAGCTTCAATAACTATCCTCCTAGTAGTACCTACTACTCTCTCCTTTAAAGATTTTTGTCCCCAAAAATTCCATTCAAAGCATAAAAGTCTATTGAAAAAACTGAAAGCCCATTGTTGACTACTTATTTCCAGATTTTTAACATCACTTACTTCATCAACAAGCATTTCTTTAATCTTCCCATTCCTAAAACACTCATTATTTTCACATTCTTGGTTCCATCAGTTAAGATATCAACCAATATAGTTAGTCCATAACTCTACTGAACAATTTCTGTACTTTGAATACTATGAAGATCATGAAGAATTGCAGTCAACACATACAACCTTGAAACAACCCCTTCATCACACCTTTTGACTTTAAAATAAACACCACACAACAACTCAAACTGTTGCATACCCCTGTCACTCATAACCGGTTGTAATCTTTGCGGCCCTGAAGTTTAAACCCGCTAAAAACCACCCGAATCACAACTATTTTCATATAATCTCTCCTCCCTAAACTAGTATCCCCACTTGCATTATTAGTAGCAACCAGTCCATATGAATCCCTATACACATGGTTCATCCCTATATGTTGATTCAAAACATGCATTCGAAACAAACCTCCATAACTTTCACCAAGAACCAGTGCCTTATTAATATCTTTGTTCTCCAAACAATTATTCATAGCAACACTCGACAAGGAACCAGTGTGCATCTCATTAGTACCCTTCACACAAGTAGTCCAACCCGGTTTCCAACCAAAAGTTTCAATGTCATAAGCTATGCCAAAAGCTTCAATAACTATCCTCCTAGTAGTACCTACTACTCTCTCCTTTAAAGATTTTTGTCCCCAAAAATTCCATTCAAAGCATAAAAGTCTATTGAAAAAACTGAAAGCCCATTGTTGACTACTTATTTCCAGATTTTTAACATCACTTACTTCATCAACAAGCATTTCTTTAATCTTCTCATTCCTAAAACACTCATTACAATCTTGCAAGCTATCGGGAACCATCTTTGAAGCAAGGATCACATTCTCATGTAATTCACTAATAATATCCCCAATTTCCGAATTGAAACTATTTTCCCCCTCAATTTCACCACGAATTTCAACACTAAGTCTCTCGGGACTTTCATCAAACACGTTATAGGCACTATCTAAATTTTCAGATATAACTAGTGATTCTTGCACAACAGCTCTCTTTTCACTTTTTTCTATATCTTTATCATCAATTACCTCATCGACAATGGTTTTTTGAATCATCCCATTCCTAAAAAACTCATTATTTTTCATCAATTCCTCAAGAGTAATACTAACATCAAACTCCAAATCCTTGTTATAAAAAGAAGAATTAGAATCAAATGGAGAGAAAGAATCTTGTAAACCATTAGCATCTATTTTTAAGGCTAAAGAAATCACATCTTCAATCCTATTGCAACTATATTGATGCCAATCATCAAATATTTCCCTAATTTCTGATGTTAACCCACAGATAAAGAGATACACACCATAAAATTCACTAAATCCCTCAAGAATCTGAACTCGTTCGAACCAATCTTGAAAAACACAGCAGTAATCAGAAATGTTACCTGTTTGTGTAATTGACATTATCTCTTCTGCCATTATTCTTGAATTGTTTTCTGTTGTAGAACTCTGGTTGATGCCCTAATCTTGAGCAGTTGCTGATGATCGGAAATAACAAACTTTTTTTTTTGTTTAATCGGATAGTTCACCGGAGAAGAAAACCTCACCGGAGATATGATCGGGATTGATAGAACTCACGAAAAAGAAACAAATCAAAATCCAGTCACTATTGCTTTTAAGAAGAAGAGAATCAATAAGCTGCCTGAAATTGATCGGAACCCTAATCGGAGACGGAATCGGAAGCACACCGGAGAACTGGTGGCTCTGATACCAATTGATACGATAGAATTAGGGAATTAAAGAATTTGAGACAATCATAGAAGAAGAAGTTTCATCATCAATATATTTCCCTTATTCATCAACTATCAGTGAATATATACATACAATAACCGACTCTAAAATATTACAATTAGCACCCCTTAACTATGGACATCTATCTAATTCTTTACTAGTTCTCATTTTATGCGTAACATAGGAGGCCTCCAAGAAAAGTTAACTACAAAAGTTCCCAAGACTTTCAAAGAAGCAATTGATCGAGCCTATGATTATCTCCGTTCTAGAGAAACCTCCACGTTAGTAAGGGGAATGATAAGAAAGGATAAGTCATGGGCAGGACCCTCTGGAGGGAAAAGGCCTCGTTTTGATACTAGACGAGATGGCCGCAGGGAGGATTACAGAAGAGATACAAGAAGAGATGAACGTCCGGATGACAGAAGAGATAAGAGGCCCATTCAATACGGCAAAAGTGTCCATCTGGTGGACTTAACAAAATCTCCAAAAGAGATTCTAAAAACTGAGAGGGTGGGCTCAACTTTCAAGCCCCCTCCCCCTCTCAGATCTGCAAAGAAAAACATGAATAAGTACTGTGACTTTCATGAAGATCATGGTCATGATACTAATGATTGCAGAGAACTCCAAGCAGAAATCAAAAGGGCCCTAGAAGAAGGAAAGTTGGAGCATCTTGTCCTTGGAGCCAAGCAGGGAAGAAAAACTCCTGCAAAGAAAACCTTTGGATGGCAGAAGGCACCAGCCAAAAAAGAAAACAATGATGATCCGGGCCCAGCAGAAGGACATGTTTGTATGCTCCACCAAGAAGAGATCCAGGAAAGCGTAAAGCAAATGTATTGAAGGATTGGGCAGTGGTTCCAATTTCTTTTCCATCAGTTGAAACGGTGTCCTCAGACCCTGTGATCATACAAGCTCGCTTGGCAAACTTCGAGGTTGGAAAAATATACTTGGATAATGGGAGCTCTACCGACATTATTTATGAGCATTGCTTTAACAAACTCCCTCAAAGAGTTAAAAACCTCAAGCGCCCGCCTTTGGCGCCTCTAGTTGGTTTCTCTGGAGAATCTAGTTGGCCCATTGGAGAAGTAAGTATGGAGGTAATGATGGGTGAATACCCTCTCCATAGAATTGAAGTTGTTGATTTCACAATTGTTAGAGCACCCTCAGCATACAATGTGTTGCTCGGTAGACCATCCATGCAGAAATTTGGAGCCGTGCCATCAACCATCCATGGAATGGTTAAGTTTCCCACCCCAGCCGGGGTAGCCACCATAAAGGGACGCATGGTATGGCCAAGGGAGTGCAAACAGGTTAATAAAGAAAGTCCAAAGGAAATGAAGCATGACTTGTCAATTGAAGTAGCAAGTGATGGCCCTGAGCAGTAGATAATTATAAATAGAAAATTCCCAGAGCAGCCAGTTATCATTGGGACTCAGCTCCCCAAAGAGACAAAATCCAAGTTGATCTGTAACATCCCGAACTTTTATTTAATGTTTGACTAATGCCGTTAAGTCAATTTGGGGTGTCGTTAAGTCCTTACTTAATATTTGAATGTAGTTACGTGTGGTTAACGTAGATAAAGTAGTTAGGTTTAGAAGCCTAAATTTTAATGACGAATGAAAGTGTGATTAATGTCACTTAAAGGCTATGTAGTGCCTTTTAATGAAGGACTAATGTTGTATATGGTCAATAATGCAGTTTGTGACCAATAATGAAGGGTTTAGAAGTCCAGGGACTGATTTTGACATAGGTTGAAATCTAAAAACGGGATTAAGGGTTTAGGAGCTGCCATTAGATGAGATTAAGCAGCCATTAGCAAATAATAAAGCAATTAATCCTTTCTTGAATCCTAAAGCAATTAATCAAGCCTTTGATCAAACGATTTGGTGTTGTAAATTGATCGATCATCGAGTCAAGCAGGTAATCATTGATGTATTGTTTGTATTTCAGATTTAGAGGTGGTTTAATTATGGGACAAATCTGATTAAGATGGGATTATGCAAGTAGTTAGGGTTTATGTGGTGTTTTGGGGTAATTAACATTCAAAATGGTGTTAAACGAGTCTTTAATTGATCAAGTTAATCAAAAGACGTTTATTTGTGTCAAAAACATGTTTGGAAGGAAGTCTTGATCGATCAAAATCTGGAAAATTGATGAAGTTAGTCGTTTTTGGAATTCTGGACGAAAATAGGATTTAATTCGTAACTGATGCCAAGTTCGTTCATGCAGTCTAAATTCGTTTGCCCCAACGAAGTTCAAATTCGTTGTTAAATTCGTTGAAGCCAAATTCGTTGTTTAAATTCGTTTGAAGTCAAATTCGTTGGTTAAATTCGTTAAGAAGCTATTTTCGTAAAGTAGAACGAACGAAGTTTAAGTTCGTACGAAGATTAACTTCGTTAGCTAAGTTCGTACGAAGGCTATCTTCGTAAGGTGTAATTCTGGAATTTTACGTAGTCAGTCTTAAGTTCGTACGAAGATTAACTTCGTTAGCTAAGTTCGTACGAAGATTAACTTCGTTAGCTAAGTTCGTACGAAGGCTATCTTCGTAAGGTGTAATTCTGGAATTTTACGTAGTCAGTCTTAAGTTCGTACGAGGGTCCATTTAAGGTCCTAAATGACTTATACTTTATATGTTAATGTACGATAGGTGTCGGGGATTACTGATAAGCACTACTAGCTATTTGTTGCACGCGTACACTACTACCAGGTAAGATACACTACTTTGACACGCTGGGGGATCAACTAAAAGCTGGTTTCAAATCGTAAACACTTCCGTTCGGTACCTTATTATTGCATGTGGGCATATGGGTTACTTGGGAGGTATTATGGGTTATGCAGTTGACCATGAGACCTGAGATGCAGTCCCTATTGTAGTGTAATGCAGTATTGCTTAATGTAGTATGTAGCTATGCAGTTGATGTGGTTTAATGTAGTATCTTGATATGCATGATATATAGAAATGAAGTTGATGTGTGATATGCATGCTTGACTTGTACGCCTAGTTCACTAGACTTGCTAGGTTGCTATGTCACTTGCACGTTTAAGGATCCAAACGTAATGAAGTTAAAGTGTGTGAATGTCTAGGAATGTGTGTACCTAGACTATATGTGTGTGAATGTTTGGGAATGCAGGGACCCAATCTATATGTGTGAAATTGAGCTCATAAAACAGATGCAGTGAAAAGTGTTAAGCTTAACCCGTACTAGCCTTAGCCGGGCGAGTGCGTAGATGCAGTTGTTGCTTGGGTGGCTCCTCGCAACGTGGTCTTATTAACGCAGGGCGAGTAATACGAGAGGTTTGACCAACCTCCACAATCGGATTACTCAAGGATTGGCTTGCCATTCCTTAACGACGTAAGATGAGTAGTCTTTTGACTAGTCATCCAGTCGGGTGTGATGCAGGGCACACTTATATGCAGTTAACGAAGATACGTGTGACAATGTGTGAACTAATGCAGGATAGGCACATTTAGGATGATTATCCTAATTGATATGAAGCTGAAATGCAGAATATGTGTGAACGTGTGATGTGTGTTGTGCCTAATAAAACTTGTCTAATAATGAAGATTGTTTTAATTGGACAAATGCTTTTAAATTAAGTGTTATCTTACTTAGCTATTCTTATAGCTAACACTTGCTTCTTAATGTGGTTGTTCCCTCAGGTTTAGCTTGATGGAATCTAGATGCAGGACGTGTGAGCTTGGGTAGATGCAATGCAGGAGCCTTAGCTACCCTTAGATGATGCTTACTTTAGACATTCGTTACATTTCGTATTTAATGTCGAATTTATGTAGTGACGTGTGAACGGTTGTTTTATGTTGGGCAACCGTTGGGTTTTCATTTGAACTATTGTTTGATATGGCATGTAACACCAAATAAATGCAGAAACCGAAATGTTTTTATCGGTTTTGACTTTTACAGTCTTTACTTCCGCAATTTAACACCGTTAGGTGAAAAGTTTTTGAAAACCCATATTTTTAAACGACGGGTGTTACATGATCAGCCTCTTGAAAGAAAATCTAGATATCTTTGCATGGGAAACGTCAGATATGACGGGTGTCCCAAGAAAGTTTGCAGAGCATGCTTTAAACGCCAATCCAAACATAATCCCTATAAGGCAAAAGAAAAGAGGCATGGCTCAGGACAGAAGCAAATCTGCTTGCGAGCAAGTAGACAAGATGGTTGAAGCAGGCATATGCAGAGAGGTTAAATACCAGACATGGGTGGCTAACCCAGTTATGGTCAAGAAGGGGGATGGCTCATGGAGGCTTTGCATCGATTTTAAAGATATCAACAAAGCTTGTCCTAAAGACAATTATCCCCTCCCAGAAATAGGTTGGAAGGTTGAATCCCTAGATGGGTTCAGGTTAAAGTGCTTCCTTGATGCTTACAAGGGGTACCACCAGATCTCAATGAAGACAAGTGATGAAGACATGACTGCCTTCCACACGGACCAGAGCATTTACTATTTCCAAAAAATGCCATTTGGCTTGAAGAATGCCGGAGCAACTTACTAGAGACTGATAGATAAAACTTTCCAACATCAGATTGGAAGAAACATTGAAGCCTATGTCGATGACATAGTCATCAAAAGCCATGAGGAGAATGCCATGATAGCTGATATCCAAGAAACTTTTGATACACTAAGGGGGATAAATATGAAGCTAAATCCTTCCAAGTGTAGCTTTGGAATGGAGGAAGGGAAATTCTTGGGTCACATAGTGACTGCAAGAGGAATAAAAGCTAACCCAAAGAAGATTCAAGCAGTGGTAGAAATGCCTTCTCCGAAAACAAAGAAACAAGTGCAAAGCTTAAATGGAAAACTGGCCTCTTTAGCCAGATTCCTTTCTAAAGCAGCTGATAGATCCCTCCCATTCTTTAAAACCTTGAAAGGATGCTTAAGAAAACAGGATTTCTCTTGGACAGAAGAAGCTGAAAGGGCATTCCAAGATATGAAAAAGTTTTTAGCAGACCTACCAACACTCACGGCGCCAATACCCGGGGAGAACTTACTAGAGACTGATAGATAAAACTTTCCAACATCAGATTGGAAGAAACATTGAAGCCTATGTCGATGACATAGTCATCAAAAGCCATGAGGAGAATGCCATGATAGCTGATATCCAAGAAACTTTTGATACACTAAGGGGGATAAATATGAAGCTAAATCCTTCCAAGTGTAGCTTTGGAATGGAGGAAGGGAAATTCTTGGGTCACATAGTGACTGCAAGAGGAATAAAAGCTAACCCAAAGAAGATTCAAGCAGTGGTAGAAATGCCTTCTCCGAAAACAAAGAAACAAGTGCAAAGCTTAAATGGAAAACTGGCCTCTTTAGCCAGATTCCTTTCTAAAGCAGCTGATAGATCCCTCCCATTCTTTAAAACCTTGAAAGGATGCTTAAGAAAACAGGATTTCTCTTGGACAGAAGAAGCTGAAAGGGCATTCCAAGATATGAAAAAGTTTTTAGCAGACCTACCAACACTCACGGCGCCAATACCCGGGGAGACACTTACTCTTTACTTGGGTGCTTCCAAAGAATGTGTAAGTGCTGTGTTATTAGCAGACAGGGAAGTTCTCAGATGCCCATATACTTTGTTAGTCGGGCATTGAAAGGGCCTGAGATAAACTATCCAGCCTTGGAGAAGTTAGCTCTAGCTTTAGTCCATTCAGCTAGACGCCTCAGAAGATACTTTCAAGGCCATCCTATCCAAGTCCTCACCGATAAGCCCATCAGACAAGTCCTCTCAAAGCCTGAAGTGTCTGGTAGGCTAGCCAAGTGGGCAATTGAGCTCGGAGAGCATGAAATAACATTTCAGCCAAGAAACGCAAAGAAGGGCCAAGTTTTGGCAGATTTTTTGGCAGAAGTTGATGGTGAGGAAGAAGATGCAAGCAAGGTAGAAGAAAGTCAACCATGGACTCTTTTTACTGATGGAGCCTCTAGTGCTGGAGGATCAGGAGCAGGCCTCATCCTCATTGATCCAGATAAGAAGGAATAAACTTATGCCCTCCGTTTTGACTTCCTAGCCTCCAACAATGAAGCTGAATATGAAGCTCTCTTAGCCGGGCTAAGAATAGCTAGAAAAATGGGGGTAGAAGATATCCATGCCTATGTTGACTCTCAATTGGTGGCCAACCAGATAAAAGGGGCATTTGAAGCAAGTCAAAAGGCTATGCAGCTTTATCTGGAGGAAGCCAGAAAGATTATCTCTGAATTCAAGAAATTCAACATAGAACAGGTTCCCAGAAGCCAGAACAAGAAGGCTGATGCCTTAAGTAAGCTTGCATCTTTAACCTTTGCCCATCTTACAAAAGAAGTGTTAGTGGAGGTGCTGGAAGAAAAATCCATAGTGCCAAAAAAGGAAGTTTCTCAAGTTGAAGAAGATGAATGTTGGATGACCCCACTGTACAACTTCATCAAAGATGGAACCCTGCCTAAAGATAAGCAAAGTGCAAAGAAAATAAGGATGAAAGCACCTATGTATCTAATCATGGAAGGATCCTTGTTCAGAAAATCTTTCCTGGGCCCCCATCTTCGTTGTGTAGGTCCCTTACAAGCAAAGGAACTCATTCAAGAAGTACATGGTGGAACATGTGGTATCCATGCTGGAACAAGATCAGTTACAACCAAGATCATGAGACTTGGATACTTCTGGCCATCCTTATATCAAGATGCCAAGGAAGCAATTGAAAAGTGTCAATCCTGTCAGATGCATGCACCTGTGTCTAACAGGCCCAGGCGAGACCTCATCCCGGTTACAACAGCATGGCCATTTTACAAGTGGGGGATTGACATAGTAGGTCCATTCCCTAGAGGCATCGGTAACATGAAATTTCTGATAGTGGCTGTGGACTATTTCACAAAGTGGGTAGAGGCAAAGCCGTTGGCAACCATCATAGGACAACGGGTAATCAATTTTGTGTGGGAACACATAGTATGCAGATTCGGAGTTCCCCATGTGATGGTTAGTGACAATGGGAAACAATTTGCTGAAAATCCCTTCAAGACATGGTGCCAGGACATGGATATACAACAAAGATTTACCTCAGTAGCTCATCCCCAAGGCAATGGCCAGGTGGAGGTCATGAACAAGGCCATATTGGGAGGAATTAAGGCCAGGTTGGGCAAGTGCAGAAAAGGATGGGTAGATGAAGTTGCAGGTGTTTTATGGGCTCATCGAACCACTCCGAGGGGAAGCACTCAGGAAACCCCCTTCAGCTTAGTATATGGAACGGAAGTCGTAATCCCGGCTGAGCTCACTGTTTCTACACAAAGAATCATTAATTTTGATCCTGCTCAAAATGAGGAATCCCTCAGAGAAAACTTGAATCTAATCGAAGAAAGAAAAGAAATAGCCCACATTCGCCAAGCAGAAAACAAAAGACAAATGGCAAAGTACTACAATAAAAGAGTACGCCCTATGGCCTTCAAGGTAGGAGACCATGTCTGGAGAAAAAATGAAGCAAACAGAAAGGAAGATCTTGGCAAGCTGGGCCCAAAATGGGAAGGCCCATACAAAGTTAAGGAGGCAAATGGGGATGGATCATACATCCTAACAGAGCTTGATGGATATCCAGTACCCAGAACCTGGAATGCTATTAACCTCAAAAGATGCTATTTGTAAGAACTTGACGGGTCTTCAATACCCGAAAATGCTACTAAAAGGTCCTATTTGCAATTGTGATGTATCAAGCTACCATGTAATTGGTCATCTCATCATATTTAAGATTATGAATAAAGTAGCATTTTTCTTAAAATTATTACCCTCAATGCATTGAGATTATGTTACATTATTATGACAAAAGAAACTTCATCTTTCTCATTCATAGGATGAAAAGATAAGACACTTCTCATGGGGAAGTGATGGGGGAAAATAAAAGGTCTTAATGCCTTTACCCCTACCAAATTTAAATTTACAAAAATATTTCCACTCATAGGGTGGCATACATGATGAAAGGGTTATATGGATTAATACATGCCCTCATCAAAGACTTACAAAATATTCATCATTTCACTCATTGGGTGAAATAGATAAGCATTTCTCATCGGGAAATGAAACTCGCGAGTAATAAATCATAAAAAGCAAAGTTAACTACAACTAAGCTCACATGGCAACATTAAAATGTTCATAGGCTACAAGCCATACATCAAAGATAAACTAACAATATGATAAAGTCCATACTGCATTACAAATGTAATAAGAATGCAAGAGAAAAAGGCAAAGAAATAAAACTAAGTCTCTGGAGCAGGTGAAGCCTCCGATGGGATAGTCTCCGAGGGAGCAGGTGGCGAAAGAAGAGACACTATGTCCTCCAAGGAGGCATCAGGATCCTCAGCAATGGCATTAACTATTGGAAAAGACTTCTTCTGAAAAGCAATATGAGCAGCTTCCATCTTGGCAACCGATGAGACATCATAGAAGGGAAGAGTAGTAGGATCAAGAGAAGAATCCTCATTAGAAAGTTCCAAGGCAACAGAATGTCTACCAAGAGCATATGTAGCCTTGTTAAATTCACCAATTATCCCCATAACATCTGAATGACTAATAGCAAGCTTAAACAAGCGGGGGAAAGCTAGAAGGACATCCCTTCTAAGTTCAGCGCTCTTCTCAATATCCACCTCCAAGGCCTTTCCCCGAGCTCTTTCCTCCTCAAGAGCCCTCTCAACCTCATGGGCCCGAGCATCACTTATCTCCAATTTCATCTTAAGCATACTAACCTCATCCTCCAAGAACTTTTTCTCCTCTTTCTCCTTTTCAACCTCTGTCAAAGACTTAGAGAGCTTCCCTTTTACAACTTCCATGTCCGACTCCAGGGCCTTAACTTTCTTAGTCATTGTGTCAAGCTCTCTCTCAAAGCTGCCCCTCATGACGGATCCAGCTGCAAAGGAAAGAGCTGCACCAACATCATACATCTGCATAAACACACAAGTGTTAAATAAATAAATGATGATAATAACAATAATATATATATGTATATATACCACGTACCCTAGCCAACTGTGATGGAGAAAAGAAGCTTGTTTCCGCTGCAAAGAGTGGGGGAACAAAAGAATCTGCATATCTCCTTGCTACATCCGGATCTCTCACGTCATCCTTAAGGCGAAGAGCCTTAGGCGGGATCCAATAATCATTGCCCACACCCTTGTCAAAGTCATCCATGGAATGAGAAATACTAGTGGAACCTGCCTGGCTAGTAGGGGAGTTGAAGGTACGGGTAGAATCATTATAACCTAGCTTATAAAACCTCTTACGCCTTAGCCCATTCCACTCATCTTCATTAATGCTCTGAAGGGTAGGATACTTTGAACAATGAAATCCTTCCCGCTTCATGGGCTCAAGTTTGGCCATACATTCATCCAAACTGTCACGGGCAAAGGAAGAAGTCCACTCGAGGTGGAACCAAAAGAAGAAGAAGTAAATCTACTAAAAGAATTAAGTGTAGGGGGAGGAGTAGTCATGAAACGTTTGGATGGGGGACTAGCAAGATTTTCCCCAACCCTCTTTTCACCATGAGAAAGACTTCCAGAAGAATGTTTAGCTGCATAATAAATAAATAAACGATGATAATAACAATAATATATATATGTATATATACCACGTACCCTAGCCAACTGTGATGGAGAAAAGAAGCTTGTTTCCGCTGCAAAGAGTGGGGGAACAAAAGAATTTGCATATCTCCTTGCTACATCCGGATCTCTCACGTCATCCTTAAGGCGAAGAGCCTTAGGCGGGATCCAATAATCATTGCCCACACCCTTGTCAAAGTCATCCATGGAATGAGAAATACTAGTGGAACCTGCCTGGCTGGTAGGGGAGTTGAAGGTACGGGTAGAATCATTATAACCTAGCTTATAAAACCTCTTACGCCTTAGCCCATTCCACTCATCTTCATTAATGCTCTGAAGGGTAGGATACTTTGAACAATGAAATCCTTCCCGCTTCATGGGCTCAAGTTTGGCCATACATTCATCCAAACTGTCACGGGCAAAGGAAGAAGTCCACTCGAGGTGGAACCAAAAGAAGAAGAAGTAAATCTACTAAAAGAATTAAGTGTAGGGGGAGGAGTAGTCATGAAACGTTTGGATGGGGGACTAGCAAGATTTTCCCCAACCCTCTTTTCACCATGAGAAAGACTTCCAGAAGAATGTTTAGCTGCATAATAAACTAAATAAACTAAATATATGTATATACTAAATAAACTAAATAAATAAATAAACTAAATAAACTAAATAAACTAAATAAACTAAATAAACTAAATAAATAAATAAACTAAATAAACTAAATATATGTATATACAAATATATATAAATATATTTGTAATATTAAAGACAACTATACCAGTGGGAGAAGAAACACCTCCAAGTAGATCAGATATCATCTTACCACACTCCTCTTCTGTAGGAAGAGGGGAATAAGAACGAAGAGACGAACCGTCAATGCCAACATTTTGGCGCTCAGGCGAAAAAGAAAACCTCGTAGCCTGGGGGTATCCTGAGAAATATCTACAACAGGGAAGAGACCCTCCTATCTCATCATCAGGGGGCTTACGATTATCAGTAGGCTTACGATTACTGGATGCTTTAAGCTTTTCAAGCTCCAAGCTCAAGCCCTCCATGAGACTCATAGCTGCAACAACAACAAAACAATAACAAAATTAAAAAAAAATGAGCATTGTTAAACAATATATAAGAAAAAGCAAAAATGAATCCATACATTTTTCTGTAGATTTATCAACTAAGGTTGGAGCATCTCCTTCCCAATCCTAGCTAACCTTGGCAAGAACCAAAATAGCTTCATGCTTCACATAACTCCTATATGGGACGGAAACTCCCATTATTCTCTCAAACTCCTCTTCGTTGACTAAATGCTCCTCAGGCAATGCATTGACTTTCTTATTAATCCTAGCATTGGTTTTCTTAATTTTAGTATCCCTCCATCCTAGTAAAGCGATCTTATCTTCGAGAATAAAGGTGGCATCCACAAAAAAGTAATCAAGACGCCAAAACTTGATGGTACCAGGGAGATTAGTCATCAATGACGAACCAGACTCCCTAATAGTAAAAGTAAACCAATCGCCAGTAGTGACCAACCTAAAAAATTTTCTAAATAGATGCACCGACCGAGGAATCTCTAAAGCAGCTAAAATCATCTCAAAAAGCACAATCTTGCTAGCACCAACTGGTTGAAGTTGAGCAATACCTATTCTATAATGTGCCAACACGTCTAGATAAAAGGTTGTCAAAGGAAGCCTAAGGTTGGAAACGGTTAAATAAGCTTGATAAAAAGCAACCTTTCCAGGCGGGGGACTATTGGCTCTTTGGTCTGAAGTAGCCATAACAGGGTTGTATTTAGCAAGGCATGGGAAATCTTCTAGCAGTTTGTCAAAGCTAAAAATACCAAGGCGAGAATCTGTATCATCAACCCCCACGGGAAGAGGAATATCTTCATCATCTATTACATCCAAAGGGTCAATATTATCTTTAGACATGTCTAATATATTTCTAAAGTACCCTAAAAGAACATCCAAAGATATAACCTGGCAAAAAGAGAAGCCTAATTAAGGTCCAACAATGTATTTTTTTCTCTCATGAAAAATATAATACCAAATGAAAATTCACAAATTATATGCATATCACAATGTGATACATGCATTCATGAGTTTCCAATTAAATTTGGATCAGATATGCATATAACATGGTATTACAAATATATATACTTCCATCGTATATTTACATGGAAAAAAAAAAAAAAAGAGGATGGTCATCCTACAATTAAGCCATAGGTATCCCTGCTACACCAAAGTTACTGGAAAGGAGCTACAAGTGTGAAGCCATCATACATCAATATATCATGAATCTTCCAAATCTAATATAAAGATTTATCAGCAATATACCCCATTTTACTTGGAAATCAATAAAGTTTTTCCTCTGCATCAACTAAACAAGTCGATGGGTCTTTACCCATCACTTTCTTTATCACACAATATTATCCACAGCAAAACAAATGCCTAAATTAGCATAGGCATATGCATATCACAACTATAATGTACACATAAAAAATAAAACAAAAAATAAGGGATGGTACCTCTACAAATTGAGAATTCAAAAACCAAATTGGAGATTCCAAACTTTCTCAAGAATGTGGAGAATCAAAAGTCTGTGCAAAGGGAAGAAAAATGTAAGTTTACATACAAAATATTAAACAAATCTTTTATATCGAAACTTGGGGGGATTTGATCCCGTATAGATATCCGGGAGACTAAAACAAATGCTTAAACCAATATACAAAAGCTTAAGAGCATGGAGATCGAGATGCAAGAAGGATGTTATGGAAACCGGGTCGGCTAATAAACAAACCGGGTCGATAGCCGGGTGAAAATAGCAAATGGATCTTGTTTCGGGTCGGCACAAAGTAAACAAACAGAAAATCGATCCAGAGCATACATGCCCACATTCTACAACCGGGTGAGCAAGTGGGTCGGATCCATTAGGGTCGGCCGAATCTTGCTGTGCTCGCTCCCTTTCTTGATATATATGTACAACCGGGTGAGATGGAAACCGGATCAAATAACCGGGCGAGATACAAATAAAGGAACAAGACTCCGGGTCGGCCAAAAGAGATCTCATGATCGGCTGGGACAAATATATATATATATGGAGGTCGATCGAAGGAGTGTACATACCTATAAACCGGGTCTACACCCGGGTGAGATTAACTAGCGGGTCAGATCCTATTAGGGTCGGCCGTTCCTTGTTTCCTAGATGCTGCTATATAGGGTCGGAATTTGATACATATCCGGGTGTGCCGGGTCGGATGGTCGGCTCCTTTCTTTCCCCCTCAGGAACTCTCCTTCTCTATATCTAAATATATAGATATATTAACGGCACACATATATATCTATTTAATTACTTATGAATTTAAGAATAAGATAGGAGGAAGGATGGAGTTGTTGATGGGTAACAACTATGGGCTCGGCCCAATGCATCATGATACTTAGAAGTTCACGTATGGATATGGATCTCATATAACGTATACTTTTGAGCATACTTATATTGTATATTGTTACCACAAAAAGGAATTCACTATACAAGAATATTAGAAAGAGGCTTGAGACTTGCTTAATATTCTTGTATAAATACTCTTTAAGAATTCTTCTGAGCACATTCAATGCAATTCACATTTAATACTTACAATCAATCACGATTCAATCATAGCAACCAAGATTCATATCATATTCATTACACAATCACTACCACCTTAGACTCGCTAAGAGTTTGGTAGGTTCGCACTGATTAATCAGGAGTTGTAGTGATTGTGCCCTAATCTTAATCCGTCACTTGGCGAAAATTATATCATTATAAAATACATTTAAAACTTAATCGATTCATATATATTACATCAAATATTACACAACATAAATAGAAATCTAGACGGTAAAAGTTAAACAAGAAAGACCCAAAATGTCAAACGATGACATTTAAATTGAAACGGGAGAAGTATTTTATTTTATTAACTTAGTGTACATAATGAACTTTCACAATTTACAAATATGATACTTTTGATCAAATTCTAACGAATATCAAGACAAAATTTTGTTTCTTATAGTTACAAAACTCCATCTTTTTCCAGTCAATTTTTCCTACCAAGTTGGCAGCTTTTTTCCATATATTTTATAATACAAACTATTGTTATATTCATTATTAATTTTTTATTATTAAATAATCATTTTTCTATTTATTATCTATAAACATAAGATTGATGAATCTATTTAAAAGATGATGAAGAAAAAGAATAAATAAAAAATATATAAACAAAAATACATGATAAATGAGTACTGTATTTTCATTAGTACAAGTGACCAAAGTAGAGATATTAAATCACTATGTGTCCCGGAGTGAGTTTACTCAAGGTCTCGGGGTTCGAGTCTTGGGGTTCTTATCTCAAAGGTATTTTTCATGAGGAGGGAGTTGGAAGTCTATAAATATCTGTTTAAATTGCCTCCAACATGTCTGAATCAAAACTCACTTTGCAAAAAAAGAAAAGAAAAAGTTTATCTGAGTCGATGAATGGAGTATCTTTTAAAAAATGAAAATGATTAATGCATTTAAATATTAACTTAAAAATACTTATAAAACTCTATAAATGTAATATACGGATTTCACGTGTTCTTTCTTTTAATCTTATGGCTTGATTTTTTGAATGCCATGGTGATATTGTTAAAAATTATAATTAGGTTGAGGAATTAGAAGAAATATCATTTTCTTTTAAAAAAATAATGTTTAAGAAAAAGACAGCGGGGGTGGAAATTGTGGAATCGTGCCGTTGTATTTGTTTTGTTTTATAGTCCCGTAAATATTAACTGCTCGCCCATCTCAACCAACTTTACTAATAGAAAAAAAAAAAAAAAAAAAAAACCACTCTCTTCCAGTCACCCACACACTCAACAGACACACACTATCTGTGTGTGTATGTTTGGCCACTAAATCTTGTAATTTTTCAGGTACATTTGTAGATCTGGATAACCTTGTGTTTTAATTTTGTACTTAAATTTAAAACAATTTGTGATGGAGTTATGATTAATTTTGATAATTAAATACCAAATTGTTTTAAATTTGTACTTAAAATTGATGCTTGTTTAGCTGCATATGCCTTTTTTTTTTCTTCTTCTAATTTTGTTATTACATATATATGTTTCAATGTTTGTATGTATTGTAATTGTATATTGATATAATGATTAATTAATTGTACTTAATTCTCCTTGTAATGTGTTCCAGTTTCGGATTTTGTGAATTCTTTTGTTTTTTTACCTTTTTACACCCAGTAAATATATTTTGCGAAAGTTTAACTAGATCTATATGTGTTTTACCTGATATATATGCTAAGGATCTATGTGACATTCTAGTTGTTTACGTTACATAGGGGCCTTTTTTGTCTGAGGATTATTTTTCGGCAAGTTTGTTATGAGAAAAATATAGATTGTTATTAGAATGAATGAAAAATATATTGGGTTTTAAAGACTTAAATTCAGTTTTTAGTAAGTAGATTATGTAGAATGATATTGTTGTTGTTATATGTACTTGTGAAATTCATGTTTCTCTATACTGTGGAGTAACCGAAAGTGCATTTCTGAATCATGCAGAGATTTGAAGGCTATTTGTCAACTATGGGGAAGTCTCCCGGAAAGTGGATCAAGACTGTGATTTTTGGGAAAAAGTCGTCGAGATCTAATCTCTCTAAAGTAAGAAAAGGATGTTTAGTGCCATTACTTGTATATGTATTATATATACATCAGTCTGTTCTGTGTTATGGATGTCATGATTGAGTACCTATATTAGTTGTGAATTCTGTCAACATGTGTTGAGGGTCTTTTCTTTCACACGGTATATATATTTGATACAGGCTTGTCAGGTTGTGTGCTTGTTGAGTTTTCTTCATCGGTGTCGATATACCTGCATTTATATGTACTTTTTTTGGGTAAAGGGTTACCCCGGCATTTATATGTATTTTTGGATCCCCTGCAAGCTCAAATCTGCTTACACAATTGAACATTTTATGCCGACAAGACATTTTTCAAATGTTATTTGCATTCCTATCCTAAATTTTAGAGTGATTAAAATCTTTCTCATAAGTCATGATCAAGTTTCATATTCCAGAAGTACAGTAGTTGTTATCTTGTATTATCTATGTTTTCACCTTAGAACTGTTATTAAGACTTTATCAATATCCATGAAGATTATTATACCATGTGCTTGTTATTTCTCTCCTTCCCTTCAAGCATGTACAAACAAACACACATAATAATCTTTTATGAACATTTAAATGAGAAGATATATGTATTGTTCATCTACATGGTCAGTTGTCGAGATGTTAACATGAAATGAACAACCAATCTGCTTTATGCCATGAGGCGGCACACCTCATACCCTTTCCAAAACCCAAGATGGTGGTGGGAACTGAGAAGCTAATAGCGTAGTTCTCGAGTATCTATCATTTGAACTGTAACAAAAAATAGTAACTTATTTCTCTCAAGGGATTGACAAATAACAAACTTGATCCTTATTTCTTGAAGGATGCTACTGTAGAAAAAAAGACACGTGTCACTGCCAAGGCACCGTCAAAGCATTTTGATGACAATTCTATGGTGATTTCAAGCCCAGTGCCTCCTGTTATGCATGACAGTGGAGAACGCACTGATTTAGAAAAGACCTCCAGTGCCAACCTAACAAGCGCTACAGTTGAAATTGTAACAAGTGCCGAGGGATTGAATACTGCAAATGAAGACGAGTTAAGAAGACTAGAGCAAGCTGCCATAACGACACAGGCAGCTTTCAGGGGCTACATGGTAACGCTCTCTCACTTTATCTTGCATTTGTTAGAAAAAAATACTGGGTAGAAGTTGTACTTAATGTCCTGCTTGCTGCAAAATACATTTAGCACTCAAATAGTTGATGACTATCTGCATCCTATATATTGTAGCTAGATATCGAAATATCATACTCATTCTATCTGTATTGTCGTTTCAGTTTCTTGCCTGGTTACGTTATCCTTCTTATATCTTAGAACTTTTTTGGCATTCTACACTTAACTTGTACTCTTACATTTTAATCTCTGGGGTACATATACTGATATGATTAACTGCATGTGAAGGCTCGTCGGGCATTTTGTGCCCTCAAGGGCATCATAAGGCTGCAAGCCCAAGTTCGTGGTCGATTGGTTAGAAGACAGGCTGTTGCTACTTTGAGTTGCATGCGTGCAATTGTTGAGTTTCAGGCAATCGCTCGTGGCCGAAGGGTCAGACTTTCTGGTGATAGCTGTCACGTGCTTCAAAAAAACACTCAAAGAGAACATGTAACTCACCTCTGCTTTTACTTTATTCTACATGCTTCCGATGTACAGTATTTCTTGTTCCCTATTAAGTAATCGTTTTTTTTTTTTTTTTTTTTTTTTGACAAGAAACAGGCAGATTTGCTTAAAACATCTCTTCAATCAGAGAAGTTATCAACAAATGCATTTGGCACTAAGGTATCATCTAATATACACATTATCGTCTTCTGATATTATAATTATCATTCTTATATCTTGACAAGTTGACATATACTTTCTTTCTGACTTTAGCTTGTTGCTTCATCTGGCACTACCACTCCCTTAAGCATCCAATATGATCCAATTGACTCAAATTCAGTGAGAAAATGGCTAGAGCGTTGGTCATCTTCCCACTTTTGGGAGCCAGTTCCCCTCCCTAAAAAGGTTCCTGATTCAAAGCCTAAACGAAAGCCGATAAAGTTGAAACCTGAAGAAGCAGAACTTGGGAGGCCAAAGAGAAGTGTCCGTCGAGTTTCTGGAGCAAATCTGGAGGATAATTCGGCGAATCCCTCTGAAAATGAAAAACCAAACCCTACTTTCAGGAAGGTGTCTAGTCACCAAGTAGAGTCACCTCAAGAGCAATCTCATAGTGAACTCGAGAAGGTGAAACGCAGCCTTAGGAAAATTTCAGTATCAACCTCCGGGCCTTCAGAAAAGTCAGAAAGTGCAAATGTTAAGTCTTCAAATGTTGATGCTTCTGAACAGGTTAGGGAGCCTTTTGAAAAAGTAAACAATTTAATTGGTGTAACGACTGAAGCGCCCGAGCCTGAAGCACTTCCTGTTCAAACTCCAGAGGAGGATACGGTTAAACCACAAGATGCTTTGCAAGATGATCATCATCTTATTGACCCACCAACTGTAGAAACCAATGTGAAGGCTGGGACCGAGACTAACCCACCATTAGATTTGGAGATAAATGGCAAGGAATATAATTCCAAAGAAAATCAAAAAACAAGGAGGAGAAAGTCTTTTCCAGTAAAACAGGAGCATCCTGAGAGTGTACTGCAGCACTCACCCATTTTACCAAGCTATATGGCAGCAACTGAATCGGCTAAGGCCAAACTTAGAGCACAGGCAGTGGCCAAAGCAGCAGAAGATGGAGTTGAAAATGGTTTCATCAGGCGGCATTCTTTGCCATCCTCCACTGGCAAACTGAGCTTGCAGTCGCCTCGAGCTCAGAAGCCTTTACAAGGCAATGCCAAAGGGTGGACTAGAAGTAACAAATCCCAGATATCCGCTAGAGATGGTAAGCAAATTTACACATTTTTTTACTATACGTTTTAAGTTTGTTTGTTTTTTTTTTTTTTTTCTGTAATGCAAATTTTTGGCATAAAGGTGGGTTAGGTGGTGGGTCAAAATGGGTTGGTTTTATTTCGGTTCGGAACTCAGAACAGGATGGGTTGACGCACAAATACTTTCTCTGTCCAAATTTTGAACATTTTTCATGAAATTTAATGCGTTACAGATAATATTAAAAAATATATTATTACAATGATCCATTTTTTTTTTTTAATAAAGCCATTCTAGAAGGTTTTATACCTGTATGCTTTGAAATACACGTACTTTGTGCAATTCATTGAGTAGTTCAACTCACTTTATTATATAGTTATACGAAAATAAATTCTGCACATTTTGACTGGATAGAGAGAAAACTATAACCCAAGTTTCAAACCACTCCTAAGTGGGTAACAATTGTCACCTCCAGTTTTTTGAAGAATATGTCACAGTGGGGCTATATCTTGTTGGAGTCCTTTATTCCAACTACATTTTGGACATCATTTCTGAAGTTGAAATTGATTCCTTTGATCTCAAAGTCCAGCTGCATGCTTTTCTTTTCTTGTGGAACTGATCATGAATCAAAAGCAAACTTGTGTGCTGTGCCGTGTGTTCTTTTCTCATGTTAATTTTACCTTTAAAAGTTAGACCGGATTACATTAATTAGTACTTTTTTTTAATCTCAGATAAGATTACTGGCTGGAAGAGGTGAATGATGGAATTTAGCGAAGAATTTGGAGTGGTGAGGTGAGACCATGTCATGCAGCTTCTCTAGGTATCTTTTTGTGCAAACTCGTGTTGTGGTACATTATTAGACGTTAAGAAATAACTTTTAGGCTTTTAGCGGGTTGTTTTATCTATTTTCCTCCGCCTTTCAAGTGTTATTAGCGAATGTCTGAATGTATAGTGATGGACCAACAGTTTGTTTGGAGAGCTATTTGAAGACCATTGATGTATTTCATTTATTTGATTTTTAACATTATGGATGTGGGATATATTACATTATTAGGACCTAGTCACTTGATTTTTGGTAGACTAGTTAGTAGTGTATTTTAAGCTTTCTTACATATATTCTGATATTACTGGCTACATAAACATCATTCGGTTCATCATCAAATTCTTCCCTTTTCAGCCTTTTATAGATATTACAAGCAGTGCTCTCACTAGATGGGATTCATTAAATTATGTACAGGTCGAATCTACAACTGAATCAAAAGTAAATGTTTGGCAAGTATTGAAAACGAATTGATCGATAATCGATATAACTACCCTTTCTGCTTCATTCTTTCTAGATGAATTTATTCTCACAATAATCCTACTCCTGTATCATCCGTTCCACGCACATCATAATCAATGCAAAAATCATTACCCGACTTGCTCTTAAGAGTGTTCGAGGCGGAAGCGGCAATACCAACTTACCAACAGCGGGAGAGACGAGCGCTTTTCACGACGGCGAAGATCCAAAGCGGGATTAATATCAAATGGCGGCGCATTTTCCTTTAACCGCTTACAATTAACAATTTTCGCTGATTTGATTGGACCAGGGCTTGACGGATTCACAAAAGCTTTTTTAAAATCGGCGATATCGATTGCTTAGCTAGTACGCTTCATTATTACTCTGATTCATTGACTAACTGAGAAAGAAATCAGGGTTTAGACAGACTCGGTGTCCCTTGTTACACCCTGAAGCCGGCCACTTTTCGCATTCACCCTATTTCCGAAGTCTTGATATATGGTTTTCGTCTTTTTCAACACAATTTTACAATTTCACCATTGATTTGTCTTCCACTGGATTTCAAATCTTCTGGTAAAGCGATTTGGATTCTTGGTTAGCCAATTCGACAGTGGCTATTTCTTCTACAGGCGGATGTCATGTTAAAAGTCAACTCGACTAGGCCTTTATCGAATCCGATAACCAAGAAGCCAAATCACCTCATAATACAAATGCCTTAGAAATCCAACAAAAGAATAAGTGACAGAGAAATTTTAAAAAAGTTTCGTGAAAAAACCAAAAGATAGTATGAAAACTTGAGGAAATCGACTAAGTGAATGCGAAAAGTAGGCGGCTTCGAGGTGAAAACAAGGGGCCATCAGAACCCTTATTTTTCTCTAATTTAATGAATCAATCAAATTGGAGTTTCATAATATTGAAGCATATTAAGCAATCGAGATCGCTGGTTTTAAAAGAAGCTTTCGTCGCCCTAGTACAATCAAATCGGCCAAAATGGAACCGAAAGCAGTCAAAAAGAAAATGTTCCGCTGTTTGATATCAATCCCCCTCTAAATTATTCGCCGTCGTTGAAAGCTCTCGTCTCCCCGGCTGGTCGTAAGTTGGAACTGCCGCTTCCGCCTCGAACACCATTACGAGGAAGCTAGGTAATGATTTTGCTGTTGATAATGGTTAATATATAAGTATAGGTTATTGTGAGAATAAGGTCACCTAGCAAGAATGAAGAATAGGTAGTACTTTTATGAAAGGCTTAGCTTGTAGGTGTCAGGTTCGAATCCTCATTTAGCCAATTTTAAGATATAGGTAGTCTTTATATGAAGGCTTACCTTGGGTATACTCAGGTTCAAGTCTGAGGGGCAGAGTTTATCCCTATTAATCGTCGTGCTTTCAGGCGGATTAGTAGAGGGTTTTTCTCCCATTGGGTATTTGAAATAGGCATTTCTACCTCGAGAGAGCTCTCTAGCGCGGACCCAATTAAGACAACGTATGCTAGACCTCTCGTTGTCGAATCGTGACATGAAGTTTCAAGCAAAATTTAACTTTCAAAAAAAGCAAGAATGAAGAATAAGGGGAAGTTATAGTCCAAGAAGATATCTATCGATTCGTTTTCCATACTCGGCCAAACGTTTACTTTTGGTTCGGCTCCAGATACGGCCTTCATTCAGTTTGATGTATTCCATCTTGTAGGAGCACCGTTAGTTGAGAATTGTTTGGTTGAATTGCACTAACTCTGCCACATAAGCGGCGAAAACAGTAAAAATCACACCGTAATCGGCTACCATCTTAGGTCACTAGTAAAATGATTTGAACAAACTAACAAGTTACTTATATATATATATATATAATACTAGCATTTTACCCGCGCAATGCGGCGGCGTGGTGGTAGCGGCGGTGTGTGTTGGCGGCGGTGTGGTGGTGGCGGCGGTGGTTGGTAGTGGTGGTGGCGTGGCGGGTTGTAAAAATAATTAATGTAAAACGGTTAGTGTAGTTATTTTAGGAGTTGATGTGTCTATGTTGTAAATTATTTCATTAAGAGTATTATAGGTATTTTAAGTGGAAGTGTTTAAATTAATGAATAAAAGAGAGAATTAATTAATTCATTAAGAATAGAATGATCATTTCGTATGAGGACATCTTTATGAGAGAGAGTGTTAAAAAGTGTTAGGAGAGAGAGTGTGATAATTTTTATAAAGTTATAGAGATAAAAGATAAGATAAAGTTCATTCCTATTATGTAAATTCCTACATAGTTACTTTATATTTCGGGACACTTGGTATTATGGTACTTACATATTGGTGCATAGTTATCTGCATATAAGGTTACAACTGAATGCGATTTTAAGATTTTGTAGTAGGTTTTTTTCTTGTCACGCGACTTTTTTTTTTTGTTATTATTTAATATTATTGATGACCAATGTCATAAAATATAAATATTACCCGTGTTTCGTTACGATTTTCTCATGTTTAGTTTTATTAACAAAAAAATATTATATTAAAATAATGTCATTAATTAATATAATCATTGAGATGACGTTAATTACAAGAGTTTAACATGTGAGAAGTGTCAAACGAATAATTACATAAGGCTATCTCCAATGTTAAAGATATGCTTAGGCATCCTTTAGCTGTCATATCATATCCTTATAAATCCTTAAAATCTTTTAATTTTACCTCCAACTACAAACATCCTTACATATTCTTATTTCATATACAAACAAAAGATAAATATTCTATAAACTTCTAAGAACATGTCTTTAGCTAAGGATATATACCCTATAGACGAGTAGAGACGAACATTCTTTAATACATGCTTTAATTCTATGGAAAAGGAAGGATAAAGATATGAAAGAACGTGTACAAACAATTCCATTGAAGATAGCCTAACTATCAAAATAATAAAATAACAATGTATTAAAGTATCTCATATTATTTTATGGGCAATGCTAAAGTGATGTACTAAAACGGCAGCATTCATCCGCCTTTTCATATAACAAATGAGAGTAATATGGAGTATAATTGGTTTAAATATCTTCAAAGTAGTTTTGCTATCGACATCTTTTGCTCTATCCGAGCCAAAAATACTGTTGCGGTGTTTTAAAGTGAAGTAGAAAGCAGCTTTAAAGAAAATGTTCTTTATTAAATAAATAGATAAATAAAAAGAGTAAAATGTACCAAAAACACATACGAGTACTATATTGTTTCCACACCAGGACAAGAACAATCACAGGATCTCCTCCTTCCTCGACAACACAAGTACTCCGGTGTATTCTGAATCGGACTCACACCTAGATTATCTAAAAGAAAAACAGGTAAAAGGATTACTACTTTATTATATATTTGGGATTAGTATTTTAGAATGTAATTAACTTTACATGAATTGTCATAGTGTGTATGAAATTTCATTCATGTGCATTGTATGTAATGAACTTTCAAATCCCGTGCATTGTATGTATCCGTGTATATGTGACAACCATATAAGCTGTCACTTGTAAGTTTTTGATTGATCGGATACATACAATACACATGATTTGAAAGTTCAATACATACAATGCACAAGGTTAAAGTTTGATACACACTATGACAATTCGTGTAAAGTTATTTACATTTTAAAATGGTAATCCCTATTTATTTTTAATAATATAACTTTTAGGCCACAAATTAAGACTTAAAAATACAATATGATATACTTTTATAATATATGGATCCAAGTTAATTAAAGTTTTTTTTTATGAATTAACTAAATTTCTTTCACATGATCTGAAAAGAAAATATATATGTATATTGTTCCTCATGAAATATCTCAGTTTCTTTTTTACGCAGATAAAAATATAATAAAATGTTATCTAGGGTTTCATATGATCCGGAACACAACTGTACCAAGTTTATCAAATACATATCATCATATCATCAACATCGTCATAAACATTAGGGATATTTTAATGAAAGGAAGAAAGATTGATCGAGAAGTAAAAGAATATATATTCCACACACCGCATCTTTACTTCCAGCGACACCGTCATCTCTTAACAACCGGTACCACGTCTCCAAATGGCAACAAAAATTGGGCCCAAGACAACATGATAAAATATGCCACCAAAATATAGAAATATAACTTGACCTTTCCTCCTCTTGATTATCAGTTTATTCCTTTTCTATGTCACATTAAAAAACATTCATCCTTGTCATAACTTCATTTTTATCTCATTTTTACTTTTTAAATTTTCATTTTACGAGGTTTTAAGACCCGTGCGTTGCACGTCCGGGATGAATTATATTTGTTTCCGCATAGTTGTTGCATTTAAAAAGTATTATTTTGATTGTTAGCGTGTGGTTTAAAAATGATTTATAGTAGAATACGATGTTGAGTTGTGTGTAAGAGTAAATTTATAATATGAACATAAATGTAAAGATAGAATGTAATGAAGTAGTCCACAATATGATATATAGTTGTGTTGGTTAACAATTACATGTTGTTGAACGTTGATTAAAAAATGTGTACGAATACATCTATATCACTACAATTAAGTTTAGTAATAATTTTTTTTTAAAAACTAACTTTCTTTCTAAACAAGTATATCTTTCTTTCTAAACTAACTATATCTTTCTTTCTAAACAAGTATATCTTTCTTTCTAAACAAGTATATCTTTCTTTCTAAACTAACTATATCTTTCTTTCTAAACTAACTATATCTTTCTTTCTAAACAAGTATATCTTTCTTTCTAAACAAGTATATCTTTCTTTCTAAACAAGTATATCTTTCTTTCTAATTCTTCTTTCTAACTAACTAACTTTCTTTCTAAACAAGTAATCTTTCTTTCTAACTAACTATATCTTTCTTTCTAAACTAACTATATCTTTCTTTCTAAACTAACTATATCTTTCTTTCTAAACTAACTATATCTTTCTTTCTAAACTAAGTATATCTTTCTTTCTAAACTAACTAATCTTTCTTTCTAAACAAGTATATCTTTCTTTCTAATAATCTTTAACTTTCTAACTAACTAACTTTCTTTCTAAACAAGTAATCTTTCTTTCTAAACAAGTATATCTTTCTTTCTAACTAATCTTCTTTCTAACTAACTAACTTTCTTTCTAAACAAGTAATCTTTCTTTCTAACTAACTATATCTTTCTTTCTAAACTAACTATATCTTTCTTTCTAAACTAACTATATCTTTCTTTCTAAACTAACTATATCTTTCTTTCTAAACTAACTATATCTTTCTTTCTAAACTAACTATATCTTTCTTTCTAAACTAACTATATCTTTCTTTCTAAACTAACTATATCTTTCTTTCTAAACTAACTATATCTTTCTTTCTAAACTAACTATATCTTTCTTTCTAAACTAACTATATCTTTCTTTCTAAACTAACTATATCTTTCTTTCTAAACTAACTATATCTTTCTTTCTAAACTAACTATATCTTTCTTTCTAAACTAACTATATCTTTCTTTCTAAACTAAGTATATCTTTCTTTCTAAACTAACTAATCTTTCTTTCTAAACAAGTATATCTTTCTTTCTAAGTATATCTTCTTTCTAACTAACTAACTTTCTTTCTAAACAACTAACTTTCTTTCTAATAATCTTTCTTTCTAACTAACTAACTTTCTTTCTAACTAACTAATCTTTCTTTCTAACTAACTAATCTTTCTTTCTAAACTAACTATATCTTTCTTTCTAAACTAACTATATCTTTCTTTCTAAACTAACTATATCTTTCTTTCTAAACTAACTATATCTTTCTTTCTAAACTAACTATATCTTTCTTTCTAAACTAACTATATCTTTCTTTCTAAACTAACTATATCTTTCTTTCTAAACTAACTATATCTTTCTTTCTAAACTAACTATATCTTTCTTTCTAAACTAAGTATATCTTTCTTTCTAAACTAACTAATCTTTCTTTCTAAACAAGTATATCTTTCTTTCTAACAGTAATCTTTCTTTCTAACTAACTAACTTTCTTTCTAACTAACTAATCTTTCTTTCTAACTAACTATATCTTTCTTTCTAAACTAACTAATCTTTCTTTCTAAACAAGTATATCTTTCTTTCTAACAGTAATCTTTCTTTCTAACTAACTAACTTTCTTTCTAACTAACTAATCTTTCTTTCTAACTAACTAATCTTTCTTTCTAAACTAACTATATCTTTCTTTCTAAACTAACTATATCTTTCTTTCTAAACTAACTATATCTTTCTTTCTAAACTAAGTATATCTTTCTTTCTAAACTAACTAATCTTTCTTTCTAAACAAGTATATCTTTCTTTCTAACAGTAATCTTTCTTTCTAACTAACTAACTTTCTTTCTAACTAACTAATCTTTCTTTCTAACTAACTAATCTTTCTTTCTAAACTAACTATATCTTTCTTTCTAAACTAACTATATCTTTCTTTCTAAACTAACTATATCTTTCTTTCTAAACTAAGTATATCTTTCTTTCTAAACTAAGTATATCTTTCTTTCTAAACAAGTATATCTTTCTTTCTAAACAAGTATATCTTTCTTTCTAACTAACTAACTTTCTTTCTAACTAACTAACTTTCTTTCTAACTAACTAACTTTCTTTCTAACTATCTAACTTTCTAACAACTAACTTTCTTTCTAAACAAGTATATCTTTCTTTCTAAACAAGTATATCTTCTACCCCTAAAGACCCCGTATCAAAGCTCAAATCATTCCAAGCCAACCAGAAGTCGCCCGTTTTACGGTGCAAGACGGAGAAGAATTCCAAGATTTTATCTAAAAGGTGCATGAAAATATTGTTGGACCTTTTAATAACAAAGTTACTGGTATTAGTATGTATTTAGTCTAATTAATAAAGGGCTGCAATGTAAATATTTGGGCAGTTAAGTTAGACAGTTTGTATGTAACTGTTATGTCAACAGGTATTTGTGAAACGGTATGATGGTTATAGGCACCGGTTCACTTAGTATATATATGGGTCGAAGTCTGTACAAAACATATATCCCATTCGTGATTTATATATCAGTTTATATATATATTCTCTGTCTCTCTATCTCTATCTTTTCTTATGGTTCACCCACGATTCAAACCACTCATCAGAGGGATGAGAAACCCTCAGATAAATTCTCTACATTGGTATCAGAGAAACAGGTTCAATCCTGGAAGAAATACTGCAATTAGGGTTCCACAAAGATACCAGCAAAGGGAGAACAGGAAACCATTTGCAGTCAAAAGAAATAATGCGTTTAAGAGGGGTGTTTGGAATTACAGCAGGAACAACATCCTGGACAGACTCGAAAGTCTGGAAATTGCACAAAGGCGGGACAGTTTCAAAGGAAAATACATGGTGCGAGGAATTCAAAAGACCCGCTGTTATACTTGCAATAAAACGGGCCACACTTTTCGAAACTGTCGCAACCAATGCACCAAGCACTCTCTTAAACCATTGAAGCTTACTGAAGGGAACCGCTCGGTTGGAAAAGTCACTGACACCGCTGAACAATCCACAGGAAAGGGTCGAGTGGAACAGATTTCAATCAAAGGCGACTCGATGGTGTTTGGCACAGATTCTAGCAATTGGGATCACATATGGTATATAAACAAAACCTCTCCTAATCATGTTGCATCTACTATGAGCGTTTTTGTTAAACACAAAACTGTTGAAACCGATATAGAAGGGAAAAAGTGCAACCAGATTATAGGAGAAGCCTTAGTTAGTACCATGGATCGAGATTTTGTGATACCATATGTCACCCACACTCCAAACTTAGGATTTAACATACTCAGCCTACCCCAATTAATTAAACAAGGCCTTGAAGTTGATTTTTCAGAGGGGAAATGTGTGTTAAAACCTATGTTTGATAAGGAAATCGGTGACAACACTAGTAGTGAGACTAGGAACACAGAGGAAATCGATGTTGGTTCTATTCAGGAAAAGTTGGATGAGATGGAAGAAATTGTTGGGTCAGATATCATGAAAAGAATGCTGGCAGAATATGTAACTCTTAATTCTGATAAAATTGGTGAGACAAGTACAAAGGGTTCTTCTAGTGTTTGGGTTGGAGAAGACATGGTTGTCCCTAGTGACTTATATATGGTTAAGGAATTTTTAGATCAGATTCTTAACGGGAAATTTTCTGAAAATTTGAAAGATATGTACTCCACCAACTTTGACAACATGGTAGCATGCTTTTACAAAGAATTCTTGGACCGCCCACTTTCAAAGGAAATTCCACCAATTGTTGGGAACAACAAAATCAGTTTGATGGATCTCTTTAGGACTATAAATGAATTGGGTGGGGCAGGAATAGTTTGTGTCAAAGGAAAATGGGAAGGACTCGCAATGGGAATGGGTTATCCAAAGGATTATGCTGTCGAAATCAAAGAGTGTTACTTGGAATACTTGCAACAATTGGATTTGTATTACAATGTCGCAAGGAAACTATTGGAAGAAGCCGATAAGGATTGTGTCGTTTGGAAAGGAGTGAAAATCAAATTGGAAACAAATACAATCCAAGGATTCAAGGTTTTCATGGGGATAATGAAGCACATGCCGACGGCTATGAAATACAAGGAACTACTCAAAGGGAAGATAAACGACTTGGTTGGATGGTTTCACAAGGTTTATATGGATTGTGTGTTTGAAGCACCATTACCACCACACGTGGGACACACCAAAATATGTCTATTTGACTTGTATGTTTTGGTGGAAAACATGGGAGGAAGCAAGACGGTAAGTGAGAAGCAACAATGGAACGAAGTGGCTATGAGGTTTGGTTTACCGGCAGGATTGAAGAACATACTCCAAGGTATCTATGGAAGGTATTTGGAGATGATGGAGTCGTACTACAGTACAATCATGGAAAAAACAACACACCTTGAAGGCGGGGCTGGAAACGCAGGAAAGGGTATAAGCACTGCGGGTTACATTGATCTTGACGAAGACGATGGAAAATACATGATTGCTGGAACAGAATACGAGGAACGGGAAACCAAGACTGATGGACACTCAACTGAAAAGAATGACACTGATGGAGAAAAAGTGGAAGACGTCTTTGCTTACGAACATGTTAACGTTGTTTATGACGATGGGGAAAAGCTTGTGATAACATTCGACAAGGAAGTTGACAGCGAAGAGGAGCCGATCATTGAAGAATACTGCAACAGTGAAGAAGACGAGGACAGCGTTAGCTTGGACTCGGAATGAAGAACAATGGCTGAAGGACTTTGTTATTAGGGGGGAGAATGTTGGACCTTTTAATAACAAAGTTACTGGTATTAGTATGTATTTAGTCTAATTAATAAAGGGCTGCAATGTAAATATTTGGGCAGTTAAGTTAGACAGTTTGTATGTAACTGTTATGTCAACAGGTATTTGTGAAACGGTATGATGGTTATAGGCACCGGTTCACTTAGTATATATATGGGTCGAAGTCTGTACAAAACATATATCCCATTCGTGATTTATATATCAGTTTATATATATATTCTCTGTCTCTCTATCTCTATCTTTTCTTATGGTTCACCCACGATTCAAACCACTCATCAGAGGGATGAGAAACCCTCAGATAAATTCTCTACAAATATAATGTTGATCGATGAAATATTCTTCACCTGTCAAGGCCAGTTGCTCAAATTCGAGAAGGGGACAACCCTGACTATAAACGATTCTCTATCAGACTCGCTAGCATTACTGATAGAAAAATATCAATGCTTTCACGTTGAAGCCTTGAGGGTAAACTACAAAACGTGGGGTGGAAATCGTCTTAATCAAGAATATCGGCTACTTAATACTGGGCATTATGACTTGTTTGCCCCATGTTCTTCGGCAAGATCGCACTTCAACTTTGGGATCATATCGACACGTAGCTTTCGAAGAACCCCATGGGAATGGAGGAGACCAGCCCTTAAACTTTCTACTGCCTTATCCCTATCCAATGGTGGTAGGTCATACGCTAAAGCTCCAAGAATCTCGTCATTGTCGATCTCTTTCCTTATCTTCAATTCCTTGGAGTGTAGCAGTGATGAGATCATACATGTTCACTATCATCTGCGAAGCTTTATGACGACATAGGCTATCGTCTATCCTCTTGTGCATACTCCCCCTAAAGATGTCGATAATCAGTACGACTGGGAACACGTTAAGCAGTTTTACGCCTATATTCTTCTTGTCCATCTCCTGGGTTTTAGTATCCATAAACACCGCGTATAAGACAAAAACCGTAAAGATGACCAGCATTACGTAGCCGATATTCTTGATTAAGACGAGGCCCCCGGTTCCACCCCACGTTTTGTACTTTACCCTCAAGGCTTCAACGTGAAAGCATTGATATTTTTCTATCAGTAATGCTAGCGAGTCTGATAGAGAATCGTTTATAGTCAGGGTTGTCCCCTTCTCGAATTTGAGCAACTTTGACAGGTGAAGAATATTTCATCGATCAACATTATATTTTCATGCACGATAAAATCTGCTAAGCAATGTGGCCCACGAATTCTCTGCGTCGGTGTATAAGTCATATAGGTCGTCGGGCCTTAGAAAAGAGCGAGTGGGTGGGCGACGCACCGAGGTCGGAAGCGAATAGGATTTGCCCATGGGGTTTACGAATCGAATAAATTAATTAGGGATTAGGGATAGGGATAGGCCGGTGGGATTCTTTTATTTTTTTGGTTTCGGGCTAAATATAATTAGGGCTTTGGGTTTTAATATATATAAGAAAAAAATTGGAGTCGGTCGGTCGTTCGAAATCATATTGTTACCATAAATAAAATTACCATAGACTCAATGGATTTGTATTACAATGTCGCAAGGAAACTATTGGAAGAAGCCGATAAGGATTGTGTCGTTTGGAAAGGAGTGAAAATCAAATTGGAAACAAATACAATCCAAGGATTCAAGGTTTTCATGGGGATAATGAAGCACATGCCGACGGCTATGAAATACAAGGAACTACTCAAAGGGAAGATAAACGACTTGGTTGGATGGTTTCACAAGGTTTATATGGATTGTGTGTTTGAAGCACCATTACCACCACACGTGGGACACACCAAAATATGTCTATTTGACTTGTATGTTTTGGTGGAAAACATGGGAGGAAGCAAGACGGTAAGTGAGAAGCAACAATGGAACGAAGTGGCTATGAGGTTTGGTTTACCGGCAGGATTGAAGAACATACTCCAAGGTATCTATGGAAGGTATTTGGAGATGATGGAGTCGTACTACAGTACAATCATGGAAAAAACAGCACACCTTGAAGGCGGGGCTGGAAACGCAGGAAAGGGTATAAGCACTGCGGGTTACATTGATCTTGACGAAGACGATGGAAAATACATGATTGCTGGAACAGAATACGAGGAACGGGAAACCAAGACTGATGGACACTCAACTGAAAAGAATGACACTGATGGAGAAAAAGTGGAAGACGTCTTTGCTTACGAACATGTTAACGTTGTTTATGACGATGGGGAAAAGCTTGTGATAACATTCGACAAGGAAGTTGACAGCGAAGAGGAGCCGATCATTGAAGAATACTGCAACAGTGAAGAAGACGAGGACAGCGTTAGCTTGGACTCGGAATGAAGAACAATGGCTGAAGGACTTTGTTATTAGGGGGGAGAATGTTGGACCTTTTAATAACAAAGTTACTGGTATTAGTATGTATTTAGTCTAATTAATAAAGGGCTGCAATGTAAATATTTGGGCAGTTAAGTTAGACAGTTTGTATGTAACTGTTATGTCAACAGGTATTTGTGAAACGGTATGATGGTTATAGGCACCGGTTCACTTAGTATATATATGGGTCGAAGTCTGTACAAAACATATATCCCATTCGTGATTTATATATCAGTTTATATATATATTCTCTGTCTCTCTATCTCTATCTTTTCTTATGGTTCACCCACGATTCAAACCACTCATCAGAGGGATGAGAAACCCTCAGATAAATTCTCTACAAATATAATGTTGATCGATGAAATATTCTTCACCTGTCAAGGCCAGTTGCTCAAATTCGAGAAGGGGACAACCCTGACTATAAACGATTCTCTATCAGACTCGCTAGCATTACTGATCGAAAAATATCAATGCTTTCACGTTGAAGCCTTGAGGGTAAACTACAAAACGTGGGGTGGAAATCGTCTTAATCAAGAATATCGGCTACTTAATACTGGGCATTATGACTTGTTTGCCCCATGTTCTTCGGCAAGATCGCACTTCAACTTTGGGATCATATCGACACGTAGCTTTCGAAGAACCCCATGGGAATGGAGGAGACCAGCCCTTAAACTTTCTACTGCCTTATCCCTATCCAATGGTGGTAGGTCATACGCTAAAGCTCCAAGAATCTCGTCATTGTCGATCTCTTTCCTTATCTTCAATTCCTTGGAGTGTAGCAGTGATGAGATCATACATGTTCACTATCATCTGCGAAGCTTTATGACGACATAGGCTATCGTCTATCCTCTTGTGCATACTCCCCCTAAAGATGTCGATAATCAGTACGACTGGGAACACGTTAAGCAGTTTTACGCCTATATTCTTCTTGTCCATCTCCTGGGTTTTAGTATCCATAAACACCGCGTATAAGACAAAAACCGTAAAGATGACCAGCATTACGTAGCCGATATTCTTGATTAAGACGAGGCCCCCGGTTCCACCCCACGTTTTGTACTTTACCCTCAAGGCTTCAACGTGAAAGCATTGATATTTTTCTATCAGTAATGCTAGCGAGTCTGATAGAGAATCGTTTATAGTCAGGGTTGTCCCCTTCTCGAATTTGAGCAACTTTGACAGGTGAAGAATATTTCATCGATCAACATTATATTTTCATGCACGATAAAATCTGCTAAGCAATGTGGCCCACGAATTCTCTGCGTCGGTGTATAAGTCATATAGGTCGTCGGGCCTTAGAAAAGAGCGAGTGGGTGGGCGACGCACCGAGGTCGGAAGCGAATAGGATTTGCCCATGGGGTTTACGAATCGAATAAATTAATTAGGGATTAGGGATAGGGATAGGCCGGTGGGATTCTTTTATTTTTTTGGTTTCGGGCTAAATATAATTAGGGCTTTGGGTTTTAATATATATAAGAAAAAAATTGGAGTCGGTCGGTCGTTCGAAATCATATTGTTACCATAAATAAAATTACCATAGACTCAATGCATATGTTAAGTGAGTGAGTATAGTTTTCATCAAATCCGTGTTTTGTAAATAATTTTTCTAAAAAAACACAAAACACATGTTAGGTCGAAACTGGAGCGTCTCCAGTTGCATCTGGAGTTTTTTTTTTTTTTTTTTTTTTTTTTTTTTTTTTTTTTTTTTTTTTTTTTTTTTTTTTTTTTTTTTTTTTTTTTTTTTTTTTTTTTTTTTTTTTTTTTTTTTTTTTTTTTTTTTTTTTTTTTTTTTTTTTTTTTTTTTTTTTTTTTTTTTTTTTTTTTTTTTTTTTTTTTTTTTTTTTTTTTTTTTTTTTTTTTTTTTTTTTTTTTTTTTTTTTTTTTTTTTTTTTTTTTTTTTTTTTTTTTTTTTTTTTTTTTTTTTTTTTTTTTTTTTTTTTTTTTTTTTTTTTTTTTTTTTTTTTTTTTTTTTTTTTTTTTTTTTTTTTTTTTTTTTTTTTTTTTTTTTTTTTTTTTTTTTTTTTTTTTTTTTTTTTTTTTTTTTTTTTTTTTTTTTTTTTTTTTTTTTTTTTTTTTTTTTTTTTTTTTTTTTTTTTTTTTTTTTTTTTTTTTTTTTTTTTTTTTTTTTTTTTTTTTTTTTTTTTTTTTTTTTTTTTTTTTTTTTTTTTTTTTTTTTTTTTTTTTTTTTTGGTTTCGGGCTAAATATAATTAGGGCTTTGGGTTTTAATATATATAAGAAAAAAATTGGAGTCGGTCGGTCGTTCGAAATCATATTGTTACCATAAATAAATTACCATAATAATTAATTAATATATAATTAATTAATTAATATTAATCTATATATTAATTAATTAAATATATTGTTACCATAAATAAAATTACCATAGACTCAATGCATATGTTAAGTGAGTGAGTATAGTTTTCATCAAATCCGTGTTTTGTAAATAATTTTTCTATCAGTAATGCTAGCGAGTCTGATAGAGAATCGTTTATAGTCAGGGTTGTCCCCTTCTCGAATTTGAGCAACTTTGACAGGTGAAGAATATTTCATCGATCAACATTATATTTTCATGCACGATAAAATCTGCTAAGCAATGTGGCCCACGAATTCTCTGCGTCGGTGTATAAGTCATATAGGTCGTCGGGCCTTAGAAAAGAGCGAGTGGGTGGGCGACGCACCGAGGTCGGAAGCGAATAGGATTTGCCCATGGGGTTTACGAATCGAATAAATTAATTAGGGATTAGGGATAGGGATAGGCCGGTGGGATTCTTTTATTTTTTTGGTTTCGGGCTAAATATAATTAGGGCTTTGGGTTTTAATATATATAAGAAAAAAATTGGAGTCGGTCGGTCGTTCGAAATCATATTGTTACCATAAATAAAATTACCATAGACTCAATGCATATGTTAAGTGAGTGAGTATAGTTTTCATCAAATCCGTGTTTTGTAAATAATTTTTCTAAAAAAACACAAAACACATGTTAGGTCGAAACTGGAGCGTCTCCAGTTGCATCTGGAGACAAGAAGATTTGTCCAGAAATATATGAAGTCCAGTGGCCAGTGTACAGTTGATGCCACTGGAGCTTCTCTCCAGTCGAGATCTGACCAGAACTGAAGACATTTCAGTTGAAGTCGAAGACAACAATTGGAAGGAAGAAAACATCCATGGCAGCGAAACCCAGTGGGTGTTTTACCCAGATCGAAGACTGGAGCATTCTCCAGTGTAAAGTACTTACAAGTTTTACACTGATTACGAGGAAGACCTTTTGACTTTATATGCTATTATCCGGACAATATCCATTGTCTGTGATTAAAGTACAAAAGCATGTAAAGTAGGTTGGATAAAGTGACTTTATGTCTTACTTTATCTAGCATTTTCAAGGAATTAAATGATATTCTTTAAATGTTCTCAACCATATTTGTACGGCAAAGTTGATATCCCAATGTCAACCTTTGCCTATAAATAGAGGCATTTGCACATACAAGAATTTACTTTGCAAACCTGCATATTCAGACTTTGGATATTCTTGGTGAACTTGTGCAATATTCTCTCAATCGCTAAAAGGAACATTTCACAACTTTAAGTGTTTGTTAGTACTAAGATATTAAAACAGAATTGTAACATTTTTTGATCGATATGTCACTTTTTATTAAATTGACACGTGTGTTTTAAATTTATATAATAATCCTACTTTTTAAATACCATAATTTAATTAAATTAATAATTAATTAATATATAATTAATTAATTAATATTAATCTATATATTAATTAATTAATTTATATTTATTGTTACCATAACTATTTTCATCATCTATTTTTATTTATGTTAAAAATTTATAAATTTTTATAAAATATAAAGTTAAAATACTTATTTATTCTAATTAAAATATGTTAATTTAATTAATAATAATAACAATATATCCACGTTTCGAACTTATAATTATCTACTAACCTATAAAAACATGGTTGGAAATTTTAAAACGACATGAATGTTTACTATCATGATATTAGATTAATTATTACCGATATGAGAAGTAATATTGAAACTTAATCATTATCTTTATGAAAAATGCCTCTCACTTTTGGAATACTATTGGAAAGACGCATACGAGGTATCATGATTAAATATTAGTTTCTTTACGTAAAACCAATCTTACGATATGTATATAAATAAGCCGTACATCATAAAGGTACTAGTATTAGTTCAGTTATATATGGTTAATTTGGGTTGAACATATATGATCAATAAAATCAGCTATAATATGTAGAATGTGTTTTACCTCATATGGGTCAAAGGAGTTGAAATTTGCCCAAAGTCTATTTCTAAAGCATACATACTCTTAAAACGTTTTATTAAAGATTTACATTATAATTGTAATTGTATTTTTTTTAACCATAATTAAACATTTGTATAAGATTGTAAATATTGAGAAAAGTTTTTTGCGGGTCAAACCAGCCCATCATGTTTTTTTATTATTGTCCACAAAAGACCCGTTCGAGACATTACCCTCTCTGGTTGTTTTTTTTTTTTGAAAAGTAACTTTTATTCACAAAATACCAAACACCCACCAAACCGTGGGGTGGCAACACATAATTACAAGGCTATACTATATACATATTTCAAAACGATTCCAACTATCCAGGCTAATCCTACAACCTTTAGATCTATTTTTGAACCAAAGGTAACTAGTCGCCTTTATCTCTTGAAATACTTTGTCCGCATTCGCCTCCTCATTGTTAAATCTTCTATTGTTCCTTGCGCGCCAAAGGCACCAACATGTTGCAAAAACAATGCCCTTGAATATCTTCTTTGTGTTCCTCCCTAGTCCCAGGTGTTCTTCAATATCGAAAAGGTCTTTGATCGAGAAGAAAAATAGTGGTTTAACTTTGCACCACACACCAATCCTATACCAGACGGAACTCGCTAAGTCACAGGCGCAAAGAATGTGCTCCAAGGTTTCTTCAGTAGTGTTGCATAGTACACAATCGACACTATCAAACACTACATTCCTGTTCTTGAGGGCTGTCATGGTTGGTAAACGATCCATAGAGACCCTCCACATGAAAATGAAACAGTCTTTGGTAATCCACTTCGGCCAATCAAAAATAAAGCGGTCGCTATAAACTTCTCCCTTCCTGAGAAACCTTTTTACTGCCTTAACTGAGAAGAACATCTCTTTTCCCCCTGTCCATCTCCATCTATCAGGAGCATTCTTTAAAACGGTCCCCGCCAGCATGTTTGTGAGACCTGCCATTCCAGCACTTCCTCGGTGGATGTCGGTGCTTTAGACCAGTTTCACTTCATTACAGCATTCCCATCATCACAACAGATACGGTCCTTAACCCAACACTTTTTGTATTTCTCCAGTTTGAAAAGAGAAGGAAAACGGTCTTTTAGTGTGACGTTACAAGCCCAAACGTCAATCCAGAACCTAATTGTCGTACCATTCCCAACCTCACCTTTAAATAATTGATTCAGACTCGTCCCTTGTACCTTGACTTTACCAATTTCGTTTACAATCGACTTCCAAACTCCCGTCACAGCCCGGCTAACAGGCCGTGGCTCCCAACATCTCTTCGTGTTATGTATAGCGTCAATAACCCTCCTCCATAAGGCCTTTTCTTCGTTCCGGTATCTCCATAGTCATTTAGATAATAAGGCCATGTTCGAGTCCTTTAATTTACTTAAGCCCAGCCCATCGACACTGACAGGAGAAGCAACCCTATCCCATGCCACCCAATGTATCTTCTTTATCTCGTTAGAGCCGCCCCAAATGAATCTTCTGATTATAGCCTCTAAACCATTAATTACCTTTTCAGGGACTTTGAACAAAGAAAAATAGTAAGTTGGAAGACTTTCTAAGACGGCTCTGGCCAATACAATTCTCCCCGCTAAGGAAAGACAGCTCGACTTCCAAACAGCAAGCCTAGCCTCGAAAATATTGAATATGAAGTTCCAATTTACAATTCTGTTCATGTTACCCCCAATTTTGAGTCCCAAGTGGTCAACAGGAAACAATCCTTCTTTACATCTAATACCTTGGGCCAAAGTTTTAACATCACAATCCTCCACCCCCACCCCAAATAAAAAAGATTTGTTGAAATTAATTTTTAGCCCAGAGCATAAATAAAAACTTCTCAATAAACGAATAACCTGTTTGATGTTCTCAACTGACCAATCACCCAAGAAAGAGACGTCGTCAGCATAAAGCAAATGAGAAATTTCAGGGCCATGATTTGGAAGGCTAATCCCCTTAATAGCACCACTGTCACAAGCATTCTTCGTCATGCACGTAAGTCCTTCCATCACAATTAGAAATAAGAAAGGAGATAAAGGATCTCCCTGTCTCATGCCCTTATGGCATTGGAACTCAAATGTGGGTGAGCCATTAACCAAAACTGATGCCCGGGCAGAAGACAAAATGCCATAAATCCATCTTTGCCATCGGTCGGGAAAACCCATTCTAGCCATGATATCAAGTAGGAATCCCCAGTTGACATTGTCAAAAGCTTTATTAAAATCTACCTTAAAGACGAAAGCTTTCATTTTCTCCTTCTTTAACCACGATATAATCTCGTTCAGAATCAAGGGCCCATCTAAGATTAATCTTTCACTTAGGAAGGCACTTTGAGAATCTGAAATTACAGATTTTAAAACCTTTTTCAGCCGGAGAGCGAGGACTTTCGAGATGACTTTACTAATGATCCCGACCAAGGTTATAGGCCTGTAGTCATCAAGGCTGACCGGGTCTCTGACCTTGGGGATCAAAGTGATAAAAGAAGATCCGCATCCTCTGCTTATGACCCCTGTGTCAAAAAAATTGTGGAGAACCTTCGTAAAATCAGCTTCTAACCTTCCCCAAAACCTCTTGATAAAGCGAAAATTAAACCCGTCAGGTCCAGGTGCCTTATCGTCACCACATGAGAAAACCGCCTCCTTAATCTCACTGGTCGAGAATTTGGCAATTAAATCCTCTGCCTCTTTTCCGCTCAGCTTACAGTACGGATCACAACCCAATTTGGGTCGAACAACCCAGTCTTCTTTGAACTTATCTCTAAAGAAAGCAAAAATCTGCCTCTTGATTATCGACGGTTTAGTCACCCAATTCCCGTCCACCATCATACCTGGAATTCCGTTTTTTCTCTTCCTATTGTTTATAAGTCCATGAAAGAATTTGGAATTTTCGTTACCGTCTACCGCCCATCTGCACCTAGATCGTTGTTTAAGATCATTCACTTTATTCCTTTCAAAGGCCGTTATAGCGCTAAGACATTCTAATCTTATCCATCTTTCTTCCTCAGTAAGTTCCTCCTCCTCCATTTTAGAGTTTAATTCCTCCAATTCCATCTTACACAAGTCTAATTCTTCTTCCTCCTTTTTCTTTTTCTCATCACGCCAAGTTCGAATACAATCTCTCAACTATCTGAATTTTAGCATTAAAATAACGTCTGGTGGGCCCACTCCATTAAAGGAGTCGAAAGCTTTATGGACCATCTCCTCGAAATCACTTCTATCTAACCACGAGTTAAAGAATCTAAATGGTTTGGGCCCAAAATTCCTATCGACCAAGGTAAGGAGGATCGGGTTGTGATCCGACCTTAGTCTGGGTAACGATCTAAAAAATGCTCCTGGCCACAAGTCAGCCACATCTCTTCCAACCAACAGTTTGTCAATCTTGCTTAGTTTCTTTCCACTTCCATCTTCCATTAAGAACGTAAAGTTACTTCCTTTCATCTCGTACTCGTGTAAATCAGCAGAGTCAATGAAAGAATTGAAATCACGAGCCCCCCCCCCCCCCCCCCCCCCCCCCCCCCCCCCCCCCCCCCCCCCCCCCCCCCCCCCCCCCCCCCCCCCCCCCCCCCCCCCCCCCCCCCCCCCCCCCCCCCCCCCCCCCCCCCCCCCCCCCCCCCCCCCCCCCCCCCCCCCCCCCCCCCCCCCCCCCCCCCCCCCCCCCCCCCCCCCCCCCCCCCCCCCCCCCCCCCCCCCCCCCCCCCCCCCCCCCCCCCCCCCCCCCCCCCCCCCCCCCCCCCCCCCCCCCCCCCCCCCCCCCCCCCCCCCCCCCCCCCCCCCCCCCCCCCCCCCCCCCCCCCCCCCCCCCCCCCCCCCCCCCCCCCCCCCCCCCCCCCCCCCCCCCCCCCCCCCCCCCCCCCCCCCCCCCCCCCCCCCCCCCCCCCCCCCCCCCCCCCCCCCCCCCCCCCCCCCCCCCCCCCCCCCCCCCCCCCCCCCCCCCCCCCCCCCCCCCCCCCCCCCCCCCCCCCCCCCCCCCCCCCCCCCCCCCCCCCCCCCCCCCCCCCCCCCCCCCCCCCCCCCCCCCCCCCCCCCCCCCCCCCCCCCCCCCCCCCCCCCCCCCCCCCCCCCCCCCCCCCCCCCCCCCCCCCCCCCCCCCCCCCCCCCCCCCCCCCCCCCCCCCCCCCCCCCCCCCCCCCCCCCCCCCCCCCCCCCCCCCCCCCCCCCCCCCCCCCCCCCCCCCCCCCCCCCCCCCCCCCCCCCCCCCCCCCCCCCCCCCCCCCCCCCCCCCCCCCCCCCCCCCCCCCCCCCCCCCCCCCCCCCCCCCCCCCCCCCCCCCCCCCCCCCCCCCCCCCCCCCCCCCCCCCCCCCCCCCCCCCCCCCCCCCCCCCCCCCCCCCCCCCCCCCCCCCCCCCCCCCCCCCCCCCCCCCCCCCCCCCCCCCCCCCCCCCCCCCCCCCCCCCCCCCCCCCCCCCCCCCCCCCCCCCCCCCCCCCCCCCCCCCCCCCCCCCCCCCCCCCCCCCCCCCCCCCCCCCCCCCCCCCCCCCCCCCCCCCCCCCCCCCCCCCCCCCCCCCCCCCCCCCCCCCCCCCCCCCCCCCCCCCCCCCCCCCCCCCCCCCCCCCCCCCCCCCCCCCCCCCCCCCCCCCCCCCCCCCCCCCCCCCCCCCCCCCCCCCCCCCCCCCCCCCCCCCCCCCCCCCCCCCCCCCCCCCCCCCCCCCCCCCCCCCCCCCCCCCCCCCCCCCCCCCCCCCCCCCCCCCCCCCCCCCCCCCCCCCCCCCCCCCCCCCCCCCCCCCCCCCCCCCCCCCCCCCCCCCCCCCCCCCCCCCCCCAGCAGCCCCCCCGATATTCCATTAGACTCAACCCAATCATAATCAAAACTAGAATTCCCCCAATAATGGCCAATCAGTTTCCTCTCGATCTCGACACATTGTGTCTCTTGGATCGCTAGGAAAGACACTTTCTCGTTGTTTCTAATCCATTTTATCCATTCCGACTTCCCCACCCCTTTAATCCCTCTAATATTTATTGATAATAAATTCATTTATGGACTGCGTTCATACCTTCTTCTTCGATCGCCCTTTTGATTCTTTCTGCTGCTCCTTTTAGATCAACTCCCGAATCATCTCCCATAACAATAGTTTTTTGAATCTCTGTTTCCATCTCTATATCTGGGGTAAAATTGTTCTGCTCTTCTTCTTCTCTCTCTATAGGTGTGATAAGAGCATTCACACCCACTGAAGAAGAAATATCTTGATTAGGAATAAGTTCAGTCAACGTTCCTGTTTTTGTTTGTGTCACTCGTAGGCTCAATGTGCTCAATCTGGGCTTCCATTGGATCAGTAGAGACATCTGATGCTTCCTTTGTAGTTGGGCTCATAAGCCCATCAAAAAAAGTAGTATCATATCCTTTAACAGTCCCCTTAGTCAACAAAAAATTCCGATCTTTCAAGCAATCTATCTTACAAAAAACGGTGGGATCCCATATGTTCAGCAGCCCCCCCGATATTCCATCTCAACCCCCCCCCCCCCCCCCCCCCCCCCCCCCCCAGCAGCCCCCTCGATCTTCCATTAGACTCAACTCAATCATAATCGAAACTAGAATCCCCCAATAATGGCCAATCAGTTTCCTATCGATCTCGACACATTGTGTCTCTTGGATCGCTAGGAAAGACACTTTCTCGTTGTTTCTAATCCCTTTTATCCATTCCGACTTCCCCACCCCTTTAATCCCTCTAATATTTATTGATAATAAATTCATTTATGGACTGCGTTCATACCTTCTTCTTCGATCGCCCTTTTGATTCTTTCTTCTGCTCCTTTTAGATCAACTCCCGAATCATCTCCCATAACAATAGTTTTTTGAATCTCTGTTTCCATCTCTATATCTGGGGTAAAATTGTTCTGCTCTTCTTCTTCTCTCTCTATAGGTGTGATAAGAGCATTCACACCCACTGAAGAAGAAATATCTTGATTAGGAATAAGTTCAGTCAACGTTCCTGTTTTTGTTTGTGTCTCACTCGTAGGCTCAATGTGCTCAATCTGGGCTTCCATTGGATCAGTAGAGACATCTGATGCTTCCTTTGTAGTTGGGCTCATAAGCCCATCAAAAAAATCCATATCCGAGGATCTGGCCCCACCCCTTTAATCCCTCTAATATTTATTGATAATAAATTCATTTATGGACTGCGTTCATACCTTCTTCTTCGATCGCCCTTTTGATTCTTTCTTCTGCTCCTTTTAGATCAACTCCCGAATCATCTCCCATAACAATAGTTTTTTGAATCTCTGTTTCCATCTCTATATCTGGGGTAAAATTGTTCTGCTCTTCTTCTTCTCTCTCTATAGGTGTGATAAGAGCATTCACACCCACTGAAGAAGAAATATCTTGATTAGGAATAAGTTCAGTCAACGTTCCTGTTTTTGTTTGTGTCTCACTCGTAGGCTCAATGTGCTCAATCTGGGCTTCCATTGGATCAGTAGAGACATCTGATGCTTCCTTTGTAGTTGGGCTCATAAGCCCATCAAAAAAATCCATATCCGAGGATCTGGCACGTTTCCTTCGCCATGCATTGAATGTGGAGCACGCTTCGCCACTTCCCCATGCACGAGCCCTTCGTTTCCGTCCCTAGGTTTTTGCCATTCACCTTCTTCCATGTCGCCTGAAGGTTCGCCGGAGGTATCATCAGCCACCTTGTCGTCCGGTAAAGAAGCACCGAGCCTTCCACATGGAGGGCACCAATCGATGGTCTTCTCCACGATCCATACCCTAAACTTTTTCTTTCTCCACTTTAACGAAACAATATCTTTCACCTCCTTCCCGTCTCCTACTAGCAAACCGACACATTCAACTGACCGATTGTCATCTAAATGTGTCCTATATTTGCATGTTTAAATCCATGAATATTTAATATATTCTAAATGTCCATTGTCGATTAACTATATGGGAATATAGTTAAACTAAGACAAATGTGAGAGATTGGTTGAAATATTTTAGGGAATATTTAGAGATGGTCTGCCAAACTCACATGGTATTCAAAGAGGTGAATATCGTACTTACCCCACTTAACGAATTGTCATTTTATGGATCGGCGTCATTAAGTGAAATTCGTGAAATGGTTGCTTTATTTATCCTTAGACTTGAGATACAAGCAGGTTATGCATGTGTGGATTGCATTTTCTAGATATAGTTCTAACTGTCCTGAACAAGGTAGTAATAAAGGGCTATTTTCAGAAATGTAGTGAAACGATATGACTAACACGTGTAGTCAATATAGGATTTGTTCCTTCAATTTGCAACTGAAGTATGATACCATTTGGGTCCCTCATTAATTAATTAAGATGTTTGTATGCGCATACCCAAATGAACTCAAGAGGCGGTCTTGACTAATTTGGTAATCTTGATTAATTGTAGAAATGAGAAACATAATCGTTAAATTATGAAATGACATTGATCCATATTCATAATTAACAAGGGTATCTGAAACAAAGGGATATTAAAGACTAAATCATTTCAAATGATAATTTAAGAAACTATCCTTAAATTTTTTCGGGAGCATTGGCGTGTTGCTAGACGCTAACCAATGTTATTGCCTTTATGATAACATGCTCAAGTGGGAGCTGTTGGTATGTGATCACGTTATAATAAACGCATGTCCGGAAATAATTTAAGCCTACGGGGTCACACGAAATGACACGGTAACTCTATACTATTAATTAGTATATTAAAGTAATATATTAATTAATATAATCACGAAATAATTAGAGTTGTTTCCTAATTCCACAAGGGGCCGAAAATTCTAGAGGCCTTAAGGCCTTAGGATTGCTTGTCCACCAAGGTAAAAACCCTTACATATTAGCCTATAAATACAAGGCTAATTCCAAGGGTTTTTCATACAATTACACAATACAATTAGTTGTAGGTTTTCTCTCCTCTTCTCTCTTTGGTTCGACGGGTATAAGCAACAAAAAGGGGTTTTCGGTTTTGCTTAGGGTTTCGAATAAAGGGTTATTAAACAAGGGGTTGTTCGATCGTGATTTGGGTACTAGCATACGGTATAAGGGGTGTATAGTGTGCGATCGTAGAGGGGTTTTACTTTAAACCCTAATTCATAATAATAACATTATTATTATATATATTGGAAGCTTTGCATAAGGTACACATCTCAATTCTATTCTTTGTTAATTAATTTGATTACATATTCGATTCTTCCGTTGCGCATACTCGTGATTATTTGTATGATTTATATGCTTATATTCTAACAATTTTTTCCTTATCTTAAATTGTCTTTGCTTTCTTTGTGTTTTTCCATCTTTATTGTGATTTTTGTTTTCATCAACAGTTAGCACAATGAACCAATTGAATGCGGTTTTTCACATGACTCAAAATGAAGATTTCAATATAATATCTCAAGCTGCTATTGTGAACAATTTCGATGTTGATAATGCTTTAAAAGATGAAATTAATATGGATGATGTGTTTGAAGAAGATGAAATTGAAGATGAAAGTAAAGCACAAGAACATCGAGATGAAATAAAAAAAAAAAAAAAAAAAAAAAAAAAAAAAAAAAAAAAAAAAAAAAAAAAAAAAAAAAAAAAAAAAAAAAAAAAAAAAAAAAAAAAAAAAAAAAAAAAAAAAAAAAAAAAAAAAAAAAAAAAAAAAAAAAAAAAAAAAAAAAAAAAAAAAAAAAAAAAAAAAAAAAAAAAAAAAAAAAAAAAAAAAAAAAAAAAAAAAAAAAAAAAAAAAAAAAAAAAAAAAAAAAAAAAAAAAAAAAAAAAAAAAAAAAAAAAAAAAAAAAAAAAAAAAAAAAAAAAAAAAAAAAAAAAAAAAAAAAAAAAAAAAAAAAAAAAAAAAAAAAAAAAAAAAAAAAAAAAAAAAAAAAAAAAAAAAAAAAAAAAAAAAAAAAAAAAAAAAAAAAAAAAAAAAAAAAAAAAAAAAAAAAAAAAAAAAAAAAAAAAAAAAAAAAAAAAAAAAAAAAAAAAAAAAAAAAAAAAAAAAAAAAAAAAAAAAAAAAAAAAAAAAAAAAAAAAAAAAAAAAAAAAAAAAAAAAAAAAAAAAAAAAAAAAAAAAAAAAAAAAAAAAAAAAAAAAAAAAAAAAAAAAAAAAAAAAAAAAAAAAAAAAAAAAAAAAAAAAAAAAAAAAAAAAAAAAAAAAAAAAAAAAAAAAAAAAAAAAAAAAAAAAAAAAAAAAAAAAAAAAAAAAAAAAAAAAAAAAAAAAAAAAAAAAAAAAAAAAAAAAAAAAAAAAAAAAAAAAAAAAAAAAAAAAAAAAAAAAAAAAAAAAAAAAAAAAAAAAAAAAAAAAAAAAAAAAAAAAAAAAAAAAAAAAAAAAAAAAAAAAAAAAAAAAAAAAAAAAAAAAAAAAAAAAAAAAAAAAAAAAAAAAAAAAAAAAAAAAAAAAAAAAAAAAAAAAAAAAAAAAAAAAAAAAAAAAAAAAAAAAAAAAAAAAAAAAAAAAAAAAAAAAAAAAAAAAAAAAAAAAAAAAAAAAAAAAAAAAAAAAAAAAAAAAAAAAAAAAAAAAAAAAAAAAAAAAAAAAAAAAAAAAAAAAAAAAAAAAAAAAAAAAAAAAAAAAAAAAAAAAAAAAAAAAAAAAAAAAAAAAAAAAAAAAAAAAAAAAAAAAAAAAAAAAAAAAAAAAAAAAAAAAAAAAAAAAAAAAAAAAAAAAAAAAAAAAAAAAAAAAAAAAAAAAAAAAAAAAAAAAAAAAAAAAAAAAAAAAAAAAAAAAAAAAAAAAAAAAAAAAAAAAAAAAAAAAAAAAAAAAAAAAAAAAAAAAAAAAAAAAAAAAAAAAAAAAAAAAAAAAAAAAAAAAAAAAAAAAAAAAAAAAAAAAAAAAAAAAAAAAAAAAAAAAAAAAAAAAAAAAAAAAAAAAAAAAAAAAAAAAAAAAAAAAAAAAAAAAAAAAAAAAAAAAAAAAAAAAAAAAAAAAAAAAAAAAAAAAAAAAAAAAAAAAAAAAAAAAAAAAAAAAAAAAAAAAAAAAAAAAAAAAAAAAAAAAAAAAAAAAAAAAAAAAAAAAAAAAAAAAAAAAAAAAAAAAAAAAAAAAAAAAAAAAAAAAAAAAAAAAAAAAAAAAAAAAAAAAAAAAAAAAAAAAAAAAAAAAAAAAAAAAAAAAAAAAAAAAAAAAAAAAAAAAAAAAAAAAAAAAAAAAAAAAAAAAAAAAAAAAAAAAAAAAAAAAAAAAAAAAAAAAAAAAAAAAAAAAAAAAAAAAAAAAAAAAAAAAAAAAAAAAAAAAAAAAAAAAAAAAAAAAAAAAAAAAAAAAAAAAAAAAAAAAAAAAAAAAAAAAAAAAAAAAAAAAAAAAAAAAAAAAAAAAAAAAAAAAAAAAAAAAAATTACAAAAAAAAATTACAAAAAAAATATAACATTAAAGTATTATAAAAATAATGTTTAAAAAAATAAAAAATGAGAATACCAGAACGGTAATACCGAAAATACCGGAAATAGTTGCACCGGAGTACCCTCCGATACCGGTATTACGAGTAATACTACATGTATTTAAAACATTGTATGTACGTGTTTGCATTTGAAAGTGATTGACCAGATCCTCAAATGTAGGTATATAGGTTTTTGTTTTGTTTGGATTAAATTGTCGTAATTTTTGTTGTTTTTTGTTTTTCTGGATTTGTTAACGGCGAGGATGAAAAATGCAAAAACGACAAACCACAGGGACGATTTTTGCACTTAACTCTATAAAAAGACGAAAATGCCCCTCACGTGACTTGCATGTGAGGGGGTTAACGGCAAAGTTATAACGGCAGGGACGAAATGCAAACCACGAGGATGATTTTAGTCAAAAGTTAACGGCGAGGATGAAAAATGCTTATTCAAAAAACCACAGGGACGAAAAAAGTACTTTGGCCCTTTTCAAATTATGCATGCATTAGTTTTGGACACTCAGTCTCATTAGTAAGTATTTATATGTGGATTTAGTTTTAGCCTTTTATATATCTACAAATAAGTTCCATGCTTTATAACTACTCTATTTGTGTTATTATTGTTTGATCCGAACCGAATGACATGAATATAATACCCAAAATATAGTGATAGAAAAAAATCCTAGGCCCCTCCAATAAAAATTTTAAGATCCGTTGCAAGTTGATAACGGTTGATTGAAATCATATTCTGAGAGTAAAAATATTTTTGCTCTTGAGATGGAAAAAGATCAATAACAAGGAAGAATTGATTAGATCTTCTTGAGTTGGGAAAAGATTCTTTCATATTCTGCATTTCGATTGAAGTGTTTTTGTTGGCACTTGATACATATTAACAGTTAGTTAAAAAAGTGGATCGAGATCCTCTAAAGTTAAAACCCAACTTTATTGGTAAAGTTGGTATCTTGACCATTGGATGAAAATCAAAGGCCAAGATTCAAAAATCATATTTGAATCTTGACCCTTGATTTTAATCCAAAGGTCAAGATGTACTCAACTTTACCTCTAAAGTTGAAACCAACTTTAGAGGATCTCCATCCAAAAATTTTGGTGATGATAGTCACATCTCAAGTGCATATACATGAGAGGACCAATGCTATATTTTTGTTGTTGTAGTGTTGTAATATGGTTTTTGTAAGGGCTTTTCGGTTCTAAAGGTACTGAAGTTGCACTTTTTTACTTTAGGAGGAACCATTCTTTATTTTCGTATATTGTAGGTTATGTTTTGTAAAACACCGTTTATTATGGGTATTAAAATTACCAGATAGTTGTTTTAGGCCACGTAAGGCGGTTTTTGACTTTTTGACTTGCCACATTGGCTTATCTTCTCCAATATGATGCGCCATGTTTTCAAAACCCCAAAACTTCATCACCTGCACCACCACATTCTCACACCATTCTTTTTCTACTCAACTAACACATTATTCCAACAATGCAGCTCACTATCCCATGTCAAAATTCTTCACCAACACTTAACTGTAAATGGCCATTTACACCCATCTTCTATATACATACAAAAACTTATAAGTCTATACATTACATATAACTCTCCATCACACGCTATTTCTCTTTTATCCCGCCTGCAGCCGCCTTCCGATCAATCCTCGTCCGTTGTTTATTACTGGAACAAGCTAATTCGGCGTTCAGTTCATCTCGGTTTGCTCGAAAACTCGCTTGATGTTTATTTTTATATGTATTTACTTAATTGGAAACCTGATGGTTATACATTTCCTTATGTTGTGGTTCTTGGGTATGTTGATAATGTTTTTGTTTGTAACGCGATTATTGCGATGTATGGTCGGTGTGGCGAGTTGGGTTTTGCGCGTAAGGTGTTTGATGAAATGTTTGTTAAAGATGTCGTGTCGTGGAATTCTGTTGTGGCTGCTTGTGTGCAGTGTGGGGATTTGAGAAATGCGGTTGGGATGTTTTGTAAGATGACGGGGTTTGAAGACGAGGGAAATGGGAATCGGGTTTGTGCTGATGCTGTAAGCCTTGTTAATATTCTTCCGGTGTTGGCTTCAGGTCGTGCGTCTATGAAAGGAAAAGAAAAATCAGTGAAGTAATACAAATTCATACCATCTAATAATACAAGTATACAACCAATTCAATGAATTGTTGTCCACAAAAAAAAAAAAAAAAAAAAAAAAAAAAAAAAAAAAAAAAAAAAAAAAAAACAAATAAAATAAAGCACTTACTAAAAAAAAAAAAAAAAAAAAAAAAAAAAAAAAAAAAAAAAAAAAAAAAAAAAAAAAAAAAAAAAAAAAAAAAAAAAAAAAAAAAAAAAAAAAAAAAAAAAAAAAAAAAAAAAAAAAAAAAAAAAAAAAAAAAAAAAAAAAAAAAAAAAAAAAAAAAAAAAAAAAAAAAAAAAAAAAAAAAAAAAAAAAAAAAAAAAAAAAAAAAAAAAAAAAAAAAAAAAAAAAAAAAAAAAAAAAAAAAAAAAAAAAAAAAAAAAAAAAAAAAAAAAAAAAAAGAAAAAAAAAAAAAAAAAAAAAAAAAAAAAAAAAAAAAAAAAAAAAAAAAAAAAAAAAAAAAAAAAAATCAGTGAAGTAGTACAAATTCATACCATCTATCTAATAATAATACAAGTATACAATCAATCAATTATGCCGTTCCACAAAAAAAACAAAAAAAAAAAACAGAATTAAAAAAAAACTAATAGAAAATAAAAATAAAAATACAAATAAAATAAAGCACTTACTAAAACAAAAAAAAAAAAAAAAAAAAAAAAAAAAAAAAAAAAAAAAAAAAAAAAAAAAAAAAAAAAAAAAAAAAAAAAAAAAAAAAAAAAAAAAAAAAAAAAAAAAAAAAAAAAAAAAAAGAAAAAAAAAAAAAAAAAAAAAAAAAAAAAAAAAAAAAAAAAAAAAAAAAAAAAAAAAAAAAAAAAAATCAGTGAAGTAGTACAAATTCATACCATCTATCTAATAATAATACAAGTATACAACAATCAATTTGCGTTCAAAAAAAAAAAAAAAAAACAAGTATACAATCAATTCAATGAATTGCTGTCGATGCCTTATTATTAAAGAATGTAAAATACACGTGTACAAGTTTAATAATTCACTTACTTAACTGAAAAAAGGTCTGCACCATGTTTTTCAAGGATATATGTATTTTGTGTATAAGAAAACTTACAACTCAATTTTTTTCCATTGGTTCGGAGTTCCATAGGGTATGCATTTGCATACCCTGTTCACCCTTTCTTATAATAATCACTACATTGAAACCGGTTTTGGGAGAAACTGGTTCTAAACTGGACAGTTTTGGTCAACATAATCAAAAACTGATTTTGACTAAACCCAAAACCGGATATGGTTTTGGTCCCTACAATATATGCATTTTGTCACGATATATCCCAAGTTATACGAAAAAATAGAATGGTTCCTCTAATAGTAAAAAAGTGTAAGTTGAGTACCTTTAGAAACGAATATGGTTTTTGTAATGTTGTACTTGTGTGACCAATGTTATAATTTGGGTATTTGTATTGAAGCTATACCCAATGAAAAAATGGGGAGAGTGCTAATGAAGTGCCAAAGGATATTTTTTGTTAATTTTGTATTTAATGTTTAATAAGATTTTAACTGGTAAATAAGTTTTTCTATTATACTAGTTTCGAAAAAAAAAACTCAACTATCCCCGTCTTCACTGGTAGTAAAAAGTGACCCATTTCAAATCTACCACCCCCGGTTAAAAGTTAACTCATGCATTATTCTGGCAGGAAATTTTGAAAGCTGCAAACTGGCGAGCCACTACTTTATATGTTACTGTTTTTGTTTTCATAATTTTCTTAAAAGCATTAACAAATAAGAAAAGATACCCTACATCATATATACGATATACATAAAGAGTAAAGCTAAATCAGTGAAGTAGTACAAATTCATACCATCTAATAATACAAGTATACAACCAATTCAATGAATTGTTGTCAATCACTTAAAAAAAAAAAAAAAAAAAAAAACAAGTATACAATCAATTCAATGAATTGCTGTCGATGCCTTATTATTAAAGAATGTAAAATACACGTGTACAAGTTTAATAATTCACTTACTTAACTGAAAAAAGGTCTGCACCATGTTTTTCAAGGATATATGTATTTTTTATATAAGAAAACTTAAACTCAATTTTTTCCATTGGTTCGGAGGTCCATACCTGTTGTCCATGTGCTTCTTCCCCTTCATTCATTTACGAGAGGTATACATGGCATTCCCACACCTTGTAATTTGACATGTTTTGACATAAATTGGAATGATTTTATTTGGACGGTGTATCATGCCAATTTTTGACATAGTGGCATAAACACCCTTCACCCTTTCAAAAAACTTATAATAATCACTACATTGAAACCGGTTTTGGGAGAAACTGGTTCTAAACTGGACAGTTTTGGTCAACATAATCAAAAACTGATTTTGACTAAACCCAAAACGTTTTGAAATCGGTTTTGGTCCAAAAGTTGACCAGTTTTTTACGGTGTTTTCACTATATGTAAACGGTAAAACACCAGAAACACCGGCGCTTTTTCCAAAGACCGAAACCGGTTTGGGAGAAACCGGTTTTTTTGGGTTCGGTTTTTGGTTTTCCGAAACCGGTTCTCCCAGAACCGTTTTTTATTGGCATGTCTACTGTCAACCGATAAAATATCATTCATACCCATCTAAAGGAAAGCTGTTTTTGGATGAAGCTTTGCTCATATTTTACTCCTATTCTATGGGGTGCTTCAGAAATTAGTTCATCTCTAAAGCTATAAAACTAGTTCATGATGCCAGAAAACTCTGCAAATCCTTGCTCATTCATTACTCATCTTGAAATAGAATTTTACCAGTTTCTACAGCAAATTATACTTGAGTCAAACTACTACTACCTGAAAAGTCATCGAAGCCACAAGCCTACACCCTGTGACCATATAGTTTATCTGACAGGTCTTGGAGACCATTGAAAAGGTTGATCATTATGACGGGGAGACACATTCGGACACCTTGAAACCGAGAAGTTCCTCATTGGCGGGCCTCTTAAGCCCACACCATTTCTACTTGTCTGGTTCGTGCTGGCCCGTTCACCCTGTAAATGCAGCGCCTGGAAATATGGAGATGAACAAGCCATATCTTTAAGGTTTACGAGCGGTTGAAGAACTTCATAAACCTCGCTCATTAGGGGTCTAGCTTTCGGGTCACGGTTAAGACAAAGAGTAGCCAATTGAGCAGCCTTTTGTGCGCCTTTTACTGAGAATCGGCCTTCAAGTAAGGGGTCGATTAATTGATACAATCTTCGTCTCTCACCTAGATATGGTCTCGCCCATTCTACAAGATTCTGTTCCTCTTTAGGTCGGGTTTTGTCGATTGATCTCCTCCCAGTTATCATCTCAAGTAGCACCACTCCAAAACTATACACATCACTCTTAGATGTCAAGTGCCCTGAAAATCATTAGATATGTTAGATATAGATGGAGACACAAATTCGCTTCTATTTTATCTCTAGTGGTCAAATGGGGAAAACTAGAAATGAAAATTTTAATCTGACAACTTAAAGAGGCAAGTTCGGGTCAACATATAGAAGAGAGATTAGCCAAAAGGGAAATGGGTCAAATGGGTTCAAAAGTCGCCTAAAGTTTACTTTCAATGCATACATGATACTTCTTAAATTGCTTAAGTTCAAAAATAAGATTATGTGGCGATAAGTTTTTTCCAAGTAAAATGAAATTAAGCATCTGAGCCAAGCGGTTTCTACCCCGTTACGGAACATGCCCACTTTGCAACTCAAAGTAAAATGAAAAGATTGCCAAATACTGACTAATAAACAGGTCAAATGGGTACAAAGGACAAAATGCACAAATAAGTGTAGGCAGGCCAATCCAAAGTATCACGCATCACCTACACTAGAGTTTACCCATTTTGACCAGTTACCTTCCCTGTCTATTCTGCCACCTCTATAATAACTAATAAGTTCAGAAAACAAATGTAATTCTGTTAGCATAATTGATGCCGATTGCGTAAATGAATATACCTGTCATCACGTACTCGGGTGCAGCATAGCCATGAGTACCCATCACACGAGTAGAAACGTGTGTATTATCCCCTTCTGGGCCATCTTTAGCAAGTCCAAAATCAGACAGCCTGGCGTTGTAATCCTGAAGAAAGAATGATATCAAGTACGATAGGAGTTATAATGTTGTAGATCAGTATCATGAATATAAAGGTCAAAAGCTACGAACCAGATCTAGTAATATATTTGAAGTCTTAAAGTCTCGATAAATCACAGGTCTTTCAGTTTCCTCATGAAGAAAAGCAAGACCCTTTGCAGCACCGAGAGCAATTTTTATTCTAGTCGCCCAAGGTAGTGGCAAGGACCCTGTAAACATGGTTCTTGTTCCATCAACTTTGAACTCTCAATCAAACATTGAAATACTCGATTGATTTCAGGGCAAATTGCAATACATCAAGGTACTTTCATTTCAGTTTTCTAACTTTAGCCATTAGTTTAATGGCAAATTTCAACAAATGGAAAGACACTTTCACTTTATTTCTAACTTGGTCACTGAAAATCGTAACCAAACCATCTAGATTTGAAAACTTTTGTAAAAATCATTCGAACACACGTGCATTTTAGTAATGATTTACGAAGTACACTGACCAAATTAAAACTGAAACGCAAGTATGTAGCTATTTTATTGCAATCTTCCCTTCTTTATTTGTAAGTTAATTATAGGAACATCTTGATACAAAAAAAAGAAGCATTCAGGAATATTTTGAACAAATTCATCCTATTAAATGCACCCGATTGGATATATGATACAATTTCAAGGATGGGATGAAAGATTTGCGTACTTCTAAAAAGATGATTTTCAAGACTTCCTCGAGGCATGAACTCATAGACAAGCAATCTTTGGTCATCCTCAATGCAGTAACCAATCAACTTAACCAAATTAGGATGCAAGAGATCACCAAGAAAATTAACTTCAGCCTGCCACAATGTCAACATTAAGAAACCCTATCAACACAAAAAACACATAGAACAACGATTTACGAGAAGCCCAAAAATAAAAGCAGTCCATACAAGCCATTCTTTGTGACCCTGAGCTCCATCATGATTGAGGGTCTTGACCGCAACAGATAGACCAGTGCCAGGTTTTACGGGCGTAGTACCATTCTCGTTAATCCATCCTTTAAAAACGCAACCAAAGCCACCCTCACCAAGGAGACTCTCCTGTCTAAAGCACCTGGTCGCCGACTTAAGTTCATTGAAACTGAATTTTCGAAGCTGTGATGAAATTTTTAGCTCGTCTATCACATTTGGTGTAGACGTGGTGCTTTCCCCATTGCTAGTGGTTGCAGATGAAGCAGTTGCAACAACAGGTTGGTCTAAAATAGTCTCATTTGTAGATTTACTTTCCGCTGGTTCAGTTGCTTGACACAAAATTAGGGGACAGAATTAGGCATTAAAACTCATACATTGGATTATCTTAATGAATCCTATTGTCATCTGTTAATTCAGTTATGGTTCTTTGGCAAAATATGTATCCTGATTCTGATTATTTATAGTCAAATTAAAAATGTTTGGAGAGACAGGCATATAAGAAAACCAAGTATTAAGAAAAATGTAATAATCTAAGTATCTATAAGTTTAATTATCTAATCTTCACACTACATGTGGCCACAATCACTTGGAAAAAGCACATACAAAATGTTATCAAAAGCATGAAGTAATCACTGCATTTCCAGCGACGCCAAAAATTTCATATATATAACTCATTTTTCCTCTAAGGCGGCTCAATAGATAAAGTAGGTTTCTACATTTGAAATCTAAGGCGATCCCATATCCATTATTCACCATCACTACATGATCATTAGGTCAAGTTGGAAAGTTGGCTTATTATTCTACTATCTTCATAGCTTAGTAGCATGACCTTATCAAACACTTTCTACTTACATTGAAATTTCACAGTTTGCAAAGGATCCAACATGCCTAGGTTATCCTTTTTCTAACCATGTAAACAATTTACGTCACCAATCTTCAACAATTTTACGTATATAACTATTTTAAACATTAACATATAATCAATAATCATATTGAAAACAGTTTAGTTAACCATAGCAACACATGAGCATGCACTTAAGTTTAACCATTGAAATGATCAATTTTTTTTCTTCAAAATGGAAATCAATGAATGCCAGATACAGTTGACATACAGAAATGAGATAACATCACAAGAAATTGCAGCAAATATATTTTTAAATCTACTTCATTAGAGCAATTTTAATAAAGAGTCACTGTCATAAGAACTTTCACTTTTATTTGGAAAAATAAAACATTTACTTAACATTTACCATTTAAAGAATGACAACTTTATTTCAAAACAGAAACCATTGAATGCATAAGATTGACATACGCAAATGGGATACTATTACAATGAAAATGGATTCAGATAAATGCACAAAGGAATTAACTTGAATACAAATTTACCACTCTAAGAACCTACACCATATTTTACTATTTAAAAAAAATATATACTCCAATGAGTATAACCACACAAAAAAAATGACACAAAAAGGACTTGATCACAAAAGTGGAGCTAGAATAGAGATTAAAAAAAAAGTAAATCATCAAAGTGGGCAAAAGCAAAATGGTTAAAAGATTTACCATATGGGAGGCTACTAATACAATTAGTACTCTCAACTTTAGACCTTGTGGATATACATCTTCCCAAGAACCTGAACTTAATCCAACACCCTGTTACTTCAATCTCATCTTCTTTTTTCTTATTATCCTCTATTTTATCTACATTCAAATTTCCTATTTTTTTAGAATCAATGCCTATTCCTAACCCCATAATTTTTCTTCAAAAGACAAAATATCCACTAAAAAACACTATTAGTCAAAAAAAGATTCCACAAGTCAAACAGAATCACAAAAAGCAAGTTTCTTGAAAAAGACCCAAAAGGCATTTCACTATCAAGATTGAGCTTTTTTCAAAACCATGAAAAGGGTGTACACTAAATGTAAAAAATAATGATACCCAGATGAGAATTTGGGTTAAAAAGTTGTAAAAATAACCAAATGAATGTGACCCGGATCAAGAAAATGACATGCAAAAGATTTTCAAGAAAATGTAAAGTAGTAGCATATTCTTGATAAAGACATGATCAAACTATGACATTATTATTATTCTTATTATTATGTTATATAGACGTAGATATATACATAATGTGTAAGTATATATGTAGGAAAGAGTGTGATTAAACTTTTTTTTTTAAAAGAAAAGAAATAAAGGAGTAAGACAAGGGCAGTTATCGAGGGCCAACCAATAAAATCAAGATGAGAATTTATGTGTGAGAGGGGAAACGTGCGTTTCGTGTTTAGAAAGGGGGAGGTTAAAGGAATGGATAATGTGGCCAGTGGGTAAACAAATGTAAAGAAAATTACAGTATTACGGACAAAAGACTACCACCTACATACAAATATGGAAAGTATATATTTGGTGTCATCTTAATATGAGTATTTATGAAAAATGATTAATCTTCGTAAATCATCCTAAAAATCATCCTAAAACTTTCAAATCATGACAAATGCATTGCACTAACTCTCTTTTCTAATCTTAACTCTTAATTTTGACACATGTCATGATCTAGGAGGATTTTTAAGAGGTTTAATTAGGAAGAAAATCATTTTCCATATTATATACTATATTAAGACAATGTAATTTGAATATGATGGAATTCGAAGGAATCCAATTCCTTTTTCTTACGAACAAAACAAGTCATGGAATGGAATCTGAATTTCATTATGTCAACCAAACATGATATGAAATGAAATTCAGATTCCAATTCCATCAAATTCCAACGAATTCTGTGAACCAAACACCTCATAAGTTTTTAATTATTTATTAATTTAACTATTGACACCTAATGTAACACCCGACATTTAAAAATATGGGTTTTCAAAAACTTTCACCTAACGGTGTCAAAATTGCGGAAGAAATCTTTAAACGTTCAAAACCGATAAAAACTATTCGGTTTCTGCATTTATTGGTGTTACATGCAATACCATCAAATAGTTTAAAATGAAAACCCAACGGTTGCCCAACATAAAACAACCGTTCAACAATACTACATAAATTCGACATCAAGTACGAAGTGTAAATGAATGTCTAAAGAGACAATCGACTATGGGTAGCTAAGTTCTCCTGCATGCATCTACCCAACTCACACTCTTCCTGCATCAACTAGTCCTTCAAGCTAAACCTGAGGGAACAACCACATTTAAGAAACAAGTGTTAGCTAACGAATTAGCTAAGTAAGATAACACTATGTTATTAAAGCATTTGTCCAATTAAAACAATCTTCATTATTAGACAAGTTTATTCAGGCACAACACACATCACACGTTCACACATAACTGCATATCAACTTCATATCAATTAGGGTGAATCCCTAAATGTGCCTATCCTTCATTTTATTCCCACATTATCACACGTATCTTCATTTACTGCATATAAGTGTGCCTTGCATCACACCCGACTAGATGATCAACCAAATGGCTACTCATCATACGTCGTTAAGGAATGGCAAGCCAATCCCGGAGTAATCCGTATATGGTGGTTGGTCAAACCCCTCGTATTACTCGCCCTGAATTAGAATGACCATGTTGCAAGGAGCCACTCAAGCAACAACTACGTCAACGCACTCGTCCGGCTAAGACTAGTACGGGTTAAGCTTGACACTTTCCCTGCATTATACTTACGAGCTCGGTTTCTCACATATAGTTTAGGTAACACACATTCCTAAAGCGACACACACATATAGTCTAGGTAACACACATTCCTAGACAATCACACACTTTATCTTCATTATGTTTAGATCCTTAAACGTGCAAGTGACATGGCAACCTACTAAGTCTAGTGAGCTAGGTGTACAAGCCATGTAAGCATGCATATATTACACATCAACTTCATTTCTACATTTCATGCATAATGAGATACTTCATAATACTACATAAACTGCATAACAATAAACTACATTAAACAATCCTTCATTTCACTACATTAGGGACTGCATTTCAGGTCTCATGGTCAACTACATAACCCATAATACCTCCCGTGTAACCCCATATGCCCACATGCAATATAAAGATACCAAATGGAAGTATTTATGATTTGAAACCAGTTTTTCGTTGAATCCCCCAGCGTGTCAAGTAGTGTATCTTACCTTGGTACGGCTTACCAACAAATGATAACGCAAGTTACCGAGCTTTGCAAGTATTCCCGACTACCTAACAATCAACATAGGACCAATTAACGAGTATAACGAGACTAAACCGACCTACAGTCTATATACGTGCCACATACCCCTTTACTTACCATCATTTCAGGTAATAGTCTCATTTTGACTATTACCCTAGGTATTTGTCTCTTTACGGCTATTCTCAAATTTTGTCCATTTTTAGACTATTACCCGAGGTATTAGTCTCTTTTGGTCTGTTTTTCCAAAAACGGGTTTTACACCAGAAAAAGACTCTTTTAAAACCTAATTGATGATTTGACACCATCAATTGCTCCATGAACGAATTGTTAGCAAAATGGATCATTAGGTCACATTAAACAACCATTCCTAACATCAAAACTCGATCAATTAACCACAATTGATTTCCAACAACCCAAACCCTTCTCCAAACCCTAAGACCTGAATTAAATCCATTCATTTTATGACCAATCAAATGCAATAAACTTCCCCATCAAACAACATATGATTTTCTTCATAAAAACAAACGTTATTACGACATCGATTGATCCTCCAATGACCTAAACCACTTCTTAATAATCCATACAATTGAAAAGATAATAAATCTACATTACAATACCTTTTCTACCTGTAAATCACAAATAGGATGCAAAACTCTTGACAAAACACACTCGAATCACACGTTGGAAGGCTTTTCGGCTTGCAATTAGATGGAAGAATGCTATGGGGCGGCTAGGGCTTGTTTAGGAGGAAGAAAATCTGCAATTGACAACCTAATGACACCCCCTAACTCCCTAAACCCGTTTTTGACTTAACCCCTATGTCAAAACTAGCCCCTAAGCTTCCTAATGCTTCATTATTGGCCACAAACTACTTTATTGACCATATACATCATTAATCCTTCATTAAATGTCACCACATGGACATTAATCTTCATATTACACACATTTATACTACATTAACATTTAGGCTTTCAAGCCTCACGCATAACACACATTAACTACACATATGCATAAAATCTAAAATAGACTTAACGACACACACGATATTGACTTAACGACATTAGTCAACTAGTAAAGAAAAGTTTGGGATGTTACACCTAATATATCTATAATACATTTAATATAATTATTTACAACATACATCTCTCAACCTTTGATATAACTACGCTACCCTCATTTACATCAATTACTTTTACGTTAATAACAACACCGCTACCGCTGCCGCATTACGCGAGCACCCCTCTAGTAAGTTAAAAGGATACACAATTAAAGAACTAAATTTAAAACTAGCACGGTACCTGCGCAATGCGGCGGTAGTCATGGCGGCGACGCTGTGGTGGTGGGGGCGAATGTTGGTGGTGGAGGCGGCGTCGAGTGTTGTAGATAATTGATGTAAAAGTAATTGATGTAAAGGGTTAATGAGATATTTTAAAAAATAAAGGACTGATTGTGTAACTTAAGCATTAAAGGTATTTTAGACAATTTCCCCTATATAACTTTCAACATGGGGGCTATTTCTTTTATAATATAGTATAGATAACATTAACTTGAAGAATGAACATGTCAAAAAACTCTTGAATTACATTTATGCGTATATTTGAATATACTAATCGTATCTGTGCAAATGTATAAATTAGAGGAGATAATTCTTAGGCCATCTCCAATGCATATTTTCAAATGGTTTAACTAACTTTTAAAAAATTTGTAGAATATATTTTCCTATGGTTATATTAACTTTTAAGGTATCAAATAGTTTAAAAAAAGTCATGAAATACATCGATTAGCCTGTGAATATTCGAGTCTAAATAAGATTTCACCTTTTTCCGATTTTTCTCACAAAACCAATGGACAATGATAATTAATAGTGTAATGGTGTAGAAACATGCGTCCAATTATTATATACTAATTCAATGGGATGTTAATAGTAACTCGCTCACGTGGTGAGTTACTATTCGTCCATGTTATAACCCGCACCATTATTCGGATTTTGTCAAATCGCACCCCGTTCGGGTTTTCTAATACGAGTTACTTCTTGGTTTTTTCATATGTTTTTCCTTTCGGGATTTCAAATAATGAAATAATTATATTGAAAATGTTTATTCTTTTTTTTGTAATAATATTCAGATTTTACCACATTGAATCCCTTTCAGGTTTAAAATTATGGGTTACTTCTTGGTTTCTTACATATTTTTTTTTCTCTTTTGGGTTTTCAAATAGTATGTCAAAACTATTTTTTTTGTGGTATTGCATTTGAATAAATATCTATTTCATATGTCAAAGATTAACAAACATATATAGCGACACATCATCAATAACAAAACATAATCGTTTCCAGATTTCCAAACAATATATCAAAAATTGTTAAATTTTTGTGGTGTTGTCTTTCAATAAGTATATATTTTATATGTCAACGTTTTTAGCAAATATAAATCATCAATAACAAAACTTGGGATAACCTTTCACTTGGATACGATCTAAATTCCACATTCAAGAAAGAACCAGACCAGGCCAACCAAGAGATAGGATCAGATGAAGGTAATCGAATTAATTGAAACCGCGCAACGCGTAGACTGGAACTATTATGGTTTTGCCTTTAAACAAATATATATTTAATATGATAAACTTTTAAACAAACTTATCCATGACAGAATGTTTGTTAATTCAACGCAAGTACATTAAATAGCACAATCGTTTAAACACAATAATTGATACCCCGCAACGCGGGGCCAAAAATTTTCTAGTTTTTAATATGGAAATAAGTGATAATAATCTTATGACTTCAAATATTGTTTGAATGTATATATATGATGATAACAGAGAAGTTAGGCGACCTTAAATATGTCACCCGTTATTAATACGATGATAGCACCAGTGGAGGCCTAGAGGAAGACAAATCCGATTTCCGGACAAAACATATTATTAACTAGGTTTTTGGTCCGTACGTTACACGAGCTAACATACATTATTAACGAAAAACTCAATATAAAAAAAACCTTTCATTGAAAAATGAACATATTGTAAAATTCAAGTAAAATGTCAACAAAACACAGTAATAAACATTATTACAAGAAAAAAATTATAAATATCAGGGTGGACGGAGTGTTTCGGCTTCCCACTCCTTCCCACTTTTTTCATCTCTCCTCATCCCCCTCCCCACAAGCAAGTTATACTTCACCATTCTCTCTCACTTTTTTATATATTAAATTTGTTTGTGAGGTTACACACTTCTATGTGTTTACATACACCCTAATAACTTTTTTTTAGATAATCAATCTTTTTTTATATAACATGTAATAACTTGAATCAGATGGTAACAAATACGACAACTATAGAATAAACAATAAAAAGAAGCACCAACAACTATCATCTTGATTATCTACACATAATAACATATTTTGCTAAATAATGTTGGAATGGTATAGGCGGGATATGGGTATTATGAGTGGACTCTCTAGACGGACCCAATTAAGACAATGTATTCATCGAATTTGCTCACTCATTATTAATAAAAACTTAATGATATTTATAATATTAATGAATTTTATCAACAACCCTTGTTGATACACGAGGGTTAAATCTAGTTATAAAATTAAACTTAAAGTCATTTAATATAATTAGACCGAATATATATTATGTGTTAAAAAATATACAAAAATCTCAATGGATCAAGAAGTTTGTGCTTCATATTAAAAGCTGGAGGTTGTGGGTTCTAATCCTATTATGACTTTTTAATTTGCTACCGTTTTTTTTTTCTTTCTAAATGTCACAAAGTTTTGGTTTGGTGAGAAACATTCTTTATCTTCTTTCCCTAAGCCACTTTCGCATCTAACTTCTCCAATACACACACACACACACACACATATATATATATATAGTAGGAACACCAAAAATTATAGAAACCTTTAAAAACCTTTTTGCATACATATACTCATAGCACTATTCATGCACGTATGCTAATTGAATCATTTATTAAATCATTTATCAATTACTATAGGAGTAATTCTTTACACATGTTCATTTACTATCTATGTACATTTGATCACTAGCTATCTCATGCAACATTTATTTATAAAATATTTGCATATATATGTTCAACTTGCATACATAATTCTTAACACTATTCATACACGTATGCTCATAAATCCATATCTCCACATAATTGTATAACGAATGAAGATTCATGTCTCCACATAATTATAAAATCCCAAATTGGACTTAAATAACTCAAAAAACAATTATCATGTCAAGAATAATATTGGTTGTGCTTGATTTAAAAGGTTCATAAAAGATCATGTAATTTTTGTGGTTCCTAACCTAACTTTTCGATATATGTGTATATATATATGAAATTAACTAACTTATACATCATTAATGGACATTAATGAGTAAATATCTTTTAATATACTAAAAGACAGTTGCTCTAATAATTTATTAACCAATTACAGCTCTCGATTTTCTAAAAGTTGACTTTTGTTTTCAAATTTAACTTTAATTTACACTTTCTTGTTTTCATTACAAATTTACCTTTTAACAATAATTTCAATATAATAAATAAATAATAAAGCTAATATATATTCAATAAAATAATAACTAATATATATCTTAATAGTACATTATCATATTAATAAAAAATTAATTAATTAGAAACAAATAAATGAAATATAATGTATATATATTACGATTTCAAAATAATTGCATTATTATCTTTTTTGAAGTTTTTTTAATTATTGTAGACACATATAAGACTAACAAAGCATGTAAAAATATAATTTTTATATAACACATATAACATTATCATATTTTAATTGAAATATTTAAGATATGCTTCATCTAAAAATAAGATATTATTTTTAGTGTAAAATAAAAATGTAATACATCATGTGTAACAATAAAACAAATAAAATGATAGTGACCTATTATGATTTTTAAATATTCAAATATCTCTAAGTATTTCACAATCTACAACTTTGATGGACATACTATGATTTTTATATTCAAATATCGCTAAGCATGTCACAGTAAACAACTACGATAAACATATTTTTAAAAAATATTTCAATATAAAACACAAAGTTTAAATATATAGAACAATATTTATTACTAAAAATAGTAATATAAATTTTAAATCATAATAAATTAACATTTAAATATCTAATATTGATAACGTCGTAGCATCATGTCTTGGACACAGGGACTAAAATCTAAATATTTATAAATCTCTAATTAAATTTTGAGAAACCGAAAGTAAAAACATATTGACAAAGAGATTATGCTTATATTCAAATTCTATTATAACTTTGCATTAGTCATTACTAAAATATATGCGGCACATTGATTTGGGTGGACTTCATGAAATCTTTATATATGATATATATTAATGGTATATCAATTTTTAGATCGAATTATGTCACACGTGAGTTCGTAGCTCAAATGGCATGCATGTTTTAGTTGAAGCTAAGCACCCGTGTTCGATCTTTTGGTATTTAAATTTTTAATATTTGTTAAGGGATGTTAAGTATAATGTTACCGGATGAACTTTCGGGAATTCATCCAACTTTTCATGTGTCTCATCTTAGAAAATGCCTTGCCGATGAGTCTTCTTATGTACCATTGAACGAAATTGAGGTTGACAACAAGTTGAATTATATTGAAGAGCCGATTGCCATAGTAGAAGAAGAGCTTAGAAGAGTGCAAAATAAGACGGTGAGGACTTATAAGATTTTGTGGAAGCATGGTAAGATGTCCGATTGTACGTGGGAGTCCGAGCATGATGTTCTAGTTTACTATCCGTCTTTGCATATGGCTTGGATCACGAGGTCGTGATCCGTTCCAAGTGGGGGAGAGTTGTAACACCCCAAAGTTTTAAGGTAAAGAAATTAACCCCTTTTTATAGTTTTGACATTAAATTAATTTCCTAGTATTTTATTTTTGGTTATGGGGTTAATTTAGTTGGAACTTTAGCGGATAGTGGGTATTTTATAAGCAAAAGATGAAATGGGGCGTGGCAGCTCAATAGAGTGCCAGCCATCTTCTAGTTTTGTGTCACCATTCCACCCCTAACTAACACTTCTTCTTCTTGAAACTTCATGCAATTCCATCCCATTCTTTCACAACCAAAGCAATTTCTCTCTAATTTAAGAACAATAATAATCACCACAAAATAGTCTTCATTCAAGAAATTAAAGCTAGGGTTTGTGTGGAAGTGGTGGTGGTGGCCGATTTTCATAGAGAAAAGAAGGGAAGAAGAATTTCCAAATTAAAGTCTTGAATTAGCTTATTATTATTGAGGTATTGATTTCCCCTAACTTAGCTTTTATCTTTCAAGTGGAATTAGGGTTCATGGAGTGAACCAATTTGGGGGTTTGTGATAGAAATTGAATTATGTTAATTTTTCCCCCCAATTCCTTAGATAACCTAGTTTGTCATTGAGTTATGTGTTGAGTTTGATTATGAAATTGATAAGCTAATGTGATAATTTTGGTTTATGAGAAAAGTTGAGTTTTACTAGTTTCTTTGAAATGATGATTATGGTAGATTGAGCTACCTAGTAATATTGTTGAAAGTAAAAGAGACTCAATGACAAATGGGTTGGGTTTTGGGTTTAGAAAGGTTAGTGAATGAGAATGGCTAGGTTGAGCTAGTCATGATTGTGAATATAAGCTTATGCACTTTTATGTCATGATTATAGGTTGAAGCTTGTTGCGTATTATCGTTTTAGCTTTGTTGTTCTTATTGCTGAGGAGGTGAGTATATTTGCATACCTTTATGTTTACGTTGGGTCAATTGACCACATCATGTTGAAGTTGTTTATCCATGTGTGGAAAGACCACCATGTTGAAGTTAGTTTATCCATGTGTGGTAATTGATTCGGTGTCAGGCCCATTTGGGGCATAGTATTGTTGAGGCCTAAGAACCTCCGGGGCCTAAGAATCCCGATAGTTGTTTTGAGAAGAGGCCTAAGAACCTCCGGGGCCTAAGAATCCCGATAGTCTCATTGGTTAGCTTATATGGATCCATATATGTTGTTTAGTGTGCAAGGTGAGCATGTAAATGTGGCATGACGGTGTCATAGGTTACATGTAAAAGTCCTTGTACTTTGCCCTCCTTCGTATTCGTAAATATATGCAAGTATATTCACTAAGCCTTTGCTTATATTTTAGTTGTTTACCTTTTTATAGGAAGTTCCAGAAGAAGGAACTAGTGATTGATTGAAGTTGATGTGTTAGACGATAAGATTTTGAAGGACTTGAAGGTATTTAGGTCATTCTTGGAAGAATGGAAATCTTTTGGAACAGAAGCTTAGAATTCCCACCTCATATGGCTCTTGGTACAATTGGGTTTGAAAGTCATATTTTGGTTAAAATTCTGTTTATGTCAAGTGTAAAGCTTTTGAAAAACTTGTAAAGTTGCAAATTGGGCGAAAATGGTGTCAAAGTGGGTAAATGACCCATTGATGGTGTGTATGAGATTTGAACAAGAAAATGTTGTAATTATGTTTTAAAATGTGTCTTTATATCAGTTAGAATTATTAAAATGTGTTTGAAATGTTGGTCATGATATTGCAAGAGTTGGAGTTTGTTCTAAGTGTCAAACATTTTTGGAGTTGCTGAATTTTGAACAGGTCTGAGACCAGTGGGATCCCACTGCGGCGCAGTGGGAGGGTCTCAACCCCACTGCGGCGCAGTGGGAGACTTTTGTCTCGCAGGTCAGAAAGATTCCACTGCGGCGCAGTGGGAGTGTGTCAGACCCACTGCGGCGCAGTGGGTACCTGCTGAAAAAATAAAAAATAAAAAAAAATGTTACACTTTTGGTTTAATCGAGTCTAGTCCTTTCAAGTTGGTATCAGAGCCGAGGTTTAAGGGATTTAGGTATTCCCTTGTGTAGAGAGTGCCTAGACTTAAACCTTAGTTGAGACTCGACCTTAGGTAACAGAAATTTTATATGGGACCGAAAGAGTGTTTAATGATGTTAGCTTATAAACTTGCTAGTATTAAAGCACAATAAGAAGCCGGCCTTATTGTGGTTGAAATACTAACAAATTTATAAACTAACGGCATCAAACCTTGGGACGGTTTAGTATAAAGTTATAAGTTTTGACTTTTAGTTAGTAGAGAGAGATAGGTTGCGTGTTTTAAACAGTTTATCTACTCTTACTATAGTATGGCTGATCAACATCACGAAGAAGACGAAATCGATAGAAGAAATGAGGAGGAAGTTATCTTTCCTGAAGGTAGCATGGATATCTCCGATCAAATAGGGAGAGCATTGGAAAAGTATACTCCTCTTTTACTAAAGAGGTTGAATCAAACATTAGAAGGAGCTGTGAACGATCATCTTGCTCAAATGATTAGAGAAGAGGTTGCGGTCAATGTGCAACGGGAGTTTGAGAAAAGAGATGCCAAGGATAAAGGTAAAAAGACCGAAGATGAAAGGGAGGTGGAAGTAACAGGGGAGAAGGTCTATAAGAAGAAGTTCACTTTTCGAGACTTTGAAGTGTGTCACCCACCGGAGTATCACGGTGATCGTGATCCCATCGTTTGTACACGATGGATATCTGAGATTGAAGGGGCGTTCCGCACTAGTCAATGCCCCTCACACTTGAAGGTCATCTTTGCGGTGGGTATGCTAAGGAACAGTGGGAAGAGATGGTGGGATGGTTTGTTGGCAATAAAGAAGGAAGCTTTAGATCATGTCGAATGGCCCGAATTCAAGACTATGTTCTTTAAAGAGTTTAGGTCGGAAGCTGAAGTGACCAAGTTGAGAAGTGAATTTCTCAACGACTGCCAAGGCAACATGAGTTTGAACGAATTCCGAGCCCAATTCTTGGACAAGGCTCAATTTTGTCCGGAATTTCTCGAGAATGATCAATTGCTCAAAGAACAATTTTACTTGAAGCTGAAAAAGAGTCTACGAGAGAAGATTAGCCTACGCCAAATGGAGTCTTTTTCCATGTTGGCGGATGTGGCTAGGGATCATGAGATTGAACAATCTAGGGTAGACGAAAGTGATTTAAAAAGGAAGCATGAAGATGTGAATTCTCCCAACAAACGGTTTAGACAAGAGGGCAGTTCCGGCAACCACTCAATTAAAAAGAATGTTCCTTTTTGCCGACAATGCAAGAGGAACCATTCGGGAATGTGTAAAGCGGCGGAGAAGGGTTGCTATACTTGTGGGAAACCGGGGCACACAAGCCGGGAGTGCAAATCAAAGCCTCAGAAACCTATCATATGTTTTAAATGCTTTGAGGAAGGTCATATGAGGAGTTCATGCCCTAAGTTGACGGAAGGGGAAAGACATGAAGAAAGAAGAAGGGAGGCGGAAAGGAAGAATGCCCAAACTCATGGGAATCAACGAGGAAGATCCTTCCAACTAACTGTGGAGCAGGCAAGGAACACCGATGATGTTATTACAGGTACATTTCTTGTATATAATGTGCCTATGCGAATTCTCTTTGATTCGGGGGTGAATAGATCATTTGTTGCAATTAGAGTAATTCACGTTATTCCCGTGTCCAAGTCATGTCTAGAAAATACTTTGCAAGTTGAAGTTGGTAATGGTAGGATGGAATTAGTGAAAGATGTGTATAGAGGGTGTGAGATCAAAATTTCTTCGGAACTCTTTCAAGCCAATTTAATTCCTTTTCCGATGGGAGAGTTTGATATAATCTTGGGTATGGATTGGTTGAGCTCATGTAACGCTAAGATCGCGTGTGATGAAAAGGCAATATATTTAAAGACCTCAAAGGTGAAGATTTGGTAGTTTATGGTGATAGGAAGGAGCGTTCTATATCCGTTTGTACCTTTGCTCGTGCCAAACGCTATATGTCTCATGGATGTCATGTTTACCTTGCCCACATTGTTAATGTTGAAAAGAAACCTTTATCTATTGAAGACATTCCAATCGTTAGTGAATTTGCCGATGTTTTTCCCGAAGACTTGCCGGGTATCCCCCCTGAACGGCAAGTTGAGTTTTCAATTGATCTTATTCTGGGGGCTAACCCCATTGCTAAAGCTCCTTACCGTTTGGCTCCAACGGAAATGCAAGAGATGATGAAGCAATTACAAGAATTACTTGATAAAGGTTTTATTCGACCTAGTAACTCTCCTTGGGGTGCACCGGTACTTTTCGTTAAGAAGAAGGATGGAAGCATGCGTATGTGTATCGACTATCGTGAGCTCAACAAAGTCACCGTAAAGAACAAGTATCCTTTGCCTAGAATCGACGACTTATTCGATCAACTTCAAGGAGCATCATATTTCTCTAAAATAGATCTTCGTTCGGGTTACCATCAACTCAAAGTACGTGATGAAGATATTCCTAAAACCGCCTTCCGTACTCGTTATGGTCATTTTGAGTTTGTTGTCATGCCTTTTGGTCTCACGAATGCTCCCGCGGCTTTCATGGATCTCATGAACCGTGTTTGTCGCCCTATGCTTGATAAGTCCGTGATCGTTTTCATTGATGATATTCTTATTTATTCCAAAAGTTCAACCGATCACGAAGTTCATTTAAGGGAGGTGATGGAAACGTTACGTAAGGAGAAACTCTATGCCAAATTCTCCAAATGTGAGTTTTGGTTAAGAGAAGTGCAATTTCTTGGTCACGTTGTTAATAGTGAAGGAATTATGGTGGATCCGGCTAAGATTAATGCAGTGATGAAGTGGGAGCAACCTAAGAATCCGTTGGAGATTAGGAGTTTCCTTGGTCTAGCGGGCTATTACCGTCGTTTCATTCAAGACTTCTCTAAAATAGCTTCCCCATTGACCAAGTTAACTCGCAAAAATATCAAGTTTGAATGGAAAAGCGAACAAGAGATGGCCTTTCAACAACTTCGAGAAAGGCTAAGTCAAGCACCGGTTCTTGCTTTACCGGATGGACTTGAAGATATGGTGGTGTATTGTGATGCATCATCTAATGGCCTAGGTTGTGTTCTTATGCAACGAGGTAAAGTCATTGCCTACGCTTCAAGGCAATTGAAAGAGCATAAAAAACGGTATCCTACTCATGATTTGGAGTTAGCGGCGGTGGTTTTTGCTTTAAAAATTTGGCGCCATTACCTTTATGGAGTCAAGTTTATCATTTATTCCGATCATAAAAGCCTCAAGTACTTCTTTGAGCAAAGAGATCTCAACAATCGCCAACGAAGATGGCTAGATCTTTTGAAAGATTATGATTGCGAGATTTTGTATCATCCCGGGAAGGCTAATGTGGTAGCGGACGCCTTGAGTCGGAAGAGTTCTCATCATGCCTTAGTCGTTTCTCCCCTTTGGGTTTTGATCACTAATGACTTCTTTGATCAAATTAGAGAAGCTCAAGAAAAGGCTTTGCAACGAGATCCTAAGAAAGAAAGGATTCAAGGTCAAATCCAATATTTTACCAAGGATTCTCGTGGCCTTACCGTACGATTTGGGAGAATTTGGATTCCTTTCTCTTGTGAGTTGAAACAAGTTTTACTTGATGAAGCTCACAAATCCAAATATTCTATTCACCCCGGTGCTACAAAGATGTATCATGACTTGAAAGTAGAATATTGGTGGCCCGGAATGAAGTGGGATGTGGTGAAATATGTCGAAAAGTGTTTGACTTGTGCACAAGTAAAAGCGGAGCATCAAAAGCCTTATGGTATGTTGCAACCGTTGGAAATCCCCAAATGGAAGTGGGAAGAGATCACCATGGATTTCATCACAAAATTGCCCAAGACCCCTAGAAATCAATTTGATACAATATGGGTAATAGTTGATAGATTAACCAAGAGTGCCTTGTTTCTTCCTATTCGTGAGGCATCATCATCTGAAGTGTTGGCAAAGATCTACGTAAAAGTGGTTGTAGCTAGACATGGAGTTCCCATCTCCATTGTTTCGGATAGAGACACTCAATTCACTTCTCACTTTTGGCGGAAATTTCATGAAGATATGGGTACCAAGCTCAAGCTTAGCACCGCCTATCACCCACAAACGGATGGTCAAAGTAAGAGAACCATTCAAACGCTTGAAGACATGCTTCGGGCATGTATAATCGATTTTGGAGGCACTTGGGATCTTCACTTGCCTTTGGTAGAATTCTCCTACAACAATAGCTACCATTCTAGTATTCAAATGCCGCCGTATGAAATGTTGTATGGAAGGAAGTGTCGATCTCCAATTTGTTGGGGAGAAGTAGGTCAAAGAGAAATAGGTGGCACGGAAGTAGTGTTAAAAACCATCGAAAAGATAGATGTGATCAAAGAGAGATTAAAAGCGGCTCAAGATCGGCAAAAGTCTTATGCGGATAAAAGGAGAAGACCGATTGAGTTTCATGTGGGCGATCGTGTTTTGTTGAAAGTCTCCCCATGGAAAGGTGTTCTACGGTTTAGAAAGCGTGGAAAGCTAAGTCCTCGTTTCATTGGCCCGTTTAAAATTTTGGCCAAGGTTGGCAAGGTTGCTTACCGATTGGAGTTACCGGATGAACTTTCGGGAATTCATCCAACTTTTCATGTGTCTCATCTTAGAAAATGCCTTGCCGATGAGTCTTCTTATGTACCATTGAACGAAATTGAGGTTGACAACAAGTTGAATTATATTGAAGAGCCGATTGCCATAGTAGAAGAAGAGCTTAGAAGAGTGCAAAATAAGACGGTGAGGACTTATAAGATTTTGTGGAAGCATGGTAAGATGTCCGATTGTACGTGGGAGTCCGAGCATGATGTTCTAGTTTACTATCCGTCTTTGCATATGGCTTGGATCACGAGGTCGTGATCCGTTCCAAGTGGGGGAGAGTTGTAACACCCCAAAGTTTTAAGGTAAAAGAAATTAACCCCTTTTTATAGTTTTGACATTAAATTAATTTCCTAGTATTTTATTTTTGGTTATGGGGTTAATTTAGTTGGAACTTTAGCGGATAGTGGGTATTTTATAAGCAAAAGATGAAATGGGGCGTGGCAGCTCAATAGAGTGCCAGCCATCTTCTAGTTTTGTGTCACCATTCCACCCCTAACTAACACTTCTTCTTCTTGAAACTTCATGCAATTCCATCCCATTCTTTCACAACCAAAGCAATTTCTCTCTAGTTTAAGAACAATAATAATCACCACAAAATAGTCTTCATTCAAGAAATTAAAGCTAGGGTTTGTGTGGAAGTGGTGGTGGTGGCCAATTTTCATAGAGAAAAGAAGGGAAGAAGAATTTCCAAATTAAAGTCTTGAATTAGCTTATTATTATTGAGGTATTGATTTCCCCTAACTTAGCTTTTATCTTTCAAGTGGAATTAGGGTTCATGGAGTGAACCAATTTGGGGGTTTGTGATAGAAATTGAATTATGTTAATTTTCCCCCCAATTCCTTAGATAACCTAGTTTGTCATTGAGTTATGTGTTGAGTTTGATTATGAAATTGATAAGCTAATGTGATAATTTTGGTTTATGAGAAAAGTTGAGTTTTACTAGTTTCTTTGAAATGATGATTATGGTAGATTGAGCTACCTAGTAATATTGTTGAAAGTAAAAGAGACTCAATGACAAATGGGTTGGGTTTTGGGTTTAGAAAGGTTAGTGAATGAGAATGGCTAGGTTGAGCTAGTCATGATTGTGAATATAAGCTTATGCACTTTTATGTCATGATTATAGGTTGAAGCTTGTTGCGTATTATCGTTTTAGCTTTGTTGTTCTTATTGCTGAGGAGGTGAGTATATTTGCATACCTTTATGTTTACGTTGGGTCAATTGACCACATCATGTTGAAGTTGTTTATCCATGTGTGGAAAGACCACCATGTTGAAGTTGTTTATCCATGTGTGGAAAGACCACCATGTTGAAGTTAGTTTATCCATGTGTGGTAATTGATTCGGCGTCAGGCCCATTTGGGGCATAGTATTGTTGAGGCCTAAGAACCTCCGGGGCCTAAGAATCCCGATAGTTGTTTTGAGAAGAGGCCTAAGAACCTCCGGGGCCTAAGAATCCCGATAGTCTCATTGGTTAGCTTATATGGATCCATATATGTTGTTTAGTGTGCAAGGTGAGCATGTAAATGTGGCATGACGGTGTCATAGGTTACATGTAAAAGTCCTTGTACTTTGCCCTCCTTCGTATTCGTAAATATATGCAAGTATATTCACTAAGCCTTTGCTTATATTTTAGTTGTTTACCTTTTTATAGGAAGTTCCGGAAGAAGGAACTAGTGATTGATTGAAGTTGATGTGTTAGACGATAAGATTTTGAAGGACTTGAAGGTATTTAGGTCATTCTTGGAAGAATGGCAATCTTTTGGAACAGAAGCTTAGAATTCCCACCTCATATGGCTCTTGGTACAATTGGGTTTGAAAGTCATATTTTGGTTAAAATTCTGTTTATGTCAAGTGTAAAGCTTTTGGAAAACTTGTAAAGTTGCAAATTGGGCGAAAATGGTGTCAAAGTGGGTAAATGACCCATTGATGGTGTGTATGAGATTTGAACAAGAAAATGTTGTAATTATGTTTTAAAATGTGTCTTTATATCAGTTAGAATTATTAAAATGTGTTTGAAATGTTGGTCATGATATTGCAAGAGTTGGAGTTTGTTCTAAGTGTCAAACATTTTTGGAGTTGCTGAATTTTGAACAGGTCTGAGACCAGTGGGATCCCACTGCGGCGCAGTGGGAGGGTCTCAACCCCACTGCGGCGCAGTGGGAGACTTTTGTCTCGCAGGTCAGAAAGATTCCACTGCGGCGCAGTGGGAGTGTGTCAGACCCACTGCGGCGCAGTGGGTACCTGCTGGGAAAAAAAAATAAAAAAAATGTTACACTTTTGGTTTAATCGAGTATAGTCCTTTCAGTATAATATGCTATGTATGTATAAATAAATATGTATTTGATTTCATTTAACTAATTAATATTATGATTTTGTTAAGTATATAATATATTTTCACTACGTTAGTTTTTATTTATATAAAGAATTGGTTATATATTTGAATTCGCTAGGAGTTAGGGGTATTTTGTACCCAATTCGGCCTGGGCATTTCAATTCTCAGGGCCACCACTGGGTAGCACAATGGGGGATGTTGATGATGAAACCGTGGTTTACTTGGATCGGAAAAGAAAAATCAGACGTTTTTTTGTTTTTTAAAATCACTAAACATGTAAATAGAATTGAAATATATATATATATTATATATATATATATATATATATATATATATTATATATATATATGCAAAATAATAGAACATGTTACCTTTTGGTTTATTAGTAAGAGCCTAAAGGGTGCCTATTTATGGTTGAGGAGGTTATAGGTTGAATTTTTTGCCTAAATATATTCTTATTATGACATTTTATGTCTAATACCAACTACTATCCATTAACAATGTTTTCATGTTCGAAACTTCGAATCATACCTTGTCTAGCTAATTTCATTATTATTTTTCTAAACCATGTTGGTGTAACTTAAAGAATGTAAAGTAGTTTATCTTAATTCTTTTTCGTTTTTCTAATCATAAAATCCATTTAAAATATTTTCTCCTAGGCCTCTCCTTATAGGAACCCACGTTTTTCCCTATTCGCCAGCTTTTCTATCTCCTAGAACACTCCAAGAACACCCCTCCTTATAAACCCTTATTCTTCCCCTATTCTTCCCCTCACATCAGTATAAGACGCGCGTCTAAAGTTAGAAGAAACCCCCTAGACGCCGCCGAAGACGCACCCCGTGCTAATAGCGTCTTCCCCCTCCTTGGCGTCGGACGCGGGGGAAGACGTCCTATAAGGACCGGCCTTAAACTAAAATTTACAAAAACCTACTCCGTATTATGGAATCTAATAAGTTCTCAAGAAAGTAGACGGAAAGATTAGTTATGGAGATGGCGTGATATTAGACGTCATAAAGTTGGATAATGTGCATTTATTTATTTTTAATTGCTCGGGAGTTTCAATTATTTTGTTGTTTCCATTTGGATCGAACACAATAATCTTTTCAATGTCTATGGCTTAGCGTCAAATATAGTGTTTTTGTTAATATATACTAGCTCATAAGTGACGATAAAAAACAACTTGTTAGGTGTCGTGTTGTATTTCGAATCAAACTCTTGTGTTAAAAAATGATAACATGATACCTGCATAACGTAAATTGGTAGATAACAATATTTGTGAAATAAGGGATCAAAAATATCTTAGAAAGAGTGACATGCATAAATCTTCTAAAAGAAGTCTTTTCATTTTTTTATAAAACAATAACTTGATTCTCAAAGTTATCTCAACTTGACTTAATGCATATTGACAAGGAAAGAGAGCAACAACTTTTAATTGGAATAGTTGGTTATGTCGTTATGATGTCCTTTTTCAAACAGTAAATCTTGAGTTCAATTGCTTTTTGCTTACAAAATATTTTTAAGTTTTTAATTTGAGTACAATGGTCGAGGAGTTAATTTGACATTTCAGTTACGACTTATGTTTAATAAATTGCTTTTGAGAAAAAGAAAATGAAGGATAAATGTAACACCCGTCGTTTAAAAATAAGGATTTCCAAAAACTTTCGCCTAACGGCGTTAAAGAAAGCGGAATTAAACTTTAAAAGTCCAAACCAGCAAAATCTGTTTGGTTCATTCATTAAATGATGTTACTAGCCATATCATCAAAACAAGTTTAAATGGAAACTCATCGGTTGCCCAACATTAAACAACCGACCACAAAGTCATTACAAATCATAAATATCATGACATAATTCAAATGTCTAAAATGAGCAGCCACTATGGGTAAACTACAGCCAACTTCAAGATCATCTACCCATGCCTCACATCTTCTCACATCTACCTGCTCACTAATGTTGGACCTGAGGGCACAACACATTTTAAAAGAGCAAGTGTTAGGTAAGGAATTAGCTAAGTAAGATAACACATAATTATAAAGCATTTGTCCATTTAAAACATTATAGGAAAATCATTGAAATCGTTAAGGCACATATCATCAATCAAATCATCTCACATACATATCATAGCATCAATATCTTTCATATTAGGATGAACTACCCTAAAAGTGCCTAGTCATCTTTCATATCTTTTTCACATATCATCATTGCAATTGTGACATAAGTCACACACATCATATAACATATACATCTCATTACGTGTGACATAAGTCACACCCGACTAGATGGACAAACCTTACGGCAGTACATCAATGTCGTTAAGGAATGGCAAGCCAATCCCGGAGTAGTCCGTATGTTCAAAGACATTGGTGGGTAATCACGCCACCCGGAGATACTCATACCACGTAATTATGTTGCAAGGAGCCACCCAAGCAACCACATATACGCACCCGCCGGGCAAGGGCAAGCACGGGTTAAGCTTAACACTTTCACATCAGTTACGAGCTCGATTTACATCACATATAGTTTAGGTGTCCACATTACCTAAACATCGTCACATATTCATCTTTTACGTTTGGGCCCTTAAACGTGCACGTGTCATGGCAACTTAATAAGTCTAGTGAACTAGATGAACAAGCCATGTAATCATGCACATTTCAATTCATCTCAAGACATTACATAGCATTTCATAGCATATCATTACATCTTATATCATTGCATAACATTTCATAGCATATCATTACATCTCATATCATTGCATAACATTTCATAGCATATCATTACATCTTATATCATTGCATAACATTTCATAGCGTATAATTACATTTCATATCATAGGGATTGCATTTCAGGCCTCAATAGTCATGTACATAGCCCATATCACCTCCCGTGTAACCCCGAATACCCATAAGCAATCAAGATAACATTTGAGAAGTTATTATATGAAAACTATGTTTTTGTTGAACCCTCAGCGTGTCAAAGTAGTGTATCTTACCTCGTGACGAGCACAACAAGCAATACGCAAGGTTAATTCGTCTTGTTTGTGTTTCCGACTACCTATAGCAAACATATAACCGATAGGTAACATAAACATGGCTTCAAAATACCTATCTAAGTTCCCTATACCATAAGGTAACCTAAACATAAGGTCTATGGGTCAAACGAGCATGAAAATAAGCATATACGACTGCCAGACCTGAATATGCGCCGCATGGCTTTTCCAGCGCCGCATAAACTCGATCAGAAGCATCCAGACCATTCCATGCGCCGCATGGAAATCCCATGCGCCGCATAGCGGGGCTCGATCAGCAAACTTGATTTTTGAACTGCTTTAAACGATTCCCATTCAATCTCAAACCCTTAGCCCGACCTGGAGACATCAAATTGTTTTTGTAACAATATTCAGATTTTATCACATTGGATCCCTTTCAGGTTTAAATTTACGGGTTACTTCTTGGTTTCTTACATTTTTTTTTCATTTGGGTTTTCAAATAGTATATCAAAACTATTTTTTTGTGGTATTGCCTTTGAATAAATATTTATTTCATATGTCAAAGATTTTAACAAACATATATAGCGACACATCATCAATAACAAAACATAATCGTTTCCAGGTTTCCAAACAATATATTAAAAACTTTTATTAATTTTTTGTGGTATTGTCTTAAAATAAATATATATTTTATATGTCAAAGTTTTTAGCAAACATAAATCATCAATAACAAAAAATAATCGAACTAATTGAAACCGCGCAACGCGCAGACGGAAACTATTGTGGTTTTGCTTTTAAATAAATATATATTTGATATGATAAACTTTTAAACAAACATATCCATGACATAATGGGCGGCGTTGGTTTGTTGAAGGTTGTGGTGATTGGCTCGATGTATTTGACGTGTAAGACAATTGGTTTGTTTACGGGAATATGTGTTGGTAATTTAGTACCTGATCTACATACTATTAAAAGTGCCATTGCCCTTTTCCATACATAATACTGAAGTTACAAAAGATATGAAGTTCCATTACATCTTATATATTTTTTTATTTACGCCTGATGCAAAAAAGACCTGTTGAAACTGGAATTATTTTTTTATCGTTTCCTTACTTGTAAATCTGATGGTGGTTTTCCAAGGATGTAGTTGTTTGCGACTGTTCATTGATGGGTCCTAAGTCGTGAGCTTGGAACCTGTTTTCAAAATATAGTTGTTAGTTGCTTGTATTGTATAAAACGTTAAATTTAGAAGTCATAGCCATAGATTATAACAATCTGATTAAATTCAACTGGAAAGTTCTTCTGCTAGAATTCCTATAAGTGTGAAAATCATATTAGTAAAGCTCCTTGATAAGAAAACATGTCCAGGAACATATATATATCTATACTACTATATAAAATGTATATATACACTTAAAAACGTAGATAAGAAGTAAAGCTCCTTAGCAGGAAAAATTGTCCAGAGACATAAACACTCTGGCTAAGTGATACTTCAATCAATCTTATTTTTTCCTATAACTATCAAACCACATTCACCTCTGCTATATTACTAACTCGCATATCTACATCTATACTTGTTCTATAAAGCATTTATAGTATTAAAATCACTCATACTTTTTTTTTCCGGTAAAAGGCCGTCACCCCTGGTTAAAAATCACTCATACTTTGGTACAAATTTTACTATTGTAATTGAATGTGAACAGTGTTCACACTCAATTAGAATTTATATTAAAGCTGTTAAAATATTAACAAAGATGTTTAATAAATCCGAATATTAATACGAAATGTGACATGGACGAATAGTAACTCGCCACGCAGGCGAGTTACTATTCACAATCTATTGTCTTAGTATAGTATATAATAATACGAAATGTGATATGGACGAATAGTAACTCGCCACGCAACCAGCAATCAATATTATAATATTTTGTCTGAAAAATGTCATATTTTCCCACGTTGAATGACCCGCCCATTATATTTTATGGTTTTGAAGGAGTACGTGACCTATTTTTTGCCGGATTTTGTTGTTGCTTTTGTTTGACCTATTAGATATGACATGATTATATCTAATATTTAGTAAACATGAGTATTTTATAAATAGGACATAACTGTCATAACTACGAAGCTGACTTTGGACCTTTGCTAAGGTAAACCATTACAAACGCTACTAAGATAATACTTTGTAACATGTCTCAGTCTCAGGTCATTGAAGCGGCAACAACAAACTTCAAAAATGGTTGGATCTGATGAAGTGAAGACAAACAGGAGATGGACTAGAGACTGAACAATTGAACACTCAGCCTGTGGGATGAAACTTATGTGGAGTTACTAACTTCTGAGTTTGCTGTTTCCATAGGCTTATAGACAAACAAGTGCTGCCGGACGAGAATAACAGACCACCAAATATGTAGTATTTTCAGATTTCTTAGACAACATTAGGATGCAGGAGATAGGTTATAATTTTCTTATATTTTTAAGTTTTTCGAGTGCCTATTTTCGTATTCCGACTATAGTATCAGAAGCAAGAAAATTCTATTATGATTGCGGCGAAGCATTTGTAGAATGGCAAAATTTGTGCAGCTTCAACGGGTTTCTTGGGTCAGTCATATGAGATGGATAACAGGTCACATTTATAGTGTTGATTCACCGAGACCTCTTCTTAGTTTCATAGATGAGACCTATAATTAAAGTAACGGCCTGTTTGATTTGAGCTGTGAAGAGGGCGTAAGCAGTTTGCATTCTCTACAGACTTTAGGACCCAATTGTTGGTATGCTCCTGATTCAGCTTTTATTTATGCTCAAATAAGTAAAATTTTTCAGATTGTATGGTCAAACCAATTCATTAGTCTGCCTGCTTTTTGAGGTCACTACTCAATTCCCTTTGTTGAAATAGTCAAAACAACATGGATGATGGGTTTAAACACCTGCTATGTCTAAAGACGCTTAAGCTGTTTCAATAGCCAATGTAGGCTTTTAGGCTGAACCAAAGTTTTAAACAAATTTTCTGGATTTTAAGTAGAGGCTTTATGTTTTTTTCAGTGTTCATTGTGCAACCATTTGGTGCGACGAGTGCTATTGGTTGGCTACTTCAACTTCTGTTATTCAATAACTTTGAAGAAGTCAGGTATAACTTCTTTGTTGAGTTTCGTTTATCTCCTATTTATTTGCTTTATTATCTGCCTTCGTTGTTATATCTAAGAATACCAAGTTTCTGTTCCATCTTTACAAAATTGGAGTTTTTACATTTATATGATTTGTTAAGATTCATGAGTGAGCTAACATGAAACGGGTCCTGTCGGGCGACCTGTAAACATATCCGCAGCACTTTTAGAATTTTTGTAAATTATTAATTTGTTAAATAGGATTAGAACAAATAGGGCCACGGTTGGGATTTGAACCCCAAACCTTGAATACTAGGCTAATATCTATGGCTTGAACTCTTTAATAGAGCTGTCTTTTCTATGGGCTTACGGTTCATGGAAAATCGAAGTGCTGTTTATCTATTTGGTAATTTTAATAAATTGTATTGTAAAAGTTCAAGTTACTCTTTCGAAGGACTTTTTGAATATGTGTTGTTGACTTAGTCATTAACTGAACATTTATTTCTATATCGTTTGTGTGCAGCTCACCAGCTCCTGTGTCATTGCATCTGTCTAAGCCTGAAAGTTCAGCAGGTGAATGGCAAGTCCCATCTAAGGAGAGGTAAAAGGTTGAACAAGGGAAACTAGCCGTGAGTACCGGTTTTGTCATCATACTATTCAATTAAGAAGACCCTGTCATTTATCTTTATTTTCTGGATCAGCTTAAAGTAGTCGTTGCTGGATTCATGATGGCAAGTCACCTATAACTATAGATGAATGAAAGTTGATTACAATATTTTTCTTTGAGTTATGAGTTTTATAATGTTAATTGCAAATCTACACGCCTTTGTAAGTTTGATTGTAAAAGGTTCATTTAGTGATAACTGATAAGGGCACTATAGCAACTACAAATGAAATGTTTTGTAACCCAGCTACTATTATGGATTGCACCTGCACATTCAATATTTCGTATATGGCACCAATGCCGCCCATCGGGCTGCGCGTGAATCTCATCAACCACAATTGATGACTTCAAACCATCAATTGATTCCTTGATCCATTACAAACATAAATCACTTGATTGATCACCCGAATAACATGAAATCAATAAACGTTTTGCAATTAAATCATACCCAACCCTTCTTGGCCAGGAACGAATGAATAAACCTAATGAAAAGACTCATCAATTGATCAATAAATCTTGCTTTACCTGTAGGAAGGATTAATGGGTCGAAAACTATAAGAAATCACCATCGAATTGCACCCGAATCGCACAAATCTTGAGGAGAGGCTCTAGGGTTCTTGAGGGAGGATTGTTTTGAGAAACAATCTGATTATGACTAATGAGAGGTCACGTATGACCTAAAATCTGCTGGACCCATCTTTCTAAACTTGTCATTTAGGTCCTTGCACTTTACCATAACTCGTTTTGCCACCTAATCGTTTATCTTACAGGAACCCTAAACGACTCTCAAATCCTATCGGAAACACCTTGTGGCTTAATTAATTATCATTCATCATTATTTACATCACTTGAACATATTTAATGAAATTAATCATTAATACGTAGGCACGTTAATCATATATAATGACTGTAGTCATTATCACATAGACATATTTATCATTAAGACGTATAAATCCAACGGAAGGCAAACGTTGACTAACGACATGGTCAATGGTCGAGATAAAATGTTTGGGATGTTACAATTACCTCCCCCTTAAGAGGATTCTGTCCTCAGAATCATTTCGCCACTCATATAAAAAGGACTTATCAGTATCCCTCACTTTGTCATATCATTTCCGGATTTCCTTGAGTTGTACTTTAACTTAGCATAGCCAAACTCATTCGGCTTCTTACATAGTCTTTCCTACCTTTACTTTACCATTTCAACCGTTTCGTCATTTATTTGGTTCAATCTTTAAATCAAACCAAGTAATCAACTCATTTCTTCAACCTTCATAAGTAGCACCCACATTACATTTGGCGTAGGCTAATCATTTGGCGATTAAGCCCCTCATACACGTATCCTTATTAACTTGCTACCATAACTCGCATAATTCATTTGAACAAAGGGTCGACTCGCCATAATTTTTGATGCATAACATATCCCTCCATAGAGTCTTATGGTTAAACCATAATACCCACTTGTTCATAATAAGCTTTCTTTGCTCACCACAAAACCTTCAGTCAATTTTGAGCTAATCTGAACTCTTCTTTTATGTTTCCAACTTTATGAACTATTATCTTCGTGATCTTTGGATCCACAACTTTCCTTTCAATAGTATGTCGTATCATGAAGTGACATCCAACGCCTATGGCATAACCATGGTAGCATATGAACACAACAATAAATCTCGATGCACCATCGCACAATCATATGATTTTTCCTGAGTTTCTAAGTCATTATTCCTCTATCCCATCAATCTAGGAGTGATAGACACCATTTGAGTTCACCATTCCCTTTATACTTTGCCAAAACATATATGAAAATTGTTTACATAACGGTCGTCTCGATTTGAAGCATTCAACAATTAGCTTTCACACTTTAAGGGAACTTCTTTAACACATATCTTTTCTTTCATGTCCAATGAAACGGTACAATAGTTCACCAGGAAATAAACATTCTGGGACAACCAGTTTACTAATGCTCATATCATTTCCTTTAGCTTTCCACGCAGCCTTGTCTCTTAGTCCATGATAAGGTGACTCCTCACTTCCGTTAAAGGATCATTAAATAATTATTATATAACAAAACTTTCGGTGTCTAGTCTTGGATTTTAACCCTATCACACGTCAACATATAAGATTTACTACACCTCGTATCATAATAGGTCGTATCACATTTCAGGCAGCATCCAAATAAGCATGTCACCACGGTTCATAAGCCTCCTCAAGTACAACTTTTGGGTCATAAGATGACCAAATGAGACAAAACTCAGTTCTTAAAAAATGTAGCAAACTCAAAGACCTTTTCAAAAATGCAAGGTTTGACACTTAAAGATCTCTAATGAATAATTTATGACGTTTGCAAGACAAGTCTGCAGAATTCGTCCGAAACCTGACCATTTATGGAAGTCGACATTTTTCGCATATCTCTGGGCAAAATCACAAGAAACTCTGTTCATATCGAATTTAGAGGACACATAGAGGTTTTCAGAAATGTAAGATTCATCTTCTAAGTCGTTCATATAAAGAAGATATGATTTTTGCAATATGACTGAATTTTCAGACCTAATAAACTCTTTGTTTTGCAAACAATTTCCAACATCAAGCATCCGTGTCAAGCCACCACGACCTCTACAGTTCATACACATCAATCTATGACTTAGTTATCATTATGAAATCATCAATTGATTCGAGGATTCATTATACTCATTTTACAATCGATTTGACACCCGAATGACTTAAATCGACTCACAAACGCAGTCGAATCCATATCAAACCACAAGACCAGATGTGAACCCTATATTGGTTCTATTTGGACAATAAAATGACTATAGAAACAACTTCATACATGTAGGAAATCTCAAGATACATATTGATTGCAATAACAATCACCGAATGACCCGAAATCGCCAATCCAACAACAAAAACGTTTCTTATCAGTCAATACTCAACAAGTCCAGGTATGGACAAAATATATGGATGGATATGACTAATATTCAGCAAAGATTTCGATCTATAGAAAACTTTAAACTTTATCCCTTAAGTTCATGACATGGTAAGGACCATTCGTTAGCATGCAGGTACTTCGAGAAACTCAATAGGGTCATAATGAGGGTAGAAATAACATTAGCAGGACTTTCATCATCAACAAATGGTAGCAACGTTGTAAATCTATCTTATAAGATAAATAGATCCCACAATCGAAAACATTAACTTCTTCCTATAATGGAGAACAAAATAGAAGATGCATTTGCATGAAAGTAACACTAGACACACATCACTTGAAGGCTCGACCTCGCGATCGCAACAAAGTCCGTGAACATTAATAGAACATCTCCAAACTACGAGTAGGCTCGACTTTAGAAATATAATCTTTGTCTAACATGAGTAATCACACAGGCAAGTAACATGATCAATTCGGAATCAAATGCTCTTGAAAAACTTTTACTTCATCTGCTTTAAGAAACTATAAATAACCTCATCATCATACTTCTAAACTTCTCTTAAGGGAAAACTCTTTATCTTGAGGGGCACTCATACATAAAAATTTGTACACATATAGGATATCAACATCACCTTTACACTCATGCAATATAAGGAAGAATTTCCACCTGTAGATACTCGTCCCAATTGTCATATATCATCCTGTATCGAATCAAAACTAAACGAGTCGTAGATCCAAAACAAACCAAGATATGCGCCGCATGAATGGTGCATGCGCCGCATATTTCAAAACTGGGCACTTATGCGTCGCATGGGAGAAATATGCACCGCATATTTCAATTAATTTTATCACAGAAAATATCCAACATTCTGAGCACACAGAATATGCGCCGCATAGAATGTCTATGCGCCGCATATCGGGCTCCCATCTGAAATCAATTTTCAAAATTGGCAGATATGCGCCGCATGAAAGACTCATGCGCCGCATATCGCCCAGTTCGACCAACAACCCAACTTTTAATCCCTCAATCGACTTCCATACTAGCTCCAACCATTAATTCGACCTGAAGACATAATATTATCCTTTTTTGACAATGCTTTAGATGACTTTAATCCATTTATACATGTCTATTCTCCGCGTGGTTAAATACGATACCATTCCATAATTCCATCCTTTTCATCGTCACTTAATTCGGATCAACATAGACACAGTCTCACAAACACACACATGCCGTCATACATTTACAATTACGTTCGCGACCGGAATTGTAACTATATCCTTTCATACGTGTGCCCGGTAACCCTTCTATGCGTCACCTACTTATAATCCTTCAAGTATCCAACATCAACTCTACTCTTCAAACTTCAAATCCACGTCTTTTAAACTAGTAGACTCAGCAACATTGACTACCAATCACTTCATTTAACTTCTTGTACATCATAATCATCATAAACATTTAATCCGGCTATCACTTTCCACCGATCTTCACACATTTCCACACACCTGAAGCATCAACATCACTAAGGTGTAACACGGTGTTTCCTCTTGACAAATAGGGGTACAATACATAGAAATCTCTCCAGCTTCATTACTTTGTACACAGGTCAACACAAGCATGGCCATACAAACACGCTCGTGTCGTGATACGCTTGCAACTATGTTCCGGACCATAACTGTAATTGTATCACTTCACATGCATGTTAATTACCACATTTGTGTATCACATTCTTTCACCAATTCCATTCACATAATCTTTATCATCCATACAACATCTCATTTCCATTGCGGTCCTTGTCACTAACCTCGTGGGTTGGACACCA
>CM067175.1:27333331-27457093 GCA_034093135.1 Erigeron breviscapus | reverse complement strand
TGGCTTTGGCTTGCTCATTACGGACTGGAGGTGGAGTATATTTCTGTCCCTGAGTAAACTGAGGTCTAGGATTCTGCTGTGTGTTGCTAGGAAGAGTCCCCGTGGGCCTAGCAAGAGCTGCCATCCTACTTTCGAGATCCTTGAAGTTAACACCCTGATTTTTCATGTTGATCTCCACCTTCCCGCTTATCTGATCCAACCTCTCACTCAAAGCCTTAGTATCATCCCTGATCATTTGAATGCTAGTGTTTGTTTCAACTTGATTACTATCCAACTGCTTCATCATCTCCCTCAACTCGGCATTAGAAGAAGAAGAACCTGATCCTTGCCCTTGCTGAGTCTGCTTTTGTGGCTGATTCTGAAAATTATCTCTTTGCCACCTGTTACCTGAAAAACGAGGAGCATTAGCCTGAAAAGAAGAGTTATAAGAAGAATTACCTGAAGGCCGGTTCTGGAAACCGGTGTTGCGGTGGAAATTCCCTTGGGGTTGATTCTGAACATAGTTCACATCTTCGGGTGCCCGATTTGGACACTCATCAGAATAGTGCATATCACCACAATGATCACACCATCGGCTACGACCTTAACATCCCTCTCAAGTGCACTAAACCTCGTCTCTTGAGCAGTAAAGCTCCTATCCATGCGCTCAGATAGCGCCTTAATCTCTCCAATAACCCCTGAATCGTTACTAGCTTCAGCCTTAGCAACTCTCCCTTGGTTAGTGCCTTTCTTCATCTTTCTTTCATTCTTCAAGAACCTTTCATCATCCATAGTTGAGTTATCCTTTGCCATGTCTTCCAAGATCTGATAACCTTCATTGGGTGTAATGTTATTGAAACTACCCCCAAAAGCATATCCCAATTCTCGTTTAGACTTCTTATCTAACCCATCAAAGAAAAGCTCCACATATTGTTCCCTAGTCAAATTGTGACCTGGACAATTTCTCAACATTTCCTTGAAACGAACCCAAGCATCTTCTCCATCATCTTGTTCAAAAGACCTAATCATATTCTCCAACCTTCTTTGAGTTATGAGTGAATAAAACTCACCAATGAAAGCCTCCTTAAGTTGGTCCCAAGTAGTGATTGAATTTTATGGAAGATCATTAAACCAATCAAGTGCTTCTCCGGTGATTGAGATGGGAAATGTCTCAAGTTTCACGGCATTCATTTGATTTTGACCATATTGATAAAGCCGAGCCAACTTTTCAAACCTATCCAAGTGTTGGTAAGGATCCCATTTCCTTTTTCCATCAAATTGTTGCTCTTCTATACTCTTGAGATGATTTCCTTTCAAATTGAAGGTGTGATCAATGGCCGGAGGTCTAATGGCAGAGCCACGGCTGGTTGGAATAGTTCGAACCCTCTCGCCATAGCGAGTGTCATTTGGACCCCTTGGTTGTTCGTCACCCATTTCCTCTTGCTTAACTTCTAAATTGAAGAATTCGTCTAAATAAAACCCTTCCTCGTCCGAATCAGGAGTGGGTTTAGCTATAGGTGAAAATGGGGTTGGTATAGGTGTTGTGGGTTCAGTGAAGTTAAACCGACGCCCTCTTGGTCTTCTAGGAGTAGACAAAGGACTATTCAAAGGGAGACCCGAAGAACGCAAGTTCATCAACTAAAAAAATATGCCTGCAAACACACAACTAACACAAACACGTCAAATGCACCGGTGATAAGAAAAGAAAACTAAACTAATAAAACAAGTAACTTCCTCACGCATGAGAAAGGATCAAACCACTAAATTAACAACTAAATCGGCACACTTCCCCGGCAGCGGCGCCAAAAACTTGATGTGTGAAATCGAGTTTGTAAAATTTATAAACAAGTACCCACTAAAAACCGACTACTACACATTTTCAGGCAGTGGACCTGATCGCATATAGTATAGTAAGTAGTAAGTCCGAGATCGTTCGCGGGGATTGGTTGTGAAATAATTGTTTGCTAAAGTAGTTTTAGAATAAGGATGGAACCGTAGCCGAATTGCTACCTCACTTTGACAATTTGAAATTAAAGAAATTGAAATAACAAGACAATTGAAAGTAAAGAAAGTTCAGACAATATAAATAAAGATCATCCACTTCGAATCCACTTGACTTCAGACTATGATTGCACACGGTAAAGATCAAATTCTTTAGAGTTGACAAGATAATCGTGAAAGGATAAAAATGCTCGCGTGGTACCACCAACCGCTCGCAAATCACCCAAACACCTAAGTTGCTAGTTTAATTACCCAAGCCGGTACCACCAATGCCTAGAAAATCTCCCCAATAATTAGTTTGCTTGATTATCCAATTACCAATTATGCCTATGTGAATGAAAACGTGGTACCACCAACCGTTCCTAAACACGTTTACCGATTAATCCCTATTATAGATTTGACATTCACCGTCATACTATGAACCGGTGACAACCGACCATAGACAATCGAATTGAAACGATAAACATATTCACCTAGTACCACTAACGATGAACACATAAACCATCAACATCAAAAGAATAAACCACAAGGAATTAATTGATAAAGATCACGACACAACGATAATTGAATCAACTCTTGAATTAAAATATTGCAATCATATCATTCGTCAAGTTTCATCAAAGTGGATGATTAAAAATCTAGCCACTCATGCTAAATTGAAAATAACAAACGAAATAGAAAGAGAACATATTGTACCAATGATTGTTGAATGTAAATTGCAAGACAGAAAATTAGATACGATCTAGATGGATGTTCTTGAATCTTCAATGAATCCAATGATGAAATCTGAGATGATCCTTGAAAGAATTCGCTGTAGAACAACTCCTAGAAAGAAAACTTGATAACCTTGGGAAATAGGGTTTATTTTTCTCTTTATACCTCCCCAAAATCTGATGCAAAAAGCTGAAACCCTGATTTCCCCGTGCACTTACTTGCGGCGCAGTGGGCCTTGTGCACTCCCTCTGCGGCGCAGTGAAAGTACTCTGAAATTGTGTTCTTGTGTGACTGCGGCGCAGTGGGGCAACATCCCTCCCACTGCGGCGCAGTTAAAATCCTCTGAAATTGTGTTCTTGTGTGACTGCGGCGCAGTGAAAGTCTCTGAAATTGTGTTCTTGTGTGACTGCGGCGCAGTGGGCTGTGCACTCCCTCTGCGGCGCAGTGAAAGTACTCTGAAATTGTGTTCTTGTGTGACTGCGGCGCAGTGGCTTGAAGTGTTCCCACTGCGGCGCAGTGTAATCTTGCTGAAATCTTTGGTTCTTCTTTATTAACAGCTCTCAAACACTCGGATCAACATCTTGGCCTAAAATCGTCAGAAAATGCACCAAATGGTCGCACAACCTGCTAAGAACCTGAAAGCACTAACAAACACCATAAACGCGCCAAATGCATACAAAATTGACTCAAAACACATACGAAAAAGGCCAATAATGATGTGGGCGGTCTATATAAATTGGTCACATCAGTCCTAAAATAAGGAGTGGTCCTAAAATAACCCACCCTTATTAATATATATATATTATATATATATATATATTTATAATTGAAAAAAAAAATATACATCCAATACCATCTTTAACAGGTTTTGAATACTAATACCTTGAGGGTGTATGGGGTAGGTTGAAATGTAAACAATCTTATCCTTACCACGACAGTGTGGAAAGACTGCTTCCAAGTTCTATTTAAGATAGAAAAGGACTTCCAGCCATGCAAGACATGAGGATAGAATCCTTGAGCTCCTGTCTCCAGAGACAAGGTCGTTGTTGACCACTTATCCAACCTTACTGGTTTTTATAACGAGTCATATGCGCGCGCAATGCGGAGACGATGGTGGTAGCGGCGCGAGATGGTGGTGGTAGCTGTGCGGGGTGGCGGCGGTGGCACGGGCATGCCCGCCCCCTGCCTCCGGGGGGATGGACCAATCCGGCAGGGGTGGCGGCGGTGGCGGCGTGGACGGTAGCGGTGACGTGTGGTGGGGGCGGCGGTGGGGGTGACAATGATGGTGAATGTTAAAGTAATTGATATTAAAGGTGTTAGTGTAGTTATTTTAAGGGGGGGGGGGGGGGGGGGGGGGGGGGGGGGGGGGGGGGGGGGGGGGGGGGGGGGGGGGGGGGGGGGGGGGGGGGGGGGGGGGGGGGGGGGGGGGGGGGGGGGGGGGGGGGGGGGGGGGGGGGGGGGGGGGGGGGGGGGGGGGGGGGGGGGGGGGGGGGGGGGGGGGGGGGGGGGGGGGGGGGGGGGGGGGGGGGGGGGGGGGGGGGGGGGGGGGGGGGGGGGGGGGGGGGGGGGGGGGGGGGGGGGGGGGGGGGGGGGGGGGGGGGGGGGGGGGGGGGGGGGGGGGGGGGGGGGGGGGGGGGGGGGGGGGGGGGGGGGGGGGGGGGGGGGGGGGGGGGGGGGGGGGGGGGGGGGGGGGGGGGGGGGGGGGGGGGGGGGGGGGGGGGGGGGGGGGGGGGGGGGGGGGGGGGGGGGGGGGGGGGGGGGGGGGGGGGGGGGGGGGGGGGGGGGGGGGGGGGGGGGGGGGGGGGGGGGGGGGGGGGGGGGGGGGGGGGGGGGGGGGGGGGGGGGGGGGGGGGGGGGGGGGGGGGGGGGGGGGGGGGGGGGGGGGGGGGGGGGGGGGGGGGGGGGGGGGGGGGGGGGGGGGGGGGGGGGGGGGGGGGGGGGGGGGGGGGGGGGGGGGGGGGGGGGGGGGGGGGGGGGGGGGGGGGGGGGGGGGGGGGGGGGGGGGGGGGGGGGGGGGGGGGGGGGGGGGGGGGGGGGGGGGGGGGGGGGGGGGGGGGGGGGGGGGGGGGGGGGGGGGGGGGGGGGGGGGGGGGGGGGGGGGGGGGGGGGGGGGGGGGGGGGGGGGGGGGGGGGGGGGGGGGGGGGGGGGGGGGGGGGGGGGGGGGGGGGGGGGGGGGGGGGGGGGGGGGGGGGGGGGGGGGGGGGGGGGGGGGGGGGGGGTGGGGCGGGGACGGGGGCGACGGGGTGGGGTGGGGGGGTGGGGGCGGCAATGATGGTGAATGTTAAAGTAATTGATATTAAAGGTGGTAGTGTAGTTATTTTAAGGGTTGAGGGGTTTATGTTGTAAATTATTTCATTAAGGATATTATAGGTATATTAGGTAGAGATGTTTAAATTAGTGAATAAAGAAGAGGGTATTTTGGTAGTTCAAAGTTGTAATTTGAGAAAAGTGGGGGAGGAATTGATGTTTTATATAGAAGTATAAATATAGATATAATATAGTGTTTTAAATATTGGCTTGGGCTTGAGATTGAGATTGGGCTCGGGTTATAAACTTATATATTTTCTTTTCCAAACTACATGTTATTAAGTTAAATAGCCCAGCTTAACTTAACCTCTCAAGTAGTGAAGTCTCATCAATATTTATGCCTCGTCTTAAAATTAAGAGTTAATTGCATTTTTGGTGCCTGTGGTTTGAATGTTTTTGCAGGTTCAAGACCTTTTCAGGTTTCATTGCATTTTTGGTCCCTATTTTTGAAACCTTTTGCAAATTTGGTACAAACTAACGATGGTTGTTAAATATAGCCGTTAAGTGCCGTTAGAATTAAAAATGGTGTTTAATTGTAAATTTCTAAAAGTGTAAGGGGTATTTGTGTTAATAGTGTTGGTCAAAAAGTTTGTCTCGGTGTCAATGAGATATACACGTGATTGTTTGTAAAAAATTATAAAAACTTGCGCGCTCTATATATGAAAGTTTTGTAATTTAGCTCGCTAAATGTAAGAAACAATGGCGGCCGAAATGTTCAACAGTTCGCTGGAAAATTCAAAACGCGTCGCGAAAGCGAAATTCACGATTTCTTTCTCCTTTCTTCGAGTAAAAACTCAAAACTGATACCAATCGACTCAGAATTCCACCGCGCACAAACCCTGACCAAAATGAACTTCAGAAACCGTCGACGAAAAATATGGCAATTCGTCGGTTAACTTAAATATGCGATTTCTCCTTTGTTTTTTCGAATTAAAACACAAAACTGGTACCAAAATGCTCAGGTTTGCATTCCGCACAGACCCTAGCCTATTATTTTGCAAATAAACTTTGCCGGAAAAGTAACTGTCATCGAATCTTGATGAATCGGAAAACTTAAATATGCGATTTCTCCTTTGTTTTTTCGAATTAAAACACAAAACTGGTACCAAAATGCTCAGGTTTGCATTCCGCACAGACCCTAGCCTATTATTTTGCAAATAAACTTTGCCGGAAAAGTAACTGTCATCGAATCTTGATGAATCGGAAACTTAAATATGCGATTTCTCCTTTGTTTTTTCGAATTAAAACACAAAACTGGTACCAAAATGCTCAGGTTTGCATTCCGCACAGACCCTAGCCTATTATTTTGCAAATAAACTTTGCCGGAAAAGTAACTGTCATCGAATCTTGATGAATCGGAAAACTTAAAATATGAATATGACCGGAATCGGATCGTGAACAAAACCTGTTCAGATCAATTTGACAAATCGCGAAAACGGAATCGAAGAGGGAAGTTTGCAGAAAAAAATTCTTTTTCTTTTTCCTTTTTAAATAAGAGAAATGGATATAAAAGCAATAAAAGGAATAAATCTGTGAGATAGGACAACAAACTACAACAATCATGTGTATATCTCAGTGACAACAAGACAAACTTGTTTACTAACACTATTAGCACAAATACCCCTTACACTTTTAGAAATTTACACTTAAATACCATTTTTAAATCTAACAGCACTTAACGGCTTCATTTAACAACCACCGTTAATATGTACCAAATTTGCAAAAGGTTTCGAAAATAGGGACCAAAAATGCAATGAAACCTGAAAAGGTCCTGAACCTGCTAAAACATACAAACCATAGGGACCAAAAATGCAATTAACTCTAAAATTAAAAAACATTCTGGGTTGCAGTCTATGCTTTTATGTCTACTTGGGTTTCAGTCCGGTCTAAATAGAGCCGGTTTCCTTTGGGTTTGGGCTAGTGCGCTCAGTCAGAACAGAATGAACTTTTGCGAGGAATAATTTATCTCACTTTGAGTTTGTATAGTTCAAGAAAATGGCAAATTGCATGGGCCGAGCATAATGAAATAAATTTGTTCTGTGAATTTTATGTCATAATGCCATAATGGGGGTGGATCGATCCTTTAATTTGTTTTAAAGTAGTTTTTTCGGTATACTATGCAACGAAAGTTGTTTTAAAATTCAATCTACATCATCGATCTATTGTATCACATCTCATTTCTTTTTATCTTAAAATGAAGTAGATAATAATATTGTGTTGACTAAACAGCTTAGAGTTATTTTATTTGTTTATATTTATTCTTGTTTATTCGTTTTTTTTTTGTGTTTTTTTTTTTTTTTTTTCAGATTGTTCATTTTTTTACCCACTGGCGAAACAATGATTCACACTCTCTAGCTAGCTTCTATTGTAAATCGATCTATTGTAAATCGACCGCCTAACATTTTTGTAAAACAAATTTTTTTTATTTTTTTTGTGATATCTTTTTGAAATAAAATCGTGGTTTTGTATATCGAGGTTAAATTGAGCTTTAAAATTATGACAAAACAACATTTAACAAAGTTTTAAAATACTCACCGTCTATCGAATATATTGATCGAGTATATCAATTGATCATATCATAGTATTCAAATTATTTAAATTACATTACATTACAATGTCTTAAAACTAAAAAAAGTATATTTTAACAACTATTTTTGATGAGTTTAGTTAGGAAAAACAGTAACGTACGTCGATAGTCAGCTAGATGAAGTTAGTAACTTTATAAGTAGCAACTACTATTTAATATAGTATTCGACATCAGAGAACACCTCACTGTATAATGGTGAATCCTGCACGTACTCTAGACTACGAGATGTAAACCATAAGCCGTTACAGGTGATTCAGGGAAAAAACCCACAGGCTTGTCACTCATGAGAGTCGAACCCAAGACCCGCGGGAAAACCAGGGATGTATCTGACAATTGAACTAGCTTCATTTGCAATAAACTATTTAATATAGTAATTAGTCCTTGTCAATATATATCTTAACATCACCATGTTTATTCAAAATGTTACCATAATACAATCTAAAACTAATTGCATTTTTGGTCCATGTATTATCACACTTTTCGCACGTTTGGTTCAAGCTTTTAAAAGTCGCATTTTTGGTGCCAAAAGAGTGATTTTTTCGCAAAAATGGTCCAAATTGACGAATCTGTTTGTTTTCCACCGTTAATGAGGTCATGTGAGGGGGACATGAAGGGCAATATCGACTTTTTATCTATGCAAGAACTATTTTTTTAAATTAATTTGCTCTTTATTTCTTTTTTTTTTCCTATCTTCATGTAGTACACAAAAAAACAAAATACCTTCACCATATGCAACTAATATCCACGGTGGCCCCATCTACAACCAAAAAGTCAAAAACCATAAGGGGGAGGGAGTCGAAGGCGAGATGCATCGCGAGATGGGGGAAGGTTGCGCGAGATGGGGGAGCTTCGGGTGCCACGGAAGCGAGCTGGGGTGAGCGAGCTTCAAGTTCGCGGGAGGTTGAAGAAAGGTTGAAGATGCAGGGACTAAAAGTGACAGGTTTGGAAAGTGAGAAGTAACCGTTACAGGGACTATAAGTGCAAGAAAACAGGCGCCAGGGACCAAAGGTGTAAATGTGCTGAAACTTTTTTTTTTTTATTTTCTTATATATATATATTTTTTAATTTTATATATATATATATACCCATTTAAACTTCCAAAAACACAACTAAAACAACATATTAATTCCTAAAATGCCATTTTATTTGTTAAAAAAGTACAACGATCAGAAATTAAAACTACTTAACATTACAACTTATTTCAAAATATTTACACTTTCAGTCCCTCAAACGGCCAAAAATTCAAAAACATTTACACTTAAAGTCCCTGAACGGCTGCCTGGATTGTCACTCTATAAATACCAACCTAGAGCTCAATTCAGATTCATCACCATTCCAAATTTCATTTTTCTACAAACTCACTCACTCTTTCTAACCAAATGGCGTCCTCATCATCAAAAAAGAATGTTCACCGACCTCGTCTGACCGAAGATGAGATGAAAACACGAATCATGGCTGATATCAAAGAGGACACCCTCCTTCAAACTGAAGTCTCTGGGGTCATGGGTCACCTACGGGAGAAAAGGCGACAATGCGAGCAACAGGTTGAGGCAATACATGCACCAGGGCGCAAGGTCTGGAAGCACGAAGAGACATATTCTTTGTTTCTGCAGGATGAGATTAAGAGGGTCAAGCGGGTGGTCAATGATGTTTTTAAGGTCGGTCACACATTGGGTGACCAATGCACTTGGGCCGAATCGTACCACGACAATTGCGGAGAAGACAAAACTACGGATGAAGTCAATGCCCGCAACACGACAAGTGGTGGCTCGACGATTACGCTTACCGTGGCTTAGGAAAAATGTCAATCAAAGATGATGACGATGAAGAGTAGTTATGTTTTTTTTTTAAGTTATGCATTGTGTGTTTTTATTATGTACGGTGAAGTTTAACTATGTATTGTTTTTTACTTTTAATGTGTTTTAAGTATTATGTAATATGTTTTGTTATTAATAAAACATATAAATTAAAAAAAGGGTTAGTTATGTAAAGTTTATAAATGTTAAGAATGAATTATTAAAATGTGAAGAAAAGGTTGGGAGTGATGGTTGCCACTAAAAAAGGTTGAAAAAAAGGTTGGAGGGTTGAAATGAGGTGGAGTACTTTGATTGGATAGTTGAAAAGAGATGAGAGGGTTAAAAATCATCACTCCCTCCACCCTAATGTGGATAATGTTAGTATTCTGGCTTCATTTTCACAAATCTATGTGAAAAGTGAAAACAACCTCATATCCCATATCAGATCTGAACCCATTTCATACACTAAAAGTTTAAAACAAACACACACACAAACCAGCCAGCAAGGCCACAATGGTCGTGCCGTCGTGTTTATAGGCCATTCCTACTATACTTTTTTATTCTTTTTTTAATTCTTCTTCAAAGAGTTGAGTATATGGGTGTTTTTGTTATAGATCTGATTTTGTTTTTGTAATATATGATTTCAGTTTGGCTAGTGTTATATTTTGATAAAAAAATGATTGAAATGAGAGAAATGATTGAGATCCAAAAGGTACACAATGGTGGTCTCATGTAGCTGCCATACCCGACCACCACTTTAGGCCACCACCAAACGCAAATCAAGCCCCACCATCATGGCTGCCACCACCACGACTGCCACCTCTAGCTACCAAACCGCAAATCAAATCACCACCAGCCGCCACATACACAACCATCAATAAACTACGCAAGATCTAAATAACATCAACTATAAACCGCCGGATCTGGAGAGCTAGAGAGAGGGGGATGAGCAGCGGTGGCGAGTGATGTGTCTTTTTGGCCCTATGGTGAATCTGAAGAGAAAGAGATTGGCATATACAAATCTATCTATATCTATTTCTATACAACTATATAGATAGATATAAATATATATTTAGGGATTTTCAATTTTAGATTTGAGATTTGTAAAGAATAAGACATCAAGGAAAAGAATAAAGATATAGGTTGGTGAGGTTGTTTGAAAATACAATTTTACCCCTCATGTGAGAGGCACATGACCTCATTAACAGTAAAAAACAAACAGATCCGTCAATTTGGACCATTCTTGCGAAAAAATCAATCTTTTGGCACCAAAAATGCAACTTTTGAAAAGTTTGGACCAAACGTGCGAAAAGTGTGATAATACAGGGACCAAAAATGCAATTAGTTCTACAATCTAGTTATAACAACAATATGCACAATTGATATTGTAGGAAACAAAAAATAAATGAAAAACATAATTAATTTTATATAACTAGCTAGCTAGCGACAGGTGGCTTATTGGTAAGGTCTTAGACCTCCGAGAAAATCCACCAGGGTTCGAATCCTTTCTACATTTGTAGGAGTGGATTATTAGCGAGGTTTCGAGAGTCTGGGTTTCATCCCAAACATTCGTGGTTCGAGCTCCGCATACTGCCTAATTGAATGTCACTGTGATGTCTCGAATGCTAACTGCTAACTATTGATTATTAACTCGTTGTTCAAAAAAAGTTATACAACGTTGAGAAAAACTTATAAATTATTAAAAATTTAATTATTTAAAATAAAAGCAAACAGACAGCTTGAGAAACAATAATGATCTAAGCGGCTAGCCAAACTCTATGAACAATGATATGAGTTTCACGGGGAAGGAGAGGGATCGAGTTTGGAAGTAACACGAAGTAATGGGTTTAGTTTGAGAATGACTTTCTCCAATTTTGAAGCGATCGGAAAAAAGGAGATGGTTTTTATGTGTTTGGCAGGTTGCTATCTTGAAAAACGTGCTTCGATTCCTTTTTCACTTTTTTTCCTTTCCTTTTTCTCCTTTCAGTCCTTTCCATTCTCCCCACTTTTGTTCCCCGTTCCAAAATAAAATTAAAGTGGATATATGTATATCTTTTTGAATTAATCATTTATTTAACTAAAAGTGTCCTTTAATTAAAAACCAGTCTACGTACTACAATATTAGTATCATGTAAACGTAGAGGTAGAAATATGTCTCAAATATCCATGTTAATTTACTTTTATCCAATAGTCATAGTCTTTCTATATAGAAAAGTCTTCGGTCCAAAAAGATGAAAGTGAAAGGAGACTCTTTATAAGGCATCCTAACACCAATTCTACATTTAGATTCCTTTTACAAAAATTCTCAAATTATATACCGCCCTGAAAATTGAAGTGTCCAGGACAAATCGAAGAAAAATACCCTTAACTTCTAACGAATTCAGATATATAAACAAATTTATTTTATAAATAATAATTAACGTTGTGAAAATAAATTATAAACGTAACAAAATCATAGTATTAGCTAGTTAAATGAAATCAAATACATATTTATTTATACATACATAACATATTATACATTATATATCAAATATATATTAAAAAAATTCAAAATTTTATGCCCCTTCAAAATATGCTGTCCGGGAATCGGGTTTGCCCCTCCTCTAGGCCTCCCCTGTAAGTACATATATATATATATATATATATATATATATATATATATATATATACACATTAAAATCTAAACATAACACTTGCTCACATATTGGTGAACAACTTTTTACTTAAATTTTGATGGTAAACTTAGCTAGCATATCTTAATCTTAATATATACTAAAAGGCAACTGACCTAACTTCAATTAACCAATCACAACTCTCAATTTCTCTAATTTAACTAAATTAGCACACGTCAAAATATAATTTACACATTTTTGTTTTTCATCATCAATTTACACTTTTAGTCTTTTTTCTTAAAATATAAAACTCATGTTTATCCAAAATATCCAACTAATTAAATAATAAAAAATATCTTTTTAATAAATAAAAAAACCAACTTTTTTTTAAAATTAGTCTTCATCCAACTATAATTATAACTTATTCAAGTTATTTATAATTATAACTTATTAAATAATCAATGACTATATATATATATATATCTAACTGATAACAACTATATAATCTAAAACTTTTATGAAAAACAAATACCACAACAAAAACTACAAGAAGTTTCTTTGATTGTATTGTTAAAAAAATTGTTACAACAGCAAGCCTTGACATGATATTGATAGACGAACAAGTTAAACGCTTTCGTCAATATTCCCGTAGTACATTCCGCTACTTTGATTTTCATTACATTATTTATTTGAATTACCGGTTTGTTCATTCATAATTTTAGTTACATTCTTGAATTCACTGGTTTGTTCTTTCACAGCTTTTCTTGGATTACATATATTTAACTTTATCATTAATATGTCATAAACAATCCGTGTATTTGACACAGGTCTAAATCTAGTATAGAGTTATAGCAATCGTCTAATGGAATGTGGAGTGCTCGATGCGTTGTCAAATTGCCTCCTCGTGACTACCTCATGGATCGACATTGACTATGAACCATTCATTACACCGTACCGTGAATTAATGTGTGGATCCTCATCCCCAAGTTAAAATGTAAATTATCCGTTATCTTCTACTTATATTTAAATAATGAAACTATACCCTAGTTTTTTAATTAAAGTGTTTTATTGATACAATACGTTATTCTTTGGAGAGAAAAACGGACCATAATTTTGACTATATTAAACAACAATGCAAAATTTTGACTACGTAAAGTTCAGTTATTCTTTGGACAGAAAAATAAAGGTGATTATGAGAAGAAAAAAACACAATATAATACGATGGTACAAAGATGTAGCCATTTCATACCAACAAATAAAGTGATGAGTACATCCAAATACCCATGTAGTACAACTTTTTTAGCACTAAATGGAAAGTTTACAGGCAAAAACGTCTACTTTTATGATACGATGCGCGCTTCCTTTAATAGGTAACAATTGTACAATGTGGCTATTTCAAAAATGTATGCATGGTCAGTACTCGTAACAATATATAATATGCGAATTCAATATTTCTAACATATCACTGGGGTATAACCTCAGTGGTATGGAAGTCCTTCAATGAAGGCCTCAATTTGGGGAGATCCAGGTTCGAGGTATGGAGAAGGCAAAAGTTTACTCTAATTTAAGTGTAGTGCCTTTGGGCTGCTTGGTTAGAGGTTTTCCTCCTAAATGGTGAATGGGGGCTACTACCACTGGTGGCACGATGATACTCCAGTGGGTCAGTTAGCTATTCCAAAAAAAAACATATATATATATTTAATGTACAACTATACATGTCACATGAATCCTTTTAAATTTTTTTTGAAAGATGTGGATCATTTGCTTGCAACAGAGGATCTAGCTTACATTGTCTTAACCGGGTCCGTGCTAGAGATCCCCCTTACCCTCAATACCTAGTAGAAGGAGAAACCCCCAACTAAACCGCTCCGAAGGCACGACATTTAATTGGGATAAAACCCTGCCCCCTCTGCAGGACTCAAACATGTTTCACTGGAGGACTTTATTTGTGAAATTCCCTTAAACGTCTTTCCCATGTCTCGAACTCGAAACCTCCAACATGTAAAGCTGGTGCTCAACCATTGAGCTATAATGAGAAGTATATGAATCCTTTAAATAAAAAGATTTTATATATACTCCGATTTAATTTATTCTCATATCATATATGCTATGTTACAAACTTACAACGATTCAAACTATATATGACAAGAAATTGATGGTATTTTCATTTTCATTTCCACCTCTTAAATAATTAAAAAACAAAATGCACATAATTAATTAATTCAATTCTATACACCAAATAAATTGCAAAAAGGGTGCTGCTTGTATCAAATTCAAAAACGAAAAAAAAAGTGATTTTTTTTTGTACTTTTTATCAATGGAGATGTTGAGGATGCTGTTCTGGCCATTGCCAAAAAGCCGGTTGATCTTCGATACCATTAAACATGTTACAAAAGCCTTCGTTACCAGCGGTTTGGTTTAACCGCTGGCTTAGGAGATCTGTCGTGGAAGGGTGGTTTTGTAGGAGTTGTGTTAGGCCCGATGAATTCGGGCCAAGGGATGACGTCATGGTAGGGTGGTAGATATTATTGTTTGAAATTTGTGTGTAGAATATTGGGCTTATTTCTTCTGATGGTGTCATGGTGCCTGTTACTGTGTTGAGATCACAGCTGTTTTCACTCCCATTACTCCATGATCCTTCTGTTTCTTTGTTGTTTAGATTTATGGGTCTGATCCCATTTGATTCTCCACCTTTTACAGCTAATAACTGAAAAGGAAAAACAGAATCTTGATAACTTACTGTACTATATAGATATATATGATATGATGGTACAATATATATATGTTTGATCCAATCTAGCCGGCCAGAATCAAACCACTTGAAAATGCTTAACTAAAAATAAATAAAGATTTTGTATCAAGCTATATATATGAATTTTAACATTGCTCAAGTAACAAAGTTAAGTTTGATCTATTAATTAGAAGAACAAAAATGCAGAGTCTTAAGAATGAAATTTCATGCAAAATTAATGATAAATTCCATGTAGAATTAATGATAATTGCGTACAATTTTTGTTTTGGGACAAGAAATCATTAATACCACCTAAATTTTATGGTTTATCGACTTTTGATAGGGAAGGTGTAATTTTTTTTATGCACATTAATACTAGCCCTTAAGGCTATATTAGCATTTTCTATTTATGAACTACAGAAATTATGTTGAATGACATGATTCCCAGCTCAATTCTAGAATTACACATGTGTGACAGAAGTTACCCATATATTTGGATGAATATAGTACGATGACATAACTAGCTAGAAAAGTTTTGTTCTAAAGTTTTGATCTAAGGACTTTTTAACAAAGAAAATATCATATGAAGATAAATAGATTACAATTATCTATAATGATCTTTTAAGTATATATATGTATATATATACATACCTCTGCATGAAGTTTCTTGTTTAGGTTCTTGAGGGCATCATTATCGGCCTTAACGGACTCAAATTGTCTCTTTAAGACATCATAATCTTTCTCCAATTGTTTTGTCTTCCATCTAGCCCTTCTGTTCTGGAACCATATAGCCACTTGCCTTGGTTGCAACCCAAGAGCTCGAGCCAATTGAGTCTTTCTTTCGGGTTCTAGTTTGTTTCCAAGCTCAAAGCTCTTTTCAAGTGCTTTCACTTGTTCCAAATTCAGCCTTCTTTTCTTCTCGCCGAGCTGCGATCCATCGTCTTCTGACATGTCATCATCCGCTGTCCCGCCACGTGTTTCTTCGCACCTTTCCATCCCGGAATACGACATAGATCTTCTCATTAATAGTGTTTGTACACCTGCATTCATACAATAATATAATAACCCTAATTATTATATATATACTTAATTGTTGATCAAGAAATTAATTAAGACATATGTATATATTTTTTTTAACGACAAAGTTAATCTACTCATACTGCTAAATTACACGTATGCCTACGACGGACCCAAGCTTCTCAAATAATCCCCGATAATTAAAGACATATTGATCTAGCTAGAGAGAAAAATGAAAAGAAAAAAAAAAAAGAAACCTTGGAAGTCATGAGGAGATTGGTGGTCTTCTTCATAGCCAAAAAACATGGGTTCAGGTGGAAGGAAGGACATGTCAGTGAAAAAAAGTTTTTATAGAAAAAAGAAGAAAAAAGAAAGCTTTTAATAATTTAATGCGTAAAGTTAGGCCAAAGTCACAAGGTTTCTGATGAAGCAGCAGGTTTATATAATTGATATAGCTGTATATATGTATATATGTGTGTCTGATAATCTGACTGATCTTATTATGGTGTTGGATCTAACTTGATGTAGAAAGAAAGGAACATGGGGGTGGCAAATACACTAGAGAAACAGCAATAAGCTCTTTTTAAACCTCAAAGAGATAAGAGATGGGAGTGAGGTGGGGTGGCTTAATTAATATTATTCCAAATAATATATTATAAATTTTGATTTTATTGCATTATAATTTCCTTACAGATTCTATATATTCACCTGCAATGTGATGCTAAAATTTTTAATACCAATTGACAAAACAAGCTCACTAGTGTCATTATCAAATTTGATACTTAATCAACTTAATTACACATTCTTTTTAAGGCCTTTTCTTCGTATATATATATTAACCTTTGATTTTTTTATATGTCGTCTCAATCATATTTTTATGTCTATTTTAATTAAGTTCAATTATCACTTCTCAAAATTACCGTCTACTAAAAGGTAAATTGATAGAAACTCCTTAGGCTCATGTACCTTTTTGGTACCCACATAACCCCAGCAAGGATAGTGTCAAGGTAATTCAGACACAGTTTAATCTTGCCTTTGTCAAGATTCGAATTTGGGTTTCCCCTAGGGAGTGACGGCTGGTGGCCATCCCACCAAAGTGAGATGGTTAATTACCGTCTACTAATAAACCATAATTTATATTTGTAAGGTGACACATTTCTAGCTAGTGAAAACCTTGCATATTGTTAACAAATATATTGTATTCAAATAATATATATATATATATATATTTAATGGATTCGATATGTTTATACATGCATCTATTTCTTTCATACTTTGCATATATATATATGATTTATTTTGTTATGCGTAAAATTTGAAATGTATGAGATTAGTGTTATTCAAACAATGGTCCTTTTAGCTTTTAATCAAGGATAGATGGCATAATTCAACTACTACCAAATTAATATATATGTTTGCCTAATCACAAAGTGCATTAACAAAAAATGCCTAACTAAAGCTCAAACTTGATAGCTGTCGTTCTATATATGAGGTTTCAAATTCGAAAGAAAAAGAAAAAGCGTGTGCCGACAATTCTGCTATACATTTTGTCCATAATACAATGTGGAAGTCACAAACCTAATTCGTTTTAGTTGACATGTAGGACTTCATATCTCTTTAATTACAGCCTTAATTAATTAATTGAAATGGTAATATATGCGTGTAAATATTAATTAATGACGTGGCTTTAAATCCAAACTATACAGAGTGGTACCACGTACAACAACATACAATGATACAAAGACGAAAGAAGATTAATCCATCAAAATGTGTATAAAATCTTTACACGTAGAAAGATAAAAAAGTTTAATCAATCAAAACAGTTTTTAATCTATACATGTAGCAATAGAAAGTCTATACTTGCAAATATATATGTATAAATAATAACTTAAATACGTAAGTGGTGCATCTTGGGGGAGAGAGACTTACACCATTAAACGTCATGTCACACCCCAAGATGCTACCCCAAAATATATAGATGGAGAAGTGGAGCAACTTTAATTCATGGTTGGATGTAATAAAAGTTGGAAAAGTCAGCAAAGTTTTGGCTCTGTTTTAGCCAATAACAAATAGTCATGTGAACATGCTAAAATTGTTGCCAATTCTTGCTAAAAACTAACTAAAAGTGAGAGTATAGTATCAATTCTTGCCAAAAGTTACCATTTCTTTTTTTAAACAATTTTATTATTGAATATTAAATAACTAAACACTACATTTATTTAAAACATAAAACATTACATACTTAAGAAATTCGAAAACGTACTAAATTAAAATTACAAATCCTAAAACTGAAATTACAAGTTAGTGCCAACCAAACTGCAAATCGTCAGAGTCCATGTCACGGTCACCGTCATTACGGTGAATGTATTCAAAGTGTTCACCGTCATTCGGGTTTGGCACAGCTGGGTCAGTCGCGTATTCCTCTCCCGGGTCTACTTCGCCGACTCGACCTGTCCAAACTTGTGCGTGTTCAAGCGTCCACGCTAATGTGGCGTCGGCGGTAGTAAGCTGCTGAAGGGTTTGGTCCAACCATGCGACCTTCTCTTGCAGGTATGTAATGTATTGGACATCGAGCTCGTTGTGCGCTCGCCGTTCATCAATTTTGGCAAGGTGAACAGACTTTTGAGCTTGTATGCCGTTAATCAGAGACCTAACGTCGGTTTTATGTTTGTCATCGTCAAGCATGTGGTGTTGCATTGAGTTTTTAACTGAAGACTGTAACACCCCAAGCCGAGGCTCGGAATATCACGGAAATCACATAGCACCCGGTGGAATTACAATAGAATTATCTAAATGCAAATATAGATTCGGTGAATCCAGAACATAGCAGACAAGTAACAAAATACAACAAGAACAAATAGTCATCAAAGTCTACATAACAACATCCAGAGAAGGAGGACAAATCCTAAGTATAATGCAAAAGACAGGTTAATGAATCCTTGATCCATGAGGTCCAAGTCCGGGTTAGACAGCAAGCAAGCACTAAACTCCACGTCCTGGGAGTACCTGATTACCTGAAAAGTGTACTAAGCATAGTCAACACAAGGTTGGTGAGTTCGTAGTAATGGTTCATAACGAACCAGCATCAATAATCACAATATAAGAATAGAGGCTAGGCATGACTTACAGCGAGCCTCTAAGCAACACAATATCGTCCAACAACAAGATTACACAAAAGAAATGAGAGTGTAATGAGGATGCATAAATGATGTATGTATCAATGCAAATGCCGAATGAATGAATAAGCAAATATGCCTATCCCAAGCGTGACCTTCAATCACGTATGCAACGATACCCCTCTGCCATCGCCATGGACAGGGCTGTATCTCAAAAACATCGAGATATATATGTCTATATACTCGGGGTCAGGTCTACATCCAAAATGGGTGCATACATCTATGCACCAGGATGCCGGCAATCCCCTGCCGAGGGTCCAACAATAATGTATGCAATGCTTACAATTAAATGTAAATGCATAATCATAAACCAACGATCGATATACAATGAATATGAATCCATAAACAATAATCGCCAAAACTAAGCCATCAATCGATAATCGTCAATCATAAACCAATAATCACCATTCCTCAACATCAGCCATTAATACTTAACCAAAATAGTAACCAAGTCAATCGACATATGCTGAACCATAAACTAATAATCAATAATCGTCAGTCTTAACTCACTAATCATCATTCGACAACCATAAGCCATCAACCACAACTTAAACCAACTATACGTACATATACTTCAGAGGATTCTACTTCCTTCGAGTTTCAAATGCTTATATATAGGGTCACCCGCAGCCTTCCCACCACATCTAAAACCCGACGAAGGCATAACCGACTTTCATGTATGTACATCTATCCTATTATTACTAGATACTTAACAAATATAAACTAAGTCATTCAAACATGATAATCGTCTCAACAATTCAATACTCGAACCAATTTAACCAATCTCACGACAGGAACCATCACACCAATCCAACAACTAAAACAATCAATCAATCAAACAATCAATCAATCAAACAATCAATCAATCAAATGCAAGTAAACACACCAGGTTTACACTTTTCAGCCCGGATCTCAAGTGAGTAGGGAGATACGAAACTCACCTTGATCGGCAAAGAAGCTTAAGTCAAGTTAATAAAAGATTAATAGCGAGTAGTAGGATCCACACGGCCACAACCTATAAATATACATCATAATACCGTAATGTCAATTTTACACTCATAAACAAGTGGGTTTAGCACAATTAGGTCAAGTCTCAAACCCTAAACGCCTTTACAACTTAAACGGGCAAGAACAAGACACTTTGACTCGACATTTTTAGAAATGGAAGAAGGTTCATATAAAACGAGTGTTACTATAAGAAACTAGACTCTCTTACGATTCCAACGATAGGTCATATGACTCGATTGGACTTACGGATCAAAAGTTATTAACGTTTTAAAACTGACGCGCAAAATCTCCCCGAAGGTATCCACTGCGCCGCAGTGAGCCAAAACCATGCCCACTGCGCCGCAGTGGGCTAAGGAGCAAAAATGGCCGAGGAAATCCACTGCGCCGCAGTGGGGACTATGCCCTCCCACTGCGCCGCAGTGGGACAACCAGGAACTGGGCAGACCCTAGCCACTGCGCCGCAGTGGGCTAGGCCTAAGCCACTGCGCCGCAGTGGCCCTTTTCTGGCCAGAACCACGAGCAGCACCAGCAGCAGCAACAACAACCCAAAACCCTTAAATTCGACCCAAACCCACTCAAATCGATTTGTAAGAACTTTTAACCCAATTTGAAGTATAATCAAACATTATTAACCATAAATACACATAACCCAACCCACAAATTCGACCAAAACATCATAATCATCCACAAATCCTCCAAACCCTAAACCTAACCCTAATTTCCATTTTTACCATTTTCAAGTCTTGGAATCCCATAAAAACGACTAGGAACATAAGAACAAGCATAAATAGAAGTAAATGGGATGAATTTGACTTACCAAAACCTTCACCTAGTCTCTAACCCGAATTTGACCCGAAATGGCTAGAAATCTTGCACTTTGAAACCCAAAATTTTGATATGTTGTTAAGATGAGGTTGATGATGAAAACCCCAAACAAAATCTTGCTTAATTCCCAATATATGAGATAGAAATCTAGAGAGAGAGAGATGTGTGTTTGTGTGTTTCTTGGAGGAGAGAAGAGAGAGAAAAAGATAGATAGAAAATGAGAGGGGGAGAAGGGGAATAAGGGGGGAGGTTGGGTCTTGGGTGGCTGGTGGGTTGTGGACTACCCACGGGCCGACCCGTTTCTCATCCCAAGCCAAATTACAAACGTTAGGCATTTAAACACCGGTTAAAACACATTATCGACCCGACGAATATACCACGTTGTCATTTAGTCACAAAACGACTCAAATATTTCATTAACTTAAATTGTTAGTCAAATTGCACGTAAAGTCAAACGGTCAAATTTCACGGATGTTACATTATCCCCCCGTTGAAAGAATTTCGTCCCGAAATTCAACAAAACCCTAATTAGCAAATAAATGCGGATACTTAGACGTCATGTAATCCTTTCGCTCCCAACTGAACTCGGCTCCCCGCTTAGCGTTTCCACCTAACTCTATCAATCGTGTAGAGCTTATTCTTGAGTTTCTTGACTCGGCGGTCCAAGATCTCTACCGGTTCTTCAATAAAATTCAAATTCGAATCAACCCTAATCTCGTCCACAGGCACCTGATGTAGGTCCGCCAAACACTCGCGTAGGTTGCAAATATGAAACACATCATGTACGCCGCTAAGCTCTTGTGGAAATTCTATCCAATAAGCAACTTTTCCAACCCTCTTCGAGGATCTTGAAAGAACAGTTATACCTCGGCCCGAGTTTGCAATCGGATGACGCCTTTCCACGGTGATACTTTCAAACGTACCAAGTCACCCACTTTCAACTCTAACGGTCTCAGCCCCATATCGGCATGCCCTTACTCAGCATGCGAGCTAGCTGGGCAATTTTCTTAGCTTGAGAAGTTGTTCTTGTCATTCCTATTAGAAATCCTAACCCGCTACTTTGGCTTTCTTTGGTTCTTGGTTCGTCCCAATGGGGAGTAGCATCTCTTCTACTTAGTTCTTCGGCCAGTGTCATTCGAATACTCGCGTAACAACCGTCGTTGCACAGGATTGCCGTCGTGGTTATAAGTACATTATCTTCACATGTGATCAAGTCTCAAGTCGGTTTGAGTGCCCGTCGTTCATTGGGTGGCTCCCTGAATTGGAGTTAAGCGACTTCCTTTATCTGGAAGGACAGAAATCGAATCTTCGTGCACCTAACCCATTTATCCTCCATACTAATGTGCCAGGTTGTCACATTTTACCGACTTCGCCGTATCGTGATCATTTCTTGTCGTCGGCAACTTCATGGCGAAGTCCATTCCAATTCGTTTTTCTTCCAATCTCTCTCCCGTCTTTCACTACATGCTTATTCACATCTCAGAAGTCTATGAGGGCTTTGACTACGCGCGCGATGTTGGGAAGTTGAGCATAAACGAAATTTAAGTTATCGAGATGGGACAAGCCCGATAAGTCACCCGGAAGGTCCTCGGGAGACTCAAGATTAACAAGGATGACGTTAGCTTTCAGATTCTTGAGACGGTAGCTCTAAGGACGCCTAAGTTGGAAGACTTACACGGAACCCTAAGAATCCTACCGTTAGATATTTTACACTAGTAACCCTACTACGCAACTTTAGAACCGTCTTACCCGGTGGCATTCGGATTACACTCACTTTTTCGCCAAGGATCTTTATATCACAGGCACCATGTAAATGAGGGGTTTCGTCGTCTTTTAGAGTCGGAATAGTTACACGGGATATTTGAATAAATTTAGTTAGTGAGTCCCTAGACAGTCAAATTGCAAACATATGATTTCAAAACACACGAACGAATGTAACTCAAGGAGCAACGTTAGAGTAAACGAGATTCATAGTCGGTTTCGATATCGAATAGTGTAGTAACATAACAACCATTAGGAGAAATGTACCTTAACCAACGTTAGGATCACTTTGGTCTCCTTTGCCATTCTCTGCAAAAGCTCGGCTACGAGGTTGAACTTGATGGTTTTGTTGGCCACGGCTTTGGTTATAAACGACTATTTGTAGTTGATCGGGAGGAACCGCCACTTGGGCTTGTGGTTCAGTCCGTCTAGGACAAGCATCTCTGTAGTGATCGGGGCTACCACACGCAAAACAAACACCTTGATGGCTCCGAGGGTGGTCAGCTTGGGGATAGATGGTTTGAAGAGGCGTTACATTCAATGGTGTCGCTTTCGGTGCTCTACAAATCCCAGCTAAGTGCCCGATTCGGTTACAATTAAAGCAAGTCCCACATTGGATAGTGGGAGAGTGATGGCGATTACACCTCCCACACAAGGGGTGAGATCCTAAGTAAGTTTTCCTTGCCGGCTCTGCTACTTCAGTTTGTTGTCCAATCCATTTTGGACAATCCTTCACGTAGTGTGCACGACTACCACATCCAAAACACTCGCCTCTTTGTTGATTACCTTGGGGAGGGACGACATGAATAGGAGCCACGTTCGTTGGGCCCGTTCTCGGGGCTCTACAATTCTTGGACATGTGGCCAACTTGGTTGCAATTAAAACACGCCCTGCATTGAACGTTGGTGGTGTGGTGATTGTTGCATCTTTCACATAACGGATGAGGTCCAACATAAGCTTTCCTCACCGGGCCCATCGCCGTCCTGAATCTACCCTTATTATGACCATTGGGGTCACACCTGCCCGCTTTCCTTGCCTCACTAGGTTCCCCGATTTCTTTCCTTTTTGAGGAGGCCCTACCTGACACCTTCTCGTCACCCAAATTCATTCTAGTTCCACGCGTCTCATTGTTTCCTTGGAGGCTTGCTGTGACTTGGGCTACGATAGTAGGTATGGCGTTTACCACGGCTTGGGCAATCACGGTTGCTAAATCCGGCTCATCGCTATGGCTAGTCGTATTCCTTCTTGATCCCACCATTTTCTACAAGGTAAGTAACGCGTTGACCCGAAGGTTAGCCTCACAATACTCACATATTAGTCACACAAGTAATTAATGCTCTCATACCATATAGCGTACTCATTTCATCCCATTAAACTAAGGTAAGAGTGTTAGAATCCTATGAAATTTGTTACTTATTATTTTATCATGTCAAGTTCATTACCATTGGTTATCTTTAATTCATGTAAGCGTGTCAATACACCCTACAAAATAAACTAACTTGTTAACTTCATTTGTACCATCGTCCATTTACTAATACATCTTACACGTGTATTACCAATTATCCCATAACCCGCATGCAATCAAGTTTAACTATGCCTCATACGTTTTTAAGTTTACATACCATTAAGCAACCTATCCCTATTGTTCACCGATTACGATTAACATTATTAGTGTTGGAAAATCATTCGTTTATAATACATGTGAGTTAGGATGTTTACAACCTTGATACTCTCTTAAGGCGCATATCAACATATCTATTACGTTGTATCCTAGCCGTTTATCAACACGTTTAAGTCAAATCACAACAAAAGCATTTACGATTTCAACTTGACCACTACGGTCCATACATACATACATACACATCACACGTGCATAACATATATGTTACTAAATCATACTAGTCCACATGTCATTCCACCACTAAATCCAATAATAGTAGTAGTTCTAGAGTTTATGACCCGGGGTTAGCTTCGCGGTTTTTCTCATGTTAACCGCCTTATTAGTTAGTGTTTTAACGCCGACACACTACACATGTTCTATGTTTCTTGCTAAGGCCAACACATAATTATTCTCAATTAACTGTCATATATCATGTTATCATACCACATACCCTACGTGTTTCACATTACTACACTAAGGACAATATGTCAAAGTTCTCAATTAATCGTTATCTATCATTTTCTCGTGCTAAGTTCACAACAATTTACCATCGTCCATTTACTAATACATCTTACACGTGTATTACCAATTATCCCATAACCCGCATGCAATCAAGTTTAACTATGCCTCATACGTTTTTAAGTTTACGTACCATTAAGCAACCTATCCCTATTGTTCACCGATTACGATTAACATTATTAGTGTTGGAAAATCATTCGTTTATAATACATGTGAGTTAGGATGTTTACAACCTTGATACTCTCTTAAGGCGCATATCAACATATCTATTACGTTGTATCCTAGCCGTTTATCAACACGTTTAAGTCAAATCACAACAAAAGCATTTACGATTTCAACTTGACCACTACGGTCCATACATACATACATACACATCACACGTGCATAACATATATGTTACTAAATCATACTAGTCCACATGTCATTCCACCACTAAATCCAATAATAGTAGTAGTTCTAGAGTTTATGACCCGGGGTTAGCTTCGCGGTTTTTCTCATGTTAACCGCCTTATTAGTTAGTGTTTTAACGCCGACACACTACACATGTTCTATGTTTCTTGCTAAGGCCAACACATAATTATTCTCAATTAACTGTCATATATCATGTTATCATACCACATACCCTACGTGTTTCACATTACTACACTAAGGACAATATGTCAAAGTTCTCAATTAATCGTTATCTATCATTTTCTCGTGCTAAGTTCACAACAATTTACCATCGTCAAAACCAATTTCTCGAATTAAACACATCTCATTACAAGCAACTAAAACAAGTCACTAACACGAGTGATTTAAAGTATAATCCGAATTCGATATGCTCTCTAGTTATCGACCAGGTATGTATACAGGGTGTACCAACGGCTAACCCTCCACCTAATCAACTCCCATTAAGCATATCGGTTCCTTATTATACTCTAAGCCAAGCATGCGCAATCCATGATGTTATTAACCTGTTATAATATTGGGTGACCATAAAAGAGTTGATCGGGTTCTTTTAGGGTTGCCACAATATTATACTAAGTTAATAACATAACTTCATTTTGCTCTAAATCATCAAACTAGCCCCAATCAATAACAACAATCCATATTAATGACAATCAAATTTAATCAAAGCACACATTAACCACATTGTATCCATTCCACATTCATCACGTTGAATTCAAGCCATCACATAAGTGGTCTTAACTACGAACTCACAAGGGGATTCACATATTTCACATTGCACACGAATTTCCTAACCATGCATGCTATATGAAGAGTTTTAACTTAAGCCGTAGTCTAGGTCAAACCGCCTAATTCTCTACGACCACGCATGGGCCACCATTCTGTAACACCCCAAGCCGAGGCTCGGAATATCACGGAAATCACATAGCACCCGGTGGAATTACAATAGAATTATCTAAATGCAAATATAGATTCGGTGAATCCAGAACATAGCAGACAAGTAACAAAATACAACAAGAACAAATAGTCATCAAAGTCTACATAACAACATCCAGAGAAGGAGGACAAATCCTAAGTATAATGCAAAAGACAGGTTAATGAATCCTTGATCCATGAGGTCCAAGTCCGGGTTAGACAGCAAGCAAGCACTAAACTCCACGTCCTGGGAGTACCTGATTACCTGAAAAGTGTACTAAGCATAGTCAACACAAGGTTGGTGAGTTCGTAGTAATGGTTCATAACGAACCAGCATCAATAATCACAATATAAGAATAGAGGCTAGGCATGACTTACAGCGAGCCTCTAAGCAACACAATATCGTCCAACAACAAGATTACACAAAAGAAATGAGAGTGTAATGAGGATGCATAAATGATGTATGTATCAATGCAAATGCCGAATGAATGAATAAGCAAATATGCCTATCCCAAGCGTGACCTTCAATCACGTATGCAACGATACCCCTCTGCCATTGCCATGGACAGGGCTGTATCTCAAAAACATCGAGATATATATGTCTATATACTCGGGGTCAGGTCTACATCCAAAATGGGTGCATACATCTATGCACCAGGATGCCGGCAATCCCCTGCCGAGGGTCATCAACAATAAACAAACAATCATCAACCAAACAATCAATCAACCAAACAATCAATCAACCAAACAATCAATCAACAAACAATCAATCAACCAAACAATCAATCAACAAACAATCAATCAACCAAACAATCAATCAACCAAACAATCAATCAACAAACAATCAATCAACCAAACAATCAATCAACCAAACAATCAATCAACCAAACAATCAATCAACCAAACAATCAATCAACAAACAATCAATCAACCAAACAATCAATCAACCAAACAATCAATCAACCAAACAATCAATCAACCAAACAATCAATCAACCAAACAATCAATCAACCAAACAATCAATCAACCAAACAATCAATCAACCAAACAATCAATCAACCAAACAATCAATCAACCAAACAATCAATCAACCAAACAATCAATCAACCAAACAATCAATCAACCAAACAATCAATCAACCAAACAATCAATCAACCAAACAATCAATCAACCAAACAATCAATCAACCAAACAATCAATCAACCAAACAATCAATCAACCAAACAATCAATCAACCAAACAATCAATCAACCAAACAATCAATCAACCAAACAATCAATCAACCAAACAATCAATCAACCAAACAATCAATCAACAAACAATCAATCAACCAAACAATCAATCAACCAAACAATCAATCAACCAAACAATCAATCAACCAAACAATCAATCAAAAACAATCAATCAACCAAACAATCAATCAACCAAACAATCAATCAACAAACAATCAATCAACCAAACAATCAATCAACCAAACAATCAATCAACCAAACAATCAATCAACCAAACAATCAATCAACCAAACAATCAATCAACCAAACAATCAATCAACCAAACAATCAATCAACCAAACAATCAATCAACAAACAATCAATCAACCAAACAATCAATCAACCAAACAATCAATCAAAAACAATCAATCAACCAAACAATCAATCAACCAAACAATCAATCAACAAACAATCAATCAACCAAACAATCAATCAACCAAACAATCAATCAACAAACAATCAATCAACCAAACAATCAATCAACCAAACAATCAATCAACCAAACAATCAATCAACAAACAATCAATCAACCAAACAATCAATCAACCAAACAATCAATCAACCAAACAATCAATCAACCAAACAATCAATCAACAAACAATCAATCAACCAAACAATCAATCAACCAAACAATCAATCAACCAAACAATCAATCAACCAAACAATCAATCAACAAACAATCAATCAACCAAACAATCAATCAACCAAACAATCAATCAACCAAACAATCAATCAACCAAACAATCAATCAAAAACAATCAATCAACCAAACAATCAATCAACCAAACAATCAATCAACAAACAATCAATCAACCAAACAATCAATCAACCAAACAATCAATCAACCAAACAATCAATCAACCAAACAATCAATCAACCAAACAATCAATCAACCAAACAATCAATCAACCAAACAATCAATCAACCAAACAATCAATCAACAAACAATCAATCAACCAAACAATCAATCAACCAACCAATCCAACAACTAAAACAATCAATCAAACAATCAATCAACCAAACAATCAATCAATCAAATGCAAGTAAACACACCAGGTTTACACTTTTCAGCCCGGATCTCAAGTGAGTAGGGAGATACGAAACTCACCTTGATCGGCAAAGAAGCTTAAGTCAAGTTAATAAAAGATTAATAGCGAGTAGTAGGATCCACACGGCCACAACCTATAAATATACATCATAATACCGTAATGTCAATTTTACACTCATAAACAAGTGGGTTTAGCACAATTAGGTCAAGTCTCAAACCCTAAACGCCTTTACAACTTAAACGGGCAAGAACAAGACACTTTGACTCGACATTTTTAGAAATGGAAGAAGGTTCATATAAAACGAGTGTTACTATAAGAAACTAGACTCTCTTACGATTCCAACGATAGGTCATATGACTCGATTGGACTTACGGATCAAAAGTTATTAACGTTTTAAAACTGACGCGCAAAATCTCCCCGAAGGTATCCACTGCGCCGCAGTGAGCCAAAACCATGCCCACTGCGCCGCAGTGGGCTAAGGAGCAAAAATGGCCGAGGAAATCCACTGCGCCGCAGTGGGGACTATGCCCTCCCACTGCGCCGCAGTGGGACAACCAGGAACTGGGCAGACCCTAGCCACTGCGCCGCAGTGGGCTAGGCCTAAGCCACTGCGCCGCAGTGGCCCTTTTCTGGCCAGAACCACAAGCAGCACCAGCAGCAGCAACAACAACCCAAAACCCTTAAATTCGACCCAAACCCACTCAAATCGATTTGTAAGAACTTTTAACCCAATTTGAAGTATAATCAAACATTATTAACCATAAATACACATAACCCAACCCACAAATTCGACCAAAACATCATAATCATCCACAAATCCTCCAAACCCTAAACCTAACCCTAATTTCCATTTTTACCATTTTCAAGTCTTGGAATCCCATAAAAACGACTAGGAACATAAGAACAAGCATAAATAGAAGTAAATGGGATGAATTTGACTTACCAAAACCTTCACCTAGTCTCTAACCCGAATTTGACCCGAAATGGCTAGAAATCTTGCACTTTGAAACCCAAAATTTTGATATGTTGTTAAGATGAGGTTGATGATGAAAACCCCAAACAAAATCTTGCTTAATTCCCAATATATGAGATAGAAATCTAGAGAGAGAGAGATGTGTGTTTGTGTGTTTCTTGGAGGAGAGAAGAGAGAGAAAAAGATAGATAGAAAATGAGAGGGGGAGAAAGGGGAATAAGGGGGGAGGTTGGGTCTTGGGTGGCTGGTGGGTTGTGGACTACCCACGGGCCGACCCGTTTCTCATCCCAAGCCAAATTACAAACGTTAGGCATTTAAACACCGGTTAAAACACATTATCGACCCGACGAATATACCACGTTGTCATTTAGTCACAAAACGACCCAAATATTTCATTAACTTAAATTGTTAGTCAAATTGCACGTAAAGTCAAACGGTCAAATTTCACGGATGTCAGTTTTTAACCTCGAAGACAGTCATAGGTGGCATGTAGTTTGCCATGACTGATATGTTGATAGTTTATATTGTATGTTGTATGTAGTTTGTTTGATGGATATGTATGTTGTTTGATGGTTTTTATAGAAGTTGAAAAAGCAAAAAAAAACAAATGCACGCTCCAACGTTCAAAACTGAGTAGGTGTCGAAATTTCACTTTTCGTACCTCAAAGAATTTAATTACGCAAGTCATACCCAAAGTTGTCAAATTTTCATGCTCATCATACCTCCGCCTAACGGAGACTAACAGATCGTTAAAACCTGAGTAGGTGTCGAAATTTCACTTTTCGTACCTCAAAGAATTTAATTACGCAAGTCATACCCAGAGTTGCCAAATTTGCACGCTCACCATACCTCCGCCTAACGGAGACTAACAGATCGTTAAAACCTGAGTAGGTGTCGAAATTTCACTTTTCGTACCTCAAAGAATTTAATTACGCAAGTCATACCCAGAGTTGCCAAATTTGCACGCTCACCATACCTCCGCCTAACGGAGACTAACAGATCGTTAAAACCTGAGTAGGTGTCGAAATTTCACTTTTCGTACCTCAAAGAATTTAATTACGCGAGTCATACCCAGAGTTGCCAAATTTGCACGCTCACCATACCTCCGCCTAACGGAGACTAACAGATCGTTAAAACCTGAGTAGGTGTCGAAATTTCACTTTTCGTACCTCAAAGAATTTAATTACGCAAGTCATACCCAGAGTTGCCAAATTTGCACGCTCACCATACCTCCGCCTAACGGAGACTAACAGATCGTTAAAACCTGAGTAGGTGTCGAAATTTCACTTTTCGTACCTCAAAGAATTTAATTACGCGAGTCATACCCAGAGTTGCCAAATTTGCACGCTCATCATACCTCCGCCTAACGGAGACTAACAGATCGTTAAAACCTGAGTAGGTGTCGAAATTTCACTTTTCGTACCTCAAAGAATTTAATTACGCAAGTCATACCCAGAGTTGCCAAATTTGCACGCTCACCATACCTCCGCCTAACGGAGACTAACAGATCGTTAAAACCTGAGTAGGTGTCGAAATTTCACTTTTCGTACCTCAAAGAATTTAATTACGCGAGTCATACCCAGAGTTGTCAAATTTGCACGCTCACCATACCTCCTAACGGAAATCGGATGTTTTTAACAAGACAGTCATAGGTGGCATGTAGTTTGCCATGACTGATATGTTGATAGTTTATATTGTATGTTGTATGTAGTTTGTTTGATGGATATGTATGTTGTTTGATGGTTTTTATAGAAGTTGAAAAAGCAAAAAAAAACAAATGCACGCTCCAACGTTCAAAACATAAAAATACACAGTCACTTTAGCCGCGTGATCATGCCCTAACGTTCACATTCATCGGCCAAATATAGCCGATGGAGGGAGCCGACACAAAATGCCGATGCTTGCCGATGGATAGGATACAATGGAGCCAAGAAGCCGATGTTTGCCAATGGAAAGAGCCGATGCAAACTGCCGACTGCATCCTTGCCCATGCGTTATTATGATGTTTAAAATACAAGTATTTATTCCAGAAATTCAAGATGTTCATTTTGTCAAATATTGCTAAACTAGTAAAATATTGTTCACTTATCGATCATGCATTTCCATTCATGTATTTTAGCTAGTATATAAGATTCAATCTCAAATCATCTTAAATATTTTTAAGTTCAATTTTAATCAGATTTTGAAGATTTCATGACTATTAAAAATTAGGTAAATTACACAAATGGTACCTGAATAGGTGTCGAAATTTCAGTTTTCGTACCTCAAAGAATTTAATTACGCGAGTCATACCCAGAGTTGCCAAATTTTCATGCTCATCATACCTCCGCCTAACGGAGACTAACAGATCGTTAAAACCTGAGTAGGTGTCGAAATTTCACTTTTCGTACCTCAAAGAATTTAATTACGCGAGTCATACCCAGAGTTGTCAAATTTGCACGCTCATCATACCTCCGCCTAACGGAGACTAACGGGCCGTTAAACTTGGTCATGTGCAACTCACATGCGAGGGTATAAACGTATTTTCCCCCATTTGCCCTTCTTCTTCATATTTCCCCCCTCCTTCTTCACTAACGGTGGCGTTAAAAAACAACCGCCGGTTCTACCACCACCAGTAACAACCGCCGCCGCCTGTAACCATCATCAACGCCACAGCTGGTTCCACTACCACTACTGAAAACCGCCGCCGCCTGTAACCATCATCAACGCCACAGCTGGTTCCACTACCACTACTGAAAACCGCCGCCGCCTGTAACCATCATCAACGCCACAGCTGGTTCCACTACCACTACTGAAAACCGCCGCCGCCTGTAACCATCATCAACGCCACAGCTGGTTCCACTACCACTACTGAAAACCGCCGCCGCCTGTAACCATCATCAACGCCACAGCTGGTTCCACTACCACTACTGAAAACCGCCGCCGCCTGTAACCACCATCAACGCAACCACCGGTTCCACTACCACTACTGAAAACCGCCGCCGCCTGTAACCATCATCAACGCCACAGCTGGTTCCACTACCACCACTGACAACGGCTGCCGCCTGTAACCACCATCAACGCACCGCCGGTTCCACTACCACTACTGACAAACCGCCGCCGCCTGTAACCACCATCAACGCCACCGCTGGTTCCACTACCACTACTGACAACCGCCGCCGCCTGTAACCACCATCAACGCCACCGCTGGTTCCACTACCACTACTGACAACCGCCGCCGCCTGTAACCACCATCAACGCCACCGCTGGTTCCACTACCACTACTGAAAACCGCCGCCGCCTGTAACCATCATCAACGCCACAGCTGGTTCCACTACCACCACTGACAACGGCTGCCGCCTGTAACCACCATCAACGTCACCGCCGGTTCCACTACCACTACTGACAACCGCCGCCGCCTGTAACCACCATCAACGCACCGCCGGTTCCACTACCACTACTGACAACCGCCGCCGCCTGTAACCACCATCAACGCCACCGCTGGTTCCACTACCACTACTGACAACCGCCGCCGCCTGTAACCACCATCAACGCACCGCTGGTTCCACTACCACTACTGACAACCGCCGCCGCCTGTAACCACCATCAACGCACCACTGGTTCCACTACCACTACTGACAACCGCCGCCGCCTGTAACCATCATCAACGCCACAGCTGGTTCCACTACCACCACTGACAACGGCTGCCGCATTTTACCCCTATCACCGCCACCGCCGGTTGCATTTCCACCACTGCCAGCCGCCGCTTTATTTGTTTGATAATTATGTTGGATGAAGTTTTGTTATTTGATAAGTTTATTTGTTTGATCTTGTTTTTCATTTGATAATAGGTTAGATTTTGCATTTGGTTTTTAGCTATTGAATCTGCAAAAATGGTTTTAGCTATTGAATCTGTAAAAAAATGTTGAAAGAAGATAGGGGCCCGGGTAAAATAGTTATTTACACATTCACATGAGTGTCACATGACCAATACCATTTGTGTAATTTACCCTAAAAATTACGGGTAGCAGTTTAACGAATTAATCTGTGAATGGCCCACCTCATATTAGTTGTGTTATTTTTCTTCTTATAAATCTTAAAAGAAAAAAGAAGAAAAGAAAAGAAAAGAAATAAGTAAAAAGACAGTGTCTTTCTTGTCACAACTCATCACATGGGACCCAACCCCATTAGTTGGAAGGTTGGCGGGGTACCCCTTCGAAATAGGGTTTAGCATCTTCTATGCAAATTCTAGTTTCAAAAAACCAAAAAATAATACTCTGGCTTCACATGCCATCGTGTTCCCATGTGCATTTCTCTCTACTCCTCACCACTCCCTCTGTCTCTATAGATTTTTCTACATATATAATATATATGCATGTTTATACAGCGTACACACGACACACATTACACTTATACATAGTTAGACTTCGATCCTCTGAATACCATGATGTATATATATCATCGTTCATTAGTGTTATCATGTCCAGGGAGCAGTGATGGATCCAGACTTTTAAAAAGTAGGGGGCCTAATTTTTTCTATCCTTTTTATCACTAAATTCTTTCAAATTTTATATAAATCAACAAATGAAATACATAAACTTATAACAGATTGATCTTGAATATTATACTAAGCAGAAAAATATGTCATGTCCAAATTTTAAACAAACACCACTCTAATTTTAAGAGGTTATAATTTAGTAAAACTAGCCGCAACATGCTTACAATGATTGTATTATGTGAAAAAGTTCTTACAAACTTACAACTCAAAAAGATAATCTAAAATATAAACTAGTAAAAACCACTTATCGATCATGCATTTCCATTCATGTATTTTAGCTAGTATATAAGATTCAATCTCAAATCATCTTAAATATTTTTAAGTTCAATTTTAATCAGATTTTGAAGATTTCATGACTATTAAAAATTAGGTAAATTACACAAATGGTACCTGAATAGGTGTCGAAATTTCAGTTTTCGTACCTCAAAGAATTTAATTACGCGAGTCATACCCAGAGTTGCCAAATTTTGCATGCTCATCATACCTCCGCCTAACGGAGACTAACAGATCGTTAAAACCTGAGTAGGTGTCGAAATTTCACTTTTCGTACCTCAAAGAATTTAATTACGCGAGTCATACCCAGAGTTGTCAAATTTGCACGCTCATCATACCTCCGCCTAACGGAGACTAACGGGCCGTTAAACTTGGTCATGTGCAACTCACATGCGAGGGTATAAACGTATTTTCCCCCATTTGCCCTTCTTCTTCATATTTCCCCCCTCCTTCTTCACTAACGGTGGCGTTAAAAAACAACCGCCGGTTCTACCACCACCAGTAACAACCGCCGTCGCCTGTAACCACTATCATCACCACCGCCGGTTCCACTACCACTACTGACAACCGCCGCCGCCTGTAACCACCATCAACGTCACCGCCGGTTCCACTACCACTACTGACAACCGCCGGCGCCTGTAACCACCATCAACGCAACCACCGGTTCCACTACCACTACTGAAAACCGCCGCCGCCTGTAACCATCATCAACGCCACAGCTGGTTCCACTACCACCACTGACAACGGCTGCCGCATTTTACCCCTATCACCGCCACCGCCGGTTGCATTTCCACCACTGCCAGCCGCCGCTTTATTTGTTTGATAATTATGTTGGATGAAGTTTTGTTATTTGATAAGTTTATTTGTTTGATCTTGTTTTTCATTTGATAATAGGTTAGATTTTGCATTTGGTTTTTAGCTATTGAATCTGCAAAAATGGTTTTAGCTATTGAATCTGTAAAAAAATGTTGAAAGAAGATAGGGGCCCGGGTAAAATAGTTATTTACACATTCACATGAGTGTCACATGACCAATACCATTTGTGTAATTTACCCTAAAAATTACGGGTAGCAGTTTAACGAATTAATCTGTGAATGGCCCACCTCATATTAGTTGTGTTATTTTTCTTCTTATAAATCTTAAAAGAAAAAAGAAGAAAAGAAAAGAAATAAGTAAAAAGACAGTGTCTTTCTTGTCACAACTCATCACATGGGACCCAACCCCATTAGTTGGAAGGTTGGCGGGGTACCCCTTCGAAATAGGGTTTAGCATCTTCTATGCAAATTCTAGTTTCAAAAAACCAAAAAATAATACTCTGGCTTCACATGCCATCGTGTTCCCATGTGCATTTCTCTCTACTCCTCACCACTCCCTCTGTCTCTATAGATTTTTCTACATATATAATATATATGCATGTTTATACAGCGTACACACGACACACATTACACTTATACATAGTTAGACTTCGATCCTCTGAATACCATGATGTATATATATCATCGTTCATTAGTGTTATCATGTCCAGGGAGCAGTGATGGATCCAGACTTTTAAAAAGTAGGGGGCCTAATTTTTTCTATCCTTTTTATCACTAAATTCTTTCAAATTTTATATAAATCAACAAATGAAATACATAAACTTATAACAGATTGATCTTGAATATTATACTAAGCAGAAAAATATGTCATGTCCAAATTTTAAACAAACACCACTCTAATTTTAAGAGGTTATAATTTAGTAAAACTAGCCGCAACATGCTTACAATGATTGTATTATGTGAAAAAGTTCTTACAAACTTACAACTCAAAAAGATAATCTAAAATATAAACTAGTAAAAACCACTCAAAAAAAATATATAAACCATTATTTTATATTAAGAAAATGATTAATAAAAATGATAATAACATATAATAAGATCATCTTTTATATTTATATAAAATTCTTATATATAAATTAATAATGTTGGGATCGAGATATTTTATTATTTAACGAGATATTATTATATCGATAAATTAATAATGTTGGGACTGAGATATTTTATTATTTAACGAGATATTATTATATCGATAAATTAATAATGTTGGGACTGAGATATTTTATTATTTAACGAGATATTATTATATCGATAAATTAATAATGTTGGGACTGAGATATTTTATTATTTAACGAGATATTATTATATCGATAAATTAATAATGTTGGGATCTGAATATTTTATTATTTAACGAGATATTATTATATCGATAAATTAATAATGTTGGGATCTGAATATTTTATTATTTAACGAGATATTATTATATCGATAAATTAATAATGTTGGGATCTGAATATTTTATTATTTAACGAGATATTATTATATCGATAAATTAATAATGTTGGGATCTGAGATATTTTATTATTTAACGAGATATTATTATATCGATAAATTAATAATGTTGGGATCTGAGATATTTTATTATTTAACGAGATATTATTATATCGATAAATTAATAATGTTGGGATCTGAGATATTTTATTATTTAACGAGATATTATTATATCGATAAATTAATAATGTTGGGATCTGAGATATTTTATTAGTTTAACGAGATATTATTATATCGATAAATTAATAATGTTGGGATCTGAGATATTTTATTATTTAACGAGATATTATTATATCGATAAATTAATAATGTTGGGATCTGAGATATTTTATTATTTAACGAGATATTATTATATCGATAAATTAATAATGTTGGGATCTGAGATATTTTATTATTTAACGAGATATTATTATATCGATAAATTAATAATGTTGGGATCTGAGATATTTTATTATTTAACGAGATATTATTATATCGATAAATTAATAATGTTGGGATCTGAGATATTTTATTAGTTTAACGAGATATTATTATATCTATAAATTAATAATGTTGGGATCGAGATATTTTATTAGTTTAACGAGATATTATTATATCGATAAATTAATAAACTATTAATTTAAAGAGGTTCATGTATGACCTTCAAATTTTTCATATCCAATAAACATTAACCAATTAACTGAAGTTGCTAAGTTCATTGTTTTGAATTAAAGATAGCTCAATGCACATATTTCTAAATTGATCAGTATAAACTAAAATGTGTTAAAAGATCAATCATTACCAATCAACAATGAAAAACCATTATGCGTGTATAAGAAATATCACCACTTTTTAATGATGAAATTTGAGGATGATTCATGAGCTTAGAAAGAAACATTGTAAGCCACAACTATTCACAACTCTTTGTTGTAATACGAGAAGACGATTCATCAACTCTTAAATGCAGTGAAAAAAAGTAAGATAAACTCGATCTAAATTTGAAGTTGAAAAAAAAATCAAATGAATATAGATATTTTTGAAAGATTTCACAACTTTACCAAATAACAATCGATACAACCAGAAATAAGATACAGAGTTTATTATTATCGAATCAAGTATATAGAAATTATTGTTACAATTATCTAATCATATAGATTATGATTAGATAATAAGAAACAGAATAGATCAATTGTATGTATTGATCTATAGATACAGATATGAGAATATATATCGAAAGAGAATATCGAATAAAGCAGCAGCATAATGAATGAATAATAGAATGAGAATACTCATAACCCTAGTTGGGTTTATATAGTCTTCAAGCTTTTATCCTTTAAACCTCTATCTTCTCTTTTATCCAGAAATAGTCCCTCTTCCTTTATCAACTTTTATCTTTAGTCCTACACACAAAACAAACTCTAGTTAAATAAAAACACATTATATTTTTACCAATTTAACTTGATATATTTAACATCCCCCCTCAAGTTAAACTTGGTAAACATCAAATAATCCAAAATTTTCAAGATGAAAGAAATGTAGGTTTGAACTTAGACTTTTGGTCAGTAAATCTGCTGGGTTCTCTTCAGAATCAATCTTATTAACTTTTACAGTTCCTGCACTTATCTTCTCTCTAATGAAATGTAAATCAATTTCAAAATGTTTAGTTTTTTCATGAAAAACTGGATTATAAGCAATCTGAATAGCAGATTTACTGTCACAAAAAATATCTATTGGAAGTTTAGCTTTAAGCCTTAAGTCACCCAACAAGTTCAAAACCCAAATGATTTCACAAGTAACTGCCGCTAATGCCCTATATTCTGCTTCAGCAGAGGACTTAGCAACAGTTGATTGTTTCTTACTTTTGTAGGAAATAAGATTATTTCCTAAACACAACATATAACCAGTGACAGATCTTCTTGTTCCAAGACATCTTCCCCAATCTGAATCAACATAGGCATGTAGATCAAGATTGTCATATCTACTAATACAAATACCCTTACCAGGAGAGCCTTTAAGATATCTCAGTACTCTAAGTCCCATGTTAAAGTGAGCTTGTAAAGGAGCATGCATAAACTGGCTAAGACACTGCACAACATAGCTTATGTCTGGCCTTGTTAGAGACAAATATATCAATTTTCCAATCAACTTCTGGTACACAGAAATATTCTCTAAAGGTTTTGATTTTTTAGGATCAATAGGCATAGTAATATTAATTTCAAGAGGAGTTTTGCAAGGTTTACATCCTAGTAAACCAAAATCATTCAATAACTCAAGACAATATTTCCTTTGAGAAAGGCAAAGACCTTTCTCATTTTCTGCAACGTCTATTCCCAAAAAATATTTCAAGTTTTCAAGATCCTTTATCTTAAATTTTGAATTAAAGAAAGCTTTCACTTTATTAATTTCACACAAACTGTTACCAGTTAATATGATATCATCAACATATACAAGTAGGGCAACAAAAATAGCATTATTCTCAAAAGTAAACAAAGAATAATCTGACCTAGACTGCACAAAACCATATTCAATAAGAGCAATTGACAATTTATCATTCCATTGTCTTGGAGCTTGTTTAAGCCCATAGAGAGACTTAACTAACTTGCATACTCTATTATCATTTTTATCAAAGTAACCTTGAGGCAGTTTCATATATACATCCTCTTTTAAATCCCCATATAAAAAAGCATTGTTGATATCAAGTTGAAAAATAGACCAACCTTTAGACACTGCCAAAGTTAACAAACATCTAATTGTTACCATTTTCACAACAGGAGCAAATGTTTCTTCAAAGTCTATTCCTTCTCTTTGATTATAACCTTTTGCAACTAACCTTGCTTTATATCTTTCAATTTTTCCTGTAGATTTATACTTAATTTTATATACCCATTTACAGCCTATTGCTTCTCTACCAAGACGTAAATTAGTTAAAACCCATGTTCTATTCCTATTTAAAGCCTCCATTTCAAGATTCATTGCATTAATCCAATTACTATCAGTAGCAGCCTCTTTATAACAAGCAGGTTCAATACTTTTGTTTAGATTAGAGGTAAAACATTTCATTTCTGGACTTAGCCTAGAATAATTCACAACCTTATCAAGTCCATATTTAACTTTACCTTCTACAACAAAATCATTTAATCTGGTAGATAAGGTTCTATGTCTAGAGGATCTTCTAAGATTTTCATTCAAGTTATCTGCATGATCATCACCCTCAGAATTATCATTTTGTTCATTAATAGGATAATCAAATGCAGCCTCACCATCAACACTGGTAGAACTACTACTACTACTATCATGATTGGTAGTTCTAGAACTGCCAGAATCATGTGAGTGTGTAGATGGACTGCCAAGTGTTTGTGGGTGGCTGTTAACATTTGTTATTCCTTCACTGGCAGCCTCCTCTTCATCATTGGGTGTGAAAACATCCTCACAATATGGTGTATCAAAAACGTTTTGATGATTAACAGTTTTAAAGACACTATTTTTTTCAGTTGAAGACATTGTAAATGGAAAAATATTTTCATAAAACTTTATATCTCTAGAATATAAAAAACTTTTACTTTCTAAACTATACAACTTATAACCTTTTTTTGAATTTGCATACCCAATTAAGACACACTTTTCAGTTCTAGAGCTAAACTTATCATTATTATTAAGTTTTGTAACAAAACACAAACAACCAAAAGTTCTCAAATGAGTTAAAGAAGGTTCAAATCCATACACCATTTCATAAGGAGATTTTCCATTTAAAACAGAGGAAGGCAATCTATTTATCAAATAAGTTGCAGTAAGAACACATTCAGACCAGAAATATAAAGGAATTCCCCCCTGAAACATAAGAGACCTAGCCACATTAAGAAGGTGTCTATGTTTCCTTTCAGCAACTCCATTTTGTTGTGGAGTATAAGCTATTGTTGTTTGATGAATAATACCTTCTTTTGAAAAATAAGCTTTTAAATCAGAATTTACAAATTCAGAACCATTATCACTTCTAAAAATCTTAACAGAAGTAGCAAATTGATTTTTTAATAAAGCACAAAACTGTTTAATATAATCTGACACATCTGCTTTAGATTTTAATAAAAAAGTCCATACAACTCTTATATAATCATCCACAACAGTAAGAAAATATTTAAAACCTTCTTTACTTGCAATTTTATATGGATCCCAAACATCTAAATGAACTATATCTCCTAGACAAACAGTTTTATGATCACTGATTGGAAAAGGTTCCCTTGTTTGTTTAGCTTTATGACACACATCACAAGGAGAAATATTACCACCAGACAACTTTAGCTTATGTTTTAGATATTATTATTATTATATTATTATTATAACTTAATTTATATTATATTTATTATAGATATATTATATTATTATTATTATTATTATTATATTCACCATATAAAAATTATATTATTATTATTATTATATTATTATATTATTATTATTATATTATTATTATATTATTATTATATTATTATTATTATTAGATATTAGATTAGTATTTTTCTATTTTCTATTCTATTATATTAGTATTTTCTATTCTATTTAATTCATATTAGATATTATTATTATTATTATATTATTATTAATTATTATTATTATATTATTATATATTATTATTATATTATATATTTTATATTATTATTATTATTATTATTATATTATTATTATATTATTATTATATTATATTATATTATTATTTTATATTATTATTATATTATTTTATATTATTATTATTATTATTATTATATTATTATTATATTATTATTAATTAAGTTTAATTTGTTTATATTATTATTATATTATTATTATTATATTATTATTATTATATTATTATTATATTATTATTATTATATTATTATTATATATTAACTTCTTTATTATTATTATTATTAGATATTAGATTAGCATTTTTCTATTTTCTATTCTATTATATTAGTATTTTATTATCTTATTTAATTCATATTAGATATTATTATTATTATATTATTATTATATTATTATTATATTATTATTATTATATTATTATTATAACTTAACTTTTATATTATTATTATTATTATTATATTATTATATTATTATTATTATATTATTATTATAACTTAACTTTTATATTATTAGTATTATTATATTATAATTATTATTATATTATTATTATTATTATTATAAGTATTATTATTATTATTATTATAAGTATTATTATTATTATATTATTATTATATTATTATTATTTATTATTATTATTATTATTATTATATTATTATTATTATTATATTATTATTATTATTATATTATTATATTATTATTATTATATTATTATTATAACTTAACTTTTATATTATATTATATTATTATTATATTATTATTATTATATTATTATTATTATATTATTATTATAACTTATTTTATATTATATGGTATATTATTATTATATTATTATTATTATATTATTATTATATTATTATATTATTATTATTATATTATTATTATATATTATTTTATATTATTATTATATTATATTATATTATTATTTGTTTTTATTATTATATTATATTTTATATTATTATTATTATTATTATTATATTATTATTATATTATTATTAATTATTATTATTATATTATTATTATATTATTATTATATTATATTTATAGATATATTATATTATTATTATTATTATTATTATATTCACCATATAAAAATTATATTATTATTATTATTATATTATTATATTATTATTATTATATTATTATTATATTATTATTATTATATTATTATTATATATTATTATTATATTATTATTATATTATTATTATATTATATAATATGTAGATATATTATTATTATTATTATTATTATCAATTATTATTATTAAATTATTATTATTATTACTATATTATACTATTATCATGTTTACTATTATTATTATATTATTATTATATTATTATTATATTATTATTATATTATTATTATATTATTATTATATTATTATTATTATTATATTATTATATTATTATTATTATATTATTATTATAACTTAACTTTTATATATATAGATATATAGATATATATTATTATTATTATTATTATTATTATTATATTATTATTATTATTATTATTATATTATATTATATTATTTTTTATTTAATTTTTTTTAATTATTAATATTATTATTATTGTTGTTGTTGTTATTATTATTATTATTATTATCATTATTATTATTATTAGCATCCATTGCAAATAAGAACAAAAAATCAGACAATAACAATAACAATAAGCAAATATCAAGCAGAACAGTTAATCAGACAAATAAGGAACAAATAAACACAAGTAACCAAATATTTTCTTCTCAAATAAAAAATTGTTCAGAAAAATATATCCAATCTCACAAAAGTGTCACTGACAGGATTCCAATCCTCTCAAGGAGAACGGTCAAGTATTAACACAATTGTTTTTATGAGATTGAATAAAAAAAATTGTATATATATATATATATAAAATTTATTTTTGAGAAGAAAATACATGCAGACTTAAACAGACAATAAAAATAAAAAAGGAACAAGAATACAATACAGTGCTATAAGCCGATGGTAGAAGAACCCTAATTATCTCTTGATTCACTTAGTCAAGAAATTAATCAGGATCTGACAATATAAACCCTAATTTTTAGGGTAAACGACCAATAATTGCAGCGGAAGAACTTAGAACAGGATTTCCAGAAGAAACCCTAACTTAATTGAACAAAATCTCCAAAAATTAGAATCTAGGGTTTCAGAATGAAATACGCCCTAGATCTAATTGGATCTAAAAATTAATCGAATCAACAACCGATAATCACCAACCTGGCTCTGATACCATGAAAGATTTCACAACTTTACCAAATAACAATTGATACAACCAGAAATAAGATACAGAGTTTATTATTATCGAATCAAGTATATAGAAATTATTGTTACAATTATCTAATCATATAGATTATGATTAGATAATAAGAAACAGAATAGATCAATTATATGTATTGATCTATAGATACAGATATGAGAATATATATCGAAAGAAATATCGAATAAACCAGCAGCAGAATGAATGAATAATAGAATGAGAATACTCATAACCCTAGTTGGGTTTATATAGTCTTCAAGCTTTTATCCTTTAAACCTCTATCTTCTCTTTTATCCAAAAATAGTCCCTCTTTCTTTATCAACTTTTATCTTTAGTCCTACACACAAAACAAACTCTAGTTAAATAAAAACACATTATATTTTTACCAATTTAACTTGATATATACAATATTTTACAAGACAATATTTGAATTTTGAAATATTTTTGAAATTATTAATTTATAATTTTGTTGGGACCAATATATTTACACTAGGGTCTCAAAAAAGTTATTATATTATTATTTTATTAATTGGGGTTCGATTTTGTACTGGTCCCAACTTGAGACCAGATAAATTATTAATTTTATTGAGGTTATTAATTTATCGAGTATTAAATTATAAAAGTTATACTGTAATTGTAATCTACGTTTGGACCCATTTAATTGTTGTGAAAGTATATTGATGTTGTGAACATATCCGAAATGCGAACATTTAATTGTCTATGTTAACAAATTTGACATTTATGACTTATTTTACCATTTTAATCGGATAAAAAACTGACCATGGTTTGTATGAGAGAGGTTGTGGGCGATATGTTAAGACTTTTTTATAATAGTTTAAGGAGTTGTTTATTTGTAAAAGTGGAGGTGTTGGGGACAAGAAGAACAAAGGATGTTGTTTATTGTGAATAGTTTATTAATTTGTGGTTTTGGCCTAACAAAGTGGCAAATATTATTCTTGGCTGCTAATTCAGAGAATGATCTACGTTTGTTTTCATTAACTAATATATAGATGTCCAAGTGTTTGGGCAAGGATGAGTATACATCTATCAAAAGGGTCACTACTATTAAGTTTTTGGGCAAGAACGAGAATCCCGATGGCCGATGGTCTCGACTAGACCGGTCGCAAGGGCTAATTAAGCTAGACCATAGATATGTATGATTCGAATTTAGGGATGTAAACTACACACTCGTATAGCTGGTCGGCAACATCACATACTGGACCCATATATGTTTTGATCAAGCTATCATGCGACCAATTAGGGATGAGCATGAGACCAGTCACGTCCCGCACCGGTCTTAATACCGACAGCGTCGAGTGGTGTATATAATTGATGTAAAAATTATTGTGTAAAAGGTCAATAGAGATTTTTAAAAATAAAAGACTGATGATAATCATTAAGGGTATATCGGTAATTCACTTATTTCGAAAATGTAATTTTTCAGCAAGGAGTTGATGTGATTATCATAAGATAGTATAAATATAGATATAGAGTTGATGTAATTATCATAAGATATCTATAAATATAGATATATTTTACCTTTTCATAGTGGATGAAACATTCCCATGTTTTTTTGTTTTGCATCTTTAAGAAAAGTTCCTACAATCACAAGGCAAGTGTGGTCACCGGTGTGATTCAAATATCTACGAATCAAATTGAAGAAAATATTTGTATCGTTCGTTATGTTCTTTTTAAAACTGATACGAGTTGTTTTTGGTAATGATTAATATTTGAATGACTACACTTCATATTGTTAAAGATTTTTTTATGTATTATGTACAGATCCTTTTTTCGATCCGAAAGATGTGAGATTCATATATTCATATTCTTTACATTTATTAGTGTTCGTTTTATTTTGCCAACTAGATTATTATCCCGCGTAATATGCGAGCAAACATATATAATTAATGGCATGTTATCGATCATTTCATGACAACATATTATTTGATATAAATATAAAATCAATAAATATTTGATTTTATATATAAATATTTGAGATTTTATAAGATGAAGTTATTTGATTTTAAATAAGAAAACTCATATATAAAATATTTGTTTTTGACATATCATTTATTCCTTTAATTCATATAAATATAAAATTTAATAATTACATCCAATAACATATTTTTAAGTCAAAATTTGTGATTATGTTTAAATCTTGAATCAATATAAAATTAATAAATTAGTTGAGTAAAAGATTAGTTTATTTTAGTTAATTATCTTTTATTTATTTTTTAGAACAACAAACTATCCTACTTTTAATCCTAAACTATAGGATACTTTCGAATAATACATACTACTCTACAACAAACTATTGATTATTGATTGGAATATTAATTAAATTAAATTAAAGATATATATCTAGACATAGTAGAATTAAAGATGTTCTAACAGATTGATATTTGTCTTATTTATTGATTTGATATTTATGATGATTGTTACCATATAGAATAAAATATAAGTGAACCCCATTATATGTTGTAAAATCAATAGATGTTTAAAAATATTGATTTCGTGTAATCAAATTTAGAGGTTAAGTTTGAAACTTAAAATTAAAATACAAAATGGACATTTATAATTCCATGGTATATATTTTAACATGTACAAAAAAATATTAAAATTATTGATTTGGTGAAATTTGAAATTTACTTGACTAAGTAATAACTTAGCCTTAAATTATATGTTATAGATATGTATATTATAGTTGTAGGTGATATATACATAACATAAAGTTAAAATTTGCAAATTAAATTTTACAAATAAATCATTTTTGCCAATGGGATTGGTGGCCCATTGGTAAGGTCTTTGACCTTGGGAGGATCCACCTGGATTCGAGTCTCACTTCTCACATTTGTGGGGGTGGATTAATAGGGGATTTTGCGAGAGTCATGAGTTTTATCCCAGACATGCGTGTAATTAAGAGTAGATTTAGTTTAAAATGTCGTTAAAAAAAAAAATTACAGATAAAATTTTCTGTTTTGAAACCTTTTCTAAATCTCTATATATTTTTTAATTATACATTGATATTATTTAAATACATTAAATTATATTTTGTCTAAAACAAGGACTAACGTTGTGTTGATCAGTTTTAAAGTCAATGATGACAACATCATTTTAATCTAAAAATTGTAATTAAAAATTAAAACTCATCTAATGATTATTGTTTCTCCATTAAATAACTTAAGATCTCTCATATATAAATTATGTCATCTTTCACTTAAGTTTAAGTTAAGTCGATTGTAAGCCTTTCATAATTATGAATTATTTAATTCAAACCCTTTCTTATTAACGGTTATTCAAAATTAGTATGAAAAGTTTATTAAGATTTTCTAAATTCCTTTCAACTTTAAATTATAAAATATTTCTTAAAAGCTCATTCTACAATTTTCTTTTTTTATTTTTGATAAATTATAATTCGTTAGCCTCAAGCCCATTACGATTTTCATTTTTCTAACTAAGCCATAAGTTTTTTTGTTTCCTTCAATTTTTTCTCGTATATTTTGTATTATTTTAATATAAATTGCAGTACCTAATTTATGTGAATGTCTATACAATAAATAAATTGCAGTACATAATTTATGTGAATGTCTATACAATAAAAAACAGCTACTATTATTAGTTTATCCGTAAAGTTTGAATAGCATATTCCAAATTGATGTTCGATAGCAATGATAGACTTATAAATATTAGCTATATTAACAAAAACGGGAAATAAATAACTTAAAACTTTATGTTTAATATAAAATAAATGTAACATCCCAAACTTTTCTTTACTAGTTGACTAATGTCGTTAAGTCAATATTGTGTGTGTCGTTAAGTCTATTTTAGATTTAATGCTTATATGTAGTTAATGTGTGTTATGTGTGAGGCTTGTAAGACTAAGTGTTAATGTAGTATAAATGTGTGTAATATGAAGATTAATGTCTATGCAGTGACATTTAATGAAGGATTAATGATGTATATGGTCAATAAAGTAGTTTGTGACCAATAATGAAGGATTAGGAAGCTTAGGGGCTAGTTTTGACATAGAAGGAAAGTTAAAAACGGGTTTAGGGAGTTAAGGGGTGTCATTAGGTTGGCATTTGCAGATTTTATTCCCCTAAACAAAGCCCTAGCCGATCCCCTCCCTTCCCTCTCAAGTTTCTCACTAGATCTATTCGTTTTGGAGCCAAATCGATCGTGTATTGCTTAGATCTTGGATCTTTATCACCTAATACAGGTAATATTGGTATTCCTCTTTTGAAATATGATTGTGTGAGTCTTATATTAGTCTTAATCCAGGCCATAAGGGTTTGGGTTGGGTTATTTAATTAAACGTTCACCGATTTCATGTTATTCGGGTGATTAAATGATTGATTTATGATGTAAAGGATTAAAGGATTAATAGGATGGTTAAAGATGATGAAAGTGCAATTAAAAGGGTTAATTTTAAGTCCCCAGGTTGGATTTGGGGTATGGGTTCGTATGGAATTCGTTTGATCAAAGAACAAAATTTAGTTGCTGATCTGCACCCCAGGTGCGGCGCACCACTGCCCAGTTTAGGTTTTTGGTTTTTCCATGGGAGCCCGATATGCGACGCACCAAAGGGTAGGTGCGGCGCACCTATTGTTGATAGGAAATTTCTGGAGGATTGGTGCGACGCACCACTTGGTAGGTGCGGCGCACCACCTGCCCAGATTTTACAAAAGGTGTCGTTTAGCTTATATTTTGATCTTATACTTGTTCTAGGTTATTGGAGACACCTAGTCATCGTTGTATTGTGCTTGTAGCTTGTTGTTAAGCTGTATCAAGGTAAGATACACTACTTTTGTCACGCTGAGGGTTCAACAAGCAAAGGTTTCATACTTATAACTTCCTTAACGGTAACATATGATATATGTGGGTATCTCGGGTTACACGGGAGGTACTATGGGATATGTAGTTGACCATGAGACCTGAAATGCAGACCCTAAAGTAGTGAAATGAAGTATTGTTTAATGTAGTGTATTGATATGTAGTTTATGTAGAATTACGAAGTATCTTATTATGTGTGAAATGTAGAAATGGAGTTAATGTGTGACATATGCATACTACATGGCTTGTACACCTAGCTCACTAGACTTGGTAGGTTGCCATGTCACTTGCACGTTTAAGGGCCCAAACGAAATGAAGGTAATGTGTGATTATGTTTAGGTTATGTGTGTTGCCTAAACTATTATGTGTGAAATCGAGCTCGTAAATATAATGCAGGGAAAGTGTTAAGCTTAACCCGTACAAGTCTTAGCCGGACGAGTACGTTGACGTAGTTGTTGCTTGGGTGGCTCCTTGCAACATGGTCTTTATAATGCAGGGCGAGTAATACGAGGGGTTTGACCAACCTCCACATACGGATTACTCTTGGATTGGCTTGCCATTCCTTAACGACATACGATGGTTAGCCTTTGGTTGATCATCCAGTCGGGTGTGATGCAGGGCACACTTATATGCAGTAAACGAAGATATGTGTGACAATGTGTGAACTAATGCAGGATAGACACATTTAGGATGATTATCCTAATTGATATGAAGTTGTTATGCAGATATGTGTGTTGTGTGTTGTGCCTAATGAGTTTGTCTATTAACGAAGAAATGTTTTAATTGGACAATTGCTTTTAAATTAAGTGTGATCTTACTTAGCTATTCTTATAGCTAACACTTGTTTCTTTAATGTGGTTGTTCCCTCAGGTTTAGCTTGAAGGACTTGTAGGTGCAAGACGTGAGAGCGTGGGTAGAAAGCATGCAGATTCCTTAGCTACCCCTAGTTGCTTATAATGGAGACTTTTGATTACATTTCATTTGATGTCGAATATATGTAATAATGTGTGAACGGTTGTTTAATGTTGGGCAACCGTTGGGTTTTCATTTGAAATATTGTTTGATATGGCGTGTAACACCAACTAAATGCAGAAACCGAAATGTTTTTATCGGTTTTGACTTTTACGGTCTTTACTTCCGCAATTTAACACCGTTAGGTGAAAGATTTTTGAAAACCCATATTTTTAAACGTCGGGTGTTACAATAAATATGTATATTGAAGTGTTATTTGTTAGATGTGTTACATTTAGTTTTTAGAAATAGTTAATATTTTTATTTTAACAGGCTAAACTATTGATAGATAAAAAATTATTATAAAAGTTCAGGCTATATGTTTTATAAGAATTATATAATTGATAAATAGTTTATTTTACATGTTTAATAGTGATAAAAAAGATTAATTTAATGATTTCTTCTTTCTATATAACTAAAAAATGATATGTTTTTTCCACATTTTTAGTTTTTTGCCACATTGGAGTTTTAATTAGATGTTATTTTTCCAATTAAATTACTATATTTATGTTGCCATTTATAATATTAATCATCAATTCTTATCCTAATCATTAATATTTATTTTTCTATTTTTTATATGAGTATAAAGATGTTTATATACATTATATATTAATTCAATGATAATTATCTTTTTTCAAATGAGATTGTTTATTATATTATTTATTTTTTTGAAAAGTATTTATTATATTATTTTATAAAATATATATCATAAAAAGTTTTTATGATTTATAAATATTTATGTTTCATTAGTTCATGTTTTAACATATTTGAACGTGTATCATATATTCATAAAGTATAATTTATTATTTGCATCAGTCGTAATCTAACAAGTTTTCTATATCATAAATTATTATAATGTTTAGTTACAAAATATTAATATTTATTGTGTTTATTAATTAATTTTGTAAAACTTGAATAGGATACGAGTACGTAAATCTTTCCTTTTGAAACCTAAATATCATTTTTATTTTGAACTAAAAATAGATGTAGATATTATATATATTTCTTATATACATTAATATATACACTTGATTAAATGTATACCTTAAAGTAGTAGAAAAAGAAAACTAACGTTGGTATTATTTATGGTATATTTCAATACATAATAAGGGTATGTTTTGACAAATAATGTAAATTATAAGTATTAATACTGTCATTTAATAAAGATGAAATAATTAAATTTGATCTAATGATTTTAAATCAAAGATGAAATTCATCTAAGGGTTCTCATTTGTTTAGGAATGAATTTAGGAACTTGTTATATATACATATTGGTAGATATTCCGTTATTAATATCCCCAAAACACTCTTTAGTCGTTTACAATCATAGATGTTTACACAGTTATATAATGTCCGTTTATTACTTATTTATTCAGTTTATCACTTGTATGCAATGAACTTTTGAATAGTTGGATAAGCCAATCAATGAGCCCATCAAAGGTCTTAACTTTTGACCCAATTAAATTACTTAATCGGTCTTATAGACCCACCACCTTTATATATAAAAACTTGAAGTTGGCTAAAGTGTGTTTTAACTTACGTTATCTTTTGATTGGCCCAACAAGAAGTACACATACATCCCCGGCCCTAAATCTAGTCCAGCCTTTTAAGAAAAGATGTCTACAAAAAAAGAACCTACCATGGGTTTGCACATTGCTAGCAAAATCGCAATTTGCTATTTTACATTTTTTTGAGATTTGCAGTTTTGTTTTCTAGAAAACATTTCGGAACAGATTTATAATTTTTGTTGAAAAGTATATGAACAAAAACAATTTGCTGGAGTAGATTGAGACAAAGAAGATGGAAGTGAGAGTGACATCCGTTTGATTCGCTTACTTAATTTATAGCTTTCAAATTAGCTATAAAGTTATAAAGCGCAACAATTAGTAGATGCAATAATGTTTTAATTAGGTGGAATGGTGGATACATTGTGCATTTTCGCGGAAGTCTATTTTTCCATTAAAAGAGAATATCACAACGACACTATTTTAGATTTTTATAAAAGGAAAAAATTTAAACCGTGCAACCTCTTTTTAATTCCTTAGGTAGACGTGTTGATGACTTGATGTGGCCGGCAATTGAGAACGGTGTTTAAGACAGGAATGCTTGTGTATATATCGCGTGTCATATGACTGTGTATATATCGCGTGTCATATGACTGTGTATATATCGCGTGTCATATGACTGTGTATATATCGCGTGTCATATGACTGTGTATATATCGCGTGTCATATGACTGTGTATATATCGCGTGTCATATGACTGTGTATATATCGCGTGTCATATGACTGTGTATATATCGCGTGTCATATGACTGTGTATATATCGCGTGTCATATGACTGTGTATATATCGCGTGTCATATGACTGTGTATATATCGCGTGTCATATGACTGTGTATATATCGCGTGTCATATGACTGTGTATATATCGCGTGTCATATGACTGTGTATATATCGCGTGTCATATGACTGTGTATATATCGCGTGTCATATGACTGTGTATATATCGCGTGTCATATGACTGTGTATATATCGCGTGTCATATGACTGTGTATATATCGCGTGTCATATGACTGTGTATATATCGCGTGTCATATGACTGTGTATATATCGCGTGTCATATGACTGTGTATATAGCGGCATATGACTGTGTATATATCGCGTGTCATATGCTTGTGTATATATCGCGTGTCATATGACTGTGTATATATCGCGTGTCATATGACAATTTTATATGATTCTTGATTAATAGCCAAACGCCCACACGGTGCGGCGGTAAGATGGTGAAGGTGATAAGTCATAGAGTGTGATAGGTCATAGGGGTGGTCGATGAGAGTGATCTACCTTACGAGCTCCGCCCTCGGATTTAAAAATTCGTCGAATGTATATCGAATGATATCTCTAATGAAAGAGCATGAAATTTTAAGAACAACCATACATTTTTTATAATTTATCGATATACGTTTTTTGAGAATTTTTTTTTTGAATGAATTAGAGGAATAAACTGATTATGGAGGAGAGAGAAAAAATTAGTGGTTGAGATTTGAGAAGAGAGGAAAAAAATGAATGTTGAGATTTAAGGGTATTATAGGTATATTAGGTAGAGATGTTTATATTAGTGAATAAAGAAGAGGGGTAATTTAGGTAGTTCAATTACTTAATTGAGATTTGAAAAAAAGGTAAAATGCTTTATAAGATAATATTAGATAGATATTAGGTTTGATAGTAATCCTTTTTTATGACATGAAAAACTCCATTTTGTAGATTGTTGTTTCAAAATGGGAATTGTTGGTGCTACATATTATTAAAAAGAATAAAAGAAAGATACGACTTGAGCCATTTTACAAACACTGCATTTGTTGCTTCTTTGAAACTGTTATGAAGTCATGACCTATTGCTTCAGGTTTGAACAATCTATCTATCTCTATCTCTATAAGCCCATCTTTAAAGAGTTGGTGGTAGAGTCGATGGTCACCAAGGAAGAGATAAAAGGAGGGGGTAGGAGATAGGTTAAGAAGGCTTGGTGGTCGACCGCTCATCATGGATTCCCTAGTAGCCAACTAAAACACATAAGACACCAGATCATCTTTTTCGTTGTGAGATTGCGAGTTCATAGTTCTTGATGTATGTTAATAACTCTATAGCATGTAATGGAGTAAAGATAGGATCATTGATCATTCGATCCGATAATAACTCTACATCATGTGATATAGAGGAACCAGACCAAGATCATTCAGATGGAGACAATAAAAAACCTATTGCAATCTGGAAGGGAAAGTTTAATGGTATGTTGGAGAGAAGAAAAATATGGGTAATATAGAAAGAGAATAAATTAGTGGTTGAGATTTGAGAAGAGAGGAAAAAAATGAATTGTTGAAATTTAAGGTATTATAGGCATATTAGGTAGAGATGTTTATATTAGTGAATAAAGAAGAGGGGTAATTTAGGTAGTTCAATTACTTAATTGAGAATTGAAAAAAAGGTAAAATGCTTTATAAGATAATATTAGATAGATATTAGGTTTGATAGTAATCCTTTTTTATGACATGAAAAACTCCATTTTGTAGATTGTTGTTTCAAAATGGGAATTGTTGGTGCTACATATTATTAAAAAGAATAAAAGAAAGATACGACTTGAGCCATTTTACAAACACTGCATTTGTTGCTTCTTTGAAACTGTTATGAAGTCATGACCTATTGCTTCAGGTTTGAACAATCTATCTATCTCTATCTCTATAAGCCCATCTTTAAAGAGTTGGTGGTAGAGTCGATGGTCACCAAGGAAGAGATAAAAGGAGGGGGTAGGAGATAGGTTAAGAAGGCTTGGTGGTCGACCGCTCATCATGGATTCCCTAGTAGCCAACTAAAACACATAAGACACCAGATCATCTTTTTCGTTGTGAGATTGCGAGTTCATAGTTCTTGATGTATGTTAATAACTCTATAGCATGTAATGGAGTAAAGATAGGATCATTGATCATTCGATCCGATAATAACTCTACATCATGTGATATAGAGGAACCAGACCAAGATCATTCAGATGGAGACAATAAAAAACCTATTGCAATCTGGAAGGGAAAGTTTAATGGTATGTTGGAGAGAAGAAAAATATGGGTAATATAGAAAGAGAATAAAAGTAAAATTACAGAGTTAGAATGAATTAGTTAGATCAATGTATGATGTGGATTGTAAGGCTCACCTTGCCAGTTCAAGTTTGTAAAGCCGTAGCATTTTATTAATCAAAAGACAAAAACATATCCAAAAACTATTTACTATAGTATTTTTTATTACAGAAGAATATCATTGAAGTCACATAGCAATATCGAAACATTGCCTTCATGAGTTCATTTTATAATATCAAATGCAGCTAACAAAGCATTTAATTAGTTCATAGCACGATCTAACTCCTTAATTAGTAGAACCGACATTGATATATTTATGCACTTACCTAATCTGCTCACTGGATGATGCGTCGTTCTCTTCCTCGCCATCTGCTACATCCTCATCACCATTCTCATCCTCATTTTGATTCTCTGCATCATCTTTATTACCAAAAAGCTTAGACGGCAACAAAGAAGATACAGCAGCCTAGGCACTAGCTTTCGCTCTCTCTGTTTCTTCAGCTGCTTTAGCAACAGCCTCTACCTTCTCTCGCTCAATATAAGCCATCAACTTCACCAAATCTTCCTCTCTTTCTTCTTTCCTTAACTCCTCCCTTACAAACTCCCGCAACTCGTCAGAAAAATCCAAAGGATCCTCCCTCAACATCTTACCAATAGTCTCGAGAACTTCATCATGTTTCTTGATATCAAATAACGCTTTCATTATAAACTTATGACTATCATCATTCATTCTCAGCTTCGGCACCATCATATCAAAAACCGATTTTGCCTCGTTAATCTTCCCAACTTTTACCAACCCATCAATCAACCGATTATAAACTCCTAGATTCGGCCTCAACTTAGCTTCAACCGTAGTCTTGAAATATGCAGCTGCATCATCAGGACGATCTTCTTTAAAGCAAGTATCCATCAACACAAGAAAAGTATACTCATCCGGACTCACCCCTTTCTCACTCATGCCATTATAAACTCCTAGATTCGGCCTCAACTTAGCTTCAACCGTAGTCTTGAAATATGCAACTGCATCATCAGGACGATCTTCTTTAAAGCAAGTATCCATCAACACAAGAAAAGTATACTCATCCGGACTCACCCCTTTCTCACTCATGCCATTATAAACTTCCTCCGCTTTACCCAATATCCCATTCTCACACAACTGATCAATCAAGTTACTATACGAAAGAGTATCAGGATGACACCGTTTCTCCCACATACTATCAAACACATTAATTGCATTATCAAACCTCTTCTCAGCACAATACCCATCCACCACCACATTGTAACTCCCTAAATTTACCGCCAATACCTTAGGCGGGCTATGTTCTTCCAACATTCTATCAAACAACTTAACCGCCTCGTCAAACTTCCCATTCTTAAACAAAGCATCCAAAACCGAATTATACGGAATGGCACTCATTTTAACCTTCGAACCCTCACCCATAACTTCTTCAAGACACTCCATCGCCTCCTTTTCCATTTCTTTCAAGAAATACCCATTCATAACACTCCCATAAACAACCCCATTTTCCACAAAGCCCCCAACTTTCCCTTTCAACTCCTAAAAAAGCTCGAAAATTCCAGCATGGTCACCGTTCTTAGCATAACCCGACATCAAATAACTATACACAACCGGGTCCGGATCCACCCCTTTTCCTAACATTTCATCTTTAATCTCCAACCCTTTATCCAATTTCCCATTATCAACCAACCCTTTAACCACAATCCTAAAGGTACTAATATTCGGATCAAACATGGGCATTTTCAATCAACTGTTTATAATGTTCCATTGTTGTATCGGTTTTTTTACATTCCATATAAGTACTAATCACAAGATTATAAGTAACCACATTGGCAGCAATTGCAGCCTGGGTAATAAACCTATGTGCGTATTTCGCCTGTCGTAAACAACCATTCATAACAGCATTACAAGTAAAAATAGTCGGCTTACAGTTCGAATAAACCGAATGTCGGGTCAACAAAACAGCTTCTTGGAGATCATTTTCACGGATCAGTTTCAAAATTCCGTTGTGTATGTTAGGCCGGTTTCCGGAAAAGCGGAAACGTGTTCGGGGATTTTGGGGGCATTAGGATTAGGGTTTAGGGCAGGGGAAGGGCTAGGGGATTGGGTGTTGGAACGGAGAGCATTGAGGGGTAGTTCGATACGGAGACGACGTTTACGGCGGCGACATTCAGCGGCGGCGTCTTCAGGTGTGGCGAATGAGAGGTGGCGGATGGGGATGGTGGCTGGACGGAGATGGTGGTGAGATTTGAAAAGGGTTTTTAAGTGATTGATGAAAATGGGTTTTGAAAGAGCCATGAGAGAAATGGATTTTAGGGTTTTTGATAATGATTAAGACCAGGGAGTGAGGGTTTAAGAAAGAAAGGGGTGATAGATATATAGGACCATTTTTGTGTATCTAATTATCCATCTATGGATGGGTCATGGGTGATCCAGTTATGTTACAAAGCATTCGGTTTATTCGAACTGTAAGCCGACTATTTTTACTTGTAATGCTGTTATGAATGGTTGTTTACGACAGGCGAAATACGCCGAACTTTTGAATTTACATAGGTTTATTACCCAGGCTGCAATTGCTGCTAATGTGGTTACTTATAATCTTGTGATTAGTACTTATATGGAATGTAAAAAACCGATACTGCAATGGAACATTATAAACAGTTGATTGAAAATGCCCCCGTTTGATCCGAATATGTTAGTACTTTTAGGATTGTGGTTAAAGGGTTGGTTGATAATGGGAAATTGGATAAAGGGTTGGAGATTAAAGATGAAATGTTAGGAAAAGGGGTGGATCCGGACCCGGTTGTGTATAGTTATTTGATGTCGGGGTATGCTAAGAACGGTGACCATGATGGAATTTTCGAGCTTTTTGAGGAGTTGAAAGGGAAAGTTGGGGGCTTTGTGGAAAATGGGGTTGTTTATGGGAGTGTTATGAATGGGTATTTCCTGAAAGGAATGGAAAAGGAGGCGATGGAGTGTTTTGAAGAAGTTATGTGTAAGGGTTCGAAGGTTAAAGTGAGTTCCATTGCGTATAATTCGGTTTTGGATGCTTTGTTTAAGAATGGGAAGTTTGACGAGGCGGTTAAGTTATTTGATAGAATGTTGGAAGAACATAGCCCGCCTAAGGTATTGGAGGTAAATTTAGGGAGTTACAATGTGGTGGTGGATGGGTATTGTGCTGAGAAGAGGTTTGATCAGTTGTGTGAGCATGGGATGTTAGGTAAAGCGGAGGAAGTTTATAATGGCATGAGTGAGAAAGGGGTGAGTCCGGATGAGTATACTTTTGTTGTGTTGATGGATACTTGCTTTAAAGAAGATCGTCCTGATGATGCAGCTGCATATCTCAAGACTATGGTTGAAGCTAAGTTGAGGCCGAATCTAGGAGTTTATAATCGGTTGATTGATGGGTTGGTAAAAGTTGGGAAGATTAACGAGGCAAAATCGGTTTTTGATATGATGGTGCCGAAGCTGAGAATGAATGATGATAGTCATAAGTTTATAATGAAAGCGTTATTTGATATCAAGAAACATGATGAAGTTCTCGAGACTATTGGTAAGATGTTAAGGGAGGATCCTTTGGATTTTTCTGATGAGTTGCGGGAGTTTGTAAGGGAGGAGTTAAGGAAAGAAGAAAGAGAGGAAGATTTGGTGAAGTTGATGGCTGATATTGAACGAGAAAAGGCAGAGGCTGCTGCTAAAGCAGCTGAAGAAGCAGAGAGAGCGAAAGCTAGTGCCCGGGCTGCTGTATTTTCTTTGTTGCCGTCTAAGCTTTTTGGTAATAAAGATGATGCAGAGAATCAAAATGAGGATGAGAATGGTGTTGAGGATGTAGCAGATGGCGAGCCGGTGGAAGAGAACGACGCATCATCCAGTGAGCAGATTAGGTAAGTGCATAAATATATCAATGTCGGTTCTACTAATTAAGGAGTTAGATCGTGCTATGAACTAATTAAATGCTTTGTTAGCTGCATTTGATATTATAAAATGAACTCATGAAGGCAATGTTTCGATATTGCTATGTGACTTCAATGATATTCTTCTGTAATAAAAAATACTATAGTAAATAGTTTTTGGATATGTTTTTGTCTTTTGATTAATAAAATGCTACGGCTTTACAAACTTGAACTGGCAAGGTGAGCCTTACAATCCACATCATACATTGATCTAACTAATTCATTCTAACTCTGTAATTTTACTTTTATTCTCTTTCTATATTACCCATATTTTTCTTCTCTCCAACATACCATTAAACTTTTCCTTCCAGATTGCAATAGGTTTTTTATTGTCTCCATCTGAATGATCTTGGTCTGGTTCCTCTATATCACATGATGTAGAGTTATTATCGGATCGAATGATCAATGATCCTATCTCTACTCCATTACATGCTATAGAGTTATTAACATACATCATAAACTATGAACTCGCAATCTCACAACGAAAAAGATGATCTGGTGTCTTATGTGTTTTAGTTGGCTACTAGGGAATCCATGATGAGTGGTCGACCACCAAGCCTTCTTAACCTATCTCCTATCCCCCTCCCTTTATCTCTTCCTTGGTGACCATCGACTCCACCACCAACTCTTTAAAGATGGGCTTATAGAGATAGAGATAGATAGATTGTTCAAACCTGAAGCAATAGGTCATGGCTTCATAACAGTTTCAAAGAAGCAACAAATGCAGTGTTTGTAAAATGGCTCAAGTCGTATCTTTCTTTTAGACCTTTTAATAATATGTAGAACCAACAAGTTTTTGACCTAGCTGTATTGAGGTAGCTCAATAATTAAAGGGGCATTTCCAATAAGCATGAACCATTTCTCATATGGCTGTCCCATCAAACATCTTCACAGGTTTAGAATCACCTGCACACAAAAAATTGATTGACCAAATTTTGATATCCTACCTCTAACTTAACCTAGCTGTATTGAGGTAGCTCATTAACCAAAGGGTGTGGCTTCATGTAAAAATGTATGAATAATTTATCTTCTGGTAGGTACTAGCAGGTTGTTCATTGTTTTCTTTAGGTTGGGTTGACTGGCTATCTGTTAAGTGTTAAGATACCACCACAACCCACACAGGAAATGCAAATACAGGAATTTGCTCTCTTCCTATTTTTCCTCTCCCATTTCACACTTTATTATCGGGTTCCATATCTCTTTTGTTCAAATACTGTTTAAACAAAATCTTGATATCGGTACCAGTTTTGGTTTCTCGGGAGTTTACTCATGCCTACCTCTTATGCTAATTTGAACAAAAGAGATATGGAACTCGATAATAAAGTTTGAAATGGGAGAGGAAAAATAAGAAGAGAGCAAATTCCTGTATTTGCATTTCCTGTGTGGGTTGTGGTGGTATCTTAACACTTAACAGATAGCCAGTTAACCCAACCTAAAGAAAACAATGAACAACCTGCTAGTAACTACCAGAAGATAAATTATTCATACATTTCTACATGAAGCCACACCCTTTGGTTAATGAGCTACCTCAACACAGCTAGGTTAAGTTAGAGGTAGGATATCAAAATTTGGTCAATCAATTTTGTGTGTGCAGGTGATTCTGAACCTGTGAAGATGTTTGAGAGGACAACCATATGAGAAATGGTTCGTGCTTATTGGAAATGCCCCTTTGATTATTGAGCTACCTCGATACAGCTATGTCAAAAACTTGTTGGTGCTACATATTCTTAAAAAGATTAAAAGAAAGAAACTACTTGAGCCATTTTACAAACACTGCATTTGTTGCTTCTTTGAAACTGTTATGAAGTCATGACCTATTGCTTCAGGTCTGAACAATCTATCTATCTCTATCTCTATAAGCCCATCTTTAAAGAGTTGGTGGTGGAGTCGATGGTCACCAAGGAAGAGATAAAAGGAGGGGGGTAGGAGATAGGTTAAGAAGGCTTGGTGGTCGACCACTCATCATGGATTCCCTAGTAGCCAACTAAAACACATAAGACACCAGATCATCTTTTTCGTTGTGAGATTGCGAGTTCATAGTTCTTGATGTATGTTAATAACTCTATAGCATGTAATGGAGTAAAGATAGGATCATTGATCATTCGATCCGATAATAACTCTACATCATGTGATATAGAGGAACCAGACCAAGATCATTCAGATGGAGACAATAAAAAACCTATTGCAATCTGGAAGGAAAAGTTTAATAGTATGTTGGAGAGAAGATAAACATGGGTAATATAGAAAGAGAATAAAAGTAAAATTACAGAGTTAGAATGAATTAGTTAGATCAATGTATGATGTGGATTGTCAGGCTCACCTTGCCAGTTCAAATTTGTAAAGCCGTAGCATTTTATTAATCAAAAGACAAAAACATATCCAAAAACTATTTACTATAGTATTTTTTATTACAGAAGAATATCATTGAAGTCACATAGCAATATCGAAACATTGCCTTCATGAGTTCATTTTATAATATCAAATGCAGCTAACAAAGCATTTAATTAGTTCATAGCACGATCTAACTCCTTAATTAGTAGAACCGACATTGATATATTTATGCACTTACCTAATCTGCTCACTGGATGATGCGTCGTTCTCTTCCACCGGCTCGCCATCTGCTACATCCTCATCACCATTCTCATCCTCATTTTGATTCTCTGCATCATCTTTATTACCAAAAAGCTTAGACGGCAACAAAGAAGATACAGTAGCCCAGGCACTAGCTTTCGTTCTCTCTGCTTCTTCAGCTGCTTTAGCAGCAACCTCTGCCTTCTCTCGCTCAATATCAGCCATCAACTTCACCAAATCTTCCTCTCTTTATTCTTTCCTTAACTCCTCCCTTACAAACTCCCGCAACTCGTCAGAAAAATCCAAAGGATCCTCCCTCAACATCTTACCAATAGTCTCGAGAACTTCATCATGTTTCTTTTTGCGTAAATATAAACACCTGTATTTGGTTACTATAGTGAAACGGCTCTCCGGACAAACTTTACCAACCAACGTGGTAATCTAAGTCTACGAGTCATCCAAACCGGGTGTGTGTTTGCGGTTCGTGCGTGAGTCGAGTACCCACAAGATCAAACCGTGTGTGTTCTTGGTTTTCTCTCTCTAGGTTTTGCTCGTTTCTCGCTCTACACTCTTGTTGAGAACACACAAAACACACACCATTATTTATAGGCAAGTGACAAGAACTCTCAAATCCAATGGGTTTGAGTGTTCTCATGTCAAGCCCATAAGGGTTTTGGCCTGTTTGTGTGTTTCCCAGAACACACAAACTGTTTGAGAGTTCTTATGGACAAGCATGCTTTTGCTTGTTTCCACAGAAACTCTCAAACCATTTGAGAGTTCTTATGAACAAGCAAACTTTTGCTTGTTCCCCAGAAACTCTCAAATGACCATTTGAGTGTTCTTCTGAACAAGCAAACTTTTGATTGTTCCCAAGAACTCTCAAATGACACTTAGGAATATTTGAGGTAATGTTTATACTGCTGTCAAGACGCAAAACCAACATTAACTCAGCCAATGTTTTATACTGCTGTAAAATACGCAGAACCAACATTAGCTACGACAATGTTTCTACTGCTGTGAATACACAGAAACAACATTGTCTATATTACCTATTGGAAGTATTGATTAAGTTAATGTTTCTCCTGCTGTTAATACGCAGAAACACAATTAACTTAACTTCCATTTGGAAGTACATTAAGTTAATATTTCAACTGCTGTTAAACGCAGAAACAATATTAACTTAATGACTCTTTACATGTAATGTTTAGAACCTGCAAAACACAAATAATAAACAAACATATAAACATAAAAGGATCCCAATATGATCAACAATATATGCCAAGGTAATATTATTGACAAACGGTAATTACAAGACTTGAATATATGTAAATATACGTCACACATCTAGAATGCTCTTGTCACCGAGAAACATGCACCAACAGTCTCCCCCTTGACATTAGCATCTAGATGTGATCTTCAAGTCTTCGTTTGTCATCCTAAGTGCTGGCCAGAAACCCTGTCATCAGGAACGTCAGTCTAAGGTACTGGTACTGAAGTACTTGGCTCAACTGCTGTATGAGGATCAACACTTTGACCTGCCCTTGTTAGAACCCCTACTTCTGCATTTGGTTAAATAGTTGGAGGAACCACATTTTGTTCATCTCCTGCTGGAACCCCTGCTTATGCATTTGGCTCAACAACTGGAGGAACCACATGTTGTTCTTCTCCAGCTGGAACCCCTGCTTCTGCATTTGGCTCAACAACTGGAGGAACCACATTTTGTTCTTCTCCAGCTGGAGCCCCTGCTCGTACCCGACTAGGTATTTTGTCAAAGAATCTTCGACTGTCCACGAGGATCATTGACAAACTCGAAATACCTATGAGGAAGGGATACATCCAAAACCAAGTATGGATGGTTCAGATCCGCACGATAAACACTTGGCAAGACATGGTGATACTCATCTTCATCATCAGAAGCAAAAGTATCACTAATCTCTCTGCCCAGTTCATCCGCGAAGCTGCTAACCACAAGCTTAGTATCTCTTCTTGTACCTTTCTTGTAGTAGACTGAGAAGGTCAAACCCTGAGCAGGAAACTCATAAAAGGATTTGATCTTACGTTCCTTCTGTCCTTCAGACTCAAAGAGATTCGGGTTTGTAGCAATTTAATCTTAAAATTCAAACCTATGCTCAAGTGATACCATCACTCCTTGTCAATCTTAGTGAGGTATCCATTCTCCCTCCTATGAGCCTTTCGAATCTTCTTCAGCTATGTCATCCAAGTTTCTGATAGCATCGATGGCAACGAGCTCCTCATTACTCTCGGAGGCATAAGCATGAGTCTGGAAACCGACATCTACATCACCATTTGGTAAAGGGAAAGTATCTTCAGTGATACACTTCCCTTTGTCTTGAGTTGTGGGAGCCTGAGAGGTACCAGCAGCATCATGCTGGCTTTGCTCCCCCTGAGATGTAGCAATCGGAGTGCCAGTCTGAAAGCCCCTTGATAATCTTGAGATCTCTTCTTCTTGTCTGCTCAGATCATCGTCCTCATCCTCTCTCCTTTGCTTCCTGAGGACACTATCTCTGCAGGTTGGATCTATCTCCCCCTGAGATCCAAGATTATCAACTATTTCAATCAGCTGGTCATAGTCGAACTTTAAAGCTCCTAGCATTTTCTAAACCCCTGAAACTCTTAGTTTCATCGGCTCCGAAAATGTTATCAACTTTAACCATCGACAACAAAGTTGATGATAAAATTCTTAGTGGTTTCCAAGATATTGAAACCAATTGTTTCATAATCCTCCAAAACAAAACTAATTTTATCGAATCAACACGTCGAAATTAAAACTTTCAATGTTTTCCAAGGTCGCGAAACCGATTGTTTCATAACCTTCCAAAACATATAGTTTTAATACTCGACTAATTGAACTTTATCAAATTTAACTAAAACCACTTGTTTTTCTTAAATTTTAAAGTTCAATATTATAAGGCAATTCACACTTTCTAATTTGACTCATTTGAAAATTTTCCATTTTGAAAATTTTCCGAAGTCCTAGAACAAGCAAATTCCTTATACACACACATATGGTGACAATACAAACATATGATGTCGAGTTTGACTAGATAAAACGTGTTTTAGTTTCATATTTTACTTTATAGACTTTTTCCAATTTAAAAATTCTGAGTCATGAAACACGCATATGTCACAACACGCAAAAGGTGTATTTGACAAAAGAACACGCAAAACTGGTCATATGCGTGTTCTTTATGATGACGTCATCATCATAACACGCAAAACCTAGAAATGTTCGAAGATGAACTGGGTTCATATGAACACGCATATGATGAAGAACACGCAAAACTGGTCATATGCGTGTTCTTTATGATGACGTCATCATCATAACACGCAAAACTGGTCATATGCGTGTTCTTTATGATGACGTCATCATCAGAACACGCATATGATGAAGAACACGCAAACGCCTGTTCATCATTCAAAACCAAATCCAGTCATTTTGAACCCTAAAACTCCTAAATCTGGTACGAATAGTATCCTATAGGTCCGATTTATCAGTTTATTGGTTCTATTTCTTTATCCATTTCACTTATAATGTCCTTTTTAGTGAATTTATTATCGAAAAATAAAAACCCCAAATATTGACAATAACCCGTGAAAAATGGATTAAGAAACCTTGTTAATCATATACCTTTGTTCGATATGTGTTAATGTAAGTCTCTTGTGTATAAAACACGTATGGATCAAGCTATATGAATCGAGAAGATGAACAGTGCTATGGATAAGTGATACGTCCCACGGTGTATCAATATACCAAAGTATATTGAACACAGAACAGTTGTAGAGGGGGGTGAATACAACTTTTCACAATCTTTACAAACTTTTAACACAAAAAGTTTTTGAAGATTCAGTTTATGAATATCAAGCAAGTAAGTAAAGAGCAGGAATCATTAAAACAGTAAAGCAGTAAAGAAATAAAAACATTCTTGAACACAGAACAGTTGTAGAGGGGGGTGAATACAACTTTTCACAATCTTTACAAACTTTTAACACAAAAAGTTTTTGAAGATTCAGTTTATGAATATCAAGCAAGTAAGTAAAGAGCAGGAATCATTAAAACAGTAAAGCAGTAAAGAAATAAAAACATTCTTGAACACAGATTGTTATTTTCAAATGTAATCCTTTATTAAGAAATAATCTATACAAAGAATTACAGGGTTGTTGCAGAATAAAGATAGCCTATAGATATCTAAACAACCCTATGAAATGACAAACAACAATCAATCAGTTTCAGCTCAAGAGAATCAGCCCAAGCTGATCTCGTACAGACTAAGCTGTGTATAAGAGCAGAGAAACTTGTATGAAGAATGATTCTCAGGAAAATGCCACACATATGCAATCCATGAATGAGGCTTTTATAGGCACAAGCGCTCCTTCATTAGGTGTCCGTTGCAGCTACGTGTTCTTCATTCAGTGGATGATGAAGGAATAATCAATCGTGCCTTTCATGGTACTTGTGGTCCCCCACGTACTGACGCACATTCTTCATCTACCAATAGGAGTATGGACACGCATATGTAAAACAACCACCAACCTGGATCCTAGGATTCTTCCTAGTCACGTCATTTGTCCTTATCTTCAATCCAGGTTGTTATCTTCACTTGATTGTCAGACACAGATTGGGTTGTTTGTCAAGGCACCAATCTGCCTAAGTGTTTCCAAGCTGACTGCTAATCCCAAGCTGTCTTCCACTAACATCTTGGTCTTCTATCTTCAATCCTCCTCTTCGACTTGGATTGAATGCTAATACATTGTTGATGCAGCTTGAATAACACTTGCTTCCATAAGATATTACAATTACAATTATGAAGCATGATCTGGGTCAGAGACAGATCGTAAGCTGTGTCAGCTTAGTCTGACCCAGATCAGATTACAAGAACCAAAGATTACTAAGTGTGTATAGGTCAGATTTGTCATCATTAAATTTACAATTAACATTGGGACTCAACAATCCCCCTATTTGATGATGACAAAACCCAACTACACTTTTGACTATCAGCTTACAAAGAATTAAACGAAAATATGACTAACAGCTTGTGACCCTTTGAATCTTTTGGGTTCTTTTCAATCTGATATGAAATTTTAACCAAGAAACTAGATTTGTACAACTGCCTTTGCATATATAGAGAATAAATCAAAGATATTACATGTTACATCACTATTCTCCAAGCATTTCAATAGCTTCTTGCTTAACCTCAAATGATGGAGCAACTCTCACATCTAATTGCCTATCTAACCCTTCATCAATAAAGAACTGCTCATACCCATTACCTTCTTCACTAAAGTTTCTGCAGAATCTGTATAAGGTAAATAGGTGCATAGATGGTACCTGTTTTAGTTCAGCAGTCCTTTGAAACACCAAATTCCCTCTAGCATCTACAAAGTACATCCCATGTTCAGGTTCAGTGATGAACTTCCCACATCTTGCATCTTTAACACCAGCAGGTAGAGACAGATTAAGATTATCAAGAATCTTGTCAATAGCACCAGAAGATAATTATGCAAGAAACTCTGAAGGAGACAAGTTTTAGAGAAAAGCTGAATGGTCACCTCCAGGAGCATCAATCTTTTCATACCTTCTTCTTTTCTTCTTCAGTGGCTCAGCTGACTCATCTTCATAATCCATATCATATGCAATTGGTCTTGGAAGGCCAGAGATATCAATCTTGTACTTCACAATAGCAGCTAACTTCTTCTCAATGGCTTCCAAGACTGTCTCTTTGTGAACTCCAGACATACCAGTTATGATATTATGTAGTTCCACCCACTCTGTGTATCCTAGATCAAGCAGTTTGTCAAGATCATGAGTTTCCCAGTTGGTTTCATAACCTCTCCTTGTAAACCTTATGCTGGGAATGTTCTTTCCTTTTCGCCTTTTCAGTAGAACCTGGAGGATTGGTTCTGGATGCCTTCTATAATGAATCTTTTCAGTAACTTGTCTTTTCTCCAAAGCATCAAACCAATTATGGGCTTTCACACTTTCTTTCACATCTTTAACCTTCTGTGATGGTTTAGAATGAACCACCACCTTCTTCTTTCCTTTTTCTTTGCTCACAACTTTCTTTTTGGAACCAATGGCTGCAAGATCTTCTTTATCTTCCTTATTTAGTTGTTCTTGAATAGCCTTGGCAATTTCAGAATCAGACTTAGTTGCAGCAATTCTTTCTCTTTCTAATCTGTCCCCCTTAATCATTTTGTATGCCACCTTAACTGTTACCCCAAGCTGTGGAGCAATTTCAGTTGCAATCTCCCAATCCTTTTCTTTCTCAGTTAAGATCTTCACACCACTTGACCCGACTTCTGTAGTTCTTTTCTTGATCATGAACTGGGACAGAGTGGTTGTGTCTTCACTAGATGAGGATTCATCAATTTGTTCTTTGGGAGCTGGGTCAGCTTGAGTTGGCACAACTTGCACAGGAACAGCTTGGGAGGACTTTCTTTTCTTTTCAACTTTCTTTATCTTTTTCAACACCAACATCCTTCCTTATATCTCCCATTTCAGCATTAACAGTCTCCCCCTTAATTGTATCACTCTCCTTTTCAGTCTCTTCATTCAATTTTCCAACATTTTCACCACCAGACTCAGATTCTGGTCTTTTTATCTCCTCTACTGTTTCTTTCTCAGCTTCCACCCTAGAACCATGCACAACCAATCTTCTATCATTTAGTGCCTCCTCAGCTCTGGCCTTATTATGTCTCTCTTTCAATCTTTCAAGGTATTCTTCAATGTCCTTGTCAACCTGAGCTTTTTGCCTTTCTCTTTCTAGCTCCATTTCAGCTTCACTCATTGCACTCCTCTTTCTCTTAGTAGCATTCTTCTCCCCCCTTTTTGTCATCATCAGCAGGGAAAGAGCTCACTGGAGTAACAAGGAAGTCTTTGAGATCCTGGTTGATCAAGTCAATTTTGACATTGGTGAGACAGCAGGCTCTTCTTAGCTCAACATAATCCTCATGGAGGAGTTCTATCTTTGATTTAACACCCTTAGAAACTTCAATCAGATCATTCTTGAAATCTGCTTGTGACTTGTTTGCAGATCGAAGTTGTATGGTGACTTCCCTTTTAAACTTGGTTGCAGCATTCTCAATCTGACCCAGAGTACTCTTGTTCCTTTCATTCTCTTCATTGACTGCCTTTGTAAGACTTTCAAGAGACTCTGTCAGCTTGCTCTGGTTCTGCTGCATCAAATCAACTGCTTTCTTAACATTTTCTTCCAATGCAACCTGATCTTGACTCAGCTTATCTACCTTCTTATCCGTCAAATCCTGATCCTTTTGGATCTTTTCCAAGCATTTGGTCAGCTTTGAGCTTTCAACCTTAGAGGTTGAAATGAACTCAGTGAGCTGACCCACCACATCTGAAAATGAGATAGTGGCAGTTTGGGAAGAACTTGCAGTTGGCTTAAAAGCCACTGACTTTGGAAAGAGCAACCTGCAATCCTTAATTTCAGGGTCATTGGGCATATTTAGAAGGGGGTGGAGGTTTAAGGAGTTTTGGAACATTTGCTCATGAGAGTGAGTCTCATGAGTGGATCTGTCAGAATTGATGATGAGTTGGTCAGCCTGAGAAAGATTAATGTTTAATTCAGGCTGAGGGCCAGTGGGAATGTGTTGATCTTGATTTTGATCAACTCCTCTACTGGCATCTTCCATCAGAGCATCCCTTGAGGATGGATGGGCAAACTCATCATCGAATGAAGAATCACTTCCGGAGATAGTGATCAGATTCTCATTGACATCGAGAGGACCATCAATGGTTCCCTTTGCTGCACAAGGGGCTGACATGACTGCCTTAAAGACAGCCGAGTAACCTGCAGAATCCCACTGTCTGAGGACAGATGCAGACACAGACTCTGCAGGTGTAATGTTTTGTGTAAATGATTGCCCTTCAACAGAGGTGTGTTGTTGCACCAAAGTATCCCTAGGGAGAATTGAGGCCTGTACCCCTCCTTGTGACATAGAAGTGGCATTGGCAGCCTGTGCAGACTCAGAGTGTAAGATAGAAGGAGTCTGATCAGCTTGGGGAGGAGAAGCAGTGTCACCAATGCGTTCGATACTTCTCTCCTTGGGCTGACCATCCTCAGAAATGAAGTGCATTGACTCTGACTCACTTTGGATCTGGGCTAGATCCTCTATTACCCCTTTAATGATATCATCAACCTTTTGGGAGGCTGATGATGGTGAATTCGGTTTAGACACAGTATGACCTTGGGAGGAGGTCTTTCTTTCAATACCTTCACCCTGTTTGGAGGGATGGGTAGCAATAGGTGTTCCCTTTAACTCGTCTACACTCTTTTGGGAGAGTGCAGATGGGTGTGGCATTTTTGGCTTGTCAGCTTTGGTGACAGGGACAGCTTTGGAACGTTCCTTAGCTTCCACTGCACCTTGGGGGATCTCAAGAGAAGATGTTGCATTATCAACCCCAGAAGCTGACACAAATTTCTTGAGCGATCTTTTCTTTTTGGCCTTGTGAGGTACTAAGTCCTCAACAAGGGGTCTTTTAGAATCGGATTTTGAATGAGTGGACGAAGGTGTGGCTAGGGTGGCTGATGTTTTGGCCAACCCTTCACCCTCTTTTGTAGGAGTAGAATGTTGAATAGATTCAGAAGAGTTTGAGGGTTCAGAAGCATGTGTACCTGGGTCCCCCTGATTAGCATATTGAGTGTCAGACTCAGATCGCGTCGAAGAAGGGACAGCTTCCCTAAGTGCTTCTTGATCCTCTTCTCTTTTCCTGCAAAAATCAAGGTAGATCTGCATTGCTCGGGTCAGACCCTGCACAGATACCTTTGGACTATTGAAGATGTTGTTATTGATAGACTTGCATTCCACAGTCTGACCAGTTGCCAGACTGTAATCATTGTCAAGAATAGCTTCAATGATAAGAGCAAGAATCCTACCATAAGGTATGGTAAGACTCTTCTTATGAACGCGATCAAGAAGGTCCTTAAAGATTAAAGCAGCAAAATCTATTCTGGTCATGGTGACCATTGCATGAAAAATCTGCAATTCTAGAACATTAGGCTGATCAAAGCTGCCTGCCTTTACTTGTAAGGTTTTCAAAATTGTGCTCAATAAGTAGTTCCAAATACCAGTTAAATGTTTCATTTTAACTACTGAAGCCAATGGACCAGTATATCCAACTTCTTGTAAAACATTTTTGGCTTCAGTATGAGACACAACAACATCGTATTCATCATCAGGCATATAAGACAGCTCAAAAGCAGACCTAAGCCTCTCATAAGAAATATATACCTTTTTCTTACCGTTGAGGATTGAGCCATAGATTGCAGCATCTCCTTTCTTGTTCTGTTTCACAACACAGCTCGCCCAAAATTCACACAGAAGATCTTGAAACACCCAGTCTGGCTTCTCAATCATCACCTTGCCGAATGGATGATGCCATAAGAAAGCCACAATCTCATCGTATCCTTTTGCCCATGAAGGAAGATGAATATTGGCATAAACCAGACTGCCAATCTTGATTTTACCAGTATCAAGATCAGCCGGAACCACTACTACCTTATTTCCCACCACATAAGGTGAAAGCTTGTTTGCGCTAATTGGAGCTGGGAATTGACTTTCAGGTTCAGAACTAGATTTAGAATCATTAGAATGAATAGAAACAGATGATGATGCCATTTTGAAAACAAATTTTAGAAGAGATTAAATTTAATAAAACAGTAATCAGATTAGAGAAGAAAAATTGATTTGAAAGAAATTTGAACAAGTGATTTGGGAATTAGGTTAACTGAGTGTTATATACAAAACCCAAAATATCTTATTTGAAAAAGTTGGAGAGAGAAAGATTTTGATTGGAGGATCAACAAGTAGTGGTGGTACTTTTTCAGTAACCGGCAGGGACCACTACACGTGTCACACTCCAATAGGATCAACAAGTACACTAAATAAAATTATGAAAGTAATAAAATGCACTGAGATATATAATAACAAAAATAACCACGAAGCTGGGTCAGATTCAGCTTACCCTCTTTCACTTGACATGCACCAAGTGTGAGAGGGTAGTCTGGGTCTGACACAACTTACCCTCAAAATTTTAGTATAACTCTAAGGGGTCAGATTTGCTACTATTTAGCTCACTACATTCTACAAATTAAGCATACCTAGCTTACTTATGAGATAGTTGAACCTTGATTCATCCAATGGCTTTGTGAACAAGTCAGCAAGCTGATTGTCTGTTGGAATGAAGTGGAGTTCAACATCTTCTTTCATTACATGATCCTTGATGAAATGATATCTTATATCAATGTGCTTGGTCCTTGAATGAAGTACAGGATTGTTAGAGATTGCTATGGCACTGATACTGTCACAAAAGATTGGAGTTTTTGTTGCAGTGACACCATAGTCTTGAAGCTGATATTGCATCCAAAGAATTTGAGAGCAACAACTTCCTGCAGCAACATATTCAGCTTCTGCAGTGGAGATAGAAACTGAATGCTGCTTCTTGCTGGACCAGCTTACAAGTCTATTGCCAAGCAATTGACAAGCTCCTGAAGTACTTTTTCTGTCAATCTTACAGCCTGCAAAGTCAGAATCTGAATAGCCAATTAGATCAAATCCTGAGTCTTTGGGATACCAAAGACCCAGATTGGGACTACCTTTAAGGTATCTAAATATTCTTTTCACAGCCTTAAGATGAGATTCCATAGGATTAGCTTGATATCTTGCACAAAGACATGTAGCAAACATAATATCTGGTCTACTAGCAGTCAAGTAAAGTAAAGATCCTATCATACCCCTATAAGCTGTGATGTCAACAGATTTGCCATTTTTATCTTCATCCAGCTTATCACCAGTTCCCATAGGAGTTTTCATAGGTGAGCAATCACTAAAACCAAATTTGTTTAAGAGATCTTTAACATATTTTCCTTCGTTTATGAAAATTCCATTTTTAGTCTATTTAACTTGTAAACCCAGAAAATAGTTTAGTTCTCCCATCATGCTCATTTCATACTTTTTAGACATTAATTCAGAAAACTTTTTGCAAAGTCTTTCACTGCTAGACCCAAATATTATATCATCTACATAAATTTGTACAAGCAGGACATCACCATTATACTTTCTCACAAACAAAGTCTTGTCAACATTACCTCTTTGAAGTTATTTGCCAATAAGAATTTAGACAAAGTATCATACCATGCCCTTGGAGCTTGCTTCAACCCATAGAGAGCCTTGTCAAGCTTGAACACATGGTCAGGAAACTTTGAGTTTTCAAAACCAGGAGGCTGTTCAACATAGACTTCTTCATCCAATTTTCCATTAAGAAATGCACTATTCACATCCATTTGATAGACTTTGAAACCCTTGTGAGCAGAGAAGGCCAAGAACATTCTTATTGCCTCTAATCTTGCCACTGGTGCAAAAGTCTCATCATAATCAATTCCATCCTCTTGTCTGTAACCAAGAGCCACCAATCTTGCTTTATTTCTGGTCACAACTCCCCTTTCATCCATTTTATTTCTGTAGACCCACTTGGTTCCAATCACAGTTTTGTGATGAGGTCTTGGAACAAGTTCCCAAACCTTGTTTCTTTCAAACTGTGTTAACTCTTGTGACAGTTGGATTTCTCATGTCAAAAGAATATAAAGACTCATCCCTCTTTGCAATAAGAACCACATTGCCTTCTAAATCAAGAACAATTCCCTTATCAGACCTGAATCTCACTTCATAACCAGTATCACACAACTGACTCACACTGATCAGATTGTGCTTCAAACCATTTACATATGAGACTCTTCTGAAAGTAAGAGGACCATTTGAAAGTACACCAAAACCTTCAGTCTTTCCTTGAGAATCATCTCCAAAAGTAACATTAGGACCAGCGCGAATCCTAAAGCTACATAGCAGGGACTTACATCCGGTCATATGCTTGGAACATCCACTGTCCAAGTGCCAGGTGTTATCGTCATGACTGCCCTGCAATTATGATAAGAGATTAGTTCTTTTTGGGAACCCATCCAAAGATGGGTTCACCAGAGCTGACCTTCTGGTCTGACTCAGATTGGGTAACTAAACACAGACTCTTATCACATTTTGAAACCCATTGTTGCTTGGTCTGTCCTTTACCAGATTCAAAGTTCTTTCTAGCAACATTTAGAGTTTCCTTCTGAACAAAACCTTTGCCTATTCCAGCTTTCTTACATTCAGCTCTCAATTTTCTTTGATCAACAATTTTTGCATCAGACACCTTCTTAAGAAAATTGGTTTTCATTGACACCTTATCAGTTCTGGACTCAACATATTTTAAGATCATCTTTTCAGAACAGATTTGGTGTTACTTGAAACAGACTCAGATTTTGCTTGTGACTCATTTCCTAGAGAACCAGACTTCTTACTCTTTAAAAGTTTAATTTTCTCTTTAGGAACACTGTGATCTCTATCCTTTCTTTTATTTCTCTTTAAACTATTCTTGTTTGTTTTAGTCTTTGAATCTGACACAGATTGGGTAATGGTCAGTTTGGACAAGTCAAGACTTTCTTCAGGTTTTACTCAACAACCTGATCAGCTTCAGACACAGCTTCAGCAATGGTCTGACCAATGATTTCAGGATCTTTAAACCCAATACCAGATTTCTGAACCAACTTAATTGGTTTAGAAATAGTTTCTTTGGTTTGGACTTTGGGTGGTGAAGGAGGCTGATAACAAGGCTCCATAGCACATATTTCAGCAATGGCTATGGCCCTATCATAATCACCATCAAAGATAGCTTGGATCTGATGAGGTATTTGTTCATTTACACATTTAGCAACTCTTTTAGAGCTTATACACCATGTTTCAGTAATCTGTTTAACCTTTAAAAACTTTTCTTTTGCAGTTTTAGCTTCTTTAATCAAAATGGAGTTTAATTGCTTTTGAGCTTTAACTTCAGATTCTAGTTTTTTAATGGTGTGACTCTTAGAGCTGTTATCAAGTTTCAAAACATGTATTTCGTTTTTGAGTTCTTGATTAAAGTGTTTTTGTAGTAAAACCTCATCACCAAGTTTGTTCAGTCTGGACAGCTTCTCATTATCAGACAGATTGGAAAAAGAAGTTACCTCAGGTGGAGCAGTCTGACTGGTAGATGCCTGGTGAGCTGACTTAGATTGCTGTTGTATTTTTACCAGATCTTCAGCAAATCTTTGAGTAGCTTCTTTAGCCATGAAACACTTGGCATCTTTGTACAGCTCATCATCAGATGATGTGGCACTTTCAGCCCAGTCTTTGGCTACCAGTCTCTTCTCATTTTTGTTCACCTTCTCAGTCAGCTCAGCTACTTGTGATTTCAAGGCTTTGTACTTAGTCTTGAGCTTAGAGTATTTTTCACCTCTTCTACCTTTGGCTGGCACAGCTTGAGCAGTTTCTTTGGATATGCAATCTCCAGCCATATGTCCAGTCTTGCCACACTTGTAACAAGTGACCTTGGACATATCAAATGGCTTCTTGGCTTTATCAGCTTGGCCACCTCTTCCTTTTCTTTTAAACTTGTTAAAGGATCTCCTTCTGATCCTTTCAGCCAACATAGCTACTTTATTAGCTAGTTCATCACCATCAGATTCATCACATTCAGATTCAGCACAAACAGAGTTAGGATTAGACATCACAGGAATATCATCATTAACACAAGGAATGATCTCATTACTAATTGAACTAGGGTGTTCAGTCATAGAAGCAACAAGTGCAGCAGCAGGCTGACTATAAGAATCACCCATAGCAATTATTTTTTCAGCCTCTGAACATTCTTGGTTATGAAGTAAACCAAAAAGTCCAGGGAGATCAAGATCATGATAAACAAAACTTAATTTAACAGAAGAAATATAGTTGTTCCATTTGGGTGGTAATGAATCAAGAAATTTGCTCTTTAAAACCTCATTTTTCTTATTAATTCCAACAGCAGCTAAATCATTTACCAAGGCATTAAAGCGGGTATGAGTGTCAGTCAAGGATTCATTTCTCAAAGAGAAAAATCTCTCATACCTCCTAGTCAATGTAGTAATTGTAAATTCCATGGAGGTAGAGCAACCCTCAAACATAACAGTCAAAGTACCCCACATTTTCTTTGCTGTTGAACACATTTTAATTGAATGGTAAAGGTCTTTGGGCACAGCTTGGACAATGAAATTTCTAGCCTTCACATCCAAGTTTGCCAACCTCCTATCCTCATCCCCCCAATCTGCCTTGTCCTTTACAATAGATTTGACTGTGGCAGGAATGGTTGGTTGACCTTCCCTGGCCACAGCTTCTACCACAATAGTTTGTGTAGGAACATAAGGACCATCCGCAAGGATGTCAGGCATATTGTTATCGATGGATTCAAGGAACAAAGACATTCTACCTTTCCACCCACTGAAATCATCTTTGTCAAACATGGGTGGTCGGGTTGAAGAACCATTATCAATATATGATGACATTACGCTTTACTATGAATGAAAATATGCAAGGATCAAGTCAAGTTAATTCTCAACCACCGCTCTGATACCAATTGATACGTCCCACGGTGTATCAATATACCAAAGTATATTGAACACAGAACAGTTGTAGAGGGGGGTGAATACAACTTTTCACAATCTTTACAAACTTTTAACACAAAACGTTTTAAGCTTCAGTTTATGAATATCAAGCAAGTAAGTAAAGAGCAGGAATCATTAAAACAGTAAAGCAGTAAAGAAATAAAAACATTCTTGAACACAGATTGTTATTTTCAAATGTAATCCTTTATTAAGAAATAATCTATACAAAGAATTACAGGGTTGTTGCGGAATAAAGATAGCCTATAGATATCTAAACAACCCTATGAAATGACAAACAACAATCAATCAGTTTCAGCTCAAGAGAATCAGCCCAAGCTGATCTCGTACAGACTAAGCTGTGTATAAGAGCAGAGAAACTTGTGTGAAGAATGATTCTCAGGAAAATGCCACACATATGCAATCCATGAATGAGGCTTTTATAGGCACAAGCGCTCCTTCATTAGGTGTCCGTTACAGCTACGTGTTCTTCATTCAGTGGTTGATGAAGGAATAATCAATCGTGCCTTTCATGGTACTTGTGGTCCCCCACGTACTGATGCACATTCTTCATCTACCAATAGGAGTATGGACACGCATATGTAAAACAACCACCAACCTGGATCCTAGGATTCTTCCTAGTCACGTCATTTGTCCTTATCTTCAATCCAGGTTGTTATCTTCACTTAATTGTCAGACACAGATTGGGCCATTTATCAAGGCACCAATCTGCCTAAGTGTTTCCAAGCTGACTGCTAATCCCAAGCTGTCTTCCACTAACATCTTGATCTTCTATCTTCAATCCTCCTCTTCGAATTGGACTGAATGCTAATACATCGTTGATGCAGCTTGAATAACACTTGCTTCCATAAGATATTACAATTACAATTATGAAGCATGATCTGGGTCAGAGACAGATCGTAAGCTGTGTCAGCTTAGCCTGACCCAGATCAGATTACAAGAACCAAAGATTACTAAGTGTTTATAGGTCAGATTTGTCATCATTAAATTTACAATTAACATTGGGACTCAACAATCTCCCCCTATTTGATGATGACAAAACCCAACTACACTTTTGACTATCAGCTTACAAAGAATCAAACGAAAATATGACTAACAGCTTGTGACCCTTTGAATCTTTTGGGTTCTTTTCAATCTGATATGAAATTTTAACCAAGAAACTATATTTGTACAACTGCCTTTGCATATATAGAGAATAAATCAAAGATATTACATGTTACATCACTATTCTCCAAGCATTTCAATAGCTTCTTGCTTAACCTCAAATGATGGAGCAACTCTCACATCTAAGAACACGCAAATGGAAAAGGATTTAGAAAGAACATGCAAATGATTTAAATTAATCATTAAATGCGTATTCCTTTTCTATTTATACCCAATTCAACACGCATATCCTACACAGACACTAGAACACGCATATCCAGCCCACTAAGCCAGAACAAGCATATCTGGCCCATCATGCCAGAACACGCATATCTGGCCCATCATGCCAGAACACGCATATCTGGCCCATTATGCCAGAACACGCATATCAGGCCCAAAATGAAAACACGCATATATCATACCACTTTGCTTAATACGCATTTAACACTTAGCCTAATTTTCTCGATTCATGTGAACCTTGACTTTCTAAAAGGTCAACCTTCACGAACTTGATTAACACTTTGAAAATTCACAAAGAATTTTCTTGAACCCGATATGATTAACAAAAAGAATTCTTTAGAGAACACGATAAGACAGACACCGAAATTAAATTCTATATCACAAGTCTTAGCATTTTTCTCGATAAAGAAATTCTTGATAATTGTCACCACTCAAACAATCTTACGATATAAAACCATTAAATCAAGACCCGATATGTCACTATTTAATGAATTACAAATTACCATTGTTAAGTATTTGACAGTAACAGACATTGGACACAATCAATGCTGTTTAATAAATTCAAATACAACAAAAATAAATGACACAAGATTGAATAACATGATAAACAATCTCTCCATCATTATTTTCGTCTCCGTTTGAATTTAGATGAGTTGTCGACATGTAAGTGTACTCTGCTTCCTTTTTAAGATTGAGCTTTCTCCATTCCGGACTGGATAGACCCAATTTTCATACACTTTGGAGATCCTTTATCTTAGCGATTGACATACATCCAGTTAAGATAAATAATTATGCGACCACATCAACAAACTCATGAGATCCATACAATGAATGTATTCATCTCAATGGTAAATAATTGAACTTCAAAACACTTAAACCGATATATAACAGATAATTTATGGCTGATTCTCCCAATTAAGATTAGAATCAAAGCCTTTATCATGTTAGCTCACACATTAAGTATATTCGATTCAATTATTCAAAGTAAATTGTAAATCAAAATATCTGTCAAATATATCAACCCAGTGACTCCGTTTGACCTATTTTGACCGAAACCTTAAGTATTTCACTTAATCTTTCGAGAAATTCACATCCAAGACCTAATTCAAGGTGTACCAAACATACTCAAATTAGAGTCTTTACTTACACTACACCCTTATCACGATACACGCTTATTCAGTGTTCACAAAGAACACATCTAACTCCCCCTGGAAACCAGATACCCTAAATAACATTGTCTCTCGTGCAATAGAACCCCTTTTCTAAATAAAAGATAGTTCTTGATAGATGGTGACTAAGGGTTACTCATTCCAGCCAACTAGACTAGCAACTCGAAAAGCGATCGATCAAAGGCCTTAGTGTAACCATCATAAATAAATCAACTTTGCATATTCATCATAGGATAACAACCATTATATGAAATCATGTTATCACGAATGATTTATTAACAAGCATAAAATAAAGTAGCACTTTATATATACTTGTTTTTTCCAAATACGTTCCTTTATAAACAAATTATAAATAACATACATAGGACTTGCACAATGATTTACAATGAAGAAAATACAATAAACGTTCGATAACCCAATATGTTATCTAATTAAAATGTGCCCAGGACTCAGTCAACGCTCGCCAAACATATATGGTTCATCCTTGACTGTGTCCTCCGCACGAAAGATAAGCGCCTAGTTGCGAAACGGCACCCAAGCCTCATTAGACTTGAATTTACCGTCCTTATCTTTCACGAAGACATTCGTCCAATATCCATGACTCTCAGTGGGAGTCCTGGATTTTGAAGTCTGTCTATTGTTTCTTGGCACACTCTCAAGAGATAACTCAATCTTTCTCCTGGGACTATGCTTTTGAAACATTGAGGAACGACCAGTCTTAACCGTTCTTGTGAAACGATCATAAAACCATGTATCATCTTCACCAACACGATTAAAGACTTCTCGTTTTGGAGTGGAATTCCTCTTTGGAGTCTTGTTACGAGCTTGGCCACCATTTGAAGGTTTCGTTGGAGATACACTTCTTGGCTTTCCATGCTTCTTAGCAACATGACTTGAGGAATTTCTAGAAGTATAATCTTCAAAGTATTTCTTCTTATAATCCCTCATAAATGTTGGATTTGAAGTACTAATCCGATTATTTCTAGGTGAACCAGTCCGTGCAGGTGAGTTCCTTTGAGAAAGCTTTTTAGGTGAAACACTCGTTGACCTTTCTTCAACATGTTTACTTTGTTCTTTCTCAACTGAACATCCATATCTTCAACATCTCTGTCACTTGAATGATTAGACCGCCTTGATCTACTGGATTTACCCTTCTGAGGACATATACTTGCCACATGTCCCTTTTCTCGGCAAATGAAGCAAAATATTTTATCAAAGGATTTCTTTGATCTTTTAATTGCTGAGCCACTTGTCCTTTCAAAGTGTGTCCTTTTGACTATATCCTCTTGTTCAGGAGTCAGTGTAGGATGAAATGTCCTTTTTCTATTCTTTTGAAATTGTTCTACTCTCTGTGCTTCTATTAGTTCTTTTTGCAGGTTAATAGAGTAATCTTGGATTTCAATCCTCTTTTCACTAGGAATTTGAACTGACTCCTTTTCTTCAAGTTGCTTATTTGATTCTGTGATCATAGATGATGTTCTTCCTTCTTTAATCATATCTTCATATGTGTGCTCAAGATCTTGAAGATTGATAGTACTTTTAGATTTAGACATATAGTTTATCATCCATCTCATATCTCTCATTTTGTTGAGTTTCCCATTTAGGTGAGTAATTTCAGCTTTAGCATCCGCCAATTCAATTTGTTTCTCAGTAAGTTTCATAGATATCTTTCCAGAGTTTTCTTGACATAGCTCTTTTCTAAGAATTGTTTCTCTGGGCTCTTCTTGTAACACCCCGAGCTAGGCCCGAAGTATTACGGAAATTATATAGCACACAGTGGAATTATCGTAGAACATAAACTATATGAACATGTTGGACTCAGTGAATCCAACTTATTAAGTTATGAACAAGCACACATTACAATATAAACATATAATCACCACACGTTTACACGCAAATTCAAAAGATAGTATTAAATTCTAAACATGATGCAATGGTCGGGCAAATGAATCCTTGATCCATCTAAGTCCAAGCCCTGGTTCAAAAGCAACATCATTCAGGCATCACGTCCTTGGTTCACCTGGTTTCCTGAAAAGTGTACTAAACAAGGTCAACACTAGGTTGGTGAGTTCGTAGTAATGGTTCACAAGGAACCATCATCATTAATATTATCATATGAAATATTAACATCAAACCATGTACTTACTATAAACCCATGTACATCATCTGTCAAACAATTGAGGTTAACATATCGTTCAATCCTTGTCAAACTGTAAGTCCCAACTCAATAGATGGTACTACCTGAAGACACCTCTATGTCGATGGTGGGGTTACTTTGCAATATAAACACTGAACTGGAGACTACCAGTTGCAGTGAGTGTATACCAAGTTCTGGATAGATTACTTATTATCGTGACAATAAGTAAAAGACAATGCAATAATAGAAAGTACTTGTAAAGTAAATTGATGAGACAATATGTATTTTTCAAGTGTAATTTATTTATTAACTTTAAATAAATTACAAGGTTGTTGCGGAAACAAGATAATACAAGTATGTAAATATCCTAACAACCTATGAAATACAATTGATCTACACTTGGAAATTCTCTTGACAATCGAAACACTTAAAGTTGTGAAATGTTCCTTTTTGCGATTGAGAGAATATTGCACAAGTTCACCAAGAATATTGCAGGTTTGCAAAGTGTTATTTCTTGTTGTGCAAAGACCTCTATTTATAGGCAAAGTTGACATTGGGATGTCAACTTTGGCCGTACAAATATGGTTGAGAACATTTAAAGAATAGCATTTAATTCCCTAAAATGCTGTGTAAAGTTACAGTATAAAGTAACTTTTCTCAACTTGCTTTATGTACCTTTTTGTACTTTATACATAGATAAATCCTTTTATCTGTGTAAAGGCACATAAAGCATAAAAGACTTTTTCTCGTAATCAGTGTAAAGCTTTGTAAGTACTTTACACTGATAGTCTCCAGTTTCTAACTGAGTAGAATGTCAACTGGGCCTCGCTGCCATTGTCATTCTCTATCTTCCACTTGTTGTCTTTGACTTCAACTGGAATGATTCTTCAACTGGTCAGTTTCTCAACTGGAGGAAGTCTTCAGTTGCGTTAACTGTACGCTGCAACTGGACTTCAATATATTTCTGGACAAATCTTCTTAGTCTCCAGATGCAACTGGAGACTGGCCAGTTTCAGCAGAACTGGTCCTAACAAATTCCCCCTATTTGTCCTGAAATGTTGCCAAGTCTTTTTTAGTTCTTGTATCTGTACAAGTATGAACTGGAAAGATTTCTTTGATTAAACCTATCTAAGTTTTCCAAGGCATTTTTATAGATCAATAAATGCCTTGGGTTTTTCTATTGAGTTGTTAGATTTAATCTATTATCTAACTTGTGGTTACAAACTGGTAACTTCATTTATACAAGGAAATGAAATTTACATAAGTTACAGAATGTAAATAAAAATACAAGTAGATAAACTGGAAGGAAAACTTAATCAGATGGCCCTTCGCCAGTTCTCCTTCTCTTTGACACTGAAGAGATAGGACGAGAGTCTTCAGGATCAATGTTCAACTTCAGCTCCAGATTCTCTTTATGTTGAATCTTGCCCTTCAATAAGTTGACCCATGCTTTCTCAAACCTATTCTTTTGTGCCTTAGCTTCCAAAAAGTTCACTATCTCCACCCATTCCGAAAACCCAAATTGCATCACACCAGGATTATCAGTTTTAACTAGTGGCCCTCTAGTATAACGGACTTCAACATGAAAGTACTTGGTGCCTGGATTAATTGTTACAAAAACACCATTGAGTGCCCCACTGTGCTTTCTGGTTGCCATGATCTGGGAATAATAGTTTCTAGCTTCAGATTCATTTGAGATTTTAATAGTCCCAGCTCCAGCAGCCTGCACAGCAACCTTGATGTCATCATTTGAGACTTCGCCAGATGGTTCAAGGAAGGTTCTAAGATCAGCATCTCTGTGCAGTGGTTTTCTTGGTTGAGGGTTCCTTCTTGGTGGATTCAAGACCCTTTTCACAACCTTCTTCACATTTTCAATTCTTTTAAAAATCCCACTGGCCCGATTCTCTTTAGCCTTCTCCACTGATATGTTCAAATTTCTGGCATCATGCTCAGCTTCATCATCAGGATAGTGTCTGTCCAGTTCAATATCGAGCATTTCTTTTAACATGCCCACTATCCTTGCATCATCTTTCACTCTGGCATATTCCTCCTTTGTGATTCCCAACAGGTGAGCCTCACTTATATCAAGCAATTTTATTTTAGCCAGATGTTCTCTGGCTTCAGCTTGGTTTGCTTGTTTCATTTTCTTTCTTTCTTTGATTTGATCTCCAAGTCTCGCCAATCGTTTGCTATCACTTTCTGAGACTGGAGGAAGCAAATCAACATTGCCAGTTTCCAACATTGGTACATCAGTGGCCGGCTGGGCAGATTCATCAGATGCTATTCCTTTGCCTTTATCCACATTCCCCCTATCAATCACATCTACATTCTCTTCAACCCTTTGCTCACCAGTTTCAATACTGGCAGCCACTACCATTTTTCTACTAGATTGACTTCCAGATGGAGTACTTTCAGTTGCAATTGGTGCAAGGACTGCACGTTTTTCCCCCTTGGCAGCATCTAGACCTGCCCTTATGACTTCCCATTCAGAATGGTGAGATGGCAACCGGTCAAGAGGCTACCATGTTTGCATGTCCTTGCATTCTTTGAAAATTGTGCACATCATCCTGAAAGACCTCCACAGATGGTTGGTCTCTTTAGACTGGGTCAAAACATTTGCTGCAACCTGTTGCTGACCAGTCTTCAGTTCATTCAAAGTCTTAGAATCTTCATCCAGACCAGAAACCACCTTGTCCTTAACCTCTTCATCCTTTTTCTTCAAGTTCTCTACTTCAGTTGTCAGTTTATCAAGAGACTGAGTATGATTTGATACCTGGGTGTTTAAAGTATCTATGCTGCCCCTCAACTGGTTGATCTCATTAGTGAGTGGGGCCAGATCAACCTGAGGAGTGGCCAGCTTGGTGATCTCAGCTATCACCCTTTCAATTAGTTGTGTTTCTCTTGCACCCAGCGTATCATTAATTCTCTGACCAACTGAAGTCATCAACTGCTGCCCAAGCTCAGTCACATTCAACCTAGGTTTTTCAACTAAATCCTTAACCTGCTTTTCAATCTCCCTTAAATCAACTTCAGATCTTCTAACAGTGTTACCCAGCAAATTTGAGATTGAGGTTGTGACTTTGGTCTGAGTAAGGTCAAAGGCTTCTTTTAAAGAAGTGGCCAAATTGTTGCATCCAGTGACCAACTCATTGAGCTTCTTGAACACCAAGTCTTCATTGGCTGAAAACTTGTTAATCCCCAGATCAACCACTTTAATATTGGTCAAATGATCCTTGTGGTATCTGGAGAAAGACTTGGTGTTTTTGTCAAGTGTCTTTTGAATATCCTCCACCCTGGTAAGAAGATTTTGGATATCGGCTTGGAAAGACACAAATTGACTGTCCAGTGACGGAGGGGAAGGTGTCACTGGACCAGCAGTAGATGCCACTAGAGCCACTGGGGAAGGTACTACAAGAGTAGCCTGATCATATGGTGACTCAGTGACAGTTGAAGAAATAGGAGGGGTTGTAGAAGAAGGAACAGAAGTAACAATGTGTTGATCATGCTGAGAATGCTCAGGTGTGATCAACGGCGGCGGTGGTGGTGGCATTTCTCGAAGGAGTGAGAACTGCCCAGATGGTGATGGTGCCATACGTCTGTTTCCAGATATATAGCTATAAGTGGGAAATGGATTTTCAGTAAGCTCATTTTCTTGAGATGGTAAAATTGAAATTGAAGCTTCTGGAAGCGAGACATGAGATGAAGGGTTTTGATCTTGTACAGAAGACTCAAAAATCTCAATGTCTGAGGTAGTACCTTCCGAATCCGAAGATTCAATAAGGATTTCCTCGTCATTAACACTCATGTCCAGATCCATGAATGTAACTGAGGGCTGACCAGATTGGTCAGTCTCCAGATGACCTTCTCCAGTTTTCTGGAAGGTTGCATCTGTTGGAGGATCAGTTACCAAGGTAACTTCACCAGGGATAGAGGTCACTGGGGTTGCCTCAGTTATAATTGCTCTATCCACAATCATAACATCATCAGCCGCAGAGTTTGGAACCTCAGTCTCCAGCAGTGACTGGCCAGAGACGTCGTCAGTTCGTGCAAGAGAAGTGTCAGAAGATAGGCCGTGGACACTTTGTGCAGACTCTGACTCTATTCTGGGTTGGGGTAGCCCAGTATCATCTTCACCACCCTCTCCTACAGAAATTGCGAGGGTGGCTGCTTGTGGTTGTCCCATTTGACTTTCTCCAGGTTCCTGTTGGGAGGAAACTGGAGGGCTGGTTTGGTTTCTACTGTCAGTGGCAAGTGCTGACTGAGTCCTAGGGCAACGTGTTCTTTTTTCCTTTGGAACACCTGAAGGACCTGTTGGGAGGTCTCCAGGGTATATGGTTAAAGGGACAGACACGCTGGAGCTGGAGGGGTTAGACTGTTGCCCGGGCTCGGCAATGATCACAATTCCAGTAGACGAACCGGTGGGTCCCTCATTATTTTGAGGCCCGCCCAGTTGTCTTTCCGACTCACCTTGGACTGGTGCATCCGTTTTAGAGAATGCCTGCAACATTCTCTGAGGGATCTCAACCTCCCCATCGACAGATGTTAGGGAGTCAAGATTCCTCAGCAACTCTGGGACAGTGTACAGTGATTGAGTATTATGATATTCCTCACTGCCCAGAACTTGTAGGAAACAGAGTGACAAATACCTGGAGAAGGGGATGCATAGTCCCCTGGAGCCCTTCAGTTTGATCACCAGGCTTCTGGATAGAATATCAGCAAAGTCCACTCTGAGTCCATTCCACAAGCAGTAAGCCATCTCTGCTTGTGTGGAGTTGATCTGGTCCAATCCACCAGAACTCCCACCCATGCTTTCAACTAGGTGAATGAAGAAGTACCTCCAGGATGGTGAGAGGCCCTTCATAGTCATAGCACCTTTTACTTTCAATACCCCATTTTCCAAACACTCCTTATTTCCCATATCAAGGAGTACTTGGCGAAAATTGATGTTTTGGGATATCACAACTGGAGACTCACCCTCTCTCCAGTAGTTGAGGTGCAAGGCATCCCTCAACGTTTCTGCAGTAATGGCACACTGGACTGATCCATCTTTAAGGGTGAAAGAGATAGATGAATAGTCTTCTGAAAATTCTGCTGTGTACCAAAACTCACACAAGTACTCATGGTACATCTTGCGTGGGTTGAGGGAAAAAGACTCGCCAAGGGGAGAATCACGAAGAAAGGCTTGGATTCTCCCGATTAAAGTATCGGCGGCTTGAGTCCCTCTCAAACTGGCCATGGGATTGTTTGGATTTAATTTTATTGATGCTGAATTTGAAGGGGCACCACTGGCTCGTTTGACATTTTGAGATGGATTGTAAGGGACTGTAAGCAGATTTACATCCCTACTTCTTGATTTAGGTGCCATTATAGATAGATTTGAATATGAAACTGAATATTTGGGAATTAGGGCTTTGATTTATGAAGCAGAGAGAGAAATGAAGAGTTTGATGATGATTGGAAGTAAATGAAAGAATGTAAAGGAAAGTAAATGTGATCGGAGTAAATAAGGGTATTTATAAGGAAAAATTATGATCCCAATGAAATACCAAGAATTATTTTATTATCAAAAATCAATTTTGTAGATATTTTTACAAAAGTAAGTTTGAACTTTGAACCAAAAAATCAATTCTCCGTGTCAGCATTAAATGCTACGACGGCTTAACTTACCCACGCGCCCACTAATTTTCATTTTCCCAATAAAAACAATTGTCTTTTACAAAAGTGACTTCAAGCACGTCATATGACGATATTGAGTAGGTTAAACACTCGAGTATCATCACGTGTCACAAGTATTGACCAAGTATTTTCCAACGTTATGAAAATTAAGACAAGACTGAACCTGTACACTGGAGGATTAGTCCAGTGTCAGTTTCCAACTGGAGAGTTCTCCAGTTGCCATTTTCAAACAAAAAGAATTTTAGTCAGAAAATTATTTTGAGTCTTTCCCCCTAAAATGATGATCCAGAAATCGATTAGTGCCTGGATAGTTTCACAAAGGCGTTCGATAGCCTGGCGAGCAAAGATTATCTGGACCTCCTCAACTGGAGAACTTCATCAGTGTCACTGACGCGTTCATAACAAAAATCTCCAGTTTTAAGGATTTAACATTCCCAGTTCGCTGATGAGATGTTTAAAAGTTTTCTCATCAAGAGGTTTTGTAAAAACATCAGCGAGCTGTTTGTCAGTGGGGATGAAATGTATTTCAATGTATCCTTTCATAACATGATCACGAATGAAATGATACCTGATGTCAATATGCTTTGTCTTGGAGTGCATCACTGGGTTGTGAGATATAGCAATTGCACTGGTGTTGTCACAAAAGATTGGGGTCCTTGTATACTTTTGACCATAATCTAGTAACTGGTTCTTGATCCAGAGAATCTGGGCACAACAACTGGCCGCAGAAATGTACTCTGCCTCAGCAGTGGACATAGAGACTGACGTCTGCTTCTTGCTAGTCCAACTTACCAGTTTTCCTCCAAGGAAATGACAACCACCAGTTGTTGATTTTCTATCTATCTTACAACCTGCATGATCTGAATCTGAATAACCCATTAGATCTAACCCTGAGCCTTTGGGGTACCAAAGACCAAGGCTAGGACACCGTTTCAGGTATCTGAAGATACGCTTAACAGCGTGTAAATGTGATTCTTTACGGTTAGCCTGAAACCTGGCACATAGACATGTTGCAAACATTATATCTGGTCGACTGGTAGTTAAATACATCAGTGAACCAACCATACCACGATATTCAGTGGTGTTCACTGGTTTGCCAGTTGGGTCAGAGTCCAAATTTAAAGGTGCTGCAATAGGTGTGTTTTTCGATGAGATTGAATCATATTTGAATTTTCTTAACAAATCTCTGACATATTTTTCTTGATTTATAAAAATTCCATTTTCAGTTTGCTTAATCTGAAGACCTAAGAAAAATGTTAATTCTCCCATTAAACTCATTTCATACTCAGATGACATGATTTTAGAAAACCTTTTACACATTGCATCATGAGTTGAACCAAATATAATGTCATCAACATAAAATTGTACCAATAAGATATTACCTTTTTCTTTCAAGATAAACAAGGTATTATCTATTGCACCTCTTTGATAGCCATTTTTGAGAAGATGTTTAGTTAAAGTATCATACTAGGCTCTTGGGGCTTGTCTAAGACCATACAAAGCTTTGTTCAGTCTATATACCCAGTGAGGATGCTTCTCATTGATGAAGCCTGGAGTCTGCTTAACATACACTTCTTCTTCTAATGTTCCATTAAGGAACGCACTTTTGACGTCTATTTGGAAGACTTTGAACTGCAGATGGGCTGCATAAGCCAGAAATATTCTGATGGCTTCAAGTCTTGCAACTGGAGCAAAAGTTTCATCAAAATCAACGCCCTCTGCCTGACAATAACCCTGGGCAACTAATCTGGCTTTGTTTCTTACAACATTGCCATCTTCATCCATCTTGTTTCGGTAGACCCATCTTATACCAATGGGTTCTTTCTTTAACCCAGGTGGACAAGGAACAAGTTCCCACACATTATTCCTTTCAAACTGGATGAGCTCTTCTTGCATAGCTTCCACCCAGCTTGGGTCTGCCATAACCTCGTTAATCTTCTTCGGTTCAATTAGTGATAAGAAGGTGACGTTTAAGCATTGCTCACTGGTGGCTCTTCTAGTCTGAACCCCACTACTTGGATCTCCAACAATCTGTTCGATTGGATGTGCTCGAGTCCATTTAGTGTATTGACTAGGCTGGTGCAAAACAATATCAGTGCAAGTCACCTGGCGATCTTCTTTAGTTGCAGCAACTTCTGGAGGAGGATCAGTCCAAACTACTTCTATATCCTCATCAGAGTCAACGAGTTCACGATTTGCATCATGAAATTCTTCATTAAAAGGCATTTCTTGAAGAACTGGAGAAGTTTGCGTTTGAACTGGTGCTGATATTGGAGTGGCACATACATCAGATCCAATCACCAATTTCTGTGGTAAGTTGAAATTGATGGAGGGATAGAATGAAGTGTCACTGGTGGTGCTCTTCTTCTTAACTGGTTCCAGTTGAGTGTAACTAGAAGCATCTTTTGGTGAAACAACTGACTGATGAACTTGGTCAGTTTCACCAAAATTTATTGGAACGACTGGAGAAATATCAAGGCTTGGTCTCTTGTTGACTGCTTCATTTGATTCGTCAAATGTGACATGAATTGTCTCGTGAACCTTTTGGACTCTATAATTATAAACTCTAAAGGCCTTTCGAATATCTGAATAGCCTAAAAATACACCTTCATCAGCTTTTGCATCAAACTTTCCAAGCTGACTGGAATCATTTAAAATATAAACTGGACAACCAATATTTGGTTTCGATTCCTGGGTACTTCATAGGCAGTCTTCTTATGTCTCTTGATGTAGACTAACCGGTTTTGGGTGTGACAAGCAGTTGCAACTGCTTCAGCCCAGAAACTGGTGGGAAGACCTGATTCAGATAGCATACTTCTGGCCGCTTCTATCAGCGTGCGATTCTTTCTTTCCACAACTCCATTCTGCTCTGGAGAGTGTGCTGATGAGAAGTTTTGAGAGATGCCAGTGTCATTGCAAAATGTTTCAAGTACCTTATTTTGAAACTGGCCCTTTTCTGCTTGCCCATCTCACACCCTAGACATGGCTTTTCTTTATTGAAAGAAATCTGAGGTATCCCATCAACCAGTTGTTTGCGAGACAACTTGTTAATATTTTTGAAATTAAGATGGGATAATCTTTTATGCCACAGCCAGTTGGTGTCCTCATCAGCCTTGGTATAGAAGCACTGCTCTTTTGGAGCTGGTTCCATATCCATAATGTACACATTTCCTTTTCTTGGTGCAACCATCACCACTTTCCAATCCTTGTTAAATATGGTGCCTTGAGCAATATCGAACAAAACTCTGTAGCCATCATCACAAAGTTGGCTTACACTGATCAGGTTGTATTTCAAACCGTTCACAAATGCAACTCTTTTGAATTCGACCTGTCCGTTATTGAGTACACCGTTCACAAAAGCAGGGGCTTACATCCGGTCATTGTCCGTCCAGCTGCGCTGTCCAGATACCAGATATTCTTCTTTCAATCGCCCTGCACACCCACAAAAATCATCAGTTATTTTTGTGAACCCATCTTTTCTTGATGGGTTCACTGGACTTCACTACAGAAGTCTCAGTAGATTGTTGTGGTGTTAAACTGAAGACTACATCTGGATCTTTTTCATCAGATCCAATCACCAATTTCTGTGGTAAGTTGAAATTGATGGAGGGATAGAATGAAGTGTCACTGGTGGTGCTCTTCTTCTTAACTGGTTCCAGTTGAGTGTAACTAGAAGCATCTTTTGGTGAAACAACTGACTGATGAACTTGGTCAGTTTCACCAAAATTTATTGGAACGACTGGAGAAATATCAAGGCTTGGTCTCTTGTTGACTGCTTCATTTGATTCGTCAAATGTGACATGAATTGTCTCGTGAACCTTTTGGACTCTATAATTATAAACTCTAAAGGCCTTTCGAATATCTGAATAGCCTAAAAATACACCTTCATCAGCTTTTGCATCAAACTTTCCAAGCTGACTGGAATCATTTAAAATATAAACTGGACAACCAATATTTGGTTTCGATTCCTGGGTACTTCTTAGGCAGTCTTCTTATGTCTCTTGATGTAGACTAACCGGTTTTGGGTGTGACAAGCAGTTGCAACTGCTTCAGCCCAGAAACTGGTGGGAAGACCTGATTCAGATAGCATACTTCTGGCCGCTTCTATCAGCGTGCGATTCTTTCTTTCCACAACTCCATTCTGCTCTGGAGAGTGTGCTGATGAGAAGTTTTGAGAGATGCCAGTGTCATTGCAAAATGTTTCAAGTACCTTATTTTGAAACTGGCTCTTTTCTGCTTGCCCATCTCACACCCTAGACATGGCTTTTCTTTATTGAAAGAAATCTGAGGTATCCCATCAACCAGTTGTTTGCGAGACAACTTGTTAATATTTTTGAAATTAAGATGGGATAATCTTTTATGCCACAGCCAGTTGGTGTCCTCATCAGCCTTGGTATAGAAGCACTGCTCTTTTGGAGCTGGTTCCATATCCATAATGTACACATTTCCTTTTCTTGGTGCAACCATCACCACTTTCCAATCCTTGTTAAATATGGTGCCTTGAGCAATATCGAACAAAACTCTGTAGCCATCATCACAAAGTTGGCTTACACTGATCAGGTTGTATTTCAAACCGTTCACAAATGCAACTCTTTTGAATTCGACCTGTCCGTTATTGAGTACACCGTTCACAAAAGCAGGGGCTTACATCCGGTCATTGTCCGTCCAGCTGCGCTGTCCAGATACCAGATATTCTTCTTTCAATCGCCCTGCACACCCACAAAAATCATCAGTTATTTTTGTGAACCCATCTTTTCTTGATGGGTTCACTGGACTTCACTACAGAAGTCTCAGTAGATTGTTGTGGTGTTAAACTGAAGACTACATCTGGATCTTTTTCATCAGATCCAGGTGCAGGAGTAAAAACGATTGGTATTTGATACTTGCTCCCCTTTTTCTTATCAGATTTTGTTCCAGATGGAACATTCTTTGGTTTTGGTTTTGAAGGGGGTTTAATATTTTGTTTTTCAACTGGAGGTGATGAACCTCCTTCCAGATTTTTAATTCTGGCAGTACAACTCTGAACCTGTCTAGACAAAAGTTGGAGTTGACTTTCCAGTTTAGACAAAATATTATTTTCATCAGGCTGCTGAACCTTGGACCTTGGTTCAGCTGGAGTTTTAGTCTTTTGGGTCTTGAGCTCCATAGACTTCTGAGGTAAAGGCTTGTTACCAGTAGCCTTTTAACTGGAGCACTAGCCTGATTGGCTCCAGGTTTAACCTCAATGGGGGTGGTCTCAGCGGGTTCAGTTTTGACAATCTCAGGTTGATCATATGGAGTTTCAACCCTGAGAGTTGGAGGCAATGCATGAAGATCTGGTATGAGAGCTGCCATTTCAAGATCCCCAAATTTCCATGCATTTTTCTGGGCATCAATAGTTCTAGAAAATGCATCATAATTCTTTCCAGATGCTTTTACCCACGACTTGATAATCATTTGTTCTTTTTCACGATCAGATTTTAATTTTTGATTTTCAAGTTCAAAAGCCTCAATTTTCAAAACTGACTCCTTGAGAGCCAATTGGACACTTTGCAAATCATTCAATTATGGTTTAACATTGTTCAGTTCAGTTAAGATAGTATCCAGATATCTTTCACTGTCTGCTCTAACAGTTTCCATAAAAGCCAAATCACCACTTAATGATTCAGCAAGGTCCAGTTTCACTTCTGGATCAACCTGGTTGTCATAATCACATACCTTTTTCAAAATGATGTCCACCCATCTTCCAGTAATGACATCTTCTTTTGCCACGTGCTGCTGTTGATCTTCCAAGGTCATGAAACACATGTCTCTTTCCTCTTCATCATCAGCTGATGAGTCATCAGAGTATTCCCATTTTCCCTCAGTTTGTGCCATCAAGCACTGATCCTTTTCATTTTCCATGGACAGGAGGGAAATCTGGGCCTTAAGCTTCTTATATTTAGCTTTATAGCTATCATCATGCCGATTGAAATTTGGGACAGAGGGACCAGTTTGGTTGTTCATCTGACTAGATCTGCATTCCTTCATAAAATGACCTTTCTTACCGCATTTATAGCAGGTAAGATTGGTTTTATCCAGAGAGTTGGAGCTGGAAGCATTGTTTGGGCCAATAAATCTTTTAGATTTATGCTTAAACCTATTAAAGGTTTTAGCAATCATGGCTACCAGATCATCATCGTCAGTTTCATCACAACCATCACTGATTTCAGTGGTCAGGCCAGAGTTCAAGAAACTGTTTAACATCTCCTTCATTGAGTGTGACTGTACACTCTCTGCAGACATTAAAGCAGCACAAGGTCGCTCAGTTATGCTAGCAACCTTGGGACTCTGGGCATGGTTCAGGGCATCCTGCTCAGCCACCAGTCTTGCTGCATTATTATCTTCAGTGAATCTGAAGGCTCCATAGAGCGATGCAAGAGTGTGACTGTGCAGGGTTTTACCTTGTCTTAAGACAAGAACCATATTTTCCCATTTGGAAGGAAGATATCACAAAACTTCTCAAGAAGAATATCCTTATCCTTCTCAACACCCAAGCCTCTCAACTGATTAATGAGGCTAGAAAACCTGGTGTAAGTACCAGTTAGACTTTCATTGGGAAGAGCAAAGAAGGATTCATACTTCTTGTTCAGGGCAACCTTTCTGGTGACAATAGTGTCATCACCTCCTTCAAACTGAATGACTAATTCATCCCACATTGCCTTGGCACTGGGGAACAACACAAGTGTTGGAATTAAGTCTTCAGGGACAGCTCCAAGAATCATGTTCTTGAGTCTGGTGTCCAGATCTACAAGTCTAGGATCCTCATCAGACCAATGGTCTTCGAGCTTTTCTCTGGAACCTCTTCTTCCAGTTGGATCTAGAAGACAAACTTACCCCAAGAGACATGGGTATATACGGTCCATCCTTAAGGATTTTCAGCATATACCTCTCTATCCCACCAAAATGCAAGAGCATTCTGGCCTTCCATGTACCAAAGGTCTTACTGTTTTCCATCAAATTTGGGAACAGGAGTGTTAGAATAATGTACATGGACATGGTTAGGGGCATTAGAAGGAGGAGGGTTTGTATTAACATTTTGAACAGGTGGTGTATTAACATTCAGGGGGTTTTCACCTTGACCAGAACCATCCCCACCTTCAGTAGTAGTCATCTAAGCAGATCTAGGCAAGTATATTAGCCTTCTGCTCTGATACCACTTGTAAGTCCCAACTCAATAGATGGTACTACCTGAAGACATCTCTATGTCGATGGTGGGTTTACTTTGCAATATAAACACTGAACTGGAGACGACCAGTTGCAGTGAGTGTATACCAAGTTCTGGATAGATTACTTATTATCGTGACAATAAGTAAAAGACAATGCAATAATAGAAAGTACTTGTAAAGTAAATTGATGAGACAATATGTATTTTTCAAGTGTAATTTATTTATTAACTTTAAATAAATTACAAGGTTGTTGCGGAACCAAGATAATACAAGTATGTAAATATCCTAACAACCTATGAAATAATATTGATCTACACTTGGAAATTCTCTTGACAATCGAAACACTTAAAGTTGTGAAATGTTCCTTTTTGCGATTGAGAGAATATTGCACAAGTTCACCAAGAATATTGCAGGTTTGCAAAGTGTTATTTCTTGTTGTGCAAAGACCTCTATTTATAGGCAAAGTTGACATTGGGATTTCAACTTTGGCCGTACAAATATGGTTGAGAACATTTAAGGAATAGCATTTAATTCCTTAAAATGCTGTGTAAAGTTACAGTATAAAGTAACTTTTCTCAACCTGCTTTATGTACCTTTTTGTACTTTATACATAGATAAATCTTTTTATCCGTGTAAAGGCACATAAAGCATAAAAGTCTTTTCCTCGTAATCAGTGTAAAGCTTTGTAAGTACTTTACACTGATGGTCTCCAGTTTGTAACTGAGTAGAATGTCAACTGGGCCTCGCTGCCATTGTCATTCTCTATCTTCCACTTGTTGTCTTTGACTTCAACTGGAATGATTCTTCAACTGGTCAGTTCTCAACTGGAGGAAGTCTTCAGTTGCGTTAACTGTACGCTGCAACTGGACTTCAATATATTTATGGACAAATCTTCTTAGTCTCCAGATGCAACTGGAGACTGGCCAGTTTCAGCAGAACTGGTCCTAACACAAACAATCCAAGATAATTCGTATAAAATCAAGTACAAATGGTATAATAACCAATAATGCATCGTATATACATCAATGTCATGCAATGTATCAAATGTGTATAAATGCCAATACGTGTATCATATGTGTATCAATGTTATGCAATGTACCTCAAAATCATCAAGTATTACAATACTTGGTCCACATCGTGGCGTTAATCATATCAAGTCATCAAGTATGGCCAATACTTGGCATCAAGTACATGAAAGTACTCGGTCCACATCGTGGCGTTAATCATATCATATCATCAATATACAAGTCCATATGTCCAACAAACAAGACTATACGTACATACACTTAGGAGGATTCTACTTTCAACGAGTCCTAGATGCATATGTATAGGGTCACCCGCAGCCTTCCCACTACATCTAAAACCCCTTAAAGGCATAACCGACTTCCATGTATGTACGTCTATCCTAAATGAATTACAATATCACAGTCACATGCGTAAACCATCAAAACTATCCATCAATCAGTTCCATAATTCAATCTAAACATTTCATCAAATAATCAATAAACCGTAAATCAAATCAACCAAACAATTAAACAAGCACGTATGTGTACACTTTTCAGCCCGAATCTCAATTGAGTAGGGAACTACGGAACTCACCTTAATTGAAGTGAATCGTGGGATGAAGAAAGAAGAGAGTAAGTAGACTATGTTGTGCTTCGTGGAACCTCTTCAATGAAAATAATACTTGTTTTAGTTAATATGTTCTTGTTAGAATATAGATAAAAGGAAGTTTGTTTTTGTAATCTTCATCACCCAAATTAGATTGTTATCATGACATTTGTTTAACTTACATATATATATAAATAACTTCTACACATGAGATTGGGTATGTACACTGGTTTCTATCAAACAAGGATGTAGTGTAAACACTGGTTCCTATCAAACAAGGATGTAGTGTTGTAAATCCATACATGTACACCGGTTCCTATCAATCAAGGATGTTGGTGCAACGCAGTAGGTATATGGGATCATGTGTATAAGTAAATATATATATATGTACATGGTTTTCATTATATATATCATTTATATTGTCATGTAATAAAAGTATTCAGGTTTTATAAAATTTGGTATACATCTTTTAATTGAATAACCCAAACCAAGACATAATCTACAACTTGACACCATTAAAATACTTATAAATTATGATTAAGAGATCAAGAATTATTACCTTATATGTGCACTTAATCAAAAGGATGTTTAAAGGAATGATTAAAGATGACTTAAAGCTAAGAACTACTGAAATTCCAGCCCTCTGTTCTAGACTTGTAATTCGACTTCTGGACCTTTTTGGACAAATTCAACGGTTGGAAACGTTGGTCTATATGTTAGGAAGCTATTGTCAAAAAAACATGATGATCCGACGGTTTGATCTCCGGGGACCGGAGGTTTTCTGGGCTGCTGTAATGAAAAACGGGTTTTGAGTTGTTTTGGTATTTTCTTTCTCAAAGTCACTTATGACTTATTAATGATTATGAACTTGAATTTGTATGTGTTTTGTGCAGAGGGAGTGAGAAAGATAGTACTATATATAGGAAAAATAGAATGAAGGATATGCATTATATGCATGCATGTATTATTTAGTTTTTCATTAGTTAATTGTTAGGTAGGCTCCCATGTTTGTTTTCTAATCAATTTAGGTGTTTGGAAGCTTATACTTTCCAGCAATTAAAGGCTTTTTGAAAGTTAATTACATATTGATTGAATGAATAATTAAAAGATAGATTGAATTAGATACTAAAAGACAATTTGTGAGTTGTTTAGTTCAATTAGTGTGTTAGGTACTTGTCTCCCACTAAAATTCGTGGTTTAGCTGGACACTATGAGTAGGATTGATGATTAAATTCATATTTATAGTTGTAGATATTTCTCTCCTCTTTCCGTAGAAAGCTTACTCGTCAAAAACGGATATCGGACGAAGAAGTTATAGTCAAAACATTACAGCAACGTTAATTTATCATTTTTAGCACATTTAAAGTTATATTTAGTTTTGGACATATTGAGTGATATAATATAATAGGTATATATATATACTAGCTTAAACACCCGGATAATACCCGGGTAATTTAAGATAACTTTTATAGTTATAGCAATTATGATGTAAATGCTAAATGTGGTATACGACAATATAGCTGGGTAGTTCGTAGGCATTTATAATAGTCCACCATTAAAGTTTATTACAGTTCAAAAAGCACAAATAGAAAATATAAATGTTCAAGATAGAGAACACATTGCTAAACAGTGGTGGGGCATGAGGGTTTTCTTTAGCATTTAGCTGATTTCCTCCAGAACGGTAGTGGGACTTTCACCGCCAGTCATGCCCTCGGATTGACTGTGCTGGTGACGTGGTCGATCTCTACCGGACAATGAAGAGGCAATGCCGCTGAGTCCAATCACCACTGCTGTTAAAAAAAAAAAATTCCACACATTTTGATAGTACACATGTAGGTCAAATAAAGTTAGATTTTTCGCTATACAATTTAGTGAACGTGTATTTTACAGTATCATTAAAAAATACATATCGCATTTAGGGATGACAATGGGGCGGGTATCATCGGAGATTTTAATCCCCATCCCCATACCCGATTCCCATTTGTAATCTTCATCCCCGTCCCCATTCCCATCAGGGATTTAAGTTACATCCCCATACCTGTCCCCATTGGGTATCGGGGATCCCCGTCGGGTAATCGGGTATATCTTTTATGAATAAACATAAACTCATTGAAGTAGAAAATAACTAAGAAAACATGTAGTTCGACCTTTTCTTTATGTATATACGAATATCTATATTAAATAATTGATAAACAAAGTGTAACACATGAAATGTATTAAACAAAAAGCTATAAACTTAAAGTGATTATAATAGGTAGAAAAAAACTAAAAGTGATTCTAATAAATATATATAGTTTTTTCGGGTTCGGGTTTGGAGATCGGAGATTTATGGTTTCCCATCCCCGTCCTCATCCCCATCGGGGAATAGAATTATATCCTCATACTTGTCCCCATCCCTGGTCAACTCGGAGATTGCCGAGTCAAATCGGGTTCGGGTGTCGGATTCCCCGTCGGGTACGGGTATTTTTGCCATCCCTAATCGCATTGTCAATATAGAGTAGGCAACGATTAATAAATACAAATTATCCCTGTGATATTAAGATAAATTTTTATAGTTATGACATTTGTAATGTAAATGTTAAATTTCGTATATCGACAAATAGCTAACTGGTATTACGTAAACATTTATAATAGCATAATATTAAAGTTTATTCCAATGCATAAAAAAATGGAAAAATCCAAATGTCCAAGGTAGAGAAAGATATTGATAATGAATTCAAAATATGATCAAATAACCAAAAAAAATAATATTATATTAACCAATGGGGTTTGTGACCCATTAGTAAGGTCAGATGATCCACAATGGTTCGAGTTTCACTTCTCACATTTGTGAGAGTGTATTAATAGAAGGTTTTTGAGAGTTTTAGAGCGTTTAATTTGAAAATAGGAGTCGGAGTGGGAAAAAAAGGTTCTTCTAAAAAAAAATTAACACATTTTGACATGTATTAAGCGAGCATAAAGTTGATATTCGCTATATAATTTAGTGAACGAATATTTTATATATTGTCAATATAGAGTAGGCAACGTTAATAAATACAAATTATCCCTGTGATATTAAGATAAATTTTTATAGTTATGACATTTGTAATGTAAATGTTAAATTTCGTATATCGACAAATAGCTAACTGGTATTACGTAAACATTTATAATAGCATAATATTAAAGTTTATTCCAATGCATAAAACACAAATAGAAAATATAAATGTTCAAGATAGAGAACACATTGCTAAACAGTGGTGGGGCATGAGGGTTTTCTTTAGCATTTAGCTGATTTCCTCCAGAACGGTAGTGGGACTTTCACCGCCAGTCATGCCCTCGGATTGACTGTGCTGGTGACGTGGTCGATCTCTACCGGACAATGAAGAGGCAATGCCGCTGAGTCCAATCACCACTGCTGTTAAAAAAAAAAAGAAAAAAAAAAATAAAATTAAAAAAAAAAAACCCCAGATTTATTAAAATGTTGAAAAATTAATTTTTGTTGTTGACAAGACTTGAACATGGGATATATGACTTTTAAAACACCAATCTTACCACTCCAATAACTATTGTTGGTTTGGTAAATTTTCTTCCATTAAATATATGACCTTACTTTCTTTTGGATATAAATTAAATATATTCACCTAATATACTTATAATAACCTTAATGAAATTAATTATAACATACATCTTTCAACCTTAAAACACTATCGTTTTACATCAATAATTTTTATACTAATAACCACGTACACTGCCACCTCCAACGCCGCTACCGCCACCCGTTTCCGCCATCGCCGCCGCATTACGCGGGTACCCCTCTAGTAGTTTTTAAAAATAATCAACATTATCTACAAAATAATCTTTGATCTTGAGTGTTGAGCATCAAATAGAAAAAATTAATTTTTGTTGTTGACAAGACTTGAACATGGGATATATGACTTTTAAAACACCAATCTTACTACTCCAATAACTATTGTTGGTTTGGTAAATTTTCTTCCATTAAATATATGACCTTACTTTCTTTTGGATATAAATTAAATATATTCACCTAATATACTTATAATAACCTTAATGAAATTAATTATAACATACATCTTTCAACCTTAAAACACTATCGTTTTACATCAATAATTTTTATACTAATAACCACGTACACTGCCACCTCCAACGCCGCTACCGCCACCCGTTTCCGCCATCGCCGCCGCATTACGCGGGTACCCCTCTAGTAGTTTTTAAAAATAATCAACATTATCTACAAAATAATCTTTGATCTTGAGTGTTGAGCATCAAATAGAAAAAATTAATGCAATCCATTACACCTTAACACAAAGTGTAACTTGTACCATTCACCCTGGCTCATGCTCACCGATATGACCCAATCTTTTATCAAATTAGTAATACTGCAAAATGAGAATATATATATCATTTTTTTTAAATGACATTTTATATGGTTGTGACCAGATCGATACTTACGCAAAGCAATGCCAAAAGCCCAAAACCCACACAAACTTTTGATTTCTCGCGTTAGTTACTAAACTGACTCTCTTTGCCATTCATTAAACATTATATTCTTCACAACTTAAATATTAATTATTCCCCCAAAATGTCACAGGTATATAGGAGATGCAAAATATGAAAATTCAAAACAACCTTTCAATATGAAAAATTGGGGGTTTTCAAATTGTTGATAAGATAATATATAGTTCCAGACTTCCACTCACCTAGGATTTTATAATTGGTGTAACAAAATGTTGATAATATTATTAAATTTAGAATTGTTAATCAAATTTATATAGTCTCTAAAATAGAATTTGAGGTAATTCAAATTCTTGATAAGAGATCTTAAATAAATTAGTCAGTGTTATAATTGTTATCCAAGTATGTTGAAAGATCTTCCAATTAAAAAAAAAATTACTAATTTAAAAGTATTGTTAGATTGATATATAAAATAGAAAATCAAAAGTATTTTGATGGAAGATAACACTTGATTTTGTAGAATAATGGTAAGAGAGCTGAACGTAAAGTTTGGTTTCCATCAAATAATTAAAATTACTTCGTTTATTTAATTTTGTTCAAGATTTTAATATTTTTGTATTAGTTTTCAATGACGTCATACATAAAATTTAAAAAAGAAAATTTGTGAATGAAGGGGTTATAGCTATGCCAAATAAGATTTTTTTAGCAAAATTTTAGGAAGGGACTTCATCTTTATATATGAAAAAGAAGATATTATATATTTGGACATATTGAATGATATAATATAATAGGTAGATATATATATATATAGAGAGAGAGAGAGAGAGAGAGAGAGAGGTAGTTATCCAGCTAAGGGATTAGGTTCATGATCAATAAACAACAAGAGATATCACGCGTATTTCTCTTTTACATAAAGTTATGTCGGTTTTTGTCCCATTAATGGAATTATTGGATAGCCACCGACACTGTTGAAACCGTACATTATACTAATGCTTTGTATTTACATTCTTCGTGTTACCACAGTCACTTAAACATCAACTATAATATAACCTTCATAACACGTATGAGCCAATATCATGGCTCATAATATGGGCTTAATTCTAGAAATCCAAATATGACACCTGAAATTCATTATTACATTATAATTGGCCCAATATATAGATAAATATACACAACTATTTCATTTATTGAAATAGTTAGTCAAATTACATGCAAAGTCAAACGGGTCAAAATCACAGATGTTACATTATTCCCCCGTTAAAAGGATTTCGTCCTCGAAATTCAGATTATATCGAGTAAAAATATACTTAACTTGATTTATGTTTTGTCTCAGTGACAATTAATAGATATTAGAAGATGTGATATCCCACATACACATTTACACACATAATTAAAAGCCAGGTTCAGAGAGCATCTCTTAATCGATACACTCTACTCTCAATCAGAGTAAGATGAACTCATTTGATTCCAAACTGAACCCTTCTACTCTCAACAGAGTAGGATGAACTTGTACACAATCCTCGACAGGATTAACATTTAGAGATAGCATATATAAACATTCTACAACTTGTACATACTTAATAACCAACAACTCGTATACCTATAGTATAGCATAGATGATTTGTCTAGACACAGGTAAGTCTGACTAGGGCACTATGCAGAATTCAAATTCATTTCTCTTTCCATATTTGTCCGTTAAAAACGGATCATTTTTAAACTGTATAATAACACCATAGCATTTCTCCATACCATATCAACTTAACATTTTCCTTTCTTCAGAATCTAACCAAAACCCGAAACCTTATATCAAAATGTTGAGCCCTTTCCTAATCGTGATTTACATAATTATTATAGCTTGGTTACTTATTGTGGCTCAACTTCCATTGGATGAGGCTTATCCGTGGTTTGTTGCGTTCGTTCTTGGCGTGGTTCCTTTACTATTCATAGCCACATGGGTTTCTTTGTATGGTTTTTAAGTGTGTTATAATTGTTGATGTTGTATTTTCTGTTTGAATATTGTAACGAGTTTTTGTTCATGTGTTGTACCAATAATGAAATACAACTTTCCTTTAAAATGTTCGTCTTATTGCGCTATATCTCTTAAATTCAATCATTAAAGGCGATCCATGGGTCAAAGAAACGAATATTACCTGGATCACTCCTGAAACAATAGTTTGGATCAAAGATTCATCTAAGGTTCAAGAAGATGAATTGGTAATTGATATGGTTCTTGAAAAAGAAGCAGTCAAGAAAAATGGTGATGTAGGGAGGATGGTTATGGATACATGTCTTTCTGTAATCTATTTAATTGACACAACACGATCTATTCATTAAGCTATTAATCAAGTTGAGGATCTTCTCGGCGTAGCATGCGCTTTTGAGCAAGGTGTTCTGCGCTTCTCAACCTTGGTTAAAGGGATGGTAAAGTTTAAATATTTATCTTTAAAACAAAATTCAATAATTACTAATTACTGTAGTAATGATTGATAGTCATCACTGTAGCAGTAATTATAGATTACCGTAGCTTTTGGACACCTGTCCGTTCTTACAAGTCACACTCCCTTTTCCATTCCTTATAATAGAAACGCGTTTTGTGGAATAAAAATACATACTAAATCTTTCTTCCATGTCTCTTTAACTCACTTAGTTCTTCCTCTGATAATCTGTTTTAAGCTAATTCGTTCTAAATCGGCTGCTAGTGTACACTCAGAGGATCTACGACATTCTTTTGGTAAACTATTCTTTACTTACTCACCTTAACTGATAAGCTGACTATTCGAAACGAACCTTAAAAATTTGATCTTTTAATGTATGTTCGCATAGTCTGGGGATTTATTTAATCAATAGTATTGTTAATTATTTGAATAGCCACTTTGAATATACTATGGTTATGATTAACACTACAGTCCTGACAATTTTTAACTGTCGGTGAAGTTATTTCATCATAGTAAAATGAAGAACACCGGTGCCTCTTTTAGTGACCCAAAAGGCAAAAGGCCAATGACTCAAGAAGAACTTGAAATTCTTGAAAAAGTAGCCACGGAAAATAATAGGGTTAAAAGTATCAAGCAGGAGGCCGAACTGGTAGGTATCCCGTATGAAGACTACAAGGTGATATTGGAGATAGAGGAAGCTGATCTTGTCGAGAAACAAAATACCCAAATAACTGAAGATGAAACATTGGCAAAAGTTTTATCTCAATTTTTAGAAGAGGAAGAATCCATTCTCATTAACCGCCAAATAAATGATGATGAAATGTTGGCAAAAGCTCTAGCTCAGCAAGAAGAAGATAATCTCTCACAAAGGGAGAAGTCCATTTTCGCCATGTCATCTGAAGAAGATGAAGATCCCAATATTCCACCACTTAAGAGAAGAAAAAGAGATGTTGTCGGAGGAAGCAACATTCCGGGATCGAGCTCTCACAGAACTCCCAGTGCTTGAAGGCGAGAAGGATTTTATAGAAATGTCTTGATTTCATTATAAAATTTTGTGTTATTTAATAAGTAAAATCTTAAGTTGTTCAGGATAGTATTGTTGAGAATGTTTCTTGCGTATTTATTATGTCAGTTGCCTGACAAATTTTTATTGTAGATAAAAAGAACTCAAGAGAATTTTGGACGCATGGCAAAACCCGATGATTGGTACTAGTGAATGGGGAACATCAATTGAGCCAAGACTGGCTTCTCCAAAATACAGTACCAACATCACAGCTAGAACCCTCAACAGAAAATGTCAGTGCATTGTTCTCAAATCCTATTGATGCAATTCATCATAGGGCCTCATCTTCTAACCTAATAGAACCTTTTCATCAAAACTGGTTTTTCGATACACCAGAACTGACATTCCAGTTGGAATCAACATTCCAACCCGAACCAACATTCCAACCACCAACATTCCAACCAGAACCTTCTGAGGAGAGTAACAGGGCACCAGGAAAACGACCAATGTCAGACTTGCCCACACTATCCCCCAATCCAATTAGTGACACATATTATGAGGTCTCAACCTCGAACATGGTAGGACCGATTGATACGATAATGAATCACAGACCAGAGTTTGAGAAGCTCGTAGAAGACTCATGGGCTTATATTTGCAAGCTTTATAGCCATAAGAAAAAGTCCGCAGAAGTATCGTCCTCGAAAGCCCAACGAAATGTAAGGTAGAGAAGGTCTTACCAGTTTGTGAAACCTAATACTACTTTGGTAGTATTTGGAGAAGAAATGAACATATCAGAGATGCCAACACCGATATGCTCATGCACAGGGATACCTAGGACCTGTCGCGGGTGGAGTAAAGAGGGATGGACCTCCACTTGTTGTACAGCTGCTCTTTCCATGTATCCGTTGCCAACATATGTCGGGCCAAGTCATATTGTAAGGTTGCCGGGGAGAAGAATGGGTTGTAGTACATTCACAAAGGTCATAGAGAAATTATTGTTAGCAGGGTACGATCTCGATTGTCCAATTGACTTGAAGGATCATTGGGTTAAACATGGGACTAACAAGTATGCAGTGAATAGATAAATATGTGATCTTCTTAGATTCAGGGATTTGGCTACTTAAACTATAAAGTAGGATTACATAAACAGTTATTGATTTTCGCATGTCTATATCCCTCTTTTCTTTATTGCGAAACATGTTCATAGTCAAAACTTTTATTATCACTTGTATTAAGATAGACCGATAAAGCTATCCTACTTTATCTTGTTCCATCCAGATCCAGATGTCTTATTTGTTGACGGCCATTTTGAAAGATTATTTTCATTTGACGTTATTGCTTACGTTATATAAGCGAATAGTACCTCCCAGTAAAATCATGTATTCTTACTCTAGGTACAAGGCCAATATAAGGTGAAATCTATGGGACTTGATTCCTGCATATAATCACTTAAGTTCATAATCTTTCTACTACTATCCTGTTTGCTCTTTTCTAGCCATTTTCTTGAACACATTCGTTAAATTATTAACTCAAGCTCAACGTTCATACAAACGCCTCTTAACACACTAGATCACATAATATTTCATAGTATATTAATTTAATTGAACATCATAGTTTCAAAATGCTCGCATGTTAGTCACACAAGTAGTTAATGCTCTCATGCTGACGTATTACACATAAATCATATCTTTACACTAAGGCAAAAGTACTAATGTTCTAGGGGAAATCATTATGTATCATGCCATCATACCAAGTTCACAATAATCGTTCATCACTAAACCACGTACTCATGTTCAATCCATCACACAATCAAGCAACTAACACAGGTGGTTCAAAGTATAATCTGAATTCGATATGCCCTCTAGTTATTGACCGGGTTTGTATACAGGGTGTACCAGCGGCTAACCCCCCACCCAATCAACTTCCATTAAGCATATCGGTTCCTTATTATACCCTAAACCAAGCGTCTGCAATCCGTGATGTCATTAACTTGTTATAATACCAGGTAACCATAAAATAGTTGATCAGACTCTTTTAGGGTTGCCACAATGTTATATCAAGTTAACACCATAACTTCATTTTGCCCTAATTCATCAAACTATTATCAATCAATAACAACAATTCATCTCAATCATAATCAAGTTCAATCAATGTACACATTAACCACATTGTACTCGTCATACGTTCATCACATTGTACTTAAGTCATAAATGGTCTTGTCTACGAACTCACAATATACACCTTTTAGGGTTCACATAATTCATGTTGCACACAAAATTCCTAATCATGCATGCTATATGAAGAGTTTTTAACTTAAGCCGTAGTCTAGGTCAAACCGCCTAATTCTCTACGACCACGCATGGGCCACCATTCTGTAACACCCCGAGCTAGGCCCGAAGTATTACGGAAATTATATAGCACACAGTGGAATTATCGTAGAACATAAACTATATGAACATGTTGGACTCAGTGAATCCAACTTATTAAGTTATGAACAAGCACACATTACAATATAAACATATAATCACCACACGTTTACACGCAAATCAAAAAGATAGTATTAAATTCTAAACATAATGCAATGGTCGGGCAAATGAATCCTTGATCCATCTAAGTCCAAGCCCTGGTTCAAAAGCAACATCATTCAGGCATCACGTCCTTGGTTCACCTGGTTTCCTAAAAAGTGTACTAAACAAGGTCAACACTAGGTTGGTGAGTTCGTAGTAATGGTTCACAAGGAACCATCATCATTAATATTATCATATGAAATATTAACATCAAACCATGTACTTACTATAAACCCATGTACGTCATCTGTCAAACAATTGAGGTTAACATATCGTTCAATCCTTGTAAAACAATCCAAGATAATTCGTATAAAATCAAGTACAAATGGTATAATAACCAATAATGCATCGTATATACATCAATGTCATGCAATGTATCAAATGTGTATAAATGCCAATACGTGTATCATACGTGTATCAATGTTATGCAATGTACCTCAAAATCATCAAGTATTACAATACTTGGTCCACATTGTGGCGTTAATCATATCAAGTCATCAAGTATGGCCAATACTTGGCATCAAGTACATGAAAGTACTCGGTCCACATCGTGGCGTTAATCATATCATATCATCAATAAACAAGTCCATATGTCCAACAAACCAAACAAGACTATACGTACATACCCTTAGGAGGATTCTACTTTCAACGAGTCCTAGATGCATATATATAGGGTCACCTGCAGCCTTTCCACCACATCTAAAACCCCTTAAAGGCATAACCAACTTCCATGTATGTACGTCTATCCTAAATGAATTACAATATCACAGTCACATGCGTAAACCATCAAAACTATCCATCAATCATCAATCAATCAGTTCCATAATTCAATCTAAACATTTCATCAAATAATCAATAAACCGTAAATTAAATCAACCAAACAATTAAACAAGCACGTATGTGTACACTTTTCAGCCCGAATCTCAATTGAGTAGGGAACTACGGAACTCACCTTAATTGAAGTGAATCGTGGGATGAAGAAAGAAGAGAGTAAGTAGACTATGTTGTGCTTCGTGGAACCTCTTCAATGAAAATAATACTTGTTTTAGTTATTATGTTCTTGTTAGAATATAGATAAAAGGAAGTTTGTTTTTGTAATCTTCATCACCCAAATTAGATTGTTATCATGACATTTGTTTAATTTACATATATATATAAATAACTTCTACACATGAGATTGGGTATGTACACTGGTTCCTATCAAACAAGGATGTAGTGTAAACACTGGTTCCTATCAAACAAGGATGTAGTGTAAACACTGGTTCCTATCAAACAAGGATGTAGTGTTGTAAATCCATACATGTACACCGGTTCCTATCATGTATAAGTAAATATATATATGTACATATATATATATATATATATATATATATATATATATATATATATATATATATATATATATATATATATATATATATATATATATATATATATATATATATATATATATATATATATATATATATATATATATATATATATATATATATATATATATATATATATATATATATATATATATATATATATATATATATATATATATATATATATATATATATATATATATATATATATATATATATATATATATATATATATATATATATATATATATATATATATATATATATATATATATATATATATATATATATATATATATATATATATATATATATATATATATATATATATATATATATATATATATATATATATATATATATATATATATATATATATATATATATATATATATATATATATATATATATATATATATATATATATATATATATATATATATATATATATATATATATATATATATATATATATATATATATATATATATATATATATATATATATATATATATATATATATATATATATATATATATATATATATATATATATATATATATATATATATATATATATATATATATATATATATATATATATATATATATATATATATATATATATATATATATATATATATATATATATATATATATATATATATATATATATATATATATATATATATATATATATAATATCTTTCATTTCAATTTAATCTTTGTATATGTATATATTAAATTAATTCTTATATATATATATATAGACATTTAAAGTTATATTTAGTTTTATATTGATGATATATATATATATATATATATATATATAGAGGTAGTTATCCAGCTAAGGGATTAGGTTCATGATCAATAAACAACAAGAGATATTACACGCATTTCTCTTTTACATAAAGTTATGTCGACTTTTGTCCCATTAATGGAATTATTAGATAGCCACCGACACTGTTTAAACCGTACATTAACTAAGCTTTGAAATTCCAGCCCTCTGTTCTAGACTTGTAATTCGACTTCTGGACCTTTTTGGAACAAATTCAACGGTTGGAAACGTTGGTCTATATGTTAGGAAGCTATTGTCAAAAAAACATGATGATCCGACGGTTTGATCTCCGGGGACCGGAGGTTTTCTGGGCTGCTGTAATGAAAAACGGGTTTTGAGTTGTTTTGGTATTTTCTTTCTCAAAGTCACTTATGACTTACTAATGATTAAGAACTTGAATTTGTATGTGTTTTGTGCAGAGGAAGTGAGAAAGATAGTACTATATATAGGAAAAATAGAATGAAGGATATGCATTATATGCATGCATGTATTATTTAGTTTTTCATTAGTTAGTTGCTAGGTAGGCTCCCATGTTTGTTTTCTAATCAATTTAGGTGTTTGAAAGCTTATACTTTCCAGCAATTAAAGGCTTTTTGAAAGTTAATTACATATTGATTGAATGAATAATTAAAAGATAGATTGAATTAGATACTAAAAGACAATTTATGAGTTGTTTAGTTCAATTAGTGTGTTAGGTACTTGTCTCCCACTAAAATTCGTGGTTTAGCTAGCCACTATGAGTAGGATTGATGATTAAATTCATATTTATAGTTGTAGATATTTCTCTCCTCTTTCCGTAGACAGCTTACTCGTCAAAAACGGATATCGGACGAAGAAGTTATAGTCAAAACATTACAGCAACGTTAATTTATCATTTTTAGCACATTTAAAGTTATATTTAGTTTTGGACATATTGAGTGATATAATATAATAGGTATATATATATATAGAGGTAGTTATCCAGCTAAGGGATTAGGTTCATGATCAATAAACAACAAGAGATATTACACGCATTTCTCTTTTACATAAAGTTATGTCGGCTTTTGTCCCATTAATGGAATTATTGGATAGCCACCGACACTGTTGAAACCGTACATTATACTAATGCTTTGTATTTACATTCTTCGTGTTACCACAGTCACTTAAACATCAACTATAATATAACCTTCATAACACGTATGGGCCAATATCATGGCCTCATAATATGGGCTTAATTCTAGAAATCCAAATATGACACCTGAAATTCATTATTACACTATAATTGGCCCAATATATAGATAAATATACACAACTATTTCATTTATTGAAATAGTTAGTCAAATTACATGCAAGGTCAAACGGGTCAAAATCACAGATGTTACACTTCTTTCATGGCGGTCAATCTTCCTTGATCTACTTTAACTTGTCTTTTTAACTCACCTTCTTTTTGGGTCAACATAGCAACTTGTTGCCTGAGAGAAGATCCATAATTGACTGAATCATCAAGTAATACCTTTGTGTCTCTTGCAACATTCTGAAGATTGCTGACTTCGGGGGATAGGATGTTGGTAAACTTACAAACTTTCACTAATGAATGTAGTGAGAGCTCTACCAATTGCTCAGATACATCTAAATTAGAAATGAAATCAATGAGTTTCTCTGTACTGAGTCCTTGAGGAATTTTCACCTTTTGACAACTTTTGTCTTCATCTGACTCCAATATCTCATCATCATCTGAAAGAATACTTGTGTCAAGAGCTTTCTCTTTGTCTTGTTCTGTCTCTGTAGGATAATCTTGCTCACATCGAATAGGAACATTTGAATCCTCAGATAACAATGTAAACTCAATGGCACTCATATCTTCCTTATTTTCTTCTTGATGATCTTGATCAGTTTCGATTGTCACGGTGTAATCTTCCTCTGGGAGTTCATCATCTTCATTCATCATTGAGTAGTCAACATTGTGTACATATTCATCATCTTGATAAAAATCATCTAGATCATCAGCTATGGCACAGTCTGAGTAAATTTCACCAAAACATGCATTGTCTTTTCCATTGACTTTAGAACTCCAGTCATATGATCTGTCTTTTTGTTGAACCACCAAAGCTCTTGAATTACTTTGATCAATTGAGCTTTGCTTTCCATTAGACCCATCATAGAATGACCTTTGTTTTGAAATGTTAGAAGATGAAGGTACTGTTCCACCTTGATTGAAGTTTTGACGAGTCACAATAGACCTGTCATCCTTCTTAGGTCTCTATATATATATCATATATATATATATATATATATATATATATATATATATTATATATATATATATATATATATATATATATATATATATATATATATATATATATATATATATATATATATATATATATATATATATATATATATATATATATATATATATATATATATATATATATATATATATATATATATATATATATATATATATATATATATATATATATATATATATATATATATATATATATATATATATATATATATATATATATATATATATATATATATATATATATATATATATATATATATATATATATATATATATAATATCTTTCATTTCAATTTAATCTTTGTATATGTATATATTAAATTAATATATTATATATTTTTAGACATTTAAAGTTATATTTAGTTTTGGACATATTGAGTATATATATATATATATATATATATATAGAGGTAGTTATCCAGCTAAGGGATTAGGTTCATGATCAATAAACAACAAGAGATATTACACGTATTTCTCTTTTACATAAAGTTATGTCGGTTTTGTCCCATTAATGGAATTATTGGATAGCCACCGACACTGTTGAAACCGTACATTATACTAATGCTTTGTATTTACATTCTTCGTGTTACCACAGTCACTTAAACATCAACTATAATATAACCTTCATAACACGTATGGGCCAATATCATGGCCTCATAATATGGGCTTAATTCTAGAAATCCAAATATGACACCTGAAATTCATTATTACACTATAATTGGCCCAATATATAGATAAATATACACAACTATTTCATTTATTGAAATAGTTAGTCAAATTACATGCAAGGTCAAACGGGTCAAAATCACAGATGTTACACTTCTTTCATGGCGGTCAATCTTCCTTGATCTACTTTAACTTGTCTTTTTAACTCACCTTCTTTTTGGGTCAACATAGCAACTTGTTGCCTGAGAGAAGATCCATAATTGACTGAATCATCAAGTAATACCTTTGTGTCTCTTGCAACATTCTGAAGATTGCTGACTTCGGGGGATAGGATGTTGGTAAACTTACAAACTTTCACTAATGAATGTAGTGAGAGCTCTACCAATTGCTCAGATACATCTAAATTAGAAATGAAATCAATGAGTTTCTCTGTACTGAGTCCTTGAGGAATTTTCACCTTTTGACAACTTTTGTCTTCATCTGACTCCAATATCTCATCATCATCTGAAAGAATACTTGTGTCAAGAGCTTTCTCTTTGTCTTGTTCTGTCTCTGTAGGATAATCTTGCTCACATCGAATAGGAACATTTGAATCCTCAGATAACAATGTAAACTCAATGGCACTCATATCTTCCTTATTTTCTTCTTGATGATCTTGATCAGTTTCGATTGTCACGGTGTAATCTTCCTCTGGGAGTTCATCATCTTCATTCATCATTGAGTAGTCAACATTGTGTACATATTCATCATCTTGATAAAAATCATCTAGATCATCAGCTATGGCACAGTCTGAGTAAATTTCACCAAAACATGCATTGTCTTTTCCATTGACTTTAGAACTCCAGTCATATGATCTGTCTTTTTGTTGAACCACCAAAGCTCTTGAATTACTTTGATCAATTGAGCTTTGCTTTCCATTAGACCCATCATAGAATGACCTTTGTTTTGAAATGTTAGAAGATGAAGGTACTGTTCCACCTTGATTGAAGTTTTGACGAGTCACAATAGACCTGTCATCCTTCTTAGGTCTCTGGCATTCCCTAGCAAAGTGTCCAAAGCCTTCGCAATTGTAATACTTTACCTTTGACTTATCAAGGCCAAGCTTGGAACCCACGACCTTTCGCCCTGTTTTTGATAAGAACCGTTTAGTCCGAAGAGTCAGCATAGCCATTTGCCATTGCAGATCCATCTCTTCTAGGTCTAAAGGATCAATCTGCCTATAGTCTTCATCGATAAGACTCGGATCTTGAACCTTTCCATGGATAAACTGTTCATATGATGTCACGCATGACGCAAGAACGAATAAGTGACTTTTCACACATTTGACACTTATAGGCACGGTGGAACTAGCACTGGAGGTAAGATATCCACGGTTGCCTAGATTGTCGCTCTGACTTGAAACAAGACATTTGTTCCCCTCAGAGTCAAACGAGATCTTTTGTAAGTCAACATCTTCACTCAGGAAAGCCCTTGTGCTTCCTTCAGGGGAACCTGGACTTACATTGATCGTAGGCCTACCGTAATAAAGCTCGGGAATCTGAGCATTATTATATCCTGCTTCCCTCCTTTTTAGTTTCATTTCTTGTCCCCTAAACTTAGCAACTATCTGAGTCAAAGACATATCGGAGAAATCTGCTTTTTCCTGCAAAGTGGTAATGTAATTACTCCACTTTTCCGGCAAGGAACTCAAAATTTTCTCGACTTTTTCTTCCTCAGAATAGGTAACTTCAAATGCTTGCAACTCTGCTAGAAAATGATAATACCTTGTAATTAGTTGATCTAAGTTTTCACTTCTTAACCCATTAAATACGTTATACTGATGCTTTAGAAGGTCTCTACGATTCTTTTTAAGTGTTTCATCCCCTTCACAATGATTTTTTAATGCTAACCAAAGTTCTTTTGATGTATTGAATCCGTTAAATAAATGTAATATTTCTTGTGGCAATGACATTTTTAAACATGATAGTGCCTTTTTCTCTGCCTCATACAATTTTTTATTAGATTCAGTCATATCTTGGTAAGCATAAACTTTGTTAACACCACTGTCCTCATATGTTGGGGCACTATATCCTTCAGTCATACAAGTCCACATTCTAATGTCCGTGAATTGCATAAAGGATTCGAATCGACCTTTCTAAGAAAAGTATTGGTCAATGATCATTAGCTTGGGTGGTGAATTACCCTTACCAGTCTCATGGTCCATAAGTATTAATTGGTTAAGATAGTTTGCGGCCATTGTGTATTATGTCCAATATAAGAACACGCAAATGGGAACACGCAAATGAAACGAGCAAAAGTGTAGGAACACGCAAAACACTTAAACACGCAAGTCCTCAAGAACTCTCAAATAGAACAAGCAAACCACTGAAACATGCAAACTGCCTTGTTATTATCGAAACACGCAAAGTACAGTACTAGAACATGCAAAGTACTGTACAAGAACATGCAAAACACCTTTTCTCACAATTTCTTAGATCCGGAACCCGATATTGTTCCTTGATCAATGAAAACTTGAGAAAATGATCTTAGGAATGAGATATGTCTTATTTTGGCGTCAAGTTTGAACCTTTATTCCAAAACGCGCCCGAAAACACTTCTCCACCTAAGAACAAGCAAAAAACGGGATACCTAAACCGTGATCAATCTCGTACCAAGGTTGTTGATAACTTATGGCTCTGATACCAGTTGTAAGTCCCGGGTCTTACCGAACCGAGATTGACTTAAGGATATGTCGAGGTGCGGAATTCCTCGAGATAACCCACGGTTTCTATATCTACCTTTTATGATATATATATATCACTATATATATATATATCTTTTATATATATATATATATATATATATATATATATATATATATATATATCTTTTTGCGTGAATATAAATACCCGTATTTGGTTACTATAGTGAAACGGCTCTCTGGACAAACTTTACCAACCAACGTGGTAATCTAAGTCTACGAGCCGTCCAAACCGGGTGTGTGTTTGCGGTTCGTGCGTGAGTCGAGTACCCACAAGATCAAACCGTGTGTGTTCTTGGTTTTCTCTCTCTAGGTTTTGCTCGTTTCTCTCTCTACACTCTTGTTGAGAACACACAAAACACACACCACTATTTATAGGCAAGTGACAAGAACTCTCAAATCCAATGGGTTTGAGTGTTCTCATGTCAAGCCCATAAGGGTTTTGGCCTGTTTGTGTGTTTCCCAGAACACACAAACTGTTTGAGAGTTCTTATGGACAAGCATGCTTTTGCTTGTTTCCACAGAAACTCTCAAACCATTTGAGAGTTCTTATGAACAAGCAAACTTTTGCTTGTTCCCCAAAAACTCTCAAATGACCATTTGAGTGTTCTTCTGAACAAGAAAACTTTTGCTTGTTCCCAAGAACTCTCAAATGACACTTAGGAATATTTGAGGTAATGTTTATACTGCTGTCAAGACGCAGAACCAACATTAACTCAGCCAATGTTTATACTGCTGTAAAATACGCAGAACCAACATTAGCTACGACAATGTTTCAACTGCTGTGAATACGCAGAAACAACATTGCCTATATTACCTATTGGAAGTATTGATTAAGTTAATGTTTCTCCTGCTGTTAATACGCAGAAACACAATTAACTTAACTTCCATTTGGAAGTACATTAAGTTAATATTTCAACTGCTGTTAAACGCGGAAACAATATTAACTTAATGACTCTTTACATGTAATGTTTAGAACTTGCAAAACACAAATAATAAACAAACATATAAACATAAAAGGATCCCAATATGATCAACAATATATGCCAAGGTAATATTATTGACAAACGGTAATTACAAGATAAATTACAAGACTTGAATATATGTAAATATACGTTACACATCTAGAATGCTCTTGTCACCGAGAAACATGCACCAACATGAATAGGGGAGAAGGCGGAACAGTAAAGAAAAGATGATAAAGGAAAAAACTCCGGAGCCATCAACAAATAAATAGGGGACAAAATGGTTTGAAAAACCGACGCATAACCCACCTAAACCATAGATTGGTTTTCCCCGGGATAAGCGCACACGTATTAAACCCTTGATGGGATACATACGCGGCATATTAAAATGACAACTTTACCCCCGATTAAGAGCTCCGGAGAGGAAACGGAGCATGCAGAACCATAGCTTTCTCGAAGCCCAGGTTACGCAGGTATGTGTAAGTCCCATGGTACGGATCGTCAATAGCTTGCTCCAGTTATCTTGAGGTGCGGAATCCCTCAAAATAACTTGGTGATCAACAAAAAGCCCCTAGATCATCTGCGGCCTCGCAGATCTTCTTCGGGCTAGCGGAACAACCTTTGACGACTATAACCTGCAATACCTGCTTGATATTTCGACAAATGTTCAACCCTAAACTCTGTTAGGGTTCGATTTATATAGGTAACACCCGACATGGGCTTCAGCGATTCGGCCTCGCAAACCCAGCCCAGCCCGTCACTAATGCGAGGTCGCATTCTGTGATTGGCCTTGTATTTGACCCTGCAAATACGGGGTCGTATTACCTATTGTGAATTGCGAACTCGCAATTCACACTTAGCAGATTTACTATACATTCAATACTTCAACTTAATCTAGTATTCTATGCATAATACTAAGTTCATTAATGACAATCACATTACAAAGGCATATAACAATATAAGCCCAAACAATCTAGACTGCTATTAACATAGACGTGCACTTACAGACTCCCCCTTGGCAATAGCTTCTAGACGTTAACATACCTATGTCTTCATCTTGTCTTTGTCATTAATCTACTTCCTCTGCTTCTTCTTCTTGCTCCTGCTCTGCTCCTTCTCAGTCTCAGTCTCAGTCTCGAAATCAGAATCTGACTCTGACTCTGAAGGAGTATAAGTTAACCCTAACCGTTCTTTCTCTTGATCCCTCAAAGATCCTAGATCATAATAATAATCCGCAATCTCTGCCCTAGCTCTCATATGAGCTTGTGGATCATATCCCAATCTCTTCTCTAGTCTATGCACAATAATTGGATGCAAATCTGACTCGGTAGAAGTATTATTGGTAGAGTCGGTTTTGGTAGACTCACTATCCTGAGCACTAGCATTATCAGTATCAAGAGCAATAGCATCAGATTGCCCTACCAAATCCTTACCCTTGTTTAATCGATCACTGTCAACATCTTTTGTAAGGAGTTTGGTTTGAGGTACCTCAAGCTCAACTACCATGTTTATCTCTGTAGACATCTGTTCTTGAGCTTGTGGAGCTTCTGAGGTTGCCTTGCCAGCAATACCAGCCTGGCTAGACTCTCCTTGAGTCTCTGCTCTTAAAATAGAACTCTCATCTAGAGCCAAATACTTCTTATACATACTGGACACTACTACCTCAGCCTTGCCCAGCTTATTTTCCAAAAACTTATTCTTGTCACTAACAACCTTAAACTCACCAGCTAAACTAGTGATCAAACCTTTCATCTCATTCATCTGTCTCTGCAGATCACCAAGATTAGTTTCTTCACTTGTTTGTCCCCGTGGTTGTGGTTGTGTAGTCTCAAGAACAGTAACAACTGGCACACTTTGTGAACCACCAGCAGCAGCAGAAGTCTCTTGTTCCCTGACAAGTCTAGTTCTCTTTGGCATAGGCTGCTCTGGCACCCAATCTTCATCTGTTTCTCTCCTTCTTCTTCCTTGAGCTGCCTCAGTAGGTTTAGGAACCATCTTAGATCCAACTCTGATGAATGCATGAGATCTGTAAGGATCTTCATCACCATCACTGCTGGAATCATCATCAGAATGGATAGAAGGCTCTCTGTCTGCTTGAACATCAGCAACAGCCTTTCCTCTACCTTCAGCATTTACACCAGATCCACTAGCCTGACCCGCTCTTGACCCACTAGCTTCTACAGTACCTGACCCACTAGCTCTAACTGCTTCAGAACCAACTGCAGCTTCAGCTACATAATCATCTATGTCCTGGTCAAGGTCCACATCTACTAGGTCATCAACATTGGCATTGTACCTTTGCACTTGGGCCAAAAATGATAAGAAAAAGGAAGACTTTCTTACTTGAGAAAAATGAGAGCTTTTGTCTTACAAATGCATGTAAGTTTTGATAGTTACAATGTTGTGTGTGTTGTCATCAAACTATGACTCCATGTGTTATAAGTAGTGCAAAATTACTTACAAAACACATTGGGGGGGGGGGGGGCGGCCTCAAAGCAAAAAAAATGAAAAACATTTTGCTTTAAGTTTTATAAAATATATACTTATATATTTTGTAGATAAAATGTAACATAACTTGTTACATATCTTATGTAACATATTACATATTATACACAACACACATTAGTGTTTATTTTGCCAAATAAACATATTCACATTTCTCTCAAAATAAATCATCCATATAATTTATTTATATTTCTCAAGTGCAATTATTTAGAAACTCACTTTCTAAATATTTCAAGTATTGATATTTATTTAAAGATCATATCATATAAATAAATATTATAGGTGTTTGTCTAGCTTGTTATTGGGTATGACCCGACTTGGATCATCACGTACTAGCCACGTCAATTTAATATGTGTCTTGGGCAGACGGATTCCTACAATCTCCCACTTGCACAAGATTCATAGAAGATTGACGCAAGCAGCAAATACCGCCTAACAACGGTTTGCTACCCCTAATACGTATGACGAAGTGCCATTCAATAACATCATCCCCTTCAAGTCCCTTTCTTGAAATGATTTAGGTGAATCGATCATTTATCCTTTTGTCACAGATGTCATGTTAAATCCTAGAGACACAGAGTGATCATTCTCTATTGATTTAACTTTGTAACAGGCCTTAGACATCTTACTCTCAACGAATAAGAGGGACAAATTCCATCTTGACTACATATGTCTTTCACAATCACCTTATATCATACCTGAGCTTAGTCTTATGTACTGCCATGTTTCAGAGCAGCGAAGAACTAAGTCAAAGTATAATATTCAGTGAATTTCAAGACCCAATATGTATCTCAGGTCTGAGGATACAATGATATTCGCCTTTTAACTCAAGATTACTTATGATCAATCATAAAGATTCCATGTAGTAATGCTTGAGAGCAGGTCAGTCCAATATTTGTATCCCACAAATATCTATGAACCTTGGTAGCAACATTTTGCTCTATATTCAAAACCTTTTGAACATCTACCAATCCAAGTTCATAATAATCTTACATTCATATTTGTTCCCACAAATATGATCGACTACGGATATTTAGAATAATTAACTTATTCATGGATTTAAACATGCAAAAATGGAATATAACACAATTTAAATGCATAATACCAATATTCATATAAAAGTGTTACCAAATACAAGTATTCCGATATCCAAATACATAAAATAGATCAAATCCAATCACTAGAATATCGAAGTCCCATGGCACAAGTATGACTCTCATGCTTAGGCCTTTCAAGGAGCTTCGTGAGTGGGTCCGCAATATTTTGATCGGTGTGAACTTTGCAAATACATATCTTTCCTTTTTCAACTTCATCCCTTATGTAGTTGAATCTCCGCTCAATGTGTCTGGTCTTTTGATGCGCACGAGGTTCTTTGATTTGAGCAATCGCGCCCTCGTTATCACAAAGAATTTCTAGGGGTTCTTGAATGGAAGGAACAACCCCTAGATCGGCAATGAATTTCTTCAACCATGCAGCTTCTTGTGCTGCCAAAGAAGCGGCGATGTATTCCGATTCTGTAGTGGACAATGCAACCACATCTTGCTTTGAGCTTTTCCAAGAAACAGCTCCTCCATTTAGAATGAAGATATACCCCGATTGTGATCGAGAATCATCTCGATCAGTTTGGAAACTCGCATCCGTGTAACCTTTTACAACGAGCTCCTCCTCACCAGATCCATATATTAAAAACATATCTTTAGTGTTTCTAAGATATTTCAATATATATTTGACAGCCATCCAATGACTATCTCCTGGATTTTGCTGGTATCTACTTGTCATGCTTAAAGCGCATGACACGTCCGGTCTCGTGCATATCATAGCATACATGATGGATCCTATAGCAGATGCATATGGGATTCCACTCATTCTCTCTTGCTCAGCTTTTGAGCTAGGAGATTGAGAAGTGCTCAATATAGTTCCTCTCTGAATAGGCACCAAACCTTTCTTGGAGTTTTCCATCTTGAACCTTTTCAAGATTTTGTCTATGTATGCACTTTGATTCAAACCTATTAAGCGCCTTGATCTATCCCTATAGATCCTTATTCCCAAAATAAAAGCGGCTTCACCAAGATCCTTAATGGAAAAGCAACTTCCAAGCCAGGCTTTTACACCTTCCAAGGTTGGAATATCATTTCCAAATAGTAGAATGTCATCGACATATAATACTAGAAAAGTAATGATGCTCCCACTAGCCTTCTTGTACACACAAGCTTCATCAGCGTTTTTGATGAAGCCAAATTTCTTGACTTCTTCATCAAAACGACGATTCCAACTTCTTGATGCTTGTTTCAATCCATAGATTGATTTCTTTAACTTGCATACTTTATTAGGATGTTAGGATCGACAAAACCTTCAGGCTGATCCATATAGACATCTTCCTCAAGATATCCATTTAGAAAAGCGGTTTTGACATCCATTTGCCATATCTCATAGTCATAATGTGCGGCTATGGCAAATAATATCCTAATAGACTTTAGCATTGCCACAGGCGAAAAAGTTTCATCATAATCGACCCCTCGAGTTTGAGTGAAACCTTTTGCTACAAGTCTAGCCTTATAAGTACTCAAGTTTCCATGCATATCGTGTTTCAATTTGAACACCCACTTACTTCCAACTACTTTGGAATTAGGAGGTGCAACAACCAATTCCCAAACTTGGTTGTCATACATGGATTGCATCTCAGCGTTCATGGCTTCTAACCATTTTTCCGAATCTGATTTGGATATTGCATCATGGTAGTTGGTTGGTTCATCAGAAACCACCATATAGCATTCATCCATGAGAAATCCATATCTCTCAGGTGGATAAGTAGCTCTACCAGATCTACGAACGTTTTGTGTGTCTTGATCAACTCTTTGATCATCTTTAACATCCTTTTGTTGAATACTAGTGTCAACCAAGCGTGTATCTGTTTGTGGTTCTTGATCTTCTTCAAGTTCCACTGTTCTAGAACTAGCTCCTTCCATAAGGAATTTAGTTTCCAAGAACTCAGCCTTTCGAGCAACAAATACATTTTGCTCATTAGGATTGTAGAAATAATATCCTAAATCATCTTTAGGATATCCTACAAAAATACATTTAGTGGATCGGGGCTCTAATTTGCTTGAGGCATCATGTCTTACATAAGCCTCACAACCCCATACCTTTAAGTATGACAAAGATGGAACTCTTCCATGCCATATTTCAAAAGGTGTTTTCTCCACTTTCTTGGTGGGAGCTATATTTAAAATTCGGGCAGCAGAGATTATGGCATAACCCCAAAATGATAGAGGTAGTGAGCTTTTGCTCATCATGAACGAACCATATCTAATAGGGTTCGATTCCTCCTTTCAGACACACCATTATGTTGTGGTGTTCCAGGTGGAGTTAGTTGTGATATGATTCCACAACTTCTAAGATGATCTTGAAAAGCATCACTTAGGTATTCACCTCCTCTATCAGAACGAAGAATTTTTATTGACTTGCTGAGTTGGTTTTCTACTTCATTCTTGAAAGTTTTGAACATTTCAAAAGCTTCATACTTGTGTTTTAACAAGTATACATAACCGTAACGACTATAGTCATCGGTGAATGTAATGAAGTATCTTTCACCATTCCTAGTCATTGGCTTAAAAGGACCACATACATCCGAATGTATGATACCTAATAAATCTTTCGCCCTTTCATTAGTGCCATTGAAAGGTGCTTTAGTCATCTTGCCTTGTAAACAAGATTCACATATATCAAATGAATCATTTGATTTTGTTTTCAAAAGACCATTCTTTTGAAGTGTTAGTATGCGATTCTTATTTATATGGCCAAGACGACAATGCCAAATATAGGTTTCATTTAAATCTAATTTAAGTTTCTTGGTGGTAGCTTGGTACATTGAGTTATCATATGTTGTGTTTTCATGAACCAATTCATAAATACCATTTAAAGGCATGGCTTTAAAATAAAATACATCATTCATAGAAACATGGATATCATTGTTAACAAAATTAAAATCATATCCAACATGTCTTAAACGGGAAACAGAAATAATGCTCCTAGTCAAACTTGGTGCATACAAAACATTGTTCAATACAATTTCCAAACCACTTGGAAGTTTCAAAAGATAGTCTCCTTGAGCTTCAACTTGTACTTTCGCACCATTGCCCATAAAGAGACTAATGTCCCCTTTCTTGATGTGCTTCTTTCTTATGAACCCCTGTAACATATTACAAATATGAGTTCCACATCCGGTATCCAATACCCATATGTAAGAAAAAATATTATTAAGCTCAATATATATCATAAATATTGTACCTGAGGTATGCTCCGCATCCCTCTTAGCTTTCAACTCTTTGAGATAGGTTGGACAATTACGTTTCCAATGTCCTACCTCCCCACACTCAAAGCATGGGTCATTTACAGCAACCTTTTGCTTCTTCGGTTTTTGGGTTTCCATTTTTGCCTTTCCCTTTCCTTTGTAGTTTTTGTTGAATCCTTTTCCTTTGGCAACATTTGCCTTTGGTCCGGGAGTGGGCCTTTTCTTTCCGCCTTCATTGATCATGAGAACGGGTTGAACTTTTCTTCCCATGCTAGCCTCGGCCGTTTTGAGCATCCCATGGAGCTCAGAAACGGTCTTGTCCCATCCGTTCATGTTATAATTTAACACAAAAGTTTCAAATCTCTTAGATAAGGAGTTGAGGATCAAATCCGTAGCCAACTCGGTTGAAACGGGATAATTTAGTCTTTCGAGGCGATCAATGTAACTTTTCATTTTAAGAACATAAGTTGAGACGGATTGTGAATCATCCATGCGACATGCATGAAGCGCTCGAACCGTTTCGAAGCGCTCTACCCTTGCCTTTTGTTGGAACATTTCCTTAAGTTGGGTAATCATGTCGTATGCCCCATGGTGCTCGAACTCCTTTTGGAGTTCGGGAGTCATACTCGCTAACATGAGGCAACTAACTAGCACGGAGTCCTCAGTATATTTAACCCAATCATTAAAGGCTTCAACATCTCCCTCTTCGGGCTCATCGGGAATAGGATCGTCTAACACATAGGATTTCTTTTCGTGCCTGAGAACAATTCTCAAGTTACGAAACCAATCCACAAAGTTGTTTTGGTTCAGACGATCCTTTTCGAGAATGGATCTTAGTGAAAAATTATGGACGTTTTGGGTGGGGTTAATTGCATTGTTAGCGGCCATCTACAAAATTAACAAAGTCCTTTATTAGTATTTTCGATATTAAATATAAATTTTAATTGTTAATACCCTTTTATGTCTCATGGACAATTAATAATTAAAATCTAGAATCCAATGTTACATTTAAATGATGGTTAGGTGACCTTTATCCCATGATCTAAATTAACAAGGTAGTCAACGTTTGACAATTGCAACACTTTACAATTTCTAGTGGTATGGGACCGGTTTAATATCTTATATTAAGTTGGCATGTTTAATCCCATCAACGCCTTTGGTTACTATGCTTCGGTGACCCTAATCACATGGCTTCCAAATCAAGTTGTCCTACTTACACACACATGTAAATTTATATATACAAGTGGTTAGGTGACCTTTATCCCATAAGTATATTAAATTTACCTTAACTTATAAGTTCCCTCAAGGTAGTTAGGTGACCTTTATCCTACAAAGAGTTCCCAAATAATTAAGTGTTGTATAAAAGATGGCGTTTTAACTTGTTTTTTTAAAAGGGTCGTTTGAGTTTTTATATTCTAGTCAAAAACTATGGACCATAATGAATTTTGAAATCCATATTTCAAGGTTCTTTATAAAATCCATTTTTATAATTATAACCATTAACTTTTTAATAAAACCCATTTTAATTTGCCAAGTTAATGTCAATTTTAGAACCAAATTTTAATTTTTATGTATGTCATTAAGTTGTAAGTTTTGAGCATCCACATGACAAAATAACAAACAACCACACAAACATAATAAGTGCACAACATTAGCCAACTAATTTGACCACACTTGTTAGCCGAAACAAGTGTGTCAAAAGGTCTCAACCTAAGGGACAAAGTGACACAAAATTTGTGTCGGTGAACTCCCACTTGATCTTGCATCCAAATGCTTCAAGTAACCTTTTGTGATGTGTTTTGAACATCTTTCTTCACCCTTTCTTTTGGCCTCCAACTTCAGCCCCAAACTTCTTTGATGCTTTCATGGAGATTACATTTTCAAAGAAAAATGCAACTAATCTACTTATTACATACCAAATGGAATAAATAAATTACATAACCAAATGAATGAAGAATATCCTATTTAACTATTACAACCATTTAATAATTAAATAAAATACAAACACATCCACACATCACAAACAATCACAAGGTCTCTTGGCTAAGTTGTGACACTAAAATACACAAGAAAAAAAGAACCCTCTTTTTTGTGTATTAATTTCGGCCATAACAAAAATGGCCAAAACATTGGATTTTGTCCAAACAAAATATCAACTTTTGATGTATGTATCCATATAACCGGCTCTAGATGCCATTGTTGGGATTTTTGGGTTTTTATCAAAGTAATATTATCCTTATAATATTAAAACGCAGCGGAAAAATTGAACCTTTCAATATGTGTATATAGTTAAAGAAACCAAAGTTTAACTTATAAAAGAAAACCCAAACAATAAGGATCCATGTATATGAATAACATACATACAAAACAACAACCATAGGGTGTTTTAGAGAACTACCTTTCTTCCAAGCTAGTAAGGTAGAAATGAAGAATATGATGTCTTCAAATGGCAAGTCTTCAAACTAGAAGAACCTCAAGCTTGTATACCCCAAGCTTCCAACAAACACCCAAACTATGCTAGGATTTGAGCTTATAACCTCTTCCTTTTATTACCTCTTGGGCCAAAAATGATAAGAAAAAGGAAGACTTTCTTACTTGAGAAAAATGAGAGCTTTTGTCTTACAAATGCATGTAAGTTTTTGATAGTTACAATGTTGTGTGTGTTGTCATCAAACTATGACTCCATGTGTTATAAGTAGTGCAAAATTACTTACAAAACACATTGGGGGGGGGGCGGCCTCCAAGCAAAAAAAAATGAAAAACATTTTGCTTTAAGTTTTATAAAATATATACTTATATATTTTGTAGATAAAATGTAACATAACTTGTTACATATCTTATGTAACATATTACATATTATACACAACACACATTAGTGTTTATTTTGCCAAATAAACATATTCACATTTCTCTCAAAATAAATCATCCATATAATTTATTTATATTTCTCAAGTGCAATTATTTAGAAACTCACTTTCTAAATATTTCAAGTATTGATATTTATTTAAAGATCATATCATATAAATAAATGTTATAGGTGTTTGTCTAGCTTGTTATTGGGTATGACCCGACTTGGATCATCACGTACTAGCCACGTCAATTTAATATGTGTCTTGGGCAGACAGATTCCTACATCAACATCTTTTGTAAGGAGTTTAGTTTGAGGTGCCTCAAGCTCAACTACCATGTTTATCTCTGTAGACATCTGTTCTTGAGCTTGTGGAGCTTCTGAGGTTGCCTTGCCAGCAATACCAGCCTGGCTAGACTCTCCTTGAGTCTCTGCTCTTAAAATAGAACTCTCATCTAGAGCCAAATACTTCTTATACATACTGGACACTACTACCTCAGCCTTGCCCAGCTTATTTTCCAAAAACTTATTCTTGTCACTAACAACCTTAAACTCACCAGCTAAACTAGTGATCAAACCTTTCATCTCATTCATCTGTCTCTGCAGATCACCAAGATTAGTTTCTTCACTTGTTTGTCCCCGTGGTTGTGGTTGTGTAGTCTCAAGAACAGTAACAACTGGCACACTTTGTGA
>CM067175.1:27307380-27332331 GCA_034093135.1 Erigeron breviscapus | reverse complement strand
CAGATCCTCCAGTGACCAGATTCAGTCTTGTCTTATTTTTTATAACGTTAGAAATACTTGGTCAATATTTGTGACACGTGATGGTACTCGAGTGTTTTAAACCACTTGGTATCGTCATCTGACGTGTTTAAAATCATTTTGGTAAATGAACACTGTTTGTATTGGGAAATAAAAATTGAGTGGGCGCGTGGGTAAGATAAGCCGTCGTAGCATTTAATGCTGACATGGTAGCATTTAATGCTGACATGGAAAAATTATGATTTTATTTCAAAATTCAAACTTAGTTTGTTAAAATATCTACAAATTGATTTTGTTAAATAAAATATAATTTTTGGTATTTCATTGGGATCTTGAATTCCTTATAAATACCCTTATTTACTCTGATCACATTTACTTCCTTTTACATTCTTTCATTTACTTCCCAATCATCTTGCTTCATTTCTCTCTCTACTTCATAAATCAAGAACCCTAATTCCTAAATTTCAATTTCATTTTCCAATTGCTCCAAAATCATCCCGTTCAAGAGATGTAAATCACTTGACTGTTCCATATGCTCCTTCACCAGATGTCAAATCGGCGTCTGGTGCTCCTAGTAATGCTTCGGTCATCAAACTCAATCCAAATAATCCGATGGCAAGCTTACAAGGATCTCAAGGGTCCAATACCCTTATTGGTAGAATCCAAATTTTTTTGAAGGATTCTCCAATAGGACCCTCATTCTCTCTAAACCCACGCAAGATGTTTCACGACTACTTGTGTGAGTTTTAGTACACTGCCACTCTTTCTTCAGATTGTTCCTCCATCACTTTTTCATTAAAAGGTGGAACAATCCAGTGTACCTTGTCCGCTGATGTGTTGAGGGATGCCTTACACCTCAACTACTGGAGAGAGGGTGAATATCCAGTTGTCTTACCCCCAAACATAAATTTTCGTCAAGTCCTCCTTGAAATGGGACATAAGGAGTGCTTGGATAAAGGGGTGTTGAAGACGAAAGGTGCGATGACCATGAAGGGTCTTACACCTTCATGGAGGTACTTTTTCATCCACTTGGTGGAGAGTATGGGTGGGAGTTCTGGTGGTCTTGACCAGATTAACTCCTCACAAGCAGAGATGGCATACTGCTTGTGGAATGGATTGAGAGTAGACTTTGCCGATTTCTTGTTCAGAAGCCTAGTACAAAAACTGAAGGGCACCAGGGGAGTTTGTATCCCCTTCTCAAGGTTTCTCTCTCTCTGTTTTCAACAAATTTTGGGCAGTGATGCATACTTTAGCACAGATTCACCTCACACTGTGCCAGATTTGTTGAGGAATTTAGACTCTCTGGTATCTAAAGCTGGAGAGATCGAGATTCCAGAACGAATGCAACTGGCATTCGCTAAAACTGATGCACCAATCGAAGGTGAGTCAGAAAGACAACTGGGCGGGCCTCAAAATAATGAGGGACCCTCCAGTTCGTCTAATGTTATGGTTGAGGATAGAGCAACCATAACTGAAGCAACTCCAATAACATCTATCCCTGGTGAAGATACCTCGGTATCTGATCCTCCAACAGATGCACCCAACCAGGAAACTGGGGAAGGTCATCTGGAGACTGACCTTTCTGGTCAGCCCTCAGTTACATTCATGGATCCGGACATGAATGTTAATGACGAGGAAATCTTTATAGAATCTTCGGATTCTGAAGGTACTGCTTCAGACTTGGAGATTTTTGATTCTGCTGTACCAGATAAAAACCCTTCATCTCCAGTCTCGCTTCCAGATGCATCAATTTCACTTTCACCACTCCAAGAAAATGAGCCTACTGATATACCATTCCCCACTTATAACTATATGTCTGGAAACAGACGTATGGTACCATCACCAACTGGGCAATTCTCATTCCTTCGAGAAATGCCCCCACCACCGCCGCCGTTGTTCACACCTGAGCATTCTCAGCATGAACAACACATTGTTATTCCAGTCCTTTCTTCTACCACCACTCCTACTATTTCTTCAACTGCTGGTATGACAACTGGGGAGACTTCTCTAAGGTTGCCTCCTCCAGTTGCTCCAGTAGTAACTGCTGCTGGTCCAGTGACACCTTCTCCTTCGTCACTGGACAGTCAAGTTGTCTCTATTCAAGCCGATATCCAAAACCTTCTAACCGGGGTGGAGGATATTCAAAAGACAATTGACAAAAACACCAAGTCTTTCTCCAGATACCACAAGGATCACTTGACCAACATTAAAGTGGATGATCTGGGGATTAACAAGTTTTCATCAAATGAAGACTTGGTGTTCAACAAGCTAAATGAGTTGGTCACTGGCTGCAACAATCTGGCAACATCTTTGAAAGAAACCTTTGACCTCACTCAGTCCAAGGTCACAACCTCAATCTCCAACTTGCTGAGCAACACTGTCAGAACTTCAGAAGTTGATTTAAGGGAGATTGAAAAACAGGTAAAGGAATTGGTTGACAAGCCTGGGTTGAATGTGGCTGAACTTGGAGAGCAGTTAATGACTTCAGTTGGTCAGACGATAGAGGATACGCTGGGTGCTAGAGAACAACAATTGATTGAAAGGGTGATGTCTGAGATCACCAAGCTGGCCACTCCTCAGGTTGATCTGGCCCCACTCACTAGTGAGATCAACCAGTTGAGAGGCAGCATTGACAATTTAAACACCCAGGTATCACTTCATGCTCAGTCTTTGGATAAACTGACAACTGAAGTGGAAAGTTTGAAGAAGAAGGATGAAGAGGTAAAGGACAAGGTGGTTTCTGGTCTGGATGAAGATTCCAAGATTTTAAATGAATTGAAAACTGGTCAAGAACAGGTTACAGCAAATGTTTTGACCCAGTCTAAAGAAACCAACCACCTTTGGAGGTCTTTCAGGATGATGTGTGGAATTTTCAAGGAGTGCAAGGACATGCAAACATGGCAGCCTCTTGACCGGTTGCCATCTCACCCTTCTGAATGGGAAGCTATTAGGGCAGGTCTAGATGCTGCCAAGGGGGAAAGAAGTGCAGTCCTTGCACCAGTTGCACCTGGAAGAACCCCATCTGAAAATCAATCTGGTGGTGAATTGATTGTGGCTGCCAGTACTGAAGCTGGTGAGCAAAGAACTGGTGATATAAGTGATAGGGGGAATGTGTTGATAAAGGAAAAGGTTTAGCAGTTGATGTATCTGCCCAGCCGGCCACTGATATACCTATGTTAGAAACTGGTAATGCTGATGTACTTCCTCCAGTTTCTGATAGTGTAAGCAAACAACTGGCTAGACTTGGTAATCAAATAAAAGAAAGAAAGAAGATAAAATAAGCCAACCAAGTTGAAGCCAGAGCACATCTTGCACAGATCAAATTGCTTGACATTAGTGATGCGCATTTATTGGGAATCACTAAGGAGAAGTATGCCAGAGTTAAGAATGATCCCAGGATAGTTGACCAGTTGAAAGAAATGCTTGATGTTGAACTGGACAGACACTATCCTGATGATGAAGCTGAATTCGATGCCAAAATTTTGAACATATCAGTGGAGAAGGCTAAGGAGAATAGGGCCAGTGGGATTCTGAAAAGAATTGAACATGTAAAGAAGGTTATGAAAAGGGTTTTGAATCCACCAAGAAGGATTTCTCAACCAAGAAGACCACTGACCAGAGATGCTGACCTTAGCACGTTTGTTGAACCAACTGGCGAGGTATCAAATAATGACATCAAGTCTACTGTACTGGCTGCTGGAGCTGGGAGTATTAAAATAACAAATGAATCTGAAGCAAGAAGCTATTACTCCCAGATCATGGCAACCAGAAGACATAGTGGGACTATCAATGATGTCAATGTAACAATTAAGCCAGGCACCAAGCACTTTCAAGTTGAAGTTAGTTATACCAGAGGGTCACTGGTTAAAACTGACAATCCTGGTGCAATGCAGTATGGGTTCAGTGAATGGGTTGAAATGGTGAATGTTTTGGATGCCAAGGCACAAAAGAATAGGTTTGAGAAAGCATGGGTGAACTTCTTAAGGGGCAAGATTCAACACAAAGAAAATCTGGAGCTAAAGTTGAATATTGATCCTGAAGACTCTCAGCCTATCTCTTCAGTGACCAAGAAAAGAAGAACTGGCGAAGGGCCATCTCATTAAGTTCTCTTTTCAATGTATCTACTTGTATTTTATTTACATTCTGTAACTTGTATAAATTTCATTTCCTTGTATAAATGAAGTTACCAGTTTGTAACCACAAGGTAGATAATAGATTAGATCTAAACAAACTTAAAAGAAAAACCCAAGGCATTTATTGATCTATAAAAATGCCTTGGAAAACTTAGATAGACTTAATCGAACAAGTCTCTCCAGTTCACACTTGTACAGATACAAGGATTGAAAAAGACTTGCCAATATTTCTAGACAAATAGGGGGAATTTGTTAGGACCAGTTTCAGTGAAACTGGCCAGTCTCCAGTTGCACCTGGAGACCCAGAAGATTTGTCCAGAAATATATTGAAGTCCAGTTGCACCGTACAGTCAACGCAACTGAAGACTTCCTCCAGTTGAGAACTGACCAGTTGAAGAATCCTTCCAGTTGAAGTCGAAGACAACAAGTGGAAGATAGAGAATGACAATGGCAGCGAAGCCCAGTTGACATTCTAGTCAGTTACAAACTGGAGACCTTCAGTGGAAAGCTCTTACAAAGCTTTACACTGATTACGAGGAATTGACTTTTATGCTTTATGTGCTTTTACCCGGATAATAAGATTTATCTTATTATTTAAGTACAAAAAGGTACATAAAGCTGGTTGAATAAAGTTGCTTTATGCTGCAACTTTACACTGCATTTTAAGGAATTAAATGCTATTCCTTAAATGCTCTCAACCACATTTGTACGGCCAAAGTTAACATCCAAATGTTAACTTTGCCTATAAATACAAGTCATTGCACAACAAGAATATCAAGTGAAATCACATAGTGAAAACACTTCACACTTTGCATACCTGCAATATTCTTGGTGAACTTGTGCAATATTCTCTCAATCGTTAAAAGGAACATTTCACAACTTTAAGTGTTTCGATTGTTTAGAGAAATTCCAAGTGTAGATCAATTGTAGTTCATAGGTTGTTAGGATATTTACATACTTTGTATTATCTTGGTTCCGCAACAACCTTGTAATTTATTTAAAGTTAATAAATAAATTACACTTGAAAATTACATATTGTCTCACCAATTTACTTTACAAGTTATTTGTATTATTGCATTGTTCTTTACTTATTGTCACTTAAATAAGTAATCTATCTAAAACTTGGTATATACTCTCTGTAACTGGTCGTCTCCAGTTCAGGGCTTATATTGCAAAGTAACTCCACCATTGACATAGAGGTATCTTTAGGTAGTGCCATCTATTGAGTTGGGACTTACAGTCGGTTACAATTAAAGCAAGTCCCACATTGAATGGTGGGAGAGTGATGACGATTACACTTTGCGCAAAAGGGGTGAGGTCCCAAGTAAGTTTTCTTCGCCGGCTCCACCGCCGCCATGACTCTACCCTTACTAGCATCCTTGGGGTCAAACCTACCCGCCTTCCTTGCTTCACTAGGTCATCCAACTTCCTTCCTCTTCGATGGGGCTCCACTCAATACCCCACTTCTCAACAAATCTTCGGTCACACTACCTAATCGGTTAATAGCATCGGTCATAGAAGTAGGCATGACCGAATTAACAAGAGACCGGACTTGTGGAGTCAAGCCCAATACAAACTTATCAATAGCCCGGGACTCGGGGTTCACCAAGTGAGGAACAAGGGTAGACAAGTCTTGGAAACGTCTAATGTAGCCCTTGTAGTCAGCCCCGTCCATTTGGAGATGGACAAATTCAATGGTTAGGTTTTGGAGTTCATAGGGAGGGCAAAACTTTTCCTTCACTTTGTTCTTGAAATCGGCCCACGACAAGTTGTGGGTCTGACCCAATCTCACTTCTTGATTCCACCAACTTAGAGCATCATCTTTGAACATGCCGGATGCATAAAGAATGCGGTCATCATATGTGCAATGACTTCTTTCTACCACCGCTTCAATCCTTTCAAACCACCTTATGCAATCCACGGGACCACCCTTACCATCAAACTCCGGCACCCCACAACTCTTAAAATCCTTGAAGATACATCCTTGACGGTAAGCTCCATGTTGATTAAACATGGGAATATAGTTGTCCACTTCCACCGGTTCTTCCTCCTCACCCACCGCAACATGAGGTTGAGCACCCTCATTATTCACATTTTCCGGATTTTCAACATTGTGAGGCTCATTAGGTTGTGCCCTATTGTTCCCTTCAAGAGTTGCCGTGACTTGGGCAACAATAGTTGGCATGATATTGGTGACCAGTTGAGCGATCACTTCCGCCAAGTTTAGCCCGGGAGCCTCACCACGACCTCCACCTCGGTCCCTACCTCCACGGCCTCTACCACCACGGCCTCTACCTCGACCTCCTTGAGCTTCCGGTTGTGGCTCTTGAGAATGAGCCCTATAGTTAGCTCCGGCTCTCCTTGGTCTCACCATTTCTATAAAGCAAGTAACACGTTGACCCGAGAGTTAGTCTCAAAATGTTCACATGTTAGTCACACAAGTAGTCAATGCTCTCATACCGATGCAACATACATAATTCATGTCATTATGCTAAGGTAAGAGTGCTAGAGTTCTAAGGGGGATTGTTACTTATCATACTATCATGCCAAGTTCACTACAATCGTTTATCATCAATCTAAGTGCTCATGTTCAACACATCATATAATCAAGCGATTAACACAAGTGGTTCAAAGTATAATCCGAATTCGGTATGCCTTCTAGTTATTGACCGAGTTTGTATACAGGGTGTACCGGAGGCTAACCCTCCACCCTATCAACTTCCATTTAGCATATCGGTTCCTTATTATATCCTAAACCAAGCGTGTGCAATCCATGATGCCATTAACTTGTTATAATACCGGGTGACCATAAAATAGTTGATTAGGCTCTTTTAGGGTTGCCACATTATTATACTAAGTTAATGCCATAACTTCATTTTGCAATAAATCATTAAACTTTCATCAATCAACAACAATAATAATCCATCACAATCACAATCAAGTTCACATCAATGTATAAGTTGACCACATCGTACTCATCACACATTTATCACATCGTACTTGCCACACACAACACATTGTCCACCTTGTACACATCACAAAACAAAACGTTGTCCAATTGTACTCACATTATCACAAAAATGGTCCTGTCTACGAACTCAAAATGCATAATTTTCAAGGTTCATACAATTTCACGTTATACACAAAATTCCTAACCATGCATGCTATATGAAGAGTTTTAACTTAAGCCGTAGTCTAGGTCAAACCGCCTAATTCTCTACGGCCAAGCATGGGCCACCATTCTGTAACACCCCGAGCTAGGCTCGAAATATTACCGAAAAGATATAGCATATGCATGGGATTATCGTAGAATAAGTCTAAATGAATAAAAGGGATCCGATGGATCTAAACATGACATAACAAGTACCAAATGCACAAGGAGCATGTAGCCATCAAACGTTTACAAAATAATATCAAAAGATGGCAAACGATCCTAAGCATAAAGTCAAAAGTAGGGCAGATGAATCCGTGATCCACGTAAGTCCAAGCCCGGGTTCTAATGCATACATCAATCATGCTTCTCACCCTTGAATCACCTGATTACCTAAAAAGTGTATCAAACAAAGTCAACACTAGGTTGGTGAGTTCGTAGTAATGGTTCACATGGAACCATCCAAGTCACAATATATGTAAAGTATAAGCGAGTCATAAATGTACAAAATGTAAGAAAATCATAACTTACGGTAAACCATCGCGTCACACAAAAGAGTAAAGAGGGTTACTCATGGCGTAACCTAGCCACGTATTAGTACACGTACAAGTGTCTAATCACAATTAGGGATGGCATCGGGCCGGGTATGGGTTGGCTTTAGGTAATCCCGGACCCGGTTAAAAATCACCGTCCCAAACCCGGACCCGGACCCGTCGGGTCCCCGTGTATTTACTAACTGTCGGGTAATGGGTTTCCCTACGGGTAATCGGGTATCCGTTAATATTACTATTTTCTTGAAATAATCAGGATTACTCATAACATTTGTAATAGTGGGAATATTTGTAGCTAAAATCAAGGACGAGTGTTGATGTTCATTTATTGGTAACTCAGCTTACTTTAACTAGTTGTTGTTCAACATTGTAAACGTTACTAGCCAACTGATATGAGATTAATATAATCAATATCATTTGAGTTGGTTCTGAGAAAATAAAAAATACTAATTGAATTAATTTGTCTTATGTAATTTCAAGACGCTTAACATGGCTAACTATTACTACAACTAAGTGTATATGGAGAGCTGATATGATCATAAGGATATGCTGCAGATGTACACATTATTATTATTATTTAATATAATGTACACGGGTCGGGTATACGGGTTCGGGGCGGGTTTCGGGTATACGGGGAGGGTAAGCGGGTTTTCATTCAAAACCATCCCCGGACCCGAACCCGCTAGAGATATTAAAACCATCCCCATACCCGGCCCTAGACCCGCATACCCTGACCCGAACCCGCCCCAAACATGTCGTGTTTCGGATTTACCCATCGGGTACAGGTTTGTTTGCCATCCCTAATCACAATAGATAAAGAAAGCATAACATGTGCGCTCAACAATAAGACATCAAATATGTACAAGTGTACCACAATAACAACAAAAACCACCACAACCACAATGTTCTCAAGTATGAAATACTTGGTAGTACGTCGTACGAAAGCGTGTTCTCAAGTGTATGACACTTGGTAGTACGTCAAACCAACCAATAAGTACATGCATGAGCAAATCCATTCACAAGCCCATCGTATCACAATCCAACCGAAACCACAATGCACATACATTTCATACGACTTTACATTTAAGGAGTCACAGATGCTTATATATAGGGTCACCCGCAGCCTTCCCACCACATCTACAACCCATTAAATGTATCATCGTCTTCCATGTATGTACTACTATCATAATCATAACACATAATCCAAACCAAACACATAACCCAACAACAATAGATTAGACCGTCAACAAAACAATCAAATAAGCAATCAAGTAATAAGACAAATCGTATCTCAAGCCAACCAATCAATAAGTACAAAAGCATGTTCTCAAGTGTAAAACACTCGGGAGTACGTCATCCAATCATTAGGTACAAACATAATCAATCTCAATCACAAGTCCATCCAACTCTACTAACAACACATACATACACTTCGGAGGGTTTTGCTTTCATCAAGTTCCAGATGCTTATATATAGGGTCACCCGCAGCCTTCCCACCACATCTAAAACCCTTTGAAGGCATAACCGACTTCCATGTATGTGCTACTATCCTAAACAAACACAATATCACAATCATATGCGTAAACTATCCAACAATCAATTAAAATCATCCAACAATCAAGCAAGCACGTATGTGTACACTTTTCAGGCCGAATCTCAAACGAGTAGGGAGCTACGGAACTCACCTCGGTTTCCAAGCAACAATAACGAGTTAACAAAGGTTTATAAGCGTTCAACAACCGCTACGTGTCCACAACCTATCAATATTTATCGCAATATCATCAATGTCAACTCTAATACCCTAGGCAATAAGGTCTAGTTAGTTATACAATGCCACAATCCCTAAAAGTATATTAGAAGTTGTTTTGGAACGTTTGGATAACAAAGGAAGAGTTTTTGTCAAATACGTTTTAATGACTTAGCACCAAAATCGACATGGAAATCAAAGTGTTTAGATTTAAGTTTAATTAATTTTGTTGACCTTAGAATGATGTTATAAGACTTCCCATGAAGTTACAAGTCGATTGAATGTGGAACGAAGCGGGAAATGAAAACTAATCGACGAGCTAAGTGGAGCACGACTCTTGTGCAGAGCAAAGGCCGTGCTCAACCTCTCAGAGGCCGTGCTCAGCCTCTCAGGGGCCGTGCTCCCACAGACGGGCATAAACCCCATTTTTCAACTCAAAACCTCATTTTTGACCTAAAACCCGATTAGGTGAACTTCCAAACACACTTTGAACATAACCAAACATGTTTCATCATAACCCACTTCATAACAACGTTCCAAACATCAAGTCTAAGCTCAAATTTGGTTTTTAACCTAATTAAACCTAACCAAACCCTAATTTTGAATTAAACGACTTTTGACCCGATTTGTGATCCAAGGATTGTTATATTAGTTTAGAAACATGATTACAAGTATAAAGTGGTAATTATGAGATGAAAATTACTTACCAAAAGCTCCACCAATGAACAAATCCGAAAATAAGCTAAATAGGAAGATTTCTTGCACTTTATTATCCCAAATTTTGATATAATGAAGATGTGATGATGATGATAATGATTCTTGCACTAATTAGACCAAATAACATTAAATGTTTGCAAGAATTTTAGTGAGAGAGAGATTTGTGTATATGTGTGTGTTTGCATTTACTAGTGAGAGAGAGAGTAGATGGTGAATTGAATGAGTGGATAGGGTGGTGTAAGGGATTTGGGAGGATAGGGTTGGGTATGGGTCATGGGTTGTGGTTGACCCATGGGTTGATCCATCACACTTGCTAGTTAAGTTAAGCATTCGTCATGTATCGGGTCATATGATAAGTCGGTTAGTTGACCCGTCAAACACATCAAATAGTCATTTAGCCATAAAATGAAATCAATCATATCATTAAACAAGGGCGTTAGTCAAATTACACACAAAGTCAAACGGGTCAGAATGGCGGATGTTACAAGTTTTGAATGTACTTTTCATTGATATAACTTTCATAAACTAATATATAGCATAAACAAAGATATTTATGATCAAAGTCGGAAGAAGAAGACTTGACCAGTCAAAATAGGACAATTAAAATGGGACGGAGGGAATATAATATAATAATATTAACTAGCAACATATAACTCGAGTGTTGCCATTCTTATACACCGAAAATCCAATATGTAATTTTAATAAACTCTAAGAGACAAAAGAAGGGAAAAAATGTACCGATCATTTTTTCATTAATTAATGTTAAAATTTAAATTGAAAGTTGAAATTAATAAGGTCAGGGTGTAACTGTAACCTGAATCCAAGTTAGAGGGGTCAATGATGAAATATGTTGAAAGTATGGGTTTGAAAGTTGTGATTTCACAATTTGTGTAAAAAAGAAATGTTCTCTGAGAATGTTGACAAATAACTTTAAAGAAAATTAGGGGGATCCAGCCGTCTATTGGGCATTATCGGTTTATACGTCTTGTCTTAAATATCTATTACTTTTTAAAACCTGTCAATACAACAATACTACAATCTATTCTATCATAGATACGTTTATTATTGTTGTTGTGTTGATATATGTGTTAGTTAAAAACTTTGGCACGCTAAATATATGTTTGATCAAATAATCGCATTATGACTCAATCGGAGGTGTGAGTGGGGTTAGAGGTGTTTTGTTGGCGATTCCCTTCCGGTCAGAGGGTCGAGGACCGCTTTACGCCTTATGGTTGTTTGCTCTCAGCCGTCTAAGGAGGCAGAGGGTTTATTTACGAAGGTCGAGTGTGTTGGTTATTGATCATAAGCCGTTTCGTACGACTAAGGTAGTTTAGGGTTTTGTGTGTAATTGTATGATGATGGTAGTATGATTATTCCTTTGCCGTATGGCTTCCTCCTCTATTTATATAGAGGGTAGAAAACTTGGAGAGGGGGGTAAGAGAATTAGGGTAAATCTCTCCCTCTTTGTGATATATTGTATTTCCTTCTTTGAGGAGATTTATGTTAATCATGTCCGAGGTATTTGGACTTAAATTATGTGATTGAGGTCGGATAATCATAGAAAGTATCTATACCCGATCCTCTTAGCTTGGAGCTGGGTATTTACTACCTCGGGAGTTCTAGGACGATTGTGTTGAACGGAGATCGAGCTCGGTTCTGGGTATATATAGATAAGTAATTTTACCTGCACGAAGGTGCCTCTGCTTCTGCTTCGGATACGAAGCTAAAGCTCCATATAGGGTATATCATCAAGCCCCCAGTCTGATGGGAGGTTCTATCTGTAGAATATCGCATTAGACTTCAAAATAAAAAAATAAATAAAAGCATACTGTAAGTGCACGTCTATGTCAATAGCAGTCTAGGTTGTTTGGGCTTATATTGTTATATGTCTTTGTAATGTGATTGTCATTAATGAACTTAGTATTATGCATAGAATACTAGATTAAGTTGAAGTATTGAATGTATAGTAAATTTGCTAAGTGTGAATTGCGAGTTCGCAATTCACAATAGGTAATACGACCCCGTATTTGCAGGGACAAATACGAGGCCAATCACAGAATGCGACCTCGCATTAGTGACGGGCTGGGCTGGGTTTGCGAGGCCGAATCGCTGAAGCCCATGTCGGGTGTTACCTATATAAACTGAACCCTAACAGAGTTTAGGGTTGAACATTTGTCGAAATATCAAGCAGGTATTGCAGGTTATAGTCGTCAAAGGTTGTTCCGCTAGCCCGAAGAAGATCTGCGAGGCCGCAGATGATCTAGGGGCTTTTTGTTGATCACCAAGTTATTGTGAGGGATTCCGCACCTCAAGATAACTGGAGCAAGCTATTGACGATCCGTACCAGGGGACTTACAATTGGTATCAGAGCCACTTGGTTTAATACCGGAAGGTTATAGCTTGTTGGTGATAGACAATATTTATTTAGGGTCGTTTATACATGATTCTTTCACGAGTTTACGACCGGAAATCTTGTTTGTGACCTCGATTTGTAGTTGCAGCAGTCGAAGGTGTTATTGTTGGTGTTTAGGGTTTCGAATTCAAGAGATCTAAGGATTCCAGCATTGTTTGCGACCTCGCGGGCTCGTATTACCTCATCCAGCTCGTATTACGACCTGGGTAGCTAATTACGACCTCGCCAGTTCAATTGTGATCTCGTGTTTCGTTTGTGACCTCGTGAGCTCTTTAAGACCTCGCCAGTTCAATTACGACCTCGAGTAGTTAATTGCGACCTCGTTTTTCTTCACGACCTCGTGAACTTTTATGACGTCTCAATTACCCGCAAATTATCAATCTTTGCTGAATCAATTAATTTTGATGGATCACGAAACCGGAAAGGCCAACTCACCGCCCAAGTTAATAAGCCTTGATTGATATTTCAGTTGGAAGGGCAGATTCGAGTCATATTGCAGGTTAATGGATGTGAGGATGTGGATATGTATTGTTAATGGTTATGTTCATCCCACTGTGCAAAATGATAAAGAACCTACTGGTTCGGGTGGTGGAAAAGCAGCTTCGTATGAGCAAATGACTGTCGATCAAAAGAAAGATTACGAAGCAGAAAGTAAAGCTTTAGGATCACTCCGAATGGCTCTCCAAGGGGAATTCTTGCACTTGTTTGAAATGTATGATAGTGCAAAAGGCTTATGGGATGCACTCAAAGAGCATTGTGAAGGTGATGATGATCTCAAGAAGAGAAGGAAGGATTTGCTAAAAAAGCAGTATTATGTCTTTATTAGCTTCAAAGATGAACCTCTTGATGAGATCTTGATTCGTTACAGTCATTTGCTGGTTGAGCTTGCATATTTTGGGTACAAACCTGATCTAGAAGATGTCATCGAGAAGTTGTTGGAATCTCTTCCAGTTAAGTGGGAAGGGTTTGTCACTTCAATCCAACAAAATCCCGAATTTAGCACATGGACTCTGGATTAGATCATTCGAAAGCTGAGAGGTTAAAATATGAAACGAAAGTCGAAGGAAGCAGGTAGCAGTGATTTTGTTCAGCGTCCTGAACTCTATCATAGCAAATCAAGCGTTCTTTCTGCAAAATCTTCAAATGGAGGGATTACTGCCTTCTATAGTGGAGATGATGACAAGATGAAGATGTCAACGGATTCTGATAGCAACTTGATGTATGTAACTTCTCCAGAATCAGCCATGGTAGTGCATAATGGGAGTCAGAATGGTAGTTCTCCAAGCTCGAGTTACACAGGGATGCCGATGAGCATAAGATCTGCTGAGGGACAATTGGGCATGCTCGCTTCATTTGTGTCTGCTCATGAAAAGTTAATTGGAGGAAAACTAACTGATCCTGATTTGGTTAGGGAGTATTACAAGCAAGTTGATCCAGATGATTTGGAAGAAATGGATCTGAACTGGCAATTAGCTATGTTAACATTGAGAGTTCAGCGTTTCACAGATAGAACTGGAAGAAAGGTTGTGAATGGCAAAGTAGGGTTTGACAAGACCAAGGTGAAATGTTATAACTGTGATGGTTTTGGACATTTTGCAAGAGAGTGTCAGAGGCCAAGACGGGATAACAATTCAGCTACCGGCCGTCAGAACTTCAATCAGAGTGGTTCTATAGTGAGTCAGAATTCCGGACATCAATATGCTAATACTGGGAACAGAAGCTCAGGAGATACGGACAACTCGAGAGCTTTAGTTGTTCAATCTGATGGTACATATAATTGGGGTTCCACTAGTACCGATGATCAGAATCATGCATTCTTGGTAGAAATTCACGACTTTAATGGAGGAATGAATGATCTTGTTGATAATTCATTCGATTATACACTATATGCCAGCACGGATAATCATGACAGTTTTCATCAGAAGATTTAAGAGGAATCTGAACCGTCAGAACCAGTAAGAGCTGAGAATGAAGAGGTTTTCACTAAAGCCATTGAAATTGTGAAAACTGAGAAAAAGGATAAGGATGTAAAGATTGAGATACCTGATGATCTTAGTACAGAAGGGCTCGTGAATTTCGTGGCCAATCTTGAGGCACCAGAACAACAGGTAAGTCTTTCTCTACATTCACTTATTTCTGTTTGTAAAAGTAGCATAGGTTTGTCTAGCGATGTAACTGTCCTTAGAAAGGAACTCGATTCTACCAAGACCCTTTTAAATGATGCCACTAGTGATAGAAGTAAGTTATCTACTGATGTTATGGTATTTAAAGGTCATGCAAAAGAATATCTTAATCGGATTAAATCTGAAGAAGATAGATTTGAGTCACTTAGGGTAGAATATGCTCAGTTACAAGGCAGAAAACAAATGCTAGAAGAGGATTTAGAAAGGGTAGTGAAAGAAAGTGCTAAAAAGGACAAAGAATTAGCAGATTCTAGGGTATAGATTGTTGAACAAAGTGGCAAACTAAACAAAATGAGAGACATAGGAACTATGATGGGTCACCTTAGAGATGCAAAAGTTAAAGGTGAACAACCTAGTTTTGTCAAGAAATATAATGTCGTTCCGCCACCTTTTAGTCACAATTATGACAGTTTTCATAAGCTTACTTTAGAAGAATCTGAAAAATCAAGTCCTGAAAATGTACCCAAGACTACCCCTCCGGAGACCAAAACTAGTGATGTTCTTATCTCTGAGATGTCTAAGTCAGAGAGATCTGGGAACAAGACTAGTGAATCTACGGCTCACTCAGACCCAAGTGAAGCCAAACGGACAGTGGATAATAAACTAAAAGAAATTGAAAAAGAAGTTGAAATGGAAACAATTATCTACTTTACTTTGAAAGGTAATGATGAAGTGTTTTCAGCAAAGGAGTCAGATTTAAACGGTAAATATCCTGAAAATATTGATCAAATCTGGAGTCTTGATGAACCCGTAAAATCTGAACATTTGCCAAAACCTATTAAAAGCAAGAACTTTAAAGATACAGTTTTCAAAAGCTTACTTTAGAAGAATCTGAAAAATCAAGTCCTGAATATGTACCCAAGACTACCCCTCCGGAGACCAAAACTAGTGATGTTCTTATCTCTGAGATGTCTAAGTCAGAGAGATCTGGGAACAAGACTAGTGAATCTACGGCTCACTCAGACCCAAGTGAAGCCAAACGGACAGTGGATAATAAACTAAAAGAAATTGAAAAAGAAGTTGAAATGGAAACAATTATCTACTTTACTTTGAAAGGTAATGATGAAGTGTTTTCAGCAAAGGAGTCAGATTTAAACGGTAAATATCCTGAAAATATTGATCAAATCTGGAGTCTTGATGAACCCGTAAAATCTGAACATTTGCCAAAACCTATTAAAAGCAAGAACTTTAAAGATACAGTTTTCAAAGCTTACTTTAGAAGAATCTGAAAAATCAAGTTCTGAATATGTACCCAAGACTACCCCTCCGGAGACCAAAACTAGTGATGTTCTTATCTCTGAGATGTCTAAGTCAGAGAGATCTGGGAACAAGACTAGTGAATCTACGGCTCACTCAGACCCAAGTGAAGCCAAACGGACAGTGGATAATAAACTAAAAGAAATTGAAAAAGAAGTTGAAATGGAAACAATTATCTACTTTACTTTGAAAGGTAATGATGAAGTGTTTTCAGCAAAGGAGTCAGATTTAAACGGTAAATATCCTGAAAATATTGATCAAATCTGGAGTCTTGATGAACCCGTAAAATCTGAACATTTGCCAAAACCTATTAAAAGCAAGAACTTTAAAGATACAGTTTTCAAGAAAGGTTTTGTTCAAACTTCTACAATTAATGCAGAAGGTTTGAGTGTTCAATCTGAAACACCTGAACAATTTGCTGAAAGGAAAATTAAAGAAATGTTATCCATTGATCCAAAGATTCAAACTGTGAAATGGTATGCACCTCCCATACAAGCACCGACTTCTTGGGAAGAGGCTTATGCAGCCCTTGAACATATAGATGAATTAAGAGGTCATGGGGTTCCAGTGCCTGAGATTATTCATGGTGATTTATCGAAGAAGGCTTCTAAAAGGTCATGCTTTAAGTGTCGTGAGGTAGGTCACGTGTCAAGCTGTTGCCCTTATAAGAAGAATAAATCTAGGGTGTCACCTGAAAAATCTAGAGGTAGTAAGGATTCTAGTGAAAACAGTAGGTCTGTGCACAGCATGTCCATGAAAGATTACAAGAATAAATATTATGAGGAATATGCTGAGAAAAATTCTGATAGTCTAGCTGTTAAGAATTACTTAAGATTTAGAGAATTTGAAAAAGACAGATCTGAGAAGACTAGAAGTGTCTCACCTAGAGATAAGTCTGTACAATCTAGAAGTGTCTTACAAAGGGAGATTGAGAATAGAACCCAGAAAAGTGGTAGTAAACCTAGAAGTGTCTCATCTCGAGAAGGTTCTAGTAGTTCGAGTCAGTCCAGTAAATTAAGAGATATACCCAACAGTGCTTATTATGAAAGATTAATGGCTGAAGCTAAATCGAATTCTAGTTCTTTATTTCAGCGACATAGTCCTAGGAGAATGTCTTCATCATCTCCTGAGAAAATGTCAAGATTTCAAAAGAATTCTAAGGGTTTTAACCAAAGGCTACCTACTGAAAGAAGGCATAGTGGTTCCCCAGTCGTAGGCTTAGTGCTGGAAGAAATTCACGAATTTCACCTAGCAGAAGGCCTGTTGACAGCTCAACTGTTAAACCAACTAAGGTTTGGGTGCCTACTGGTGAATCTTGGGCTGACATAGTTTCGGATGAAGAGAATGATAGACCCAAAGCCAACAGGGCTAGGGGTCCTTTGAAAAACTAATTGTTTTTGAATGTGCAGGAGCTGCTAAGGAAGACCGCAGGTTTATGGTTTGTCAATAGCGGAAGCTCCGGACACATTATGGAGGACAAGGGATTATTAAACAGAGTTTACTTCTACTAAAGGATCCTATGTCTGTTTTGTAAATTTATTTTGTTATAAATAAAGTACTATGGAAGATCATGTTTAAATGATTATCTATAGTACAGATTCTCATATTTTATGTTTTTATTTTTATTTTTTTGTTGTTGGTTATGATATATGTCAGTTCCAGAAGTGCACTAGTTTAATCACAGGGATGAAGAAATTGTTGTTCTTGAGGAAGTAGACATCAGTGGATGTTTGTCTTAGGGGAGAGATCGGATTACATAACAGCAAGTGAATACTCATTCACCGGCTCGGGCTATCACGGTTAGGCTTTCCTTTGTACTCTTTTAAAGACATTGTATCCACCATATCCATAACCAATAATCCTGTTAAGCACAGTAGGACTAAGCACATAGACATAAGGTTTCATTTTATACGTGATTGTGCTGAAAAGAAATTAATAGTCCTAGAAAAGGTGCCGAGTGACTTTAATTTAGCTGATCTGTTCACTAAGGCTTTCGACCGAACTCGTTTCGAGTTGTTAGTCCAATTGATTGGAATGAGAAATCTATAGTGACAGTATCTCTCAAAAGGAACTTTGTAAAATGAGTCAGTGTTTGTGTCGTAATGTATGTGTGTCATATAGTGTCAGAAAAACAAAATAAAAATGAGAAAAATCATAAAAGAAAAAGAAATATAATAAAAAGAGTAAGGTCACTGCATCAAGACGATTAGACGTGACGATACTTTAGCTTTTAAGCCTACTTAATTGTACTTTAAAATGCTCAGTTTAGTGATACCATTATATGATGTATCGATAGGCACAAAGTACCAAGGTTTCCTTATAATATGAACTTAAATATATACAATGTTCTTATGGGAAACGTATTCAGATATATGGCTGAGAATGCTTGTTCTTAAAATAGACAAGTCCTTTAAATCTTATGAAAGATCTTGCATTGTAATTATGTATATTTGGTCTTTATATAGAAGGTCTCGGGTACATATATGTGGATGTATTGCCTTTTCGGATGTATATTTGTGACAAGATATGCAAATATCTAATAAATCTGTTGAAAATATGAAGCTAATGTGGCCTTTGAGATTCGAACAAGTAAGTCCTTGGGGTGTCTTTGTATACCTAGCCTACCTAAAGCTTCAAACTTGGGATAGGTTGTCAGAAAGTTCGCTACACGGGTCTCATCGAAAGTCACGGGTTTTCATAAGTGCTTAAAATAATGTCACAAATATGCAAGTACTTGGCATTATGCAATGTTGAGTATATTTCCGTACGTGAGTCAAGTTAAATCGCTTTGCGCGTGAGGAATCACCGACCTGTCACTGCTGACTTGATTCTTAAAGACTTTCTCACTTTACTCACCAAATGTCTTAATCTTAGTGCTTGTGTCGATTGTGAGAGTGTATCTGAATATGGGGCACATAAGTTCGCAAACGTGATTAAGTGACATATTAGGCTACTCGGGTTGCATGGTGACTGTCCTTGTCCAGGGTATGTCGAAAGTGTCACAAACCAAAAAGGAAACTGGAAGTACCGAGTGTTTAAGAGGACAAACATATTGGTAATCGTTTTTGGATCACTGTTCATAACTAATAATAAGAGAATTATTTCTCGCTAGTAGGCTTATGTAACATGCTAATCTGATCTAATCAGCCGTAACTTTAGCTCTTGTAACTATGTTATTCGTTTATGTTTAGTGTATGTGTGTGTGTGTGTATTATGTTTTTCGTGAAATGTTTAAATTTTTATTTTTATTGTTGTTGTAAAATAAAAGTTCCTATTGCACGAGAGATATAGTCAAAATAGATTCTAGTTTCCAAGAGGACTCAACTACGTTCTTATGGAACACTGAATAAACGAGTAGGGTAGTTTAGCGATAGTGTGTGATCAAAAGCTAAAAGAAAGTGTGTCACATTAACAGAATATAGGTTTAAGGAAAAGAACACAGAGTTGTTGATTTCAATAAACGGATATTGAGTTAATGCCTTTGCATTGATTCTTAGAAAGAAGATTTTCTTAAGAATGAACACAGAGATGTTCATAGTTTATAATTTTATCTTTGAAAGAAGATTTTCATTAGAATGAACACAGAGTTGTTCATAGTTTTGAATTTGATCTTTGAAAGATTTTTGAATCAAAAAGATTTGGAACAGAGATTCTAAATAATTTTGATAAAATATGTGCATAATTTGAAAGTGCTTGCAGTGAATTATTTGACCTTAAAATGACCTAGGTTAATAATAGACTGCTAAGTATATTCATTTTTATCTTGCTACTTTATTCATTTCTTCAGATTGTATGTTATTACTTTGAGAAGATTTGATGTGTGTTGAGATGTGCAGGACAACGAACATATATTCGTTTTTGTAGGTTGTCGAGCAAGATCTCACCATGGAAGCAAGATATGGATCATGCAAATATATCCTGAACAAAGATAAATACTAGTTTGATGTGACTATGTATTTATAATTGTTTAACCGCTATCCTAATACTAGTTTGATGTGGCTATCATAGGAGTATTTATAATTGTTTAACCAAGATGAATACTAGTTTGATGAGGCAATCATAGGAGTATTTCATATGGTTTTAGGATTTTGCATTATCAAATTTCATTTGCAAAAACATAAGAGATTAGGTTTCAGTTAGATGTTTTTACAAAGTTAAAGACAAGTGACTTTAGAAACAGAATCTATATAAGTTTGCATAATGAAGGATATTTTGTTGGAAGACCTTAGATTAGGTTATCCATAGAATAATAAGACAGGGTTCTTAAGATTCTAAATTTGTGATAAGTATCCGTAGAATGATAAGACAGAGATCTTAAGATTCTAGATAAGTATCGATAGAATGATAAGACAAGGTTCTTAAGATTCTAATTTTTTTCTGATAAGTTGACGGATAAACAAGGAGTTTATAGGTCCTTATTTTAAACCTTAAGATTTTAATAAGAAGTATAAGGTTTTGATTATTGAACGATAAAACAGGGTTTTTAAGGTTCTAGTTCTTGAATATTTGTAGTTCTAGAGTAAGATAATGTCATATGTTTATGACTTATGATAGTGAAGAATAACAAATTTGGAGAAGAAAATAAAAAAATGTAGTTCTAGATTAAGTCGTTACTATCAAATGTAATAGTGATGAAATAATGAAGAATAACATTTTTATTTTAATCTCGTTTATGTGTTTTGTTAACAGCTTCTTGTGCAGGGAATACATGTCAGTAAGAATACATGTCAGTAAGCTGTATTTTATATGTTTTGTCTGAAGATGTTGATCATAATCAGAAGAAACATTTTGATTTATGGAGACAAAGAGTTGCTTTTGAAACAGGATCCATGTTCCTGAAGTTTGTGATTCAAGTTTCAAAGTTTCTGGTTTTCATAGGAGTCAACTAGTTCAGGATTGATTGTTGGAAATTCTACTTCTCTATTACATGTCGGTTATGCAAGGCGAGCAGGGACACGAGCAATATATCCAAGAAGGAAGATTGCATATGCTTAATTCGGAGGGATTTATCGTTGAGGGGGAGAACTACAACAAGCTATGGTGCATTAGTTGATTATTATGACGATACAGAGAGTTTGAAGTTTGTCTTTCAAATCTGAAGTTTCGGAAGATCGAGTTTCGGGTATAGCAATTAAATTTTGTTGTCTCGAAAATTCTTTTTCAGTGTATTTGCAGAGAAGTCAATCTAAAAGAAGGATTTCTAAGCAAAAGACTGAAGTATTCAAGACAATGCTAAGAACATCAGGTTTTTATAATATATTATTTATATAGTAATTACAGATGTTGATAGCAAGGTCTTTATTAGTTGAAGATCTTAGATATAGAAATAATTTTATTTTAATATGAAAGATTATCAACTATGTTAGTAAAATCTTAGACATAGACATTAAGTAGATGTAGAAGATTATTAAAATCTTAGACATAGACATATGTAAATGTAGAAGGTTATGTGAAACCTTAGACATAGACATCAAGTGAATGTAGAAGATTATTAAAATCTTAGACATAGACTTAATGTGAATGTAGAAGATTATTAAAATCTTAGACATAGACATATGTAAATGTAGAAGGTTAAATAAATCCTTAGATATAGACTTAATGTGAATGAAGAAGATTAAGAAATCTTAGTCATAGACGTTAAGTGAATATGAAAGGTTATTGACTATATTATGCCTTAGACATAGAAATGTCATGTTTGAATGTGAAAGGCTACATAGTTAATATTTTTATGCCTTAGACATAGATATATTGTTTGAATATGAAATGTCTTTGTTACCTTAGATATAGAAACATATATGAATGTAAAAGGCTTAAGGATTGATTATTTAGATCATATAGTTATGAAAACATGTCATAAATTGAGGAGAAGTACCTAGTCAATTGTGTTTTCATAAGAATATGAAGTATTTAATCAATATTTTGTTCTATCATAGTTATGTATCTCAGTCATAAATTGAGGGGGAGTACATAAGAATGATGGTTGTTATAATGATTAGTCATCGTTATACTTCCTAGTCATAAAATTGAGGGGGAGGTATAAGAATGAAGAATCAATTTTATAACTGGTTAGAAATATGGATTGTTGCAAGTGGTACAGATTCGGGAAAGCTAAATTCGAGAAAGTTTTGGAAAGATTGATCGTTGAAAAGTTAAAGAATTTTGTGTAAGTTTATTAACTTTTCAGGTTAAGACGAAGATCGAGGAAAAGATGAAAATTTGATGCTTACAGGTTTGATCTTTTAAATTTTCATATTTCCAGGATGTTTGTGTTAATCGTTGATCAATTGTTCAGAAACTTTGACGAAATTTTGATTTTGAAGTGTGCAGGTGATTTTACGACCTCGTAATTAGCAAGAGGCAGAATACGACCTCGTAATTGGTCGATTAGGCCTTGTGCAGATACGACCTCGTAATTGGGCCGGGTTGACCCAGATTCATTCGGGTCAAGTGGGTATATAAACCCATTTTACCCAAACACGACCTCACATTTTATTTTATCAAAATTGAGCTTTACGACCCCAAAAATACTACTTTGCTACCCCGATTTTGATTTGATAGATACAATTAGATCGAGAGTTTTTTATTGATATTTTTGTGTTCATCTCGAAATTCTGAATCTAGGTATACTATCTAATCGTAATATAGTTATCCATGCAACAAGAAAATCAAGAAAAAGGGTTTCGAAATTTTCGAATTAGGTTTCCTTAGTTTCTTCGATTTTGATGTTTTCTGGGTAAAAATAAGGGTTGGGGTATCTTTATCGTTTGAATACGAGTATAAAGAAACAATTTTTACCAGTTTTGGTTGGGTAAATCGCGAAATCGCGTTGGGGAAGACGAACAGTGCGACGGACTCGCATTTGGGGTTTTGCTAGCCCAGATTTGCGACCTCGTAAATGTTAATTTATTTTGACCGGTTTGACTTTCGAAATACGATGCCGATTTACGACCTGATCAAATACGTGGCCAAATTGGAAAATACGACATCGTATTTTAGAGTTTTGGTTGACCGTATTTTGACCTTGAAATACGACCTCGTACAGGGATACGACCTCGTATTTTTGACTTAACAGATTTTCAAAAGTTTATTTTTATAAAATTTGAAAATAAGTTAATTATTTATCCTTAACTTAATTACAGAGATAATTTAAGTTAATTTAACAGATTTTCAAAAGTTTATAATTTATAAAGATTTGAAAATGAGTTAATGTATCTTAACTAAATTACAGGGATAATTTATGTTAAACTATCAATAACTAAATTACAGAGATAATTTATGTTATGTTGTAAATTACAGGGATAATTTATGTTTTGACTAAATTACCGAGATAATTTATGTTTGTTAACTTTATTACAGGGATAATTAAAGTTAATTGTATGACTGCATATAAATTTTATGTCTATTTGGTAATTAATTATTTGTTATTGATTACAGAAATGGCAAGAAATTTCATAGCAGGTCATAATTATGTGATGAACTTCGATGATAATCAGGAGGGAACTGCGTATTATCATGAGATATTCGCTTTCTTCAGAAGATCAAGGATTCATCATGTTCTTACACATTCTCCATCATATATTTAGATTATCTCAGAGATTTCTGGAATAATGCTAACTGTGTGAAGGCAGGAGATGTGTATATATTTCATACCATAGTTGCTGGGCAGCAGATACAGTTCACAGCTGCTGACCTCGTTAACATTCTTAATCTGGGCACAGTTGAACAAGAAGGTGGTGCTACAGGTCTCACCAAGTTCAGACATGAAGTCATTCAAGGTGCTTTCAGAAGAATGGGGTTTGCTGCAGATATGTCAAGTAAAACTCTGTTCAAGAAGGGTTTTTATGGCAGGTGGAGGTATCTTGCACATGTGTTGCTGGTTAGTTTAAGCAACAAGAAGTCTGGTTATGATACGTTGAACCAGGAAGCCCAAGCACAGATGGTGGGCTTGGTATTTAACAAGCCATATAGTTTCTCGAAATTCTTCTTCGATGAGATGAAGAAACAGATCACAACCACAGGAAAGAGGAGGTTTTTGATGTATCCTCGGTTTGTGATGATGATAATCAATGCTCGACTTCCAAATCTACCTGCTGTAGGAGAAGTGAAGCAAGTGAGCTCGATCATCCGACGTGGTTATGATGAGTTTGTGTCTCGATACCATAATGATCCAAATGCACAAGATGTTGCATTGTTGGTGCCATCATCAATGCCAACTACATAGCACCTACCGATGGGGTCATATCAGCTTATGAAGGGCCTCAGCCAGAGGGTGGTGAAGCTGCTGAGAATGTTGAGCAGTTCCATGACGTAGTTGTAACATCCCAAACTTTTTAATTAACGGTTGACTTGAGTCGTTAAGTCAACGTAAAGTGTTCGTTAAGTTTAGGGTGGATTAACGCTTATATGTAGTTAAAGTGTTTTATGTGTGAGACTTGAATGTCTTATTAATTGATGTAGAAATATGTTTAAAGAAGAAGTTATGTGCCTTTTAGAGGTGTTCAAAGTGTTAATCAAGTTGTATATAGTCCATAGAGGTGTTTTGGGCAAAAAAATATGACTTTATGAAGCTTAGGGACCAATTTTGACATGGTGTGAAAGTCAAAAACGGGTTTAGGGTATGGGGGAGTCATTAGTTTATCAAATCAGATCTAATAACTTTTCTCCCAAGCCCTAGCCACCTCTTTGATCCCCTATCAAATTCCTAAGCCGAAAATCTTTCACAACGTGTGATTCAAGTGAAGTTTGATCAAGATCTCTCATCCTTGATTTCATCTACAGGTA
>CM067175.1:27251371-27306380 GCA_034093135.1 Erigeron breviscapus | reverse complement strand
GTCAAATCTTAGAGCACAATAACTATCTCGATACTAAGGCAAGACTATATATATCATTACATCATCCACGCACTAGTCCTCAAATAGCTCAACCTCAGGGCGCAATAACTATCTTAGTAGTAAGGCATGACTACCTAACCATCGCAATATTCGCGCGCTAGTTTCAAGTAGCTCAAACATAGAGAGTATAGACTCTTATATCTATCGTCCATGAAATTTCATATTAACTCGTCATGCTCATTTCTTTTTTTTTCAAATCAATCATAAATAATCAACCTCATTACCCAATATTTTAAACAAGTCATATCCCAAAATGATTTCATGCCTCATAGTAAGCACATTATTTTAAAGTGCATATGCTACTTAAAGTTCAACATCATAAATCATAAAGCTTTTACGCATGCATTTCTCATAATTTCCACATTGCACATTCCAAACTTTCACATTGATATTTCAAACTTTCACATTGCACATTACAACTTTCACATTGCACATTACAACTTTCACATTGCAATCAAATCATGCCCAAATTCACATGTTATAGCATAGAGTAGCATGTATCAACGAATATCTTTCAATCTTATATTCATTTCACTTCTAATGTGAAAAAGGGGAATCCTACTAAACTAGCATAATCCTCAAGTAAAGCAAGTCTCGAATCGTTATATATGCTTAGGTGAATGTCTAAATGCAACAAGTATTCACATAAAAACGCGTTTAATAAAGATTTTTTTTTTTTTTTGAAAAGGAATCCTTTTGAACATAAGTCCAAGTGGCCGTTTGAGTTTTACATGGTCCTCTCATAATTAAACGTAGTTCATGACCTACGTTTAATTAGGGTCCTACCATGTAAAGCTCAAACTAGTCCGCTTAACCTTATGCTCGACTCGACTATAAAAATTCATTTTGAAAAGTGGCTATAGTTTTGGAATTCCCGGAGGAACCCCAATGTTCTCTATAACCTTAGTCTCTGATACCATTTTCTGTAACACCCCAACCACGGCGGAATGATGAGATGTACAGAAAGTCGAGTATTCAAATCAAAGGATAATAGATAACATTCACCATAGCTTTATTTGATAAAAATAATTTTACAATGCACAAGCATGTGAACCAATGCCCAAGTACAATACGTCTACCATACTTGGATATTGAGTCCACGAAACAAATAACAAATACATGAGATGATATACTACAATGATCAATGCGGATTCCATTGCCCATCACAAGGTTTGATCTTTGACTCCAAAGTGCAATGCAAACAATCATGGAGCATACATTTCCTCAAGGCTAATGCTAAATCCTGAAAAGCATGAAGAAAAAGTGTCAACTACGAAAACGTAGTTGGTGAGTGCATAGGTTTGCAAGTAAATCTCGTTACATATCCATTTCAAAACTTAGAGAAACATATTATTTCATATCAATTCACCCAAACCACATGACCGACAAAAATTCCATATCAAACCATCAAGTTTTCAAAATACCATAACGTCATTTCAAAGAGTTGAGAATCCATGGTAAATTATAAAGTTCTCATTTGTCACATTTATCGTTAGAGAAAAATATATCAATCGATTAATCATTCATCATACCAAAACCATTCGGTCATCAATACTTCAATATCGCCAATTTCAACAACTTTCGAGATTCCATATAAGGTCCAATACCCAAACCGTATGTTCAATCCATAATATCCAACCATAATAATCAATAATATTTAGCCAAAGGCATAATTGATGAGTTTGTGCTTGAGCCACTACTAAACCGGTTATGTCCAAGATAATAAGAAGCACATGCCGTCAATCATGTGCAATAATAATAAAGGGGTCGTGCCATGGAGACGACCAATAATAGAAGGGGCGTGGCATGACCACTGATATAGTAGCTAGAGCACCGCGTGGTCGGACTGGCAATGAAGGTCGCCACAAAGGCAACCAAACATCCCACCGTTACTCGTTGGGTGAGGGGACAAGTCCTAGTTGCGCAACTCTCAAACTACAGGCCTCTCGAAGAGTTAATAGTAGTGTACCGAGTGAAACAGTTTGACAGTACTCAAGCTCATCATATAATATATCACACGTTGAACATACAATATAATTCCATATCATAATCATCGTTATTCAATGTAGCATTTTCATATAAAGAAAGTCATTTAATTAATCATGCTTTTCTACCCCGTAAGTAAAACATATAAGAGTTTGAAAGGGGGCTATGACTCACCTTGATATGCCGCATATATATTCACTTATCCAAAATGGGTACTTCCCATCTATCGCTTCCTTGATCATATATCCGTCATATTCCTCAATCACATTCCAAGCTAAGACTATCCCTACGATAGGACTAATATACGTAAGTTCCTATCTTAAGCCATCACTTAGAATGCCACTTTCATTATGTTGTCATAAATTTTGGGATCCAAGTGTATTGCTAATATTCGCATCTTTTTGGTTGTAGGGATTGATGGTGAAAAAGGTCACTTTCAATATACATGTAGTTATAAGTTGTTAGAATTTCGGTAACTTGCCTTCATTTGTGGTTTCGTTTGGCATCTTAGGTTATCATATGGGAATGCCATATTAAGTTATATTATCCTTATTCATCATTTGATGTGTAACCGATTTTAGCACGAATTAGCATTTGTGATATCGATTTATAGTTTGGTTAACGTATTTACTTATGTCCATTCCGCTTAGTTATCTTTTGTGTTACTTTGATTACGCTTATCTTTTACTCGCATTTTCCTCAATGTCTTATGATAATTCGGGTTTATGAAATTCGCTTAGGTGTTATGGGCCATCACCAATTGGGCCTAAGTGTTATGGGCTTTTAAGTGACTTGGGCTTAATTTAGTTATTGGGCTTAACCTTATTTGGGTTATGTGCTTAATGGGTTATATTGGTTATTGGGATACATGGTTTATTGGGCCCAGTGGGCCTACTGATTTATGGTTCAAAGGGTTTATTATTTGGGCCGGGTTAGCCCATTATGGTCCTTAGTGTATCTTTTAGCCCATTACACAAATTATTGGTTTACTTCAGAATTTTCTGTTTTTACTTCACATTTTATGATGTTGGCTACTGTTTTGGGGTTAAACCGAATTATTTGGACCCTCCTGATTTTTATACAATAACCTATATGTGTCCACTTATTTTTAATTTTTGGCTTAATTTATAAAGAATGTTTACTACCTCTAAATATTTTTATAAATGGAAGTGGTCAAAACAGTCACTGTTTTGCATACTCGAAAGTTTTATAAAAGTTCTTTGGGTTTTGTTCTTAATAAAAATTCCACGATTTTATTTTAAGTTTAGGACACATTGTACTTACTTTACACCAAGTATGGCCTCCTGGAACCTTATGGATTAGGAGATAAAATTGTTAAAGTTGGTAAAATATTCAGACAAAAATACAGTTTTGATCAGTTTTAGTAGAAAAATCATATCTTTTGTTTTGTTCAGTATTTTAGGGTGATTCCAGTTGGAGGTTAACTTTAACTCGTTTATCTACAACTTTTGTTTTGACAACCCAAAACAGAAAATGGTTTCTGTCAGAATGTATATTGATTAAAACAACCACCCAATGGCCTTTTTGCTTGATTAACACCTTAATTTATCACTTACAAGATTAACACTCCTTTTGTATTATCTTAACATCAATATTCACTGATTTCAAACACATTCAAGATCATTCATCATCATTTTAAACTGAATTTATACAAAAACTTAATCAACAAAACATAGTTCTTCCAAAAAGGTGAATGCATGTGACCATCTAGCCATTTTATGAACAAATCTCTTAACAAGTCTTTCATACAACACAAAAATAAGTTTATTTATGAAAATCACAGAAAATAAGTCTCATCCATATCAACATAAATCGATTTTTATGGAGATTCATCATCTAGTTTGAAAGCTTTCTCATGAACCATCACTTTTGGGTCTTATTTGAGTTGAATCCTTGAATCTTTCCTCTAGATCTTAACATGCAATGGCATGAAAGGAAAGATTCTATCAACATGCCCTCATTAAGTGTATTTTCAAGAAGAAAATCAAAGAAAAACATGGTTTTTGATAAAGATCTTTTAGTATATACAAAAACAAGATAGATTAAACAAAGAGATGAAGATTTATACCCTTGATGAACTCGGTTTTGGAGATGATTTTTGGCAGAAATTTCGTGGTCCTCTAAGCCCCAAATAAACCTTATTCCAAGCTTAAAACAACCCTTAAACTTTACTTGAATCAACCCTTGTTTAATCTAGTACAAACCCTTATTATTATTGTTGATTTAGTTAAGATTTAATCCCCATTTTGGGCTATGTATGAGCCAAAAATGATGAAGAGAGGGAGATGAGAATGTGCAGATTTTTGAGAGGAAAAGAGAGAAAAAGAGAGAGAAATGAGAGATTGTGTGTTTTGGGGAGTGTAAGAGTGTGTAGGTTGAGTGTTGTGTGAGGTAGTGTATTGGAAGTGTAAGAAATAAAAGAGTAGTTGATTTTTGATTGGGTAAGGTGTTTTGGGAAGGGGGAGGCCGGTTTTGGGTTAGGGAAATGGAGGGGATTTTTAGTTTAAATTTTGTATTTTTAGTGTATGTAAGTATGTATATAGTTATGTGTAGTATAGATGCATGCATTCAAAAGGTTTACTAGCTTTTAAAGTTTCCAAGAAATTTGTGGATATATACCTATATGTGTGCCGTGTATATATATGTATATATACATACCTTTGTGTTTTAAAATTGTTACTTAATCCCATTATTTATAAACTTGTATTTATATTAGACATATATATACTTATTATTATTATTCAAGCACTTTTATGAACATTTTGATTTATGAATATATTATGAGATAGTCATTTTATTTTCATGTCACATTTACTTAAATTGGCTTGGTGATTAAATTGTTGGACATTTTGTAAGATTTATTGACTTTGTCACAAGTTGTGAGTCTTACATTATTATTTATATAACTTGACTTCTTGAAATGAAGTTTTTGGTTCATTGACATTTCACCAAGTTCAATTAGAACAAATTTATAGCTTGAGATTGTCTTGAATGATTATAGTTATTGTTTATGGCAAATCTAAGATAGCTAGTCATCTATGGTATTTCATTGAACTAGAGGGCAATTATCACTATGCCTTAAATGGCTAGAAGATCAATTCTCTTAATAAACCTCTAGGGATAGATGTCTAGTTAAGCTCAAGTGGATTGTCCTAGTCGGATTTAGAGGGTTGTTACAGATAGCAAATGACTGTCGATCAAAAGAAAGATTACGAAGCAGAAAGTAAAGCTTTAGGATCACTCCGAATGGCTCTCCAAGGGGAATTCTTGTACTTGTTTGAAATGTATGATAGTGCAAAAGGCTTATGGGATGCACTCAAAGAGCATTGTGAAGGTGATGATGATCTCAAGAAGAGAAGGAAGGATTTGCTAAAGAAGCAGTATTATGTCTTTACTAGCTTCAAAGATGAACCTCTTGATGAGATCTTGATTCGTTACAATCATTTGCTGGTTGAGCTTGCATACTTTGGGTACAAACCTGATCCAGAAGATGTCATCGAGAAGTTGTTGGAAGCTCTTCCAGTTAAGTGGGAAGGGTTTGTAACTTCAATCCAACAAAATCCCGAATTTAGTACATGGACTCTAGATCAGATCATTCGAAAGCTGAGAGGTCAAGATATGAAACAAAAGTCGAAGGAAGCAGGTAGCAGTGATTTTGTTCAGCGTCCTGAACTTTATCATAGCAAATCAAGCGTTCCTTCTGCAAAATCTTCAAGTGGAGGGATTACTGCCTTCTATAGTGGAGATGATGACAAGATGAAGATGTCAACGGATTCTGATAGCAACTTGATGTATGTAACTTCTCCAGAATCAGCCATGGTAGTGCAAAATGGGGTTCAGAGTAGTAGTTCTCCAAGCTCGGGTTACACAGGGATGCCGATGAGCATAAGATCTGCTGAGGGACATTTGGGCATGCTTGCTTCCTTTGTGTCTGCTCATGAGAAGTTAATTGGAGGAAAACTAACTGATCCTGATTTGGTTAGGGAGGATTACAAGCAAGTTGATCCAGATGAATTGGAAGAAATGGATCTGAACTGGCAATTAGCTATGTTAACATTGAGAGTTCAGCGTTTCACAGATAGAACCAGAAGGAAGGTTATGAATGGCAAAGTAGGGTTTGACAAGACCAAGGTGAAGTGTTATAACTGTGATGGTTTTGGACATTTTGCAAGAGAGTGTCAGAGGCCAAGACGGGACAACAATTCAGCTACAGGCCGTCAGAACTTCAATCAGAGTGGTTCTATAGTGAGTCAGAATTCAGGACATCAATATGCTAATACTGGGAACCGAAGCTCAGGAGATACGGACAACTCGAGAGCTTTAGTTGTTCAATCTGATGGTACTTATAATTGGGGTTCGACTAGTACCGATGATCAGAATCATGCATTCATGGCAATAATTCAAGACCTTGATGAAGAAATGAATGATCTTGCTGATAATTCATTTGATCCTATGGTTTGTGCCAATGATCATGGTAGTGTTCATCAGAGGGTAGAAGAGGAACCTGAATCATCAGAACCAGTAAGAGCTGAGAACGAAGATGTTGCCGAAGCTGAGACGAGCTTGATGGCACATCTTGATGTTGTTGAACATAAGGAGTCACTAAGGAGAACTGAAGGGTTATGGTTCATCGATAGTGGATGTTCAAGACATATGACAGGTGACAAGAGGTTATTAATAGAATTTAAGACTGTTAAAGGATCTTATGTCATCTTTGCAGGTCCCAAGGGCGGAAGTATTTCTAGTATTGGAAAAGTCGTCAATGGGAAAATTAAAATGGAAAATGATCGACCCAAAGCCAATAAGGCTAGGGGTCCTTTGAAAAACTAATTGTTTTTGAATGTGCAGGAGCTGCTAAGGAAGACCGCAGGTTTATGGTTTGTCAATAGCGGAAGCTCCGGACACATTATGGAAGACAAGGGATTATTAAACAGAGTTTACTTCTGTTAAAGGATCCTATGTCTGTTTTGTAAATTTATTTTGTAATAAACAAAGTACTATAGAAGATCATGTTTAGATGATTATCTATAGTACAGATTCTCATATTTTATGCTTTGTTATTATGTTATTGGTCATGATATATATGTCAGTTCCAGAAGACCACTAGTTGGTTCACAGGGATGAAGAAATTGGTGCTCTTGAGGAAGTAGACATCAGTGGATGTTTGTCTTAGGGGAGAGATCGGATTACATAACAGCAAGTGAATACTCATTCACCGGCTCTGGCTATCACGGTTAGGTTTTCCTTTGTACTCTCATAAAGACAGATTGTAAATCCACTATATCCATTACCAATAATCCTGTTAAGCACAGTAGGACTAAGCACATAGACATAAGATTTCATTTTATATGTGATTGTGCTGAAAAGAAATTAATAGTCCTAGAAAAGGTGCCGAAGTGACTTTCATTTTGTAACACCCCAACCAAGGCGGAACGATGAGATGTACAGAAAGTCGAGTATTCAAAACAAAGGATAATAGATAACATTCACCATAGCTTTATTTGATAAAAAAAATTTACAATGCACAAGCATGTGAACCAATTCCCAAGTACAATACGTCTACCATACTTGGATATTGAGTCCACGAAACAAATAACAAATACATGAGATGATATGCTACAATGATCAAGGCGGATTCCATTGCCCATCACAAGGTTTGATCTTTGACTCCCAAGTGCAATGCAAATAATCATGATGCATATAATTCCTCAAAGCTTACGCTAATTCCTGAAAAGCATGAAGAAAAAGTGTCAACTACGAAAACGTAGTTTGGTGAGTGCATAGGTTTTTAAGTAAATCTCGTTACCTAACCATTTTAAACACTTAGAAAACATGTTATTAGATATCAACATACCCAAACCGTATGATCGGCGAAAATTTCCATATCAAACCATCAAGTTTTCAAAATACCGTAACGTCATTTCAAAGAGTTGAGAATCCATGGTAAATTATAAAGCTCTCATTTGTCAAATTTATCGTGAGAGAAAAAGTATATAAATCGATTAGTCATACACCAAAACCATTCGGTCATCAACATTTCAATATCGCCAACTTCAACAACTTTCAAGATTCCATATGGGGTCCAATGCCCAAACCGTATGTTCAATCCATAATATCCGACCATAAATAATTTCAATAACATTTAGCCCAAGGCATAATTTGATGAGTTTGTGCTTGAGCCACTACTAAGACCATTTCCTGTCCCAACCAACATAATATTTCATTTCATAGCACAAGCTGTCAATCAAGTGCAATTAATAAAGAAAGGGATCGTGCCATGGAGACGACCGCCTAATATAAAGTAGATTAGAGCACCGCTCGGGTCGGACTGGCAATGAAAGTGGCCACAAAGGCAACCAACATTCCACCGTTACCTATTTTAGTGGGTGAGTGGACGACTCCTACTTGCGCAACCCTCTAACTACAGGCCTCCCCTTTCGGAGTTAATAGTAGTGTACCGAAGTGATACAGTTTGACAGAACTCAAGCTCATCATATAACTTATAACACATTGAACATACAATATATCCATTTCATAATCATTCTTTCAAGAATCATTCATATATATAAAGCAATTTTATTTATCATGTTTTTCACCCCGAAAGTAAAACACATAAAAGAGTTTGAAAGGGGGCTATGACTCACTTGATTAGAGAGTGTTGCTTCTTGACAATGCGAAAGTTCTCCTAGTAATGTTCCTCACCAAGCAAGCCTAAACCATAGTATATATATGCACGACATGAGTTCGTGTGACATGAGCTAGTATGCTAGATCATGAGATGTGTTCTAGTAGACTTGCCCATCTTTGATTGTTATTAAATTATGGAGTTCAAGTGTATTACATTGCTCACAATATTTAGTTAGAGGGTATTTGATAGAGAAAGTCAATTTCTCATTATACGTATTTATATCTTGTTGGAATTTCGGTAACTTGGCTTTGATTGTCATGGTTTCCATTGTGTGCTTTGCTTAATTATAATATTTGACATTAGTAACTTCATAATATTAATATTTATGAATACTTTCGGATTTATAACTATTTATTTAATTTAATATTATTTAATTAATTATTTATTCATTTTCTTGATTTATTAACCAAATAATTCTTTAAAAATACTTTTAAGTACCTCACTTGCCTTTATAATTTGTGGCTAATTATATTTGGGTTATATTCTGATTATTATGCTTTTTAACTTAGAATATTGTGATATATATATTTATTTATGTAATTTTTTTCTATTAATTTAAAAATAGTTATTAATTAGTGATTTTCACTTACTTAATTATTTCTAAATTATATGACATTTGTCCTTTGACTTAAAATGATTTTACTCCAGTAGGTTTTAGTCACTTTCATCATTGGTTGTGATTATTTAACCAATTTCATGACTTATATAATTTATTTATTTATTTACCTTTTTAATTATCATTTAAATTCAATAATTAATAGAAATTCTTAGGAATCACCACATAACATTTTGGCTAAGAATCTCAGGCCTTTTAGGCAACTTTTATCATGGGAAAATCATATCAATTCAACCTCTCTTGTGTCTTGCTCATTTTGAGGATTCTAAGCTTATAAATCGTTTACCGAAATAGTGATTTTAGCCTCATTTTTCAAGCAATTCAAATGCATCAAAATGGATTTTCATCCTTATTTCATTATTTACAGAATGTTCATTATATTTTGGTGTCTTAAGTCGTGATAGTGGTGGTGGTGTGATATGTGCAAATTAAAGCTTTCGGTTAGTGCTTATATGAACTGAATTAGTGATTTGTAGGCTTGTCTTTGCCATTTAATAACCAAGTTAAGTTTTATAACTTTTATTTGACATACTCTCAGTAGGTTTATAATACTTTTTGTTACGAGATTGTTGGAGTTGATTAAAGTTGCAATCTAGTGACTTTTAGCTTATTTTGTTGTGAAGAACTTTTACTTGGAATTTTCTGTTTTAACACTTATTTTCATAAATGTTGAGTAGTCATTCTTGGTTAAGTTGAATTATTTGGACATTGGTGATTTTTATACAGATACATATATGTGTCCTATATTTATGTGAATTTTTGCTAAATTTTTAGACATTGTTTACTACCTCTAAAAATTACAAAACCAAAGTTGGTCAGAATGCTTGCTGCTATGCGACCCGAAATATTTTATAAAAGATTTCTATGATGAAAATTTAAGAAAAATCTCCCAATTTTATTTTAAGTTAGGGACACTTTGAACTCAGTTCACACCAAGTTTAAACTTCTGAAACCTATTAGTTAAGAAATTAAAAATCATCGAAGTTGACTCAACATTAAGACAAAAATCCAGTTTTAACTCAAAAGGCTTCGTTTTATATTTTATGAGTTTCACCCAGTTCGTCCATTTTAAACCATTTTTACACGCTCCAATTTCAAAAACAGATTTTGTGAACTTTCTTGTGATTTTCGGTTAGAGATTTTGGACATAGTTTTGGTTTGATTCATATAAGATTCATATTTCTTGTAATATATTCATAAAATCCAGATTATTATACTTCTTTTAACATATTTTTCACTCAATACAAGTCCATATCCATCTCATTAGAAATCCAAAAATAGTGATAAATTGTAATCTAGATTAGAGGAATTTCTTGTTGTTAATTCATAGATAAATGATTACTAAGGTTGAGGGGCTAATTGTGACAATTAGCATAATTGTAGAATTAGACTATAAATAGCCCTCTCATACCTTAGAGATCATAACAACAATTACACAGAACATTACACATAATTTTTATACTTGTTAATTCACACACAGTTACCTTCGATTCTCTCTCAAAACACACACAAACACCAAGAACACACACTATCCAAACCGCCATTGATGAATTGAATTCAGTGATAGAAATCGTGTTATAACAATCTCATAATCCAACAACAAGATTCAACTTTCTTAGATCTAACATACTTGCATTCAAATCAACACTTTTTAATACCAACTTTTATAGATCTAACATTCAACAACATAAAAACATCTTTTTTATGAAAAATCTCAGAAATATATTCTTCAAAATATACAAAAACATATAGATCTATCAAAAGGAAAATCACTTTAAAAGCTACTTAATCTATAACAACACTTTTGGGTCTTAAACTTGTTGAATCCTTGGATCTTTCTCATGGATTCGACATGCATGTGCATGAAGAGAAAGATCCTATCAACTTTGCCCTCATCAAGTGTGTATTACAAAGAAAACAAGAAGAAAACATAAACTTTTGATAAAACCTTTGAATATAAACAAGAACAAGATTAAATCTAGTAAAAAGGATGAAGATTATACCCTCTTGAACTTGGTTTTGATGATGAATTTATGGCAGATTTTTTGTGGCTTGAGATGCTCCAAAAACCCTTAGTCTAAGCTTAGAACAACCCTTAAATATATCTTGAATTAACCCTTAACAATCTAGCCTAAAACCCTTATTATTAACAAGTGTTTATGTTGATTTTTCTTCCCTTTTTCCTTGCTTGTGGCTGCCGAAAATAGAGAGAAAAAAGAAGAGAGAAAGTTGTTTGAGTGTAAGAGTATGTGTGTGTGTGTTGGGAAGAGAAAAGACTTGGGTAGGTTGTTGTATGGGGAGTGTAAAGAGTGTAAATTTGAAATGAGGGTATGTGTGTGTGTAAAGGGGGGGGGGGGGGCATAGGGGGTATTTGGAGGGTTTTCTTTCATTTTTTTTATTTATAAAATGTGTGTATATATGTATAGGTTAAGTGTATATATATGTTGTATTAAGGTTAATTTGTATTTATTTGTGGTGTATAATTATTTAAGTGTATTATATGTTGTGGTGTATATATTATGGTTAAGTGTATATATATGTTGTGTGTATATATGTATGTGTATATATATATATATGTTCTTACATTTGCATTTTTAATTTGTTACATAAGCCTTTATTTATAAATTTGTATGTATTTTGATACTTATATATACTTACATATGCATTTACTAAGGTTTCAAGCACTTTCATGTACTTATGAGTTTATAAATACCCTTTTGAGATGGTAATTTGATTTTCTTGTCCAAATATATCTTAACTAACTTGGTGGTTAAATTGTTGGACGTTTCTAAGGGTTTTTGATGATTATCTCAACTTGTGAGACTTACATTATTATTTATATAACTTGATTAATTAGAAATTATATTTTGTTCAATGGCATCTCCTTTGGTTTAATTAGAATTAAATAATAGCTTTAGCTTGCTAATTTAGGGACATTATCTACTAGCTTCAAGTATAACTATGGCTTGCGAGGTCATAGGCAACATAACTAGCACATATATAATATTTAAAAAGGAGGGTTGTTACATCATTACTCCCTTAACAGAAACTTCGTCCTCGAAGTTCGCTCGTTCACACGGTGATAAAATGAATAGATTGACGATAAGGATATCTTTATAGATACGTATAAAATGTGAGAGTTCAACTAGGTTTCATCCTGACCTTTTTGGTTACTTACAAGCTTTTGTTTTCCGTAGTCGGGGGCATCTCTGGCTTGGTGCCCTAGCATTCCTCGTGATTAGAAACTTCGAAAAAGTTACGAATGTCGCTTACGTCTTGAGACGACTAGAGATTAATCGTATGCAATCGTTGTGGGCTGTCAATCTTGCCTAGATCAATACTAAGTAATGGGATGATGATAAGAATGTCAATACGGAGGTATAAAATGAGCAAACGGTTCGTAGTGTGAGTTACAATAAAAACGATAAGAAACGTTGGAATATCGATCGTTGGTGGCTACTCATTTCCATTGTCACTTTGTGTACTTTCCTTTATCGTTTGCTTTCCCCAATAAAGAATCACTCCACTGGCCTCTTGCCTACTTTCATCTTTCTTTGATTTGACGTTGGACGCGCTTGCCGGTACTTGAAAATGTTAACTTCGTTTGTGACTAATCACTTGTTAAGGGATTACCCCCTTAACAAGAGTGATACTTACCCGTTATGCCAAATTGCACTAAAATTGCGAAGGTACATTTTCGTAGTACCTCACCTTAGGGTTTTCCAGTGTCGTTTTTTGTTGTTTTATGGCGTGCAAGGGAATCATGAGTCGGTTGACGATAGTTCCATCTTATTCCTCACACTCACCTTTGTTCTTCACTTTCGCCCTTATTTTTCCAAAGTCACCTCTTTCATTATTCGCTAAGTCATATCGTTACCAATTTCTCTTGCTTTTGCCGATATTGGCTTTCAAATCGTTTTAAGGTACCTTTAATTACTTCCTTTTTAAGCTAGAAGGACCATTATCTATGCCTCATCACCGACAAATCTCTTTTAACATCGCACATATAACCTATTCGGTTTCTTTACTATACCTACGCATTCCTCATGATAGGATTTACACAATCCTTATGCTCTTAAGTAATCATATCACCACCATCATTTCAAGGTAAACACTTCGATGTCCTTATTCGTATGAACTCCTCCTTTAAAATAATCCTTCTTAGGTCCTCCTGACCTCTACAAAACTTTCAATTACTTTGCTCTCCTGAGCCTCATATCCATTTTCAGCTTTCTAAGCTAAGCTTCTTTTTCAACACTAACATAATGTTCCTAGGAATTGCGATACAAGATAGTTTAGGTGAAACAACGGTTACTTCGTCTTTTCCTCAACCATGCGGTTCCCTACTCTTTCCTTTCGTCTTCTTATGGATAACTATACTCCTTACCGTTTCGCCACTCAGATCCATCTGTTACTAGAGTAATCGTCATCTGGAAGGACACACGCGCAGTCGCTAGCCCTTGTAGTTAATTCAGGGGTACTTGTCAGATCATGGTGATACGGATCCTTTAATCCTAACTCATCACAGATATGTATTATCATTATCACGCTTCCGTTCAACCCATAATCTTATGACCAAGAAAATATGATAAACCTACTGGAAAAAGGTTGAAATGAAAGCACAAAACTCAGATCTATTGGTCCATGACAACAATAAGCTCAAAAATCACCTTTTCGGGTCAAATAATCACTAACCGAAAGCACTAAATTGCACATATCACACTACCACCACTCTCACGATTTTGGACACCAAAATATGATGAACTTTCTGGAAATAATGAAACAAGAATGAAAATCCATTTTGAAGCACTTTAATCGCTCAAGAAATGAGGCTAAAATCACTATTTCGGTAAACGATTTTTAATCATAAAACCCTCAAAATGAGCAAGACACAAGAGAGGTTGAATTGATATGATTTTGTATGGATAAAAGTTGCCTAAAAGGCCTGAGATTTTTGGCCAAAATGTTTAGTGGTGATTTCTATGAATTTTCATGAATTATTGAATTTAAATAGTAATTAAAAGACATAAAAATCCATAAATAAATTATGTAAATCAAGAATGAAGTTAAATCAACTTAACCATTGGTAAAAATAATTAAAACCTACTGGGGAAAAATAGTCAAAAGACAAGAGACATGTGTTACATAATTTTGAGATAAATAATTAAGTAAAAACAATTAATTAAATATAATCATTAAAATAAATGGAAAATACATAAATAAAAGTATAAATCATGAAATTATAAACTTAGAAGCATATATATCAGGAGATAATTCAAATGAAATTATTCATAATTTATAAAGACAATTATGACACTTAAAAGTATTTTTAAGAATTTATTTAGCAAATAAATCAATAAAGTGAATAAATAAATAATTAAATATTATTAAATTAAATATATATTTACAAACCAGAAAATATACTTAAAATATTTATATTATGAGACCACTAATGTCAAATATTATTACTAAGCAAAGTGTGCAATGGAAATCATATAAATCCAAGCCAAACTACCGAAATTCCAATAAACGTACAAAAACGTATAATGAGAAAACGACTCTTACCACCAAATCTCTTATACCCAAACAATGAGAACATCATAATGCACTTAAATTCCATAATCTAATAACAACCAAATATGGGCAAGTCTACTAGTATACATCTCATGATCTAGCTCACTAGTTCATGTCACGCGAACTTACGCCGCGATTATATACGTTATGGTTTAGGCTTGCTTGAGGCGCAACAAATCTAAGCGAAGGAATCACGTTTGATCAGCCCCTTTCACTCTCTAATCAAGTGAGTTATAGCCCCCTTTCAAACTCTTTTATATGTTTTACTTGCGGGGTGAAAAGCATGATTAATTAAAATGACTTTCTATTATGAAATGATTCTTTGAAACAATGATAATGATATGGGAACTATATTGTATGTTCAACGTGTTATATGTTATATGATGAGCTTGAGTACTGTCAAACGGTGGTCCCCTGTACACTACTATTAACTCATTTAAGGCCTGTAGTTAGAGGGTTGCGCAACTAGGACTTGTCCCCTCATCCACTATTATAGGTAACGGTGGGATGTTTGGTCTGCCTTGGTGGCCACCTTCATCGCCAGTCTGGTCTCGCGGTGCTCTAACTACTATATATTTATGGGCGTCTCCATGGCACGACCCTTGGTTATCTTTATGCACGTGATTGACAGCATGTGCTTATCATTATCTTATCATTTGGGACATTATATCTGATTATTGGGACATAACCGGTTTTAGTAGTGGCTCAAGAACAATCTCATCGAATTATGTCATGGTAGTCTTACCATTGACCCAGAGGTATTGATATTATATTATGGATGGAAATTATTGATTGAACATACGGTTTGGGTGTGGACAGTATGATGAAATTCTTGGAAATTTATGACTTATTCCTTACTGAATTGGATTAAATATATGTGTGTTGTTAGCATAATCCTATGAACTCACTCAACTCTCGTAGTTGACACTTTTTCTCATGCTTTTCAGGTCTAGGGCAATAAGTTAGCTTTTGGACCGCTTCATGGATGATGTGTTTACTTGTTGTATGTGGACTAGTAACGCAAACATTTGATCTTTTGGTTATGTAATGATTATTAAACGTCAACTTGAACTGTTACCTTTTTAATTTGAATGGCATTTGAAACTTGATGTTGATGTTTATTACTTAAATCTTTTGTACCATGTCGTTCTGTGGCATCTCGTGTTTCCGCTATAGTCGGGGTGTTACAGAAAAAAATGGTATCAAAGCTCAAGGTTATAGAGAATTTTTGCTATAACCTACGTATTTTCCAAACGAGTCGAATATTTCTTAAACAATTGAGTCGATCAAAAAGTATTCTTGTTTTACTTATACATAGCCTGATCAACTATGCCTAACTAAAAATTTAATATGGAATGATCGAAATGATTGTCTAAGAGATATTCAAAATGAGTCTTTTGGAATTAAGCTTCAAAAACGATTCTTGGTGCAAAAAGATACATAACCAAATCCAATGCTTGCATTACCTATTAGAACCCTTAGTTGATACCCCCACTTGGCTAGCATTACCTTGTCCATTTAGATATAATACATGAGAGCGATGCACAAGTTGAATTCTAGTCATTACTTTAATTATAAATGGTTATGTCGGTCATGCGAGTTGGGTTGGTCGTCGGTTGTGAATGGTCATGTCGTTGTTCGGTTGTTAAGCTTGCGAGTCGTTGGTCGAATTGATGGTTGCTTGTCAAATGGTTAAGGTCGTCTCATGGTCCGTCGAGTCGTCTTGCTGCCATATGGGTCGTCAAAGGTCGAGTCGGTCGTCCATGGTCGTCTAAGCGTCGAGTCAAGTCGTCATCTCACGCCTTTGTGAAACTTGTGTAGGAACATTATGTCACGAGCAAGTGGAGCTTCCGGATCAGCCCTTGGACCAAGGAACTTGTACGGATTTGCGGACTATTTGGAAGAGGAAGAAAGGAGAAGCCTAGAGCAGGAGCAACCTCCCCAACCACTCCATGAAGAAGAGGAAGAGGAGACCGATCCAAGTGAAGGGCCATCGGAGGATGACAATGCTAGGAGTGTTGTCCCTAGCCAACCTGAACGCCGCTCACCCTCGCCACCACCATCACCACCTGCCCCTAGAGCACCTACTCCGCCGAGGCAAGATGCACCTATGAACCTAAGCGATGGGCGATTTCCAGCCCAAGACCCCTACTTTCAGCCGCGTCTTCCTCGTGATCATCCCTGGTACCATCTTGACATAGGCGTCAAGGAGAGGAGCCACACCGCCCAGTCTATGGAGTACCCCCTCCACCTCCCATTGGTATGACTCGTGAAGAAAGGGAGAGGGTGTGGGGGATAGCAAACGGGTTAAGGGATGCTAGAGTAAGGGTGAGGACTCAAGAGGTGATGATGGAAAGGGCCTTAGGAGTTATGGATCGAACAGGAGATTATGCGAGCTTGGCGATATCAGAAGTTCGACGAATCAATGAAGTGATATTCATTATGGGATGTGTGCTTACAGCTTTTTGCACTCTCGTGATAGCTCTCATGCTTAGGAAGTAAACCTAAGAGTTACTTTATTTATGAACTTATTTGATGTATGAACGTTTGTACTTTGTTTCCTTTTCTTGAACTTTCTATCTTTTGTGTGATGATGATCACCTAGTATTTGGCATGTAGCAATTTTGTGAACTCATATTGAATGATATGTATGTAAGCTTGATGCCTTCCTATGGTTACAAAATGTTCTATCCTTGTTGTGATAAAGTTATCTCGATTATAAAAGTTATAGTTACAGCAGGAAATCAGTTCTGACCACTTTTAGTAGAACGCCATATCTGGAGTTCTATTTCGTCTTTTGACCTGATTCCAATTGGAGGTGAAACTTAACTCATAGGGCTACGTTTCATATTTTATGAGTTTTGCCCAGATCGTCCACCTTAAGCCACTTTTACGCGCTCCAAGTTCGTACACAGATTCTGTACTTCTCTTAATTAACCTAGAAAGCATGGTTGATTAATTTTAGAAATTTCCTAACCATTTATTTACTCATAATGACAAGTGAGCCGTAATTATAAAAAGGAATAGGAGTCGGGATATACGTATACATATGTGTGCAAACGAACCCTCTATGCACTAAATAACTTTAGATATACTCGTGTGAGATCAAGAAGTCGTGAGTCGAGTTTATATAGTATGATTCAATGAACGAATAACTAAACTATATTATCCTTTGTAGAGACATGGCACCACGAAGGACCGGTGGAGAAACAAGTGAAGAGGCCCAGCGAAGAGCCGAATTAGCTGAGCTTATCTCTCAACAGATCAATGCCGCCATGCCAAACATTGCCACCCAAATAGCGGAGAATGTAACCGCTACACTCAACACGGCTAGAAGACAAGATGGAGGAGAGAATGCTATTGACAGGAATGCCTACAAGGCTTTCACGTCTTGCAATCCCAAGGAGTTTCATGGGACAGAAGGTCCTGTTGCATTGCTTACTTGGTTCCAAAGCATGGAAGCCAACTTGAACATCATTACCTGTGCGCCGGCTGACCGTGTGAAGTTTGCTGCTAGTAAGCTTCAGGGAAGAGCTCTTACTTGGTGGAATCTTCAAGCGACTACTAGAGGTCCTGCAGCGGTCAATGCTTTGACTTGGGAGCAGTTTAAAGATGAGTTGAAGCGTGAGTATTGTCCACGAGAAGAGGTACAAAAACTGGAGATGGAATTCTGGAACCACGCCATGAGAGGACTGGAATTGGAGGCCTATGTGATCCGCTTTCACGAGTTAAGCGTGTTGGTACCAGAAATGGTAACCCCTGTGGCTAAGAAGGTCGAGAGATTTATCTATGGATTGGCACCAGAAGTTAGGTTGATGGTCACTGCAGCAAGTCCTACCACTCTGGAGCAGGCTATAAGCTTGGCAACCAGGCTAGTGAACGATTTGGTTAGGCGTGGGAAGTATACAAGAGGTGAATCAAGTTCGAGACAAAGTGGAGGAAATCGGTTTGTCTTCGCTTTTTCGTTCTTTGTATTTTCTTTTACCTATTTCTTGGCGATCGAAAAGGGAATGGACCGGATAAGAGGCAAAAGATTGTGAGAAACTATGGGGTTGTGGATGCTAACCCCAATCCATATCGTGGCATGCCCCAAGGTGCAACCGATGTGGTTATAGTCACTTGGGTGAATGCAAGCGTTGCACAACTTGCAACCGCATGGGTCACCTTGCTACTCACTGCCGAAGCGGGCCAAGGAATGAAGGACAACGAGGAGGATGTCACGAATGTGGAAGTACAGACCATTGGAGGAATGCTTGTCCTAGGTTGAGGAGAGCACAAGGCAACCGTGGAAATGGAAATGGCAACCGTGGCAACTTTAGGAATGTTGGGAATCGCGGGAACCAAGCAAACCGAGGAAACAATGGAAATCAAGTCAATCGAGGAAATGTTGGGAATCAAGCTAATATTGGGAATCAAGGCAACAACGCTAACCAAGGAAATCATGGCAATCAAGGAGGTCAAGCCCGAGGAAGGGTGTATGCCATGGGAGCGAATGAGGCACGTGATGACCCTAATGTCATCGTAGGTACGTTTCCAATAAATAATGTTTATGCATCTATGTTGTTTGATTCTGGAGCCGAAAGAAGTTTTATTTCCTTTGAATTTAAAGAACTGATTGATAAGAAACCTAGTGAACTGGAGGAAACTTATTACGTTGAATATGCTAATGGAAACGAGTATAAGGCTAAGGAAATTATTGCTGATTGTAAGTTAACTTTAGATGAGAAGGACTATAGTATAGACTTGATTCCCATAGAAATAGGAAGTTTTGATGTGATAGTAGGAATGGATTGGTTGTCGAAAATGCGTGCTGAAATACTTTGCCATGAAAGGATCGTTAAGATTCCCTTAGATAGCGGTGAGGTGCTAATAGTTCAAGGCCATAAGGCGGGAGTCCAACCTAAGTTGGTGTCGTCCATGAAGGTGAGGAAGTACCTACGGAAGGAATATCACACATACTTGGCACAAGTAGTGGATAAGCGAGTGAAAGATAAGGACCCTCTCAAGGTAGCTGTGGTTAGAGATTTTCTAGATGTGTTTCCGGACGAACTACCTGGACTTCCCCCAGCGAGACAAGTAGAGTTTACTATCGATTTAGTTCCCGGGGCAGCCCCCATGGCTAAGGCACCATATAGACTAGCGCCCTCTGAAATGCGAGAACTCTCGGAACAACTGCAAGAATTGCTTGATAAAGGTTTAATCCAACCTAGTTCTTCACCCTGGGGTGCACCGATTCTCTTTGTCAAGAAGAAGGATGGATCTTTGAGAATGTGCATCGACTATAGAGAGTTGAATAAATTGACGATCAAGAATAGGTACCCGTTGCCGCGAATAGACGATTTGTTCGACCAACTGCAAGGAGCGTCGCATTTCTCGAAAATTGACCTCAGGTCCGGCTATCATCAGTTGAGAGTACGAGAAGAAGATGTACCTAAAACGGCTTTCAGAACTCGCTATGGACACTATGAGTTCCTAGTGATGCCCTTTGGTCTCATAAATGCGCCAGCCGTTTTCATGGACCTAATGAATAGGATCTGCAGGCCATACTTGGATAAGTTCGTCATAGTGTTCATCGATGACATTCTGATATACTCTAGAAGCAAGGAGGAGCACGAGAAGCACCTGAGGATAATCTTGCAGCTACTTAGGGATGAGAAGCTATATGCGAAGTTTTCTAAATGTGAATTTTGGCTCTGACAAGTCCAATTTCTGGGACACGTTGTGAACGAAGAAGGGATTCATGTAGATCCGTCTAAGATAGAGGCAATCAAGAAATGGGAGACACCCAAGACACCAACGGAAGTGCGTAGCTTCCTAGGCTTGGCGGTTATTATAGGAGGTTCATTCAGGGATTTTCTAAGATTGCGGTACCTTTAACCCAACTGACCCAAAAGTCAAGGGAATTCGAATGGGGTGAAGAACAAGAGCAAGCGTTTCAAACGCTTAAGGACATGTTGTGTGAAGCACCAATACTAGCGTTGCCGGATGGAATGGAAGGATTTGTAGTATATTGTGATGCATCGAATAAAGGGCTAGGGTGCGTACTAATGCAAAGAGACAAGGTTATTGCGTACGCATCCAGGCAATTAAAGCCACATGAGAATAATTATTCAACACACGATTTGGAGCTAGGAGCCGTAGTGTTTGCCTTGAAGATATGGCGACATTATCTTTATGGAACCAAGTGCACCATATTTACTGATCACAAGAGCTTACAACACATCTTCGACCAGAAGATGTTAAACATGAGGCAAAGAAGGTGGATGGAGCTACTTAACGATTACGAGTGCGAAATTAAGTACCACCCAGAAAGGCAAATGTTGTTGCTGACGCCCTTAGTAGGAAGGTGAGCACTAGGGTGTCGAAGACAAGAATTTATCACTTACAGGTGAAAATGTCTCTAAGGGACAGATTCTTAGAAGATCAAGCAAAAGCTTTTGAAGGGAAGAACATTGAAGAAGAGGCATTGAGTGGAGTAGAAACAAGGTTCGATAGGGATGATGAAGGCATCTTGTATTTCAAGGGAAGAGCTTGGGTCCCAAATATCAACGGGCTGAGAGAGGTGCTAATGAATGAAGCTCACAATTCAAAATACTCGATTCATCCAGGAGCGGACAAGATGTACCAAGGTCTAAAAAGGGATTTTTGGTGGCCTGGGATGAAAGGTGATGTAGCACTATATGTGAGCCGATGCATGACTTGTGCGATGGTTAAAGCTGAGCACCAAAAGCCAGCTGGACTTTTAAAGCAGCCGGAAATACCCGAATGGAAGTGGGAGCAAATAGCAATGGACCTAGTAACGAAATTGCCTCGGACAAAGAAAGGTCATGATGCTATATGGGTGATTGTTGATCGTCTTACGAAATCAGCCCATTTCATCCCCATCAAAGAAGACTGGAACACTGAACGTTTAGCACATTTGTACGTTGAAAAGATTGTGACATTACATGGTGTACCTCTGTCCATAATATCCGATAGGGATGGTAGATTTACCTCACGTTTCTGGGGTCTTGTACAAGAAGCATTGGGCACTACGTTAGCATTAAGCACGGCTTACCACCCACAAACGGATGGGCAAAGTGAGCGTACTATACAAACATTGGAGGATATGCTAAGAGCTTGCGCATTAGAATTTAGTGGAAGTTGGGATGAACACTTGCCATACGCAGAATTTACTTACAACAACAGTTATCACTCTAGCATACAGTGTGCGCCGTTTGAGGCTCTATACGGACGTAAATGTAGATCACCCATGTGTTGGATAGAGGCGGGCGAGAGAAGCCTAGCTACCGTTGACTTCATCCAAGAGACAACGGACAAAGTGGCGGTCATTAAAGAAAAGCTTAAAGCCGCGAGAGATCGGCAAAAGAGTTATGCGGATAAAAGGAGGAAGCCCCTAGAATTTGAGGTTGGCGACAAAGTACTATTAAAGGTGTCGCCATGGAAGGGAACCGTAAGGTTCGGCAAAAGAGGAAAGTTGAGCCCCCGATACATTGGGCCATTCGAAATTATTGCTAGAATAGGCCCTGTAGCCTATAAGTTGAAATTACCCCAAGAATTGGGAGATGTTCATGACACATTCCATGTGTCGAACTTGAAGAAATGTGTGGCGGATGATTCGAAGGTAGTCCCACTGGAAGAGCTACGTGTGGAGGATAGGCTCCAATTTCGTGAGGAGCCAATAGAAGTTCTCGATCGCGATGAGAAACGCCTAAAGAGGAGCAAGATCCCTATTGTTAAAGTTAGATGGAATACGAAACGCGGACCAGAGTTTACCTGGGAGCGCGAGGACTTTATACGCGAGAAATATCCGCACTTACTCCCTAAGCAAATTCAAATTCCGAGACGGAATTCTTCTAAGGGGGTAAGGATGTAACAACCCTACTTTTTAAATATCATATATGAGCTAGTTATGTTGCCTATGATCTCGCAAGCCATAGTTATACTAGAAGCTAGTAGATAATGCCCCTAAACTAGCAATCTAAAGCTTTTGCTCAATTCTAAATATGAATCATAAAGAACCATTGAACAAAATTTTTATTGATGAGCAATCAAGTTATAAATGACATATTGAGACTCACAAGTTGAGATATCAAGCAAGAATTCTTATAAATGCCCAACAAACCAATCATCAAACCAATGTGAGTAAATATAATGTGAGAATTAAGATTTCTATCTCGAAGAATGTCTATAAACTAAAATGTACGTAAAAGTGCTTAAGTAACAATAAGAATGTATATATATGCTTAAAATAAATACAAGTTTACAACTAAAGGATTATGTAACAAATCAAAAACACAAAAATATGTACATACACACACCTATACATGATATATATACATATATACACATGCTAGAATAAACATTAACTTATAACTACAAACTAATACAATTTACCTTACAATACATACACAAATACTTATACACATACACCTAACATATATACACCTTATATACACAAATTATACAAAAAAAAAAAGAGTAAACCCTTCCTTTTCCCCCCATAAGGCCGGGCCCCCCCCCCCCACACACTCCACACTTCATTTCCCCCCTCTTGGAACCCCCCCCCCCCCCCCCCCCCCCCCCCCCCCCCCCCCCCCCCCCCCCCCCCCCCCCCCCCCCCCCCCCCCCCCCCCCCCCCCCCCCCCCCCCCCCCCCCCCCCCCCCCCCCCCCCCCCCCCCCCCCCCCCCCCCCCCCCCCCCCCCCCCCCCCCCCCCCCCCCCCCCCCCCCCCCCCCCCCCCCCCCCCCCCCCCCCCCCCCCCCCCCCCCCCCCCCCCCCCCCCCCCCCCCCCCCCCCCCCCCCCCCCCCCCCCCCCCCCCCCCCCCCCCCCCCCCCCCCCCCCCCCCCCCCCCCCCCCCCCCCCCCCCCCCCCCCCCCCCCCCCCCCCCCCCCCCCCCCCCCCCCCCCCCCCCCCCCCCCCCCCCCCCCCCCCCCCCCCCCCCCCCCCCCCCCCCCCCCCCCCCCCCCCCCCCCCCCCCCCCCCCCCCCCCCCCCCCCCCCCCCCCCCCCCCCCCCCCCCCCCCCCCCCCCCCCCCCCCCCCCCCCCCCCCCCCCCCCCCCCCCCCCCCCCCCCCCCCCCCCCCCCCCCCCCCCCCCCCCCCCCCCCCCCCCCCCCCCCCCCCCCCCCCCCCCCCCCCCCCCCCCCCCCCCCCCCCCCCCCCCCCCCCCCCCCCCCCCCCCCCCCCCCCCCCCCCCCCCCCCCCCCCCCCCCCCCCCCCCCCCCCCCCCCCCCCCCCCCCCCCCCCCCCCCCCCCCCCCCCCCCCCCCCCCCCCCCCCCCCCCCCCCCCCCCCCCCCCCCCCCCCCCCCCCCCCCCCCCCCCCCCCCCCCCCCCCCCCCCCCCCCCCCCCCCCCCCCCCCCCCCCCCCCCCCCCCCCCCCCCCCCCCCCCCCCCCCCCCCCCCCCCCCCCCCCCCCCCCCCCCCCCCCCCCCCCCCCCCCCCCCCCCCCCCCCCCCCCCCCCCCCCCCCCCCCCCCCCCCCCCCCCCCCCCCCCCCCCCCCCCCCCCCCATAAGGCCGGCCCCCCTTCCCCCCATTTCACACTCCACACTTCATTTCAAAACACACTTTTCTCTCTTGGAACTCACCACTCCAACACACACTCTTCACTCTTTTCACACACTCTTCTCTTCTCTCAAAAAACTCTCTCTTCTCCCTCCTTCTCTTCTTCATTTCGGCCAAGACAAGAACAAGAACAAGGCAAGCTTAAATCAACATAAACATATATTAATAATAAGGGTTTTAAGTTAGATTAATAAAGGGTTAATACAAGCAAGGTTCAAGGGTTGTTTGAGGCTTAGATTTAGGGTTATTTGAGGGTTCAAGGGCCACGAAAATCTGCCCAAAATCTTCATCCAAAACCAAGTTCAAGAGGGTATAATCTTCATCCTTTTTACTAGATCTAATCTTGTTTTGTTTATATTCCAAGGTTTTATCAAAAACTCATACTTTCTTCTTGTTTTCTTTGTAATATACACTTAATGAGGGCAAAGTTGATAGGATCTTTCTTTCCATGCTCATGCATGTCGAATCTAATAAGAAAGATCCAAGGATTCAACAAGTTTAAGACCCAAAAGTGTGGTTATAGATTCGTAACTTTTAAAGTGACTTTCTTGTTGATAGATCTATATGTTTTTGTATATTTTTGAAGAGTATATTCTGAGATTTTTCATATAAAAGATGTTTTTGTATTGTTGAAAGTTAGATCTATAAAAGTTGATAGTAAAAAGTGTTGATTCGAATGCATATATGCTAGATTTAAGAAAGTTGGATCTTTTGTTGGATTATGAGATGGATATGGACTTGTTATAAGTGAAAAATATGTTAATATGAATGTTAATATTCTGGAAAAATTGGTAAAATATCAAAGGTATAAAGATTGAATCAAAGTATGTTAAAATAAGCTAGAAATCACAAACCGAAAACACGCAAAAATGCATTTTGAGCACACACATGCACCATAATCTTATGACCAAGAAAATATGATAAACCTACTGGAAAAAGGTTGAAATGAAAGCACAAAACTCAGATCTATTGGTCCATGACAACAATAAGCTCAAAATCACCTTTTCGGGTCAAATAATCACTAACCGAAAGCACTAAATTGCACATATCACACTACCACCACTCTCACGATTTTGGACACCAAAATATGATGAACTTTCTAGAAATAATGAAACAAGAATGAAAATCCATTTTGAAGCACTTTAATTGCTCAAGAAATGAGGCTAAAATCACTATTTCGGTAAACGATTTTTTAATCATAAAACCCTCAAAATGAGCAAGACACAAGAGAGGTTGAATTGATATGATTTTGTATGGATAAAAGTTGCCTAAAAGGCCTGAGATTTTTGGCCAAAATGTTTAGTGGTGATTTCTATGAATTTTCATGAATTATTGAATTTAAATAGTAATTAAAAGACATAAAAATCCATAAATAAATTATGTAAATCAAGAATGAAGTTAAATCAACTTAACCATTGGTAAAAATAATTAAAACCTACTGGGGAAAAATAGTCAAAAGACAAGAGACATGTGTTACATAATTTTGAGATAAATAATTAAGTAAAAACAATTAATTAAATATAATCATTAAAATAAATGGAAAATACATAAATAAAAGTATAAATCATGAAATTATAAACTTAGAAGCATATATATCAGGAGATAATTCAAATGAAATTATTCATAATTTATAAAGACAATTATGACACTTAAAAGTATTTTTAAGAATTTATTTAGCAAATAAATCAATAAAGTGAATAAATAAATAATTAAATATTATTAAATTAAATATATATTTACAAACCAGAAAATATACTTAAATATTTATATTATGAGACCACTAATGTCAAATATTATTACTAAGCAAAGTGTGCAATGGAAATCATATAAATCCAAGCCAAACTACCGAAATTCCAATAAACGTACAAAAACGTATAATGAGAAAACGACTCTTACCACCAAATCTCTTATACCCAAACAATGAGAACATCATAATGCACTTAAATTCCATAATCTAATAACAACCAAAGATGGGCAAGTCTACTAGTATACATCTCATGATCTAGCTCACTAGTTCATGTCACGCGAACTTACGCCGCGATTATATACGTTATGGTTTAGGCTTGCTTGAGGCGCAACAAATCTAAGCGAAGGAATCACGTTTGATCAGCCCCTATTCACTCTCTAATCAAGTGAGTCATAGCCCCTTTCAAACTCTTTTATATGTTTTACTTGCGGGGTGAAAAGCATGATTAATTAAAATGACTTTCTATTATGAAATGATTCTTTGAAACAATGATAATGATATGGGAACTATATTGTATGTTCAACGTGTTATATGTTATATGATGAGCTTGAGTACTGTCAAACGGTGGTCCCCTGTACACTACTATTAACTCATTTGAGGCCTGTAGTTAGAGGGTTGCGCAACTAGGACTTGTCCCCTCATCCACTATTATAGGTAACGGTGGGATGTTTGGTCTGCCTTGGTGGCCACCTTCATCGCCAGTCTGGCCTCGTGGTGCTCTAACTACTATATATTTATGGGCGTCTCCATGGCACGACCCTTGGTTATCTTTATGCACGTGATTGACAGCATGTGCTTATCATTATCTTATCATTTGGGACATTATATCTGATTATTGGGACATAACCGGTTTTAGTAGTGGCTCAAGAACAATCTCATCGAATTATGTCATGGTAGTCTTACCATTGACCCAGAGGTATTGATATTATATTATGGATGGAAATTATTGATTGAACATACGGTTTGGGTGTGGACAGTATGATGAAATTCTTGGAAATTTATGACTTATTCCTTACTGAATTGGATTAAATATATGTGTGTTGTTAGCATAATCCTATGAACTCACTCAACTCTCGTAGTTGACACTTTTTCTCATGCTTTTCAGGTCTAGGGCAATAAGTTAGCTTTTGGACCGCTTCATGGATGATGTGTTTACTTGTTGTATGTGGACTAGTAACGCAAACATTTGATCTTTTGGTTATGTAATGATTATTAAACGTCAACTTGAACTGTTACCTTTTTAATTTGAATGGCATTTGAAACTTTATGTTGATGTTTATTACTTAAATCTTTTGTACCATGTCGTTCTGTGGCATCTCGTGTTTCCGCTATAGTCGGGGTGTTACAGTTGCAACTGCCTCAGCCCAAAAACTGGTGGGAAGACCAGATTCAGATAGCATACTTCTGGTGGCTTCTATCAGTGTACGATTCTTTCTTTCAACAACTCCATTTTGCTTTGGAGAGTGAACTGATGAGAAGTTTTGAGAGATGCCAGTGTCATTGCAAAATGTTTCAAGTACTTTGTTTTGGAATTCAGTACCATTATCACTTCGCAACTGACAAACTTTTCGAGTATACTTGAGCTCAATTCGTTTGATAAGAGAGATGATTTCAGCAGGAGCATCACTTTTGGATCTGATGAATACCACCCAGCAATATCTGGTGAATTCATCAACCACAACTAGAGTGTACTTCTTTCCAGCTCTAGTTTGAACATTCACTGGACCAAAAAGATCCATATGGAGCATGTGAAGAGGTTCAGTGATGCTAAAATTTTGCCTAGTTTTAAAATTGGCTCTCTTCTGCTTACCCATCTCACACCCTGGACATGGCTTTTCCTTATTGAAGGAAATTTGAGGTATCCCATCAACCAGTTGTTTGCGAGACAACTTGTTAATGTTCTTAAAATTAAGATGGGATAATCTTTTATGCCATAGCCAGTTGGTGTCCTCATCAGCTTTGGTATAGAAACATTGCTCTTTTGGAGCTGGTTCCATATCCATGATGTACACATTTCCTTTTCTTGGTGCAATCATCACCACTTTCCAATCCTTGTTAAATATGGTGCCTTGTGCAATATCGAACAATACTCTGAAGCCATCATCGCAAAGTTGGCTGACACTGATCAGGTTGTATTTCAAACCATTCACAAATGCAACTCTTTTGAATTCGACTTGTCCATTATTGAGCACACCATATCCTTCAGTCTTTCAAGATTGATCGTTACCAAACGTCACTGTCGGTCCATCTTGGACAGTGAACTCTTCCAGTAGGGGCTTACATCCGGTCATAGTCCGGCAGCAGCGTTGTCCAGATACCAGATATTCTTCTTTCGATCGCCCTACACACACACAAAAATCATTAGTTCTTTTTGAACCCATCTTTTCTTGATGGGTCCACTGGACTTCTCTACAGAAGCCACAGTTGACAGTTGTGGTGTTGAACTGGAGGCTGCATCTGGAGCTTTATCACCAGCTCCAGGTGCATGTAAAAACAATTGGTATTTGATACTTACTCCCTTTATTTTTACCAGATTTTGTTCCAGAAGGAACATTCTTTTGTTTAGGTATTAAAGAGAGTGGATTAATATTTTGTTTGAAAACTGGAGGTAATAAACCTCCTTCCAGATTGTTAATCCGGGCAGTACAACTCTGAACCTGCCGAGACAAAAGTTGGAGTTGTCTTTCCAGATTAACCAAAATATTATTTTCTTCAGGCAGTTGAACCTTGGACCTTGGTTCAACTGGTGCTTTAGTCTGTCGGGTCTTGGGCACCTTAGACTTTTGAGGTAAAGGCTTGTTACTAGTGGCCTTTTTGACTGGAGCTTTAGCCTGTTCGGCTCCAGTTTTAACCTTAAAGGGGGTGGTCTCAAAGGTTTCAGTTTCAACAGCTTCAGGTTGATCATAAGGTGTTTCAACCTTGAGAGCTGGAGGCAATGCATGAATATCTGGTATGAGAGCTGCCATCTCCAGATCTCCAGATTTCCATGCATTCTTCTGGGCATCTATAGTTCTTGAAAATGCATCATAGTTTTTGCCAGATGCTTTTACCCATGACTTGATAATCTTTTGTTCTTTTTCAAGATCAGAAAATAGTTTTTGATTATCAAGTTCTAAAGCCTCAATCTTTAAAACTGACTCCTTGAGAGCCAACTGGACACTATGCAAATCATTTAGTTGTGGTTTAACATTGTTCAGTTCAATTAGGATAGTGTCAAGATATCTTTCACTATCAGCTCTTACAGTTTCCACAAATGCCAAATCACCACTTAATGATTCAGCCAGGTCCAGTTTTAGTTCAGGGTCAACCTGTTTATCATAGTCACATACCTTCTTCAGTATGATGTCCACCCATCTTCCAGAGATGACATCTTCTTTCACCACGTGTTGCTGTTGTTGATCTTCCAAGGCCATGAAGCACATGTCCCTCTCCTCTTCTTCATCATCAGATGAGTCATCAGAGTACTCCCATTTTCCCTCAGTTTGTGCCATTAAGCACTGATCCTTTTTCTTTTCCATGGACAGGAGGGCAATCTGGGCCTTAAGCTTCTTGTATTTAGCTTTGTAGCTATCATCAGGCCGATTGAAATTAGGGACAGAGGGGCCAGTTTGGTTGTTCAACTGACTAGATCTGCATTCCTTCATAAAATGACCTTTCTTGCCACACATATAGCATGTAAGATTGGTCTTATCCAGAGAGCTGGAGCTGGAAGCATTGTTGGGGCCATTAAATCTTTTGGATTTATGCTTAAACCTGTTAAAGGTTTTAGCAATCATGGCGACCAGATCATCATCGTCAGTTTCATTACAACCATCACTGTTTTCAGTGGTCAGTCCAGAGTTTAAGAAACTGTTCAACATCTCCTTCATCGAGTGTACTTGGACACTCTCAGCAGACATTAAAGCAGCACAAGGTCGCTCAGTTACACTAGCAACCTTGGGACTCTGGGCATGGTTCATGGCATCTTGCTCAGCCACAAGTCTTGCAGCATTATTATCTTCAATGAATCTGAAGGCTCCATAGAGCGATGCAAGAGTATGAGTGTGCAAGGTTTTACCTTTTCTTAAGACAAGAACCATGTTTTCCCATTTGGAAGGAAGAATATCACAAAACTTCTCAAGAAGAATATCCTTATCCTTCTCTACACCCAATCCTCTTAACTGATTGATGAGGCTAGAAAATCTGGTGTGTGTACCAGTTAGACTTTCATTGGGCAAGGCAAAGAAGGATTCATACTTCTTGTTCAAAGCAACTTTTCTGGTGACAATAGTGTCATCACCTCCTCAAATTGAATCACTAATTCATCCCACATAGACTTGGCACTCGGAAACAACACAAGTGTTGGAATTAGGTCTTCAGGGACAGCCCCAAGGATCATGTTTTTCAGTCTGGTGTCCAAGTCCACCAGTCTGCGATCCTCATCAGACCAATGGTCTTCTGGCTTTTCCCTTGAACCTCTTCTTCCAGTAGGATCAAGAAGAGGACTGACCCCAAGGGACATGGGTATATATGGTCCATCCTTAAGGATTTTCAACATATACCTTTCAATCCCACCAAAATGCAAAAGCATTCTAGCCTTCCATGTACCGAATGTCTCACTATTTCCATCAAATTTTGGAACAGGAGTGTTAGAGTAGTGTACATGGACATGGTTTGGGGCAGTAGGAGGAGGAGGGTTGGTGTTAACATTTTGAAAAGGTTGTGCATTAGTATTCGAGGGGTTTTCACCTGAACCAGAACCATCTCCACCTTCAGTAGTGTTCATCTTAGCAGATCTAGGCAAGTTTATTAGCCTTCTGCTCTGATACCACTTGTAAGTCCCAACTCGTTAGATGGTACTACTGAAGACACCTTTATGTCGATGGTGGAGTTACTTTGCAATATATGCACTGAACTGGAGACGACCAGTTGCAGTGTGTATATACCAAGTTCTAGATAGATTACTTATATAAATGACAATAAGTAAAGAACAATGCAATAATACAAATAACTTGTAAGATAACTTGATGAGACAATATGTATTTTTCAATGTGTAATTTATTTATTGATTTAAACAAATTACAAGGTTGATGCGGAACCAAGATAATACACGAATGTAAATATCCTAACAACCTATGAAATACAATTGATCTATACTCGGAATTTCTCAAGACAATCGAAACACTTAAAGTTGTGAAATGTTCCTTTTAGCAATTGAGAGAATATTGCACAAGTTCACCAAGAATATTGCAGGTTTGCAAAGTGTGAAGTTATTCGTCTTTGTGAATTAACTTTGTGAGATCGAATACTTAAATTCTTGGTTGTGCAATGACTTGTATTTATAGGCAAAGTTAACATTGGGATGTTAACTTTAGCCGTACAAATGTGGTTGGGAGCATTTAAGGAATAACATTTAATTCCTTAAAAAGCAGTGTAAAGTCGCATGTTAAAGTGACTTTACATAACCACCTTTATGTACCTTTTAATACTTAAATAATAAGATAAGGCTTATTATCCGGGTAGAGGTACATAAAGCATATAAGTCAATTCCTCGTAATCAGTGTAAAGCTTTGTAAGGGCTTTCCACTGATGGTCTCCAGTTTGTAACTGACTAGAATGCCAACTGGGCTTCGCTGCCATTGTCATTCTCTATCTTCCATTTGTTGTCTTCGACTTCAACTGAATGCTTCTTCAACTTGGTCAGTTCTCAACTGGAGGAAGTCTTCAGTTACGTTAACTGTACGGTGCAACTGGACTTCAATATATTTCTCGACAAATCATCTTGGTCACCAGTTCACTAGTCTCCAGATGCAACTGGTGACTGGCAAAGTGTGAACTGGTGACTGACCAGTTCCAGGTGAACTGGTCCTAACAAATTCCTGTTACCTAACCATTTTAAACACTTAGAAAACATGTTATTAGATATCAACATACCCAAACCGTATGATCGGCGAAAATTTCCATATCAAACCATCAAGTTTTCAAAATACCGTAACGTCATTTCAAAGAGTTGAGAATCCATGGTAAATTATAAAGCTCTCATTTGTCAAATTTATCGTGAGAGAAAAAGTATATAAATCGATTAGTCATACACCAAAACCATTCGGTCATCAACATTTCAATATCGCCAACTTCAACAACTTTCAAGATTCCATATGGGGTCCAATGCCCAAACCGTATGTTCAATCCATAATATCCGACCATAAATAATTTCAATAACATTTAGCCCAAGGCATAATTTGATGAGTTTGTGCTTGAGCCACTACTAAGACCATTTCCTGTCCCAACCAACATAATATTTCATTTCATAGCACAAGCTGTCAATCAAGTGCAATAAATAAAGAAGGGGATCGTGCCATGGAGACGACCGCCTAATATAAAGTAGATTAGAGCACCGCTCGGGTCGGACTGGCAATGAAAGTGGCCACAAAGGCAACCAACATTCCACCGTTACCTATTTTAGTGGGTGAGTGGACGACTCCTAGTTGCGCAACCCTCTAACTACAGGCCTCCCCTTTCGGAGTTAATAGTAGTGTACCAAAGTGATACAGTTTGACAGAACTCAAGCTCATCATATAACTTATAACACATTGAACATACGATATATCCCATTTCATAATCATTCTTTCAAGAATCATTCATATATATAAAGCAATTTTATTTATCATGCTTTTCACCCCGAAAGTAAAACACATAAAAGAGTTTGAAAGGGGCTATGACTCACTTGATTAGAGAGTGTTGCTTCTTGACAATGCGAAAGTTCTCCTAGTAATGTTCCTCACCAAGCAAGCCTAAACCATAGTATATATATGCACGACATGAGTTCGTGTGACATGAGCTAGTATGCTAGATCATGAGATGTGTTCTAGTAGACTTGCCCATCTTTGATTGTTATTAAATTATGGAGTTCAAGTGTATTACATTGCTCACAGTATTTAGTTAGAGGGTATTTGATAGAGAAAGTCAATTTCTCATTATACGTATTTATATCTTGTTGGAATTTCGGTAACTTGGCTTTGATTGTCATGGTTTCCATTGTGTGCTTTGCTTAATTATAATATTTGACATTAGTAACTTCATAATATTAATATTTATGAATACTTTCGGATTTATAACTATTTATTTAATTTAATATTTATTCATTTTCTTGATTTATTAACCAAATAATTCTTTAAAAATACTTTCAAGTACCTCACTTGCCTTTATAATTTGTGGCTAATTATATTTGGGTTATATTCTGATTATTATGCTTTTTTAACTTAGAATATTGTGATATATATATTTATTTATGTAATTTTTTTCTATTAATTTAAAAATAGTTATTAATTAGTGATTTTCACTTACTTAATTATTTCTAAATTATATGACATTTGTCCTTTGACTTAAAATGATTTTACTCCAGTAGGTTTTAGTCACTTTCATCATTGGTTGTGATTATTTAACCAATTTCATGATTTATATATTTATTTATTTATTTACCTTTTTAATTATCATTTAAATTCAATAATTAATAGAAATTCTTAGGAATCACCACATAACTTTTTGGCTAAAAATCTCAGGCCTTTTAGGCAACTTTTATCATGGGAAAATCATATCAATTCAACCTCTCTTGTGTCTTGCTCATTTTGAGGATTCTAAGCTTATAAATCGTTTACCGAAATAGTGATTTTAGCCTCATTTTTCAAGCAATTCAAATGCGTCAAAATGGATTTTCATCCTTATTTCATTATTTACAGAATGTTCATTATATTTTGGTGTCTTAAGTCGTGATAGTGGTGGTGGTGTGATATGTGCAAATTAAAGCTTTCGGTTAGTGCTTATATGAACCGAATTAGTGATTTGTAGGCTTGTCTTTGCCATTTAATAACCAAGTTAAGTTTTATAACTTTTATTTGACATACTCTCAGTAGGTTTATAATACTTTTTGTTACGAGATTGTTAGAGTTGATTAAAGTTGCAATCTAGTGACTTTTAGCTTATTTTGTTGTGAAGAACTTTTACTTGGAATTTTCTGTTTTAACACTTATTTTCATAAAATGTTGAGTAGTCAGTCTTGGTTAAGTTGAATTATTTGGACGTTGGTGATTTTTATACAGAGACATATATGTGTCCTATATTTATGTGAATTTTTGCTAAATTTTTAGACATTGTTTACTACCTCTAAAAATTACAAAACCAAAGTTGGTCAGAATGCTTGCTGCTATGCGACCCGAAATATTTTATAAAAGATTTCTATGATGAACATTTAAGAAAAATCTCCCAATTTATTTTAAGTTAGGGACACTTTGAACTCAGTTCACACCAAGTTTAAACTTCTGAAACCTATTAGTTAAGAAATTAAAAATCATCAAAGTTGACTCAACATTAAGACAAAAATCCAGTTTAACTCAAAAGGCTTCGTTTTATATTTTATGAGTTTCACCCAGTTCGTCCATTTTAAACCATTTTTACACGCTCCAATTTCAAAAACAGATTCTGTGAACTTTCTTGTGATTTTCGGTTAGAGATTTTGGACATAGTTTTGGTTTGATTCATATAAGATTCATATTTCTTGTAATATATTCATAAAATCCAGATTATTATACTTCTTTTAACATATTTTTCACTTAATACAAGTCCATATCCATCTCATAATCCAACAAAAGATCCAACTTTCTTAAATCTAGCATGCATGCATTCAAATCAACACTTTTTAATACCAACTTTTATAGATCTAACATTCAACAACATAAAAACATCTTTTTAATGAAAAATCTCAGAAATATATTCTTCAAAATATACAAAACATATAGATCTATCAAAAGGAAAATCACTTTAAAAGCTACTTAATCTATAACAACACTTTTGGGTCTTAAACTTGTTGAATCCTTGGATCTTTCTCATGGATTCGACATGCATGTGCATGAGGAGAAAGATCCTATCAACTTTGCCCTCATCAAGTGTGTATTACAAAGAAAACAAGAAGAAAACATAAACTTTTGATAAAACCTTTGAATATAAACAAGAACAAGATTAAATCTAGTAAAAAGGATGAAGATTATACCCTCTTGAACTTGGTTTTGATGATGGATTTATGGCAGATTTTTCGTGGCTTGAGATGCTCCAAAAACCCTTAGTCTAAGCTTAGAACAACCCTTAAATATATCTTGAATTAACCCTTAACAATCTAGCCTAATAGAGAGAAAAAAGAAGAGAGAAAGTTGTTTGAGTGTAAGAGTATGTGTGTGTGTGTTGGGAAGAGAAAAGACTTGAGTAGGTTGTTGTATGGGGAGTGTAAAGAGTGTAAATTTGAAATGAGGGTATGTGTGTGTGTGTAAAGGGGGGGGGGGGGGAAGGGTAGGGGGTGGGGGTGGGGGGGTTGTGGGTGGGTGTTGTGTGGGGTGTTGCTTGGTTGTGGTTGTTGTGTGTGGGGGGTGTTTTTGATTATTGTTTTGTTTTTTTTTTTTTTTTTTTTTTTTTTTTTTTTTTTTTTTTTTTTTTTTTTTTTTTTTTGAATTTTTTTTTTTTTTTTTTTTTTTTTTTTTTTTTTTTTTTTTTTTTTTTTTTTTTTTTTTTTTTTTTTTTTTTTTTTTTTTTTATTTTTTTTTTTATTTATAAAATGTGTGTATATAATTATATATGTATAGGTTAAGTGTATATATATGTTGTAAGGTTAATTTGTATTTATTTGTGGTGTAACTTAATTATTTGTTCTAGTATCTATATGTGTATGTGTCGTGTATATATATATATGTACTTACATTTGCATTTTTAATTTGTTACATAAGCCTTTATTTATAAATTTGTATGTATTTTGATACTTATATATACTTACATATGCATTTACTAAGGTTTCAAGCACTTTCATGTACTTATGAGTTTATAAATACCCTTTTGAGATGGTAATTTGATTTTCTTGTCCAAATATATCTTAACTAACTTGGTGGTTAAATTGTTGGACGTTTCTAAGGGTTTTTGATGATTATCTCAACTTGTGAGACTTACATTATTATTTATATAACTTGATTAATTAGAAATTATATTTTGTTCAATGGCATCTCCTTTGGTTTAATTAGAATTAAATAATAGCTTTAGCTTGCTAATTTAGGGACATTATCTACTAGCTTCAAGTATAACTATGGCTTGCGAGGTCATAGGCAACATAACTAACACATATATAATATTTAAAAAGGAGGGTTGTTACAATTTAGCTGATCTGTTCACTAAGGCTTTCGACCGAACTCGTTTCGAGTTGTTAGTCCAATTGATTGGAATGAGAAATTTATAGTGACAGTGTCTCTCAAAAGGAACTTTGTAAAATGAGTCAGTGTTTGTGTCGTAATGTATGTGTGTCATATAGTGTCAGAAAAACAAAATAAAAATGAGAAAAATCAGAAAAGAAAAAGAAATATAATAAAAGGAGTAAGGTCACTGCATCAAGACGATTAGACGTGACGATACTTTAGCTTTTAAGCCTACCGAATTGTACTTTAAATTGCTTAGTTCAGTGATACCATTATATGATGTATCGATAGGCACAAAGTACCAAGGTTTCCTTATAATCTGAACTTAATAAATACAATGTTCTTATGGGAAACGTATTCAGATATATGGCTGAGAATGCTTGTTCTTAAAATAGACAAGTCCTTTAAATCTTATGAAAGATCTTGCATTGTAATTTTGTATATTTGGTCTTTATATAGAAGGTCTCGGGTACATATATGTGTATGTATTGCTTTTTCGGATGTATATTTGTGACAAGATATGCAAATATCTATTAAATCTGTTGAAAATATGAAGCTAATGTGGCCTTTGAGATTCGAACAAGTAAGCCCTTGGGGTGTCTTTGTATACCTAGCCTACCTAAAGCTTCCAACTTGGGATAGGTTGTCAGAAAGTTCGCTACACGGGTCTCATCGAAAGTCACGGGTTTTCATAAGTGCTTAAAATAATGTCACAAATATGCAAGTACTTAGCATTATGCAATGTTGAGTATATTTCCGTACGTGAGTCAAGTTAAGTCGCTTTGCGCGTGAGGAATCACCGACCTATCACCGCTGACTTGATTCTTAAAGACTTTCTCACTTTACTCACCAAATGTCTTAATCTTAGTGCTTGTGTCAATTGTGAGAGTGTATCTGAATATGGGGCACATAAGTTCGCAAACGTGATTAAGTGACATATTAGGCTACTCGGGTTGCATGGTGACTGTCCTTGGCCAGGGTATGTCGAAATTGTCACAAACCAAAAAGGAGACTGGAAGTACCGAGTGTTTAAGAGGACAAACATATTGGTAATCGTTTTTGGATCACTGTTCATAACTAATAATAAGAGAATTATTTCTCACTAGTAGGCTTATGTAACATGCTAATCTGATCTAATCAGCAGTAACTTTAGCTCTTGTAACTATGTTATTCGTTTATTTTAGTGTATTGTGTGTGTGTGTGTTTTTTTCGTGAAATGTTTTTTTTTATTTGTATTGTCTTGTCTTCACCTGCCCCGTTCCTCTTTGCACGAGAGACAGAGTCAGAATAGAATCTAGTTTCCAAGAGGACTCAACTACGTTCTTATGGAACAATGAATAAACGAGTAGGGTAGTTAAGCAATAGTGTTGTGATCAAAAGCTAAAAGAAAGTATGTCACATTAACAGAATATGGGTTTAAGGAAAAGAACACAGAGTTGTTGATTTCAATAAACGGATATTGAGTTAATGCTTTTGCATTGATTCTTAGAAAGAAGATTTTCTTAAGAATGAACACAGAGATGTTCATAGTTTTGAATTTTATCTTTAAAAGAATCATTTTATATCTTAGAAAGAAGATTTTCATTAGAATGGACACAGAGTTGTTCATAGTTTTGAATTTGATCTTTGAAAGATTTTTTGAATCAAAAAGGTTTGGAACAGAGATTCTAAATAATTTTGATAAACTATGTGCATAATTTGAAAGTGCTTGCAGTGAATTATTAGCCTAAATCACTCTAATAATAGATTGCTAAGTATATTCAATTTTATCTTGCTACTTTATTCATTTCTTCAGATTGTATGTTATTACTTTGAGAAGATTTGATGTGTGTGTTGAGATGTGCAGGACAACGGACATATATTCGTTTTTGTAGGTTGTCGAGCAAGATCTCACCATGGAAGCAAGATATGGATCATGCAAATATATCCGGAACAAAGATAAATACTAGTTTGATAAAGCAATCATAGGAGTATTTATAATTGTTTAACCAAGATGAATACTAGTTTGATGAGGATTTTGCATTATCAAATCTCATTTGCAAAAATATAAGAGATTAGGTTTCAGTTAGATGTTTTTACAGAGTTAAAGACAAGTGACTTTAGAAACGGAATCTATATAAGTTTGCGTTGGAAGACCTTAGTTTAGGTTATCCATAGAATGATAAGACCGAGATCTTAAGATTCTATATTTTTGATAAGTATCGTAGAATGATAAGACAGGGTTCTTAAGATTCTAGATAAATATCGGTAGAATGATAAGACAGGGATCTTAAGATTCTTACTTTTGAACCTTAAAATCTCGATTATAAGGGTTTAGTTTGGTTCAAGTTCTTGAAGATTTGTAGTTCTAGACTAAGATAATGTCATATGTTTATGACTTATGATAGTGAAGAATAACAAATTTGGAGAAGAAAATGAAGAATGTAGTTCTAGATTAAGTCGTTACTATCAAATGTAATTGTGAGTCCCAAATATAGATGGTTTAAATACCCGACTGGCAAGTAATTCTAACTGGAAGATGACCAGTTCAGAATACGATCCAGATATGGATGAACAATACGAAAAGATACTGAAAGTAAATGCAAGAAACAATAAGGGCTGAAACTATATAAATAATATGTATAGATCAAGTATGTAGCATTGAGACACAATGTATTTTTCAAGGTATTTGATTTATTGATATATAAACAGATACAAAGGTTGTTGCGGAACAAAGATAAACACCCAAGTGTAAATATCTAAACAACCTAGAAATACAAGTGATCTAATAACTTGGAAATACTCGTAAGGATTACTTAGAGTATATCTCACAAGTTGCAATGCAAAGGTTTCAAGCAATTTGCAAGTTGTGAAAAGACTTATATTTATAGACCTAAGTCCATGATGACGTGGACCAGATCGTACAAATATGGTTGGAGTATTTAAGGAATTAAACCTAATTCCTTACAAGAGTACTTTTAAGGTTTAAAGTGTAAGTCAATTGATGTGACTTAACAAGCCTTATTCCCAACCTTTACTTTACCTTGTACTTTAATTAATAGTTAATTCTATTGACCGGGTAAAGATATGTAAAGTAAAAAGTCTTCCTCGTAATCAGTGTAAAAGTGTGTAAGTACTTTTACACTGAGATGCTTCAGTCTTCGATCAAGTAGAATCAGTTTCTGAGCTCCACATCTGAACTGATTCTCATTCTTCAGACTTCAGTCTTTGACTTCATTCTGAACGGTTTTCTGATACGTTGATCTGAACTGAAGTGAAGCTTCAGTGAACAGATTCTGAGCGACCTCAGAATTCTATACAAGTATTCTTCACTGAGCTTCAGCTATTTCTGAACAAATTATACTTGGTCGATTTTTCGACCTAACAAATTCCCCCTATTTGTTCTGAAATAGTGCATGCATCTCAGACTTCTATCTATACATGTTTGTAGTCTGAAATGCAAGTTTTTGTTTAAGTTGTAAAAATTTTCTAAGTACATCTTATAGATCATTGATGTATCAGAATTTTACTTGTGGTTTTCTAACTTAAACCTATCATCTACTTATAAGCTACAAAATGTAACATATATATACAAACTGAAGTGTTTGTTACATTTGCAAGTATTTATACAAGTACATGATAATCTGAAAAAGAAACTACTTCTTAGCAGGCCTTGAACTAGAAGGTGCTTCAGTAGGTTTCCTCTTCAGTGGAGAATGATCCTTCTTTCCAAACAATCTGCCTTCAATCTCTACCTTGGCCTACATCTTTTGTTGTATTCTTGATAACCATGCACCAATCAAAGCAGATTTCGGCTTCCCCCTTAGTATTTGGATCATCTCCCTATGCTCAGAAATCCCAAACTCGTGCACTGAAACTTGATTATACTCTTCAGCTGCTCTACCTTCTCTTTTTATAATCAAATCAAAAAGCTTCAATCCATCAGCTTTTGTTACCTCCATATCAACTATTTTAGCTGGATGAGATCGATGCTTCAGATAATGCTCATATTGATCCTTCTCATGCTTTCTTTGGAGCTCAATAGCATCATCAGACATTGGTTTGAAGGTGGAGAGATCAGCATCATGAATATTTTTTCTTGATGATCTTGGTCCAGTCACTTTGGGCTTAATGGGTGGCCTTGTCAATTCTTTTTCCACCTTCAGAACTCCAGCCAGAATTTCCTTCTTTTTAATTGCCATCTCTTTCTTTCTGTTTTTCACCAAGTCCTCAATGGACATCTTGAATGTGAGATGGTCCAGCTTTTGTTCTAAGGGAGAATAATTCACCCCATATTCATACTCGAGCATATCAACAACAGCCTTCTGCACTCTTGGATCATTTTTAATTTTCAGATATCTTTCAAGTGAAAGACCAAGAGCTGCAGCATCAATATGATCAAGGGTTCCCATTTTCTGATGTTGAACCCTTTCTCTTTCCTTATTTTCTCCCCACATAATAAATTGATTAGAAACTTGCTTTTGCAAAGTCTCTAATTTCTTGCTATCAGCATTAGGATCATGAATGGGATAACCTTGTTCATCAACATTTTTACCAACCACCAAACCAGAACCCTTTGCATCTTTCTTTGTTGGTTCTTCCACCACTTGGGCCTTGCCCTTATCTTTCTTAGCAGGTTCAGAAGCTTGCATTTCAGATTTCTGAACCTGTTCCCCCTGAACTGAGGCACTACCAGATGGTACCTCAACTTGCTTCTTGGTTGCTTCGATTAATTCCTGAGTACTTGAGAGCAGACCAATAGGCACATTTCCCCCTTTGGGGACCTCAGAAGGCATTTTGCATAAACATCAATCGCCGTCTGAATGGCCTTCAGAGGTTCCCAACTCTGCTGCAGAAGGCAATCAGAAATGCCTTTTGCCATGGTAGAGAACTGAGCCCTTAACCTGAATGATGAGTTAAGGTTCAGATTCTCTTTTTCAGTTAATTCTTTCAGCAATTTCCTATCTTCTTCAGAGAATGAAGGAGGAGGAGGAGTAGCAACAACATTTTCCTTCTTAAGTAGGGTCAGAATTTCATCTAACTGCTTGGACTGGCCTTTAACAACTTCTTTGAGAGTAGACACAGATTTCTGAACTTCTTCAACAGCTTTGTCTACCTTCTCCGAAGTGTCTTGAGTGAGTTCTAAGACCATCCTTCTGACCCCTTCCTCAACCTTTTCAGCCACAGAAGCTAAAATCTGATCAACAAGAGTCTGAGAGATTTCAGACTTCAGCTTCTCAATCACATTATTACCAACAACAGACCCAAGTTCTTTCTCATTGACACTTGGCCTTTTTACCAACTCATTCACCTCCTTCCCGACTGCCAGAACTTCTTGTTTTAGCAATTCAATACCAGATGTCAAGTTTGCAACTACTGAAGCTTGCACATCTCTTTTGGCCAGTCTGAAGGCTTCCCTGATAGCTATACTGATCTTATTGCATGAATGCACCAGCTCATTTAGCTTCCTACCTACCAGTCCCTCATTTCCAGCAACCTTGGTGAACTCAGTTCCAAGAAACATCTGAGCACCCTTCATTTCAGTGATGGAACTGGTATTGGCAGTTAGAGATTTAGTTAAGTCCTCCACCTTGATAAGTAGACTTTGGACTTCGGCATTTTGTTTCTCTAACTATGCTTCTACACTCAAAGGAGGAGGTGGCTGTGCAGAAACAGAAGCAACAAAGGGAATTCTACCAAGCCCATCCAATGCCTTTTCCAACTGCATTTCAGTTGGACTCTCAGATTCAGTATCAGAGTCCAACTCTTTCTCAATTTCAATATCATAATTGATGGGCCTTGGCACTTTGTGAATTTGTGGGTGTAAGTGTTGGAGTTGTGGATGAAAACGTGGTGATGAAACATAAGCAGGTGTAGAGCCGGGTGGAAAAAATGGATGTTGATGTGAAGTTTCTGGTTGGCGATATGGTTGTTCAACATTTTGGATTTCTGGGGGAGGTTGGACGTTTGCGAGGCTGAAGGTTGGCTCAGAATCAGAAGACTGATTCTCCTCCAGTAAACCCTCATCAAACTCAAAGTCAGCAAAGGAATCGAGATTCCCTTGAGGTGGCTCATCTTCATCCTAGAGGTCAGTCGTAACTGCAGTCTGATCAGATATGCCCTGGTTCAGATCACTGGTACCTGAACCAGCTTCTGGTTCAACAACTGCTGCTGCAGATGCATCGTCACCAGATTTATTGGTTGGCTCAGCCATAGCTTCATTGCCAGAGACAGTAGACACGGGGATTGCCTTAATGATTCTCGTACCGTCATCAAGAATCACTTCATCGGCCGTAGAGTCTGGAATCTCAGTCTCAGGTGGTGTCACACCAAAGACTTCATCAATTCGTGTTGCAGAAGAGTGTGAGATTTGTGAAGTTTCAGGGGGTGCGCGTGCAGACACGGACTCTATTGTGTGCTGGGCGGACACACTAATATTTTCTTCACCATTTCCTCCTAAAGAAGTGTTAGAAATCCAAAAATGGTGTTAAAATGCATTATTTTAATAATGGAAGGAGTATTAGTGAAAGTTAGTCAAGTGTATAAATACTCCTTTCCATACCCAAAATTGTAAGCTTTTCCCCCATTTCCTTAATTAATCACATCAATTCAACCTCAATTCTCTCTGATCTTCATCTTCAACCTCCAAAACACACACTACACCTTTTCACACACTAACTCCATTTTTGCACAAATCGAGCTCAAATTTCTACTTAACAATTGGTATCAGAGCAAAATCAGTTAATCTGAACGATCCATAGCTCGATTTGTTGCAATTTTCATTCAATTTTTGAATTTTTTTATTCAAAATCGTTTTCACTGTTCATCAAAATTCACACTCTCAAATCACATAAAATCACAGTTATTTGTTCACCAATAGATTCGTGATAGTTGTAAACATAATCCTGTCAAGTTTCAAGTTCCAATTCGATCTAAATCTCGAGATTGAATTTTTGATTTTGGCGCGATTTTTTGGGTTTTGAATCTGTTGTGTTTGGTGTTGAATTTTGTTCATAGATTTGTTGCGGAGGTGAAAACAAACAGTTTGCAAGTTATTTCGTGATCTAACTCCCACTAATTCAAAAGTTATTGAAGCTTTTAAAGTCATTAATGGAGTTTTCATGGAAAACTGGTAAAATGATGAAGATGAACCTAAAACGATCTTCACTAAGACGATCTTCATAAGATCGTTTTGGTATTTGAAAGTTAATTGTAATACCTGTGCTGTGTGGATTGTTGAGTTGAGAAGTATTTGTTTTTGGCTAACTAATCCAGAAGGATTGGTTTGGTCAATACAAATTCTTGAAAAGAAAACAAGACGATCTTCACCAAGATCGTCTCATTATTCTGAAACCAAGACGATCTTCAACAAGATCGTCTCATTTCTTTTGAAGTTAAGACGATCTTCAATTCAAGACCGTCTCATTTCCTGATCGTTTCACTTTTCATACTTAGCCAAATTTCACCAAAATTTCCAAGACGATCTTCAATCAAGATCGTCCCAGTTCTTCAAGACCGTTTCACTTCAAGACCGTTTCATTATTCCAAGATCGTTTCATTTTTTAGACTTAACCAAATTTTCATCAAACTCCTAGAACGATCTTGCTCAGGACGATCTTACCTAAAACGATCTCACCCAGGACGATCTTCTCAAGATCGTTTCATTTTCTGCTTCTCAAGATCGTTTCATTTTCTGCTTCACAAGATCGTCTCATTTCTTTTGAAGTTAAGACGATCTTCAATTCAAGACCGTCTCATTTCCTGATCGTTTCACTTTTCATACTTAGCCAAATTTCACCAAAATTTCCAAGACGATCTTCAATCAAGATCGTCCCAGTTCTTCAAGACCGTTTCACTTCAAGACCGTTTCATTATTCCAAGATCGTTTCATTTTTTAGACTTAACCAAATTTTCATCAAACTCCTAGAACGATCTTGCTCAGGACGATCTTACCTAAAACGATCTCACCCAGGACGATCTTCTCAAGATCGTTTCATTTTCTGCTTCTCAAGATCGTTTCATTTTCTGCTTCACAAGATCGTCTCATTTCTTTTGAAGTTAAGACGATCTTCAATTCAAGACCGTCTCATTTCCTGATCGTTTCACTTTTCATACTTAGCCAAATTTCACCAAAATTTCCAAGACGATCTTCAATCAAGATCGTCCCAGTTCTTCAAGACCGTTTCACTTCAAGACCGTTTCATTATTCCAAGATCGTTTCATTTTTTAGACTTAACCAAATTTTCATCAAACTCCTAGAACGATCTTGCTCAGGACGATCTTACCTAAAACGATCTCACCCAGGACGATCTTCTCAAGATCGTTTCATTTTCTGCTTCTCAAGATCGTTTCATTTTCTGCTTCACAAGATCGTTCCAATTCCAATTCCAAAAAAAAAAAAAAAAAAAAAAAGGGATAATTCATGAAGATTTAAAATTTGATAGCGTTAAAAAAAAAAATTTTAGGCCAATTTTCATCCGTTATCGACGCGGTTTTGGCGAAAATTTTTAGAAATTATCAAATTTTTCTATGATCATGATATCCAAAGTTTACATGAAATTCTAAGTTTCGTGAGAACATATTTCGGCGAAAAATTTGGAGGGAAACCTGAAGTACAAAATCTCCAAATTTCAATTTTAATTCTTTCACTTCAATTTCAATCACAATTACCTTTTCATTTCATTTCACCCTTTGCTAAACAAAATGTCAAGTCCAAGTATCTCAAATTCAGTCAAAAATGATTTCGTCTTCAATTTGTGGTTAACTTCCTCACCCAAGACACCTACTTTATCTGAAGAGAAACTTCATAAAGGTGGACTGTGCTCATGTTGTATGACTACTCATTTGCGATCTGAAACAACTCCTTGTCAAGTGATGAAGATATTGATTCATTCGATTGCCACTGAAAATGTCAAGTTTCAAGAGGAAGTAGTCACGTTACAAGCTGAGAATGTCAAACTGAAAGAACAAATGATCTACTATCGAGCTGGAAATGTGAGACTTACAAATGAGATGAAAAAACTTCAAGTTGAATTTGGAGACCTTGCAGTTTGGAATGAAATTGACAAACAAACTTTGAAGAAGAATGATGAGTTGAAGTCACAAATGAAAGCTGCGATAAAAGAACTTCAAACAGAATTGAAAACTTCCAACAAGAAGCTGAATGATAGTATCTTGGAAGCAAATCAAGAGAACTTATTTTGCAAGAAAAGATTTCAAGTTTTCAATCTCAGTTGAAAAATGAGACATCCAAATTCTTAACCATGGAGAGCAAGTTTATTGATGAGATGAACAAAGTTGAGAAAGAGAGACAAGATGTTTGCAACAAAATCAAGACTCTTGAAGAGAATTGTTTGCAATTCAATCAAATGAAACATCTCTACGAAAGAGAATCTCTGAACTTGAGATGGAATTGCAAACACAATCAACATCTTATGACACTCAAAGTGATGATGGCTCAGTTTATCATGATGCAAGTCCAATATTTCCAACTGAACTTGATGCTCCAAAGAAAGTTTGCACTGAGTCCATCCCAAAGAACTCAAAGATCAAAGTTTCATCATCTGCTGAACGTAAAGCTTCTCAATTTACTAACTATGCCTTATTCAAGGATAGAAAGTATTCTTCGAAGCCTACTATTGATGGAACACAGACTCTCATTCCATTCTTGTCATTCGAAGACAATACCAAGTTCATCTCTCAAGCAAAAGCTCAGTTGACCAAGATCAAATGGAAACCTGTCTACAAACCAAGTCAACTGAGTCAAAGACAATCAAATACTCACTTTGGCAACTCTATGAACTTGCACAAAAACCAATTACCGTGCAAGAAGTGAATGTCTTTGCATCTCCACTGCGTCCACAAAAACTCAACTTTTCAACAACCTCGAGTTTTCACCTACCATGGACTGCAGATTCTATTCGTCGAATCGATGACACGTACATTGGAATGTCAAGACAAAAACCGTTGGGCCTACACAAAAATGGGTCCCAAAGGTTGTTCATAAGTGATTCGATGAAAATGGCTTATACACATGTCAGTGTATAACCCGGGCTAAAGATGTTGTTTATTGGACTACTACTTCATAATGGTTGATTCCCAGTTTCGACTTCAAAGAGACATGATGAACATGTTGCCACACATTCATCATGAGGGGAAGAAAGAGGAAAATGAAATTGAACAATGTGTGTGCTTTCTTGAATTTTGATGGGGAGAAAGAAGAATTCATCAGTTAAGGGGAAGAAAGATAAAAAGTTTATTTGAAAGAAGAATTTATCAGTTGAGGGGAAGAAGAAAGATAAATTGTTGACTAAAGTGATCCCCAAATTTTTCTTTGAAGATAGTTATCGCCAACGTGGTGGGTACGCCGCGGGTACACCCTATACATAAGCGTTGGTGGTACGCAAATATGATTGTTTGATCGAGGGGAAGTTTGTGATAAAAAAGATGTTTGTCCAAATGCTTCAAGAGAAAGATTCATTAATTAAGGGGAAGTGTGACAAAGTTAAGATTGTCAAGAAGAGGCTTTCATGTTCAAATCTAAAGAGCCAAGATCAAGTTTCCGCAATGCTCATACTCTGAGAAGTTCAAGACTTAAAGATACATCTTTAAGGTAAGTGTGAAGATTAAAGACGTAAAGCCAAGTTTGATGGAAGATCTTGAAGACAATGAGAAAGCTTCGAAGACCTTCATCAACAAATTCGTATTTATAGATGATATCTTGCATGAATTACATTTCAACACCAAGGGGAAGAATGTTAGAAATCCAAAAATGGTGTTAAAATGCAATTATTTTAATAATGGAAGGAGTATTAGTGAAAGTTAGTCAAGTGTATAAATACTCCTTTCCATACCCAAAGTTGTAAGCTTTTCCCCCATTTCCTTAATTAATCACAACAATTCAACCTCAATTCTCTCTGATCTTCATCTTCAACCTCCAAAACACACACTACACCTTTTCACACACTAACTCCATTTTTGCACAAATCAAGCTCAAATTTCTACTTAACAAGAAGTTTTGGAGATGGCTGCTTGTGGGTTTCCCTTTAGACTCGATTCCTCTGGTTCTTGTTGGGAAGATCCAAAGGGGTTTGCTTCGGTACTAGTGTCCTTGGGCTGTGAGGACTTCTTAAATTTACGTCGTTTTAAAACGCCCTTTGGAGATCCTGAGGGATCTTTTGGGAGATCCTCAGGTTGGTCAGTGGATGAGGGAGGTGGTGGTTGGGTAGAAGAAGTTACTGGGGGTTTAAACAACTTCAACATTTGACCACCAGGTGCACCAATGGGTCTCGCATTCTTTTGCGACCCGCTCGGTGACCTTTCTGAGCCAGCCGGTCGTGCTGTTTCAGTTTTATTTATTACCTGAAGCATTGCAGCGGAGAGTTCTGGTTCTGGATCTGAAGTAGATAGCTTTGAAAGATCCCTGCAGAACTCTGTCGCTGAAGATTCAAGCCCCTCAAAGTGATACGCATCTCCAAGCATGCTTATGAAGCAAACGCTCAGAAATCTAGGGAATGAGATATGTGGACTTCTTTTCCCTTTCAATTTTGCTACCAGCTGAGAGAAAAGTATCTCAGCAAAGTCCACCTCAATCCCATGCCACAAGTAATACCCGATTTCTACTTGTGTCAAGGAAATCTGGTCCAAGCCACCATAATTTCCTCCAAGGCACTCGACAATCTGAGTCCAAAAATATCTCCAACAGTTTCCAAATCCAGACAGAAAGATGTGTCTAGATGTCCTCAGATTGCCGTCTGCATCAACCATGTCATTATGACCAGTGGCCAGCAGAACTTCCCTAAAATTAATCCCTTTGAGCCTTTTAGCATAGGCTGAAGAGGAGGGAAGGTAGTTCAAATGAAGGGCCTCCCGAAACCCATCAAGTGAAAGGATATACTGCTTTGTGCCTTCATGTAAATAAAAAGCAATGGACTTTTCATCCTTGCTAAGAGTAGCAGTATACCAGAATTCAAGTAAGTATCGATGATACATTACCTGAGGATCAGCAGTCAAGGCGTAATGGAGAGGGGATTGTTCAAGAAATTTATTTATCCTCCCCATTAAAGTTTTGCCTTTGGCATTCAGTGCGGCCATAAAATTATTCATATTGAATCTAAGGGTCGACGCATCGAACCCTTGTAGCCATTGAGCACTGGCCTTGACTACCTTAGATGGTTTATATTCGAAAGCAATTAAAGATTTGACTACTTTAGCCATTATATCTGCAAGGGAAAACTGAAAGTGAAAGATGAATTTAGGGTTTTGAAGTTATGAAGGAATGAGAAGTAGAGAGAGAATGATGATTGGGAGTAAATGTAAGGAAAAGTAAATGAAGGAATTGTTTTGGAAAGGGTATTTATATTTATGATGGAATACAAAAGGTTTTTCCAAAAAATAAATAAAATAAAATGATTTTTGAAATTCAAACCCAAAAAATGAAATATTATTAAAATGAAATCAGTTTTGATCGGGTTTGAAGTCCGAAAATAATTTTTTGGTACATGTCCGCATTTAATGCAACGACGGCTATGACCCCACATTTTCACAAAACTTTTCAACACTTTCAAGAAAAAGTGATCATTACTTTCCTTTTACGGCGCAACTTGTGTGCCACGTCAGCCAAAAACATCATTATTTAAACGTTAAACAGTAACCTTCACGTGTTCACTCAACGACCAAGTATCAAAATACATTATAAAGGACAGACTCATTTCAGAAATGATATACAAAATCTGAGCATGATCAGAATCAAGAAATCTGAGCCATCTCAGTTTTCACACTTATTCTGAAATCATTTCAGAAATTCTGAAGCATTTCAGTCAAAGTATTTTTCTGAAAGCAAAGTTCCCCCTTAGAGAGAAATTCTTTTTAACATAAAAATATTTACACTTCCCCCTGAGGTGATGCTATACAGGATTTAGCATACCCAATTCACTGATGAGATGTTTAAACGTTTTGACATCCAAGGGTTTTGTAAAAACATCAGCGAGTTGTTTATCAGTGGGAATGAAATGAAGCTCTATGTCACCTTTAATAATGTGATCTCTAATAAAATGATACCTGAGGTCGATGTGCTTGGTTTTGGAGTGCATGACAGGATTGTGAGAGATGGCAATGGCACTGGTGTTATCACAAAATATTGGAGTCTTTGTATACTTAACACCATAATCAGTTAGTTGGTTCTTCATCCACAAAATCTGAGCGCAGCAACTGGCTGTAGAAATGTATTCAGCTTCAGCTGTGGAGAGTGATACTGCAGTCTGTTTCTTACTTGTCCAACTAACCAATTTGCCACCTAGGAAATGACAACCACCTGTGGTACTTTTCCTATCTATCTTACAACCTGCATGATCAGAATCTGAATAACCCATTAGATCTAGACTTGAGCCTTTGGGAAACCAAAGACCAAGTCTGGGGACACCTTTAAGGTATCTGAAAATCCTTTTCACAGCATTTGCGTGTGTAAAGAGAATTTGAGCTTATGTGTGTGTTAGTGTGTGTGTTAATGGCGGTTTGAAGAGAGAGAGTTTAGAGAGAGAAAGTGTGTTTGGCAGGGAAGATTAGATAGCATAAATGGGGTGAAAGGTTACAAAGTTCTTAATGGAGGGGGTTTATATACATATGAGCTATTTACACTATGCCCCCTTCCATATTAAAGACATTTACAATAAAGATACAATTTACATAGAAATACACAAATCAACTACTACATTTATATTTCTAACATCTCCCCCTTAGTAGTGATTTGTCAAAAATATCCAGTCTTTGTCAATCTTCAAGCTCTTGTATTCGGCCTGTCTTTGTTTGGATGCCAGAACCAATTATCTCCTTCAGGTCTATCATCAGGAACAATCATGTTTGCTTCATAGTTTCTTGGTGGAATGTTTTGTGGGCCTGGAAGATGACTTGGCTCGTACTTGATCCAACAACCTCCTCTTCGACGTACGACGTACATAGACTTTTGAACATTCTTTGCCTCTCTCATCATTCTGATACTGTCTCTGTACTCGAGTCTTTGATTGATCTTGGAGATTACTTTATCAAATACTTCCTTTTTTCTTTTCATCTTGATCATCTTCTTTCAAGCACAACAAAACATTCTTACAAAATTCTAATGTTCCATCTGAATAAGAAGCAAGTTCATCCATACGAATGAAAATCTTCTTCTTTCTGCTGTTCAAAAAGACAACACCAAAGGATGGTTCTTCTATGACATGACCAATACTGAGTTGTTCGATGTTTCCGGTGTAAAGACTTTGATCTGGATATGGTACATTAATCTTTCTCTTAACAACTTCAAAACCAATTTGAAAGTCTTCCAATGAAGCGTATTGAATGCAGCTTGACATGTATCTTTTAACAGCTTCAAAGGCTATAACATCTTCTTTGTATCTTTGCATTGCATTCAAGAAATGGTTGTAGAGAAAGATAATGTCATCAACTGGCAGCAGCTTGAACTGAGCTTCTGTGAATCTGTACATCTTATTGTTATCTCTTTTCACATGAAAGCAAGGTACAGAGATAGAAACCCTTTTAACCAAGATTACTCTGACAAGCACCAAAATCTTGTGGTTTCTTTGTTCTTCGAGAAGTTTTGGATTGTATTGCTTAGTGAGTTTAAGAAGCTCTTTGTATTCTTCAATTTGCCTTGCTTCCTTAAACTTGTACATCGAATCCAATTCTGGTCTCTTTGTTTTGGTCACTTTGGTAGCTCCACAAAAGATCGGATAAGCTCTTTCTTCCAGAAATCTAGACTTCTTAGCTGCCTCCTTTGGCTTAACACCCAGAGCAACCATTCTTTCTTTATCCCTCAAGAAGTATCCCCGATTAATAAACCTCCTTTGTTCTTCAATCAATTCTGTTGGAAAGTAATCAGGAAGAATCCCGGCTAGACACATTGGTTTCAACTATCGGAGGGCCAACGTTTTCTTTATGCCCTTGTCCTAACCCGGACCTCTCAACCTCTCTGGTATTTTCAACTCCGCCCTCATTCCCTCCTTGTTCCTCCTGCACATCTGCATCTCCTGTGCTAACATTCTCAGATTGCAATTCAGATACAACATTATCAACAATTCGTGTTGCTTGCTCAACATCCAACTCTACTGAGGCACCAATATGTTCAGATCTAGCAGACTTATGCTTTCTTTTGGATTTCTTCTTTGATTTCTTTGGTGACCTTCGAGCAATCATTTTTTATTCGTCTACCAGGTATTACCGGTGGTTCATTTGGTAGTGCTGAAGCAAGCGGTGTAGGATTAAGTACGGGTGATAAACGAGGTGGTGTTAGAATTGGTGGATTTGGTGAAACAACGGATGGTATTGGTGTAGATTGAGAAGGTGAAGATTGTGAAAATTGAGCGGTTGGTGGAGATTGTGTTGATTGAATATTCGGTGAAGATTGTGAAGTAGGTGAAGTAATCGGTTCAGGTGTTACAACATCTTGGTCAAATACAACTCTTTTTGACTTTCTTTTCCTCTGCTCAGAAGTCCCTTCATCACTAACCCCTCTTTTTCTTTTTATAATCCTAGGACCCTCACTAGGCGACCTATGCACAGCTTGGGTAGGAGTCTGTCGGCTTTCAGACCCCATTGCTGAGACTAACCACTCGAGATAAGCCCTAAGGTGAGGACTCTGAGCAGGAACCAGATTAATCAGGAATGGTGGAATCGGAAAAGGTCTTGCAGTTTCACTTCCTGTGCCTCTCAAGTTGGATTTATACATTGCAATTACACACTTAAAGCTGTTTTCCAATTTTGGAATTTCTTCTGTATTATCAAGAACGTCTTCGATAACCAGTGTGAAGAATCTGATAAAGGAATATATTTTCTTTCTTGTGCATTCTTTCCCTTGACAACTTGGATCATCTTATCCCATATTATCTTCGCAAAGTCACACTGCACATTGTGAGTGACTGCATAGTAGATTGATAATGAATGCTTCGTCATGAGATCAATTCCTTTTTGTGATGGCATCAAACAAGTAGAACATTGTACATCGTATGCCAGAGAGTTGCTACATTCATTCTTCTAAAATCTCTCATCGTTGCCACTCTCCTTCATAACCCAACGAATGAACTCCAGCCAACATTTCTTCAACTGATGGTAGTTCTTCGTATTCTTCATGTTCAGGAAATCCAATGATAGTTCTGAACTCATCCAGAGTGAATTTACAATTGAAAATTTCATCTTCTGACTGTAGAGAAAATTTGAAGTAGTCTGCTGTCTTATGTCTTTTACTTCCTTTTACATATGCAATTGATTCCCACAACTCAAATACATACTTTTCGGGAACAATTGCACCTCCAGTCAAAGCATTATTCAACGGATGATGGCTCAGAATCTCCGTAATGATTGGGAATTTGCAAGCAAATGGGATATGTAGTGCTTGATTGGCTTGCATTTTCATTGAATCTCCTTCTTTGAACATAGCCATCTTGGTAATTTATTATTTTTCTGTTAAGACAAACTGACTAAAGTTTTGACCAGAAAATACAATTTAATCACAGAAAAATAACAACACAAACCAACATTTAAGAAACACATTTATTACACATAGACAATGTTTTGCATATATATTAAAAATGAGAAAACAAAGTAGTACACAAAGGCGTTCGATACCTTGCATCTCACCCAATATATATACAAAACACAACGACATATAGGATCACATAAGTATTAAAAGATAAGAAAACAAGGTAGTACACAAAGGCGTTCGATACCTTGCCTCTCACCCCAAACACTTATGAAATACTATATATATACCAACACAATACACATTAACATTTATACATTTTAAAACATAACACAAATAAAAAAAACATAGAATAAAAATAAAGAAAAAAATTTTAAAATTCTATTTGTACTGTTTGCCGAGCAAAAACCTCTGCAAATAGTACAATTTGGAAAATTTGCCCATAAATTGACAAGTATCAAAAATTGGTTTTAGGTAAAATTTTATGATTTGTATTGTTTGCCGAGCAAACTTCTCGGCAAACACAAGAAAACTCAAGTCTGGTACCAAGTCATCGTTTATTGGAGTTGAAACGTAAATGCCGAGCTCAAAGCTCTGCAAATGAGCAGTTCAGATTCACTCCTTTTAAATGTATGAAATTTCCTTTTATTGAACAACAATAATGTTGTCAATTTGATAAAGAAAAATTTCAATAAAATTTCTTGTACTGTTTGCCGAGCAAAATGCTCTGTAAACAGTTGGTTTTAAAAAAACTTGGTGAAAATTTTTCACTTTGTACTGTTTGCCGAGCAAAATGCTCTGCAAACAGTTGATTTGAAAACTTGGTGAAAAGTTTACATGCATTTGCCGAGCTCAAAGCTCTGCAAATGCATGGTTCAAGTCTTGATAAAATTTAGAAATCCAATTTGTACTGTTTGCCGAGCAAAATGCTCTGCAAACAGTTGTTCTAAGAGTTGGAAAAAGTTTTGAACAAAATGCACTGTTTGCCGAGCAAACTGCTCTGCAAACAGTTGGTTTTAAGACTTGAAGAAATTTTGGAATTCAAAAAAGTCTGTTTGCCGAGCTCAAAGCTCTGTAAACAGTTGATTTTAAAATCTTGGATTCATTTTGAAAACCAAAAGCCTTGAATGCCGAGCAAAATGCTCTGCATCAAGTTGTTTTAAAGACTTGGTGAAAAATTTATCTGGTTTGATAAAGACAAGTATTTGCCGAGCAAAATGCTCTGCAAATGACACTTTTGATCCAAATATTTGTTTAAGAAATGTATGATCATGTTAACCAGAAGTTATGAAGATTTGAAGATCATCAAGAACAACACCGCATTTGGAGCAAGCTCTGATACCAAATGTAAAGTGTAGAATTTGAGCTTATGAGTGTGTTAGTGTGTGTGTTAATGGCGGTTTGAAGAGAGAGAGTTTAGAAAGAGAAAGTGTGTTTGGCAGGGAAGATTAGTTTGCATAAATGGGGTGAAAGGTTACAAAGTTCTTAATGGAGGGGGTTTATATACATATGACTAATTTACACTAAGCCCCCTTCCATACTTAGACATTTACATTCTAAGTACAAATATACAATAAGGAAACAAATCAATACTTCTTTTTACAGCATTTGCGTGTGCTTCTCTGGGATCAGACTGAAATCTTGCACAAAGGCATGTTGCAAACATTATGTCAGGTCTACTAGCAGTTAAGTACATGAGGGATCCCACCATACCACGATATTTTGTGGATCCACTGGTTTTCCATTGGGATCTGAGTCCAAAGTTAATGGTGCAGAAATAGGAGTATCTTTTGATGAGACTGAATCAAATTGATATTTCTTTAATAAGTCTCTGACATATTTTTCCTGATTTATAAAAATACCATCACTGGTTTGTTTCACTTGAAGACCTAGAAAATATGTCAGTTCGCCCATCATACTCATTTCATACTCAGATGACATTATTTTAGAAAACTGTTCACACATTTTGTTATTTGTAGACCCAAACACAATATCATCAACATAAACTTGTACAAGTAAGATATCATTTTTATCATGCAATATGAATAAAGTGTTATCTATTGCACCCCTTTTAAAACCATTTTTCAGAAGATGCTTAGT
>CM067175.1:27202432-27250371 GCA_034093135.1 Erigeron breviscapus | reverse complement strand
CTCTTACCCTTATTATTAATATAGTTTAGATTGATTTTTGTTCTTGTTTTTCTTGATTATTTGAGCCAAAAATGGAGGAAGAAAAGGAAGGGGAAGTGCAGAATTTTTGAGAGAGAAATGTGAGAGACTTGTGTGTGTGTTGTGTTGGTGAAGTGTATGTGAGGGGGGGGGGGGCCAAGTATAAGGTAGGGTTTCTCATTTTCCTTTTTTATTTTATTTATTTATTAAGTGTGTGTATATATGTATAGGTTAAGTGTATATATGTGTTGTAAGGTTAATTTGTATTAGTTTGTAGTGTAAGTAGATTTTTATTCTAGTATGTGTATACATATATATATGTCGTGTATGTAGGTATGTATGTATATATTTTTGTGTTTTTCATTTGTTACAAGGCTCATTGGTTGTAATCTTGTATTTATATTGGACTTGTACATATATACTTATTATTATTCAAGCATTCTCATGTACTTAAGGAGTTTTAATTATTTTTAAGGTGCTCATGGTATTTTCATGGCCAAATTTACTTTAATTAACTAAATGATTAAATTGTTGGACCTTCGTAAGGATTTTGATGGTTATCTCAACTTGTGAGTCCTACATTATTATTTATATAACTAGTTTTAATGGAAATGAAGTTTTTGGTTCATTGACATTTCATCAAGTTCAATTAGAACTAATATATAGCTTGAGATTGTGTTGAATGATTATAGTTATTGTTCATGGCATTTCTAAGGCAACTAGCTATCTTTGGGAATTCTACTGAACGAGATGGCAAGTATCACTATGCTTAATGTCTGGAAGGCAAAATCTCTTAAGAAACCTCTAGGGATAGATATCTAGATGAATATAAGTAAATTGTCCTATTCGGAAATTGAGGGTTGTTACAGTTAATTTGAAATCTTTGATTGCAAATGATCATTTTCTTTTTGAAGACTTTCCATGTTGGACAAAATGAGATCATTTGCAGATTTGAGCTCTTTATTCTCAGATTTGAGTTGGTCAATTTCAAGTCGAAAACTTTCCATAGCAGACAAATTGAGAGTATTACCAGACTTGAGCTCTTTGTTCTCAGAAGTGATTGAGTTGGGATATACAGTTGGTCATGTTCGTGTAGAAGGTTTTTCATTTCTTGGTCCTCTCATGAGTTTTCAGGATTAAAGATACTCAAACTCTCTTCGGTTGACATTTTGAATCAAACATTGATGACAGACCAATAAAAGAACAATTCAAGACAAGAATCTTAAAAATTTTACCCCAAGAATTGATTAGCCCAATAAACACTTGAGTTTTTAGATGTAGACTAGCCAAACATTTAGCTCATTTAACTTAAAATTCAAAAAAAAACTTAATACCACAATGAAAATGTCGACCAAACAATTTTAAAAAAAAAACTTTGAGATAAAAGTGGATTTGACACTCACGTATTAATGACCCAAAAAAAAATAAAATAACATCAAAGCAATGTATTGATAGTTATTGTTACTGCACCCACGTGATGGCACAAAACCAAATACACTCTTTCTCAATTGTTAAAAAAAACTCACTTTAACAGCTATTCAAAATCACATGTCAACTTTTGTTAATTCACTGCAACACGTTTCTTGTCAGCCCAGTAATAATTCAGTTTTACAGATCAAACGTGATGGCCTTTTCTTTTTAGACAAACGCGTGTATCGATACACGGTTTCTTTCCATTCACTAGATGAACAGTTGGACACCAACAAGGGACTAAATAACCTTTTTCTCTCTCACACGCGTATTTGTACTTTCAATTCCAAAAGACTTTTCAACAATACAAACAACTCTCTCTTTCTTTTCAAAGTATATATCTTCACTCTCTCACACGATATTACTAAATTCTTTCAAAAAAAATGCTTTCTGATTCTTTTCAAACAAATAATACCACACGAAATAAACCCAGCAGAAAAAGAAAAACGCAAGCAATCACAACCACACCGCCACGGTTCAAGAGATGAAGAACAAAAGTGCAATTTGCCGAGCTTGGAGCTCGGTAAATGAGGGTTTCAAAAAAGTTTTCAAATTTACACAAATGATGGTAAAATTGACAATAAGTGTGTAAACTTAAAAAAAAATTTGAAAAATTTTGTTGATTTGCCGAGATATTTGCTCGGCAAATGGGATTTGCAGAGGTTTAATCTCTGCAAATGGGGTGATTGACAGAAAAATGGTTAAGTGTTGAAAAATAGGTCGATTTGCAGAGGATAGAGCTCTGCAAATGGGATGTTGGAAGAAAATGTTTAAGTGTTGAAGAATCGATTTGCAGAGATGAGAGGTCGGCAAATGGTGATATGAAAATTTTTGCCAAGTATTTTGTATGGGTTGCAGAGAAATGAAGTCGGAAAATGATGGTTTGGGATGATTTGGTGAATTGTATGGTTTGCAGAGGATTTATCTCTGCAAATGAGGTATTGGAAAAATTTTGGCTAAGTATGAGATTGTATAGGATGCCGAGCAATAATCTCTGCAATGAGTTGTTTTTGGATGAGTTGGTTGATTTGGGTGGTTTGGCCGAGTAATAATCTCGGCAAACACGGGTTTGGTGATCGGGTCGTGAAGTTACTTCGGCAAACACGAGTATTGGGTCGAGTTGTTGAAATCAAGTCGGTAAATGGTGTTTTGGGAGGTCGGTTAGCTCGGCAAATGGTGATTTTGTGACTTGGTGATCGGAAACTGGATATTTGAAGAACACGGCGGCCGGATAAATCAACAACCTTGCCGGAAAACTTAAAACCACAATATCTCCTAAATACTTCGATTCAGAACACGAAACTTACACCAAAACACTCAAAATCAAGTCGCGAACAAACCCTCAGCAACAAAAATCAATTTTGAACTTCGCCGGAAAATTCAAAGTGTCGCCGGAATCTGTAACCGTCACCAAAACTCAACCGATTGAAAAATTGAAAGCATCATTTTGATCAGCACACAATCGCGAGTAAATCCTTGTGATTTTCAGGTTGATTTGACAACAAATGAAGCAGGAATTGAAGAAAGAAGATGAAGCAAAAAATTGTTGATTTTTCTTTTCTTTTTCTGCTTGCTTTTTTTTTTAATTAAAAAATGTAATCGATAAAAACAATGTGAAATAACACGTGAATTTCACTGTAGATTACTGTAGCAGCAGGAAATAAAACTTGTTGACTTTTTCGTTTTATAAGAGTTTGCCGAGATAAATCATAAAATCAACAAATTGTGTAAATTCGAACAGTAACTCAAACTTAATCACTAGATTTATCAAATTTAAGCTCAAATCCACCTCTAATCATACTTAGAATCACTAATCAGCCTCAATTCCGCAACAAACAGAAATTTTCAGAATCATTAAGCTCAAATTTCAGAAATTTCGAACAAAATCAGTTATAGATATGATCGTGGATCGCTCGGGTTAACCGATTATGCTCTGATACCAATTGATAGAATGAATGAGCTTAATTGAAGGTTTAATGGAGGATTTAGGTTAGTGTGTGAAAAGTGTGTTTGTGTGTGAAAGGGAGGTTGAAGATGATAGAGAGAGAAAATATGTTAACTATGTGTTTATTATCTCAAAGGTTATTACAAAATGATTAAGGAAGGAGTATTTATACTTATGATCTAATTATAACTAATACTCCTTATATAACTAGAAATATTACAATTTAACACCATTTTATATTTCTAATCGAACTCTTGTTGAAGCAGCTAGAACAATGCTTGCTTATTCTAAGTTGCCTCCGAATCTATGGGCTGAAGCTGTTGCTACTGCTTGTTTCACTCAAAATAGATCAATCATAAACAAGAGGTTTGATAAAACTCCATATGAGGTGATAAACAATGAAAGCCCAATGTGAACTTCTTGCACATTTTTGGATGTGTATGTTATGTTCTCAATGATCGAGATAATCTGGGCAAATTTGAACCAAAGGGCGATGAGGCATATTTCATCGGTTATTCGAGAGAATCAATAGCTTATCGTGTATATAACCGAAGAACCAAGAGAATCGAAGAGAGTATGAATGTTAGATTTGATGAACTCTCGGGAATGGTTCTTGAACAACACAGTTCAAGACCCGAACTTCAAAGTCCACAAGCTTCCGCAACAAAAACTGATTCAATGTCAAATCATCATTCTCTACTCTGACTACACAAGATTTGGATATCTTGTTTGAAGAATTTTTCCATGTTCCCACAAAAGTTCATGAGTCTGAAGTGAATACAAATGAACCATCCAGTTCAAATTCAAATGAAATGGATCCCAATGAGTCTTCACCATCACAATCATCAGATGTTAGTTCACCATCTGATTCTCCTCCACCTACTGATAATTCAGAGCTGCATACTCAACCTCAACATATTTCTCAAGTGACAAATCCCTCAACCAATCCTGAAGATAATGATCCTGACAACTTTGTTGAGCCAATTGCTACTTCATTCGAACAATTGACAGAGCAACATACTCCTGGTTTTATTGATTCTGAAGAATCTGGTGATCCACTAGATCCAATTCCTCATACAACCAAATTTCTCAAGTTATTGGTAACCCAACATCTGGAGTTCAGACAAGATCCGCATCCGCGAATGAATGTCTGTTTGTGAATTTTCTGAGTATTGTTGAACCAAAGACAGTGAATGAAGCTCTAAGTTGTCCAGATTGGGTGAAAGCAATGCAGGAAGAACTGAATCAATTTGAACGTCTTGAGGTGTGGAAATTGGTTCCCAATCCTTACAAGAATAAGGAGCCAATTAAGACCAAATGGATCTTCAAGAACAAAAAGGATGAAACTGGAGTTGTTGTACGTAACAAAGCACGATTGGTTGCAAAGGGATATTGCCAACAAGATGGAATTGATTACGATGATACATTCGCACCAGTTGCACGAATTGAGGCCATTCGGATGTTTCTTGCCTATGCTGCCTACAAGAATTTCACAGTCTACCAAATGGATGTCAAAACTGCCTTCTTAAATGGGATTCTCAGAGAAGAAGTGTATGTTAAACAACCTGAGGGATTTGTGAATTCAAAACATCCGACTATGTTTACAGGTTAGATAAGGCTTTGTATGGTCTGAAACAAGCCCCTCGTGCATGGTATGATGCTCTCTCCTCTTACCTTGTGAAATCTGGTTTTAGCAAAGGTTCGATTGACACTACCTTGTTTATCAAAAGACAAGGGAGTGACATCATTCTAATCCAGATTTATGTTGACGACATAATTTTCGGGTCAACTAATCCTAAATACTGCAAGAATTTTTCTGCTTTAATGATTAAGAAATTTGAAATGAGCATGATGGGAAGTAAAAGTTGTCAAATGGTACTTTTATTTGTCAATCTAAGTACATTCTTGACATGTTGAAAAAGTTTGATATGATGGATTGTCAACCAATTGGTACACCCATGGAAGCTCGAACAAAGATTAATGCTGATTTAAATGGAAAATCTTTTGATCAAAAGAAATATCGCAGTATGATAGGTTCACTCATGTATTTGACTGCAAGTCGCCGGATATTATGTTCGCCACATGCATGTGTGCCAGGTACCAGGCCAATCCTAAGGAAAGTCATTTCCAGGCCGTCAAACGGATTTTCTGATATCTGAAAGGCACTGTGAACCTTGGTCTCTGGTATCCAAGGGATACCGGGTTTCAGTTAATTGCATACTCGGATGCTGACCATGCAGTTTGTAAGCTTGATCGAAAGAGTACTTCTGGGAGTGTACAGTTTCTAGGGGATAGATTGGTCAGTTGGTCTTCGAAGAAACAGAATTGTGTATCTACATCTACTGCAGAAGCTGAGTACGTTGCTGCAGCAAGCTGTTGTTCACAAGTTCTTTGGATGAAGACGCAGTTGACTGATTATGGATTTCAGTTCAACAGAATTCCCATCTACTGTGACTCTAAGAGTGCTATTGCTATTTCTTGCAAACCTGTACAGCACACAAAGACCAAGCACATAGATGTTCGGTACCATTTTCTTAAAGATCATGTCGAGAAAGGTAACATCGAACTCTATTTTGTCCCGACAGACTACCAACTTGCTGACCTTTTCACCAAACCATTGGATGAAAACAGGTTTAATTTTCTTAAACCAAGTTGGGAATGCTTGATTTACAAACTTAAATGCTTTAATGCCATGTATTCTATGTTCATTTTCTGTTTCAAACATTGATGTGTTTTACTTGATATTACATGCAATGTTTGAGGGGGAGAAAAAGGGTAGAATGCATGATTTTAGGGGAGTTTGTAAATTTACTGTTTTGGTATATGCTTAATTTGAGGGGGAGTGTGCAAATGCATGTGAATATTTGTTTGCTAATATAGTTTGTGTAGTTTTTTTTTTTTTATTTGTTTGTTTTATGTGTTATTTTTTTTATTTTATGTGTGTTTGTTTAATCTGAAAAATCAAATACAAAATTAGAAAATTTTTAAAAGATAAAAAGATTTTTTTTATTTTATTTTAAATTTTTTTTTTGTTGTTTTAAAGTTTTTTTATTTTTTATTTTTTATTTTTTTTTTTTTTTTGTTTAAGCCCAATGAGCCCAAAATGATTTAGCCCAATTTTTAGCCCAAAAAAGGTCGAGATCCGGGTTGTCACGCGGGTCAAACCATACCCGCGACCCGGATTTGAAGATTAAATAGAATTTGGGCGGGCCAAATTCATTTTATTTCAAATTCAAATCACTTTTTCTTTATCTTTTCTCTCAAAACCGATCAATCTTATTGTCTTCAATCAATCTTTTTCATCTATTTCATAATAATCGAAGTGGTCTTATACTAGTGATAATACTTGTGATCTATTTCATCTTTTATCTTCATCAGATCATCAGTTTAAAGGTAAAATTTCGTGTTTTTACTTCGCACTTTAACTGTTTGATTAAATGCTTGAATGATGCATTTTGTGATAATTTGATATGTTTTATTGATATTAGATGCATGATTAGGGATTATCTTTGTTGTTTATCTGTTTTTATTGACCTAATCTGCAAAGTTTGATTTTTCTGGGTAGACATTTGAAGGGTTGGGTAATAACTTGAATCTTTGAAGGATTTGTACCATTTGCCGAGGTATTTGCTCGGCAAATGCTATGTTTGTTCATAACCATTTTCAAATCTTCATATCTGGTAAAACATGTTCATTTTTGACTTAACAAAATTTCAGATCAAAAAGGCCATTTGCCGAGGTTTTTGCTCGGCAAATGATGTTTTTCTCAAAATTTTCAAAATTTTGTTTGTCAAACAAATCTCAAGTCAAAATTTTCAATGTCTTGAAATAGCCATTTGCAGAGTAATTTGCTCGGCAAATCAACATTTTGTTGAAAATTTTTTTCAAGTCTTGAATTAGCCATTTGCAGAGAAATTTGCTCGGCAAATCAATCTTTTTTGAAGAAATTTTTCTTAAGTCTTGAAATCTTAATGTATCATTTGCAGAGATTTTATCTCGGCAAATGCTTAAAATTTTTCAAAAAGACTTGATCACATTTTTCTTGATAAATTTCTAATATGCCATTTGCAGAGATTTTATCTCGGCAAATGCACATATTGTTATTGAAATATTCCTTTAACATTTGTCAACATTCTTGTTGATCAAATCAAAGGAGTTTTCATATATTCAATGAAGTCCAGTCTGAAATGCTCATTTGCCGAGGTTTTTGCTCGGCGTTTACGAGACTTCACTTCAATACTCGATGACTTGAATCAATGGTCCCTGATCTGCTTTATTCTCGTGTTTGCCGAGGTTTTTGCTCGGCAAACCATGAAATTTTTCAAAATGTTTGCCAAAACCAATTTTTGGTCCTTATTAATTTCTGGGCAAAATTTTGAGAATTTTTTTTTTTGAAACCCCCATTTGCCGAGGTTTTTGCTCGGCAAACAGTTAAAATTGCTTTTCTTTATTTTTTATTCTAAGTTTTTTTTATTATTATTTGTGTTGATTTTAAAATGTATGTATGTATGTGTGTATTGTGTTTGTCTATATAGTATTTCTGTACTACCTTTGTTTTCTTATCTTTTAATACTTATGTGATTCTATATATCGTCATGTTTTGTATATATATATTAGGGTGAGAAGCAAGGTATCGAACGCCTTTGTGTACTACTTTGTTTTCTCATTTTTAATATATGTGCGAAACATTGTCTTTGTGTAATAAATGTGTTTATTAAATGTTGGTGTGTTTTTATTTTTTTTGTGTTTAAAATGGATCTTCTGGTCAAAATTTTGGTCAGTTTGTTGTTTCATTACCAAATGTGAGTCCCTTAAGTTCGAGACGGTTAACCTAGAAAGTGTAAAATACAACAAGTCTAATAAGCACTAGATTTGGACTAGTATTACTTGTAAATAAATGCAAGTATATAAATAAAGTAATACAAGACTTAAAGCAATAAACAAGTAAAGTGGAACATTATGTATTTTTCATGGGTATTTTATTTATGATGTTAAATAAAACACAAGGTTGTTGCGGAATCAAGATAATACAAATAAGTATGTATCCTAACAACGTATGAGTTACAAATGATCTATATTTGTCAAATAACTCTTTAGGATCGAGATACTTAAAGTTGTGAAGTATCCCAGTTTAAGATCGAGAGTATTTGGACAAATTCACTTTCATGCAAAGTGTATGCTTAAAAGTATTTATGTCAAGGAAATGACTTTGTATTTATAGGCAACAAAATTCACCAGTGAATTTTGTGCCGTACAAATATGGTTGCATACATTTAATGATCCGACAAGAACATTAAATGTATTTGATAAGGAATAAGGATAAAGTCACATCAAATGACTTTGTGTCCTTTTATCCAACCACCTTTACACACACAAACTTTGGTAAAGAACAAGTGGATTGTTCTTTAGAAAGTGTGTAAAGGGAAAAGTCAATCCTCGATATCAGTGTTCAGACTTGTAGGGTCTAGAACACTGACAATCCTCCAGTGTACAGATCTGGTAAGACTTTCCAGTGGACTCCGCCATTTGTCAGTCTTCTTTCTTCAGACTTCAGTCTTTGACTTCAATCAGAATGTCTTCAGTAGAGTTGATCTGGACTGGGGTGAAGTCCAGTGAGCTCATCTGGAGAATACTCCAGATTTCCTATACAAGTAATTTGCTCACTGATCTTCCATTATTTCTGGACAAATCTTCAGAGGGACTCCAGATTCCAAGTCTGGAGTAGGTCCAGTAGAACACGTTTCTGGTCAGATCTTCAGTGAGGCTCCAGTAGTCGAGTTTGGAGCGAGTCCAGTAAATCTGGACTAAATCTGGACCTAACAAATTCCCCCTATTTGTTTAGAAATAATGCAAGTGTTTTCAAGCTTGAATCTATACATTTTGTAAGCTTGAAAAACACAAGTTTCGATTTGTCTAAAAATCTAAGTTACTGGAAAACACTTTATAGATCATGAGTGTTTTCAGTTTCATCAATTAAGTTCTAACTTAGACTAAATCTGATCATTTACTTATAGGAATAAAAAATTGCAACTATTATTACATTCATCAACTGATAAATAGTATACAATTTTCATAAGACAATAATTTACAATAAGTAAACAATAAGAGTCAGGCCCTTCTTTTTGATGTCTGTCCTGGAGCATCTTCAGTAGCCTTTCTCTTTGGTGATGGAGAAGATGGTATTGAATCTGGTGATCTTATGCCCATTGCAACTTCCATCTGTTGCTTTCTTCTCCATACCTTTTCCACCCTTTTCAGAAATGCCTTAACATCAGTCGACACATTTGTCTTCCCCCTGAACGTTAAAGCGATTTCCTTCAGTTCACTCCATCCAAAGGCTTGGACTGAAGTACTTTTCCTCTCGTCAGTAAAGTTACCCTCCCTGGTCAACTTTACTTCAAACTTTGACATGCCTTCATGATCTTCAGCCAATTTGATTTCAGCACCAGTGATCCTTCTGCATCAGCCCTGAAATTCAACATCTCATTGTATTTTTCTTTCAGCTTGGCTTGCTGGATCAAAGCTTCAGTATCCTTGGACACTCTCCTTTGCTCTACAGCAGATTAGAGTTCTTGACGATTTATTTTTCGAGAAGTGTCCAGGGGAATGAAAGTACTTACATCAGCATCTTTGATTGCTTTGGTCTGTCTGGCAGTCAACTTTGGTAAACCAGTAAGTCTCTTTCTGTACTCTATCTCCAAGCACCAGCATTCTTTCTTATCTTTTTCTGGAGACTTACCAGTTCATCCTTTCTTTGTCTGATGAGTTCTGGTACACTCACGCCATAAATAATTGAATCATATACCTGTTCTTCTTTAGCGTAGAATGAGCGTACATGAACATCATCTAATGCATTTAGGCATTGATGAACTCTGGGGTCATCTTTCATCCTTTTATATACTTCAATGTTAATGCCTAACCTTCCAGCAGTTCATCCTTTTGATTTCTTTTGAAAATCTCTATCATTATGCATTCTTGCTCTAACTTCCTGGAAGTTTCATCATCAGCATCTTCAGTATGCTCTTCCTCTTCACCAGATACCACTTTTTCTTTTCCTTTAACAGCCTTCAGTGTAGTTGGAATATCTGGGAAGGACTCAAACTGGGGCTCACTGGCTTCAGTACCAGTAGCTCTTTCAGGTAGCCCGGCTTCAGTGCCATATGCTCTTTGTCTTTCAGTTTGGTCACCAGACGACCTTTCCCCCTTGGAACGATCTCCAGTTCTTGACTTGAGATCATTCCATAATTCTTCAAGCATAAGTCTGTCCAGTGCACCAAATGTTGTACCTGCTACTGGAGTTGTTTTAGACACAACTTTCTTAAGTGCCTGCACTTCCTTCTGAACATTTGCAACAGCTTTAGGCAAGTGTTTTGGCAACTCTCATCCAGTAACTTTTCTACTTGGGGTAACACCCCATCATAAATGCTACGAAGAACAGTCCCAGAAACTTCTTCACATAATTCTTTCAACATGTTGTTTCTGAACTTCCTTGTACATTCATCACTTATAGTGCTAACAACTGCACCCTGTTCTAGTGTGGGTCTACTCTCCAGAGAGCTTACCCTGAAAACCAAATTCTGAACATCTTCTTTCAGACCTGCCAGTTCGCCAGTGACTGCAGTCTGAACAGAAGTAACCAACCTAGTCTCTAATCCCTGGACTGCCACCTTGATCTTTTCAGTGTTGGTGTTTGTGGCCAGTACCAGTTCATCAAGCTTCTCATAAACCAGCTTCTCATTTCCAGCAAAGACATTCATCTCAGATGCCAGGTTATTGGATAATAATGATTTAAAGTCAGAAATAACCTGAGATGAAGTCTGGAGTGATCTCTCCAGGTCCGCCACCTTAATTAAAAGGCCTTGGACCTCGGCAGAAGAAGAAGTGGAGAGACTAGTGGGAGGTTCAAGATTTGAGGGTAATCTGGTCATTAGAGGAACTTGTGCCCAGTCCTCTTCAGTTGCAGCTTCAGATGTTGCAACTGGTGACTCCGGCGCACGAGGAGGAGGTTGAGATTCTGAAGGTTGAATGGTTGCTGGCGTGAAGTATTGGGTGTTTTCTGGAATTGAAGGTGGTGGTGGTGGCATGTTTGGTTCTGGTGGTGGCATTTTTGGTGTAGGTGTTGGCATTTCTGGTAGATTTTCTTCTTCTTGTACATCTTCACCCAGAAAATTCAAGTTAACATCAAAGCCTTCAGACATTGGGGATTCAACATCATTCCATTCTTGAGCAATCCCAACTGTCTGTTCACCAGACTGTTCACCAGTCTCTACATTCACTTGTTCACCAGCATCTACATTTAAATCCAGTGGAGCCTCTTGCTCACCAGAAGCATGTTCATCAGTCTGAACATCTTCAACAACTTCAACAACCTGCTCAACAACCTCTTGTTCAAAAATTGGCGATCCATCTAAATTCATAATATCACCAGGATGCCTTTCAGGATTCACCTGAAGTCCAGCTCTCATCAGACGCCTATTAGTTCTAGGTCGTCTGGAAGGTTCAACAACTTCTGTACTTGACCTTCTGGAGCAACTTGTCTTATGGGCTGTACAGCCTCTATTATCTGTACATCATCACCAGATGGTACTTCAACACTTGACCTCTATCTGGACCCATTTCAGCTTCTTCCCTTTGCAAGGAAAGCATGGACTGAGGAATATCTACCTCATCCACTGGAGACCTGAGATTGACCAAATCTCTCATATACTCACTCATAGAAAAGTGAGTAGTATCCATATCATACTGGTCTCCAAGAGCATTTTTAAACATTAGGGAAAGGAAACGAATATAAGGAACGAACGGTTTTCTTCCTTTCACCCTAAGTCGCTCAACCAAGTCATCAAAAAGAATCTGGGCAAAGTCCACTCTAAGCCCAAACCATAAACAGTAGGCAATCTGGAGGTGGGTTTGATTGATCTGGTCTAACCCTCCAGAACTGCCTCCTAGACACTCAACAATATGTGTGAAGAAATATCTCCATGAGTCTGACAGCTTGCTCATGTAGATAGTCCCCTTTCTGGATAGCTGGCCATGCTCATCCAATATATCTGTATGCCCCATCAGCCTGCATACTTCCCTTGTATTTATTCCAGTGGGAAGCTCAATAGGCAACTCATTCTGGTCAAAATAGTTTAACTGTAGAACAGACCTGAGAAGACTAGCGGTGAAACCAAGGGATCTGGTACCTCCCTTGAGAGTATAGTTGATCGATGAAGTTTCATCGTCATATGTAGCCGTGTACCAGAATTCACACAAATACTCGTGGTACATTCTTCCTGGATTCAATGTTAATGCACCATATAATGGGCAAGAGAGAAAGAACGAGTTTAATCTCCTCCCAATAATCGATTGGGCATCATGAACACTGGACAGAGAGAGTCTTGCCATCCAGTTATTCATATTGATTCTTATGGCACTTGCCTCAAGATTGATATGAGGTGCCCTAGCAACATTTTCCGAAGGAATGTATTCATTGGCAAGCAGATTTTTAGTTCTTGATTGTCTAGGTGCCATTTAAAGAGAATAGATGAAAATGAAATTGAATATGTATAGGTTATGATGAAGATTTGATGAAAGAATTGAATATAAATGGAGTAAATATGAGAGATGATGATGATTGGAAAATGAATGAAGAAGTAAATGAAGGAATTTGAAAGATTTGGGAGTAAATATGTTCGAAGTAAATGCAATTGAAATTGAAAGTGGGTATTTATAGGAGAAGGAATGTAGAACTCAAACGGTTTATTTGAAATTATCAAATAACATTTTTGATCGGGTTCTGAGATCCGCATTAATTACATCACATCATACATAAATGCATGACGGTTTACAACCCACAAACAGTAACAAGTTGTACTTTTTGTTTTCCCAAAGTAAAAAGACCATCATTACGTTGAAAAATTTACATGCCACGTAGGATTAAGATATTTTCAAAAAGATTTGCATACGTGGCACACACAATGACCAAGTATTTAGAAAATATTATGACATATTTCAGTGCATCTGGAGGTTGACTGGACTCCAGTATCACTGGTGGATTAGTCCAGTGAGCATGTACTGATGGTACACTGGAGGGACACTCCAGTAAAGTACCAGTGAAAACCATTTTTGAAAGACTGATAACCTCAAACTTGCACGTCAACTAATATAGACAAATGAGAGGGACACATTTACAAGGAGACATAAGTCACCTCAAACACGCACTTCAATCTGTCCAGTTACCAGTGAGAGGGACATATTTACAAAGCACCAGTAATATTTTCTGAAGAGTTTGTCCAGTGAGAAAATAAATTAATAAATTCCCTTTGAACTTAAAACAATTTTAATAGAAAAATATCTTTCAAGTCTTTCCCTGGAATGTTGTTCCAGAAATCTAATAGTGCAAAGATAGTACACAAAGGCGTTCAATATCTGAGCAGTCACCTGATTTAAGGATTTAACATTCCCAACTCACCAACAAGATATTCAAAAGTTTTGACATCCAGAGGTTTGGTAAAAATGTCAGCAGTTGTTTGTCAGTGGGAATAAAATGGAGTTCAAATGTTGTTTTTCATAATATGATCACGAATGAAGTGATACCTGAGATCAATGTGCTTCGTTCTGGAGTGCATGACTGGATTGTTTGAGATAGCAATGGCCCTGGTATTATCACAAAAGATTGGGGTCTTTGAATATTTAATACCATAATCAAGCAACTGGTTCTTCATCCAGAGTATCTGAGCACAACAACTGGCTGCAGACACGTATTCAGCTTCAGCAGTGGACAATGAAACTGAAGTTTGCTTCTTACTGGTCCCGCTGACCAGTTTGCCACCTAGGAAATGACATCCACCAGTTGTGGATTTCCTATCTATCTTACAACCTGCATGATCTGAATCTGAATAACCCATTAGATCCTGCCTGAGCCTTTGGGGTACCAAAGACCTAGACTGGGGACACCTTTAAGGTACTTCAGTATGCACTTTACAGCAAGCATATGAGATTCCTTTGGATTAGACTGATATCTGGCACATAAACATGTTGAAAACATAATATCTGGTCTACTGGCAGTTAATACATCAGTGAACCAACCATGCCTCTATAGACAGTGGTGTTCACTGGTTTACCATCTGGATCGGAGTCCAGTGTCAGTGGTGCAGAAATTGGAGTTGGTTTAGATGGTGAAGAATTCATGTCAAATTTCTTTAAAAGATCTCTAACATATTTCTCCTGATTAATAAAAATGCCATCATTGTTTTGTTTAATCTGGAGTCCAAGAAAATATGTTAGTTCACCCATCAAACTCATCTCATATTCAGTTGACATTATTTTCGAAAATTTCTTGCACATGTTTTCATCAGTAGACCCAAAAATGATATCATCAACATAAATTTGTACCATTAACAGATTACCTTTTTCATGAAGAATAAATAAGGTATTGTCAATTGCACCTCGTTTAAAACCATTTTTCAACAAATGTTTAGTCAGAGTGTCATACCAGGCACGTGGGGCTTGTCTGAGGCCATAAAGCGCTTTGTCCAGACGATATACCTGTAACACCCCAACCACGGCGGATGATGAGATGTACAGAAAGTCGAGTATTCAAACAAAGGATAATAGAAAGCATTCACCATAGCTTTAGTTGATAAAAATAATTTTACAATGCACAAGCAGGTGAACCAATTCCCAAGTACAATACGTCTACCATACTTGAATATTGGGTCCACGAAACAAATAACAAATACATGAGATGATATACTACAATGATCAGGGCGGATTCCATTGCCCGTCACAAGGTTTGATCTTTGACTCCCAAGCGTAATGCAAATAATCATGATGCATATAATTCCTCAAAGCTTACGCTAATTCCTGAAAAGCATGAAGAAAAAGTGTCAACTACGAAAACATAGTTGGTGAGTGCATAGGTTTACAAGTAAATCTCGTTACATATCCATATCAAAATAGTTGAGAAATCCATGGTAAATTATAAAGTTCTCATTTGTCACATTTATCGTGAGAGAAAAATATATCAATTGATTAATCATTCATCATACCAAAACCATTTGGTCGTCAATACTTCAATATTGCCAAATTCAATAACTTCCAAGATTCCATATAAGGTCCAATACCCAAACCGTATGTTCAATCCACAATTTCCATCCATAATAATATCAATACCTCTTGGTCAATGGTAAGACTACCATGACATAATTTGATGAGATTGTTCTTGAGCCACTACTAAGACCGGTTATGTCCCAATAATCAATATATAATGTCCCAAATGATAAGATAATGATAAGCACATGCTGTCAATCATGTGCATAAAGATAACCAAGGGTCGTGCCATGGAGACGCCCATAAATATATAGTAGTTAGAGCACCGCGAGGCCAGACTGGCGATGAAGGTGGCCACCAGGCAGACCAAACATCCCACCGTTACCTATAATAGTGGATGAGGGGACAAGTCCTAGTTGCGCAACCCTCTAACTACAGGCCTCAAATGAGTTAATAGTAGTGTACAGGGGACCACCGTTTGACAGTACTCAAGCTCATCATATAACATATAACACGTTGAACATATAATATAATTCCCATATCATTATCATTATTTCAAAGAATCATTTCATAAGAGAAAGTCATTTTAATTAATCATGCTTTTCACCCCGTAAGTAAACATATAAAAGAGTTTGAAAGGGGGCTATGACTCACCTTGATATGCCGCATATTATATTCACTCATCCAAAATGGGTACTTCTCATCTATTGCTTCCTTGACCATATATCCGTCATATTCCTCAATCACACTTCAAGCCAAGACTATCCCTTGAAGAACTTGGTTTTGAAGGTGAAAAATGGGCAGAATTTTCAGACCTATTTATGCTCCTAATAACCCTTAATCCAAGCTTGAAACAACCCTTAATCTTATCTTGAAACAACCCTTGCTTAACCCTTATTATTAATATAGTTTAGAATGATTTTTGTTCTTGTTTTTCTTGATTATTTGAGCCAAAAATGGAGGAAGAAAAAGGAAGGGGAAGTGCAGAATTTTTGAGAGAAAATATGTGTGTGTTGTGTTTTACTAAAATGAAAAGAGTGTGTGTGTGTGGGAGAGTGTATGGACGTGAGAGGGGGGAAAAGAGTGGGTTGGGAGGATGCTCATTGGCCAAGCAAAGTGGTGGAGGGTCATGGATTGGCTAGCTCAAGTGGTGGAGTTGTGGTGTAGGTGTATTTGGTCCAAAATGATGTCTAAGTTCAAAATGTGGGTGTGTTTTGATCAAGTTATGTAGTGATGGTTAGATTATGTAAATTTTAATTATACAAGTATTGGATTTGTAATTTATATGTGCATGCATGTATATAGATATGTGTTTGTGTTAAGTGCAAATATTAGTACTTGCAAGATTTAGATGTATGTATGTATGTATTTCGTGTATATGTATATACATATATATATTGGTGCTAAACATTATAAAATTTCTTAATGTACCTTCTATTGATTGAGTTATTGATTATATTTTGGATACATAGGTACTTGTTTGTTGGATCGAATAATTATAAAGTTGTTGTTACTTTGCATATTCTTGAAGTTGGCTTGATTAGTTATGGTTATATTCTTATAAGATTGTCCTTATTTCTTTACTTTGAGATTGTCTCATGTTTTGGCATTTCTAAGATAATTATCGTATACGGGCATTTCATTGAACTAGACGGCAAGTATCACTACGCCTTAATGTCTGGAAGGCTAAATCTCTTAAGAAACCTCTAGGGATAGATACCTAGATAAGTCTAAGTAAATTGTCCTAGTCGGAAATTGAGGGTTGTTACATATACCCAATGTGGATGCTTTTCATCAACGAAACCTGGAGGTTGTCTAACATAAACTTCTTCTTCAAGCTTTCCATTCAAGAAAGCACTCTTTACATCCATCTGGTAGACCTTGAACTGATGATAAGCAGCGAATGCTAAGAATATTCTAATCGCTTCAAGTCTAGCCACTAGAGCAAATGATTCATCAAAGTCGACATCTGACTGGCAGTAGCCTTGTGCTACCAGTCTGGCCTTGTTTCTGATAACGTGGCCATCTTCATCTACTTTGTTTCTGAAGACCCATCTAGTTCCAATTGGTTCTTTCTTTCCAACTGGGAAAGGAACCAGATACCAGACCTTGTTCCTTTCAAACTGGTGAAGCTCTTCTTGCATAGCAGTCACCCAGCTTGGATCTTCCATAGCCTCGTCAATCTTCTTTGGTTCCATCAAAGATAGAAACTAACGTATAAGCATTGATTACTGGAGGCTCTTCTGGTCTGAACTCCTCTACTGGAGTCACCTATGATCTGATCAATAGGATGAGCTTTTGTCCATCTGGAGTACTGACCTGGATTGTTACTGACAACAATATCAGTGCAAGAATTCAGTTGAGTCTCCTCTAGAGTTGTTTCTGGAGGAGGATCTTGCCAGACTACTTCAGTATCTTCATCTGAGTCATTTAAATTACGATTTGCATCATGAAATTCTTCATTTGAAGGCATTTCTGGTCTATTCTCAACTGACACTGATACTGGAGGGAGCAGTACGAACATCTGAACCAATATTAATTTCAAAGGGTAGTTTGAAATCAATAGAAGGATAGAATGGAGTACTACTGGAGAGTTTCTTTTTCTGAACAGGTTCCAGATCAGGATGACTGGAAACTGTGTCTTTTGAATCTTTAGTTTTGTCGTTTATAGGATCAGATTCACAAAAGACAATTGGAGTTACTGGGGGAGTATCAAGGGCTGGCTTCTTGTTGATTGCAGCATTTGATTCATCAAATGTGACATGAATTGACTCATGGACCTTCTCCAGTCTCTTGTTGTAGACTCTGAAGGCCTTGCGAATGGCTGAATAGCCTAAGAAATACCCTTCATCAGCTTTGACATCAAATTTGCCTAGCTGACTGGAGTCGTTCAGGATGTAAACTGGACATCCAAAAACGTGAAAATAACCAATGTTTGGTTTTCTATTTCTTAATACTTCATAGGCTGTCTTTTTGTGTCTTTTGATGTACACTGATCGATTCTGGGTGTGGCAAGCAGTTGCAATTGCTTCCACCCAGAAACTGGTAGACAGTCCAGATTCAGCAAGCATACTCCTGGCAGCTTCTATCAGCGTTCGATTCTTCCTTTCCACCACTCCATTTTGTTCTGGAGAGCGGGCTGATGAGAAATTCTGGGAGATGACAGTGTCAGTACAGAATGACTCCAGAGTTGCATTCTGGAATTCTGTTCCATTGTCACTTCTTAACTGACACACTTTTCGACTGTACTTGGCTCAATTTGCTTGATAAGACTGATGATTTCAGCAGCAGCTTCACTTTAGACCTCAGAAAGATCACCCAACAATATCTGGAGAATTCATCTACGATCACCAGGGTGTATCTTTTACCAGCATGAGTCTGAACATTCACTGGACCAAAGAGGTCCATATGAAGCATATGAAGAGGTTCAGATATGCTGAAATTATGTCTGGTCTTGAAACTGGTACGTTTTTGCTTACCCATCTCACATCTGGACATGGCCTTTCCTTTTTGAAGGAAACTGAAGGTATCCCATCTGCAAGTTGTTTTCTGGACAACTTATTAATGTTCTTGAAATTTAAATGGGATAACCTTTTGTGCCATAACTAGTTTGTGTCTTCATCAGCTTGAGTATAGAAACACTGCTCTGAAGGAGAGTTTTCCATATCCATCACGTACACATTCCCTTTTCTGGGAGCAATCAACACTACCTTCCAGTCCTTGTTGAATACGATACCCTGAGCAATATTGAATAAGACTTGATAGCCATCATCACACAGTTGGCTTACACTGATCAAGTTATATTTCAAACCATTCACAAATGCAACACGTCTGAACTTGACTTGTCCATTGTTCAGAACACCGTATCCCTCAGTCTTTCCACAACCATCATTTCCAAAAGTAATAGAGGGTCCATCAGAAATGGTGAACTCCTCCAGCAGGGTCTTACATCTGGTCATCGTCCTGCCAGCAGCACTGTCAAGATACCAGATATATTTCTTTTGATCGCCCTGCACATACACCAGATACTTATCAGTTAGATTTGGGAACCCATCGACTGATGGGTTCACTGGACCCTCCCTTATAGGTCCCTGGGGCAATCTGGTTAAGTTCACTTTCTTCAACAGTGGTCTTAGTTGAAAAGACCACTGGGTTGATAGTTTTGAAACCTTTTTCTTTTTCTCAACTGGAGAAATAGATTTAACTTTCTTAGTAAAAGGTTTTGTATTTTGTCTAGGGCCAGATGAAGTACCCTCAATAAAGTTTAATCTTGCATTAAAACTTTGAGATTGACGAGTCAGAATTTCTTCAGATGACACCTTAGCCTTTCCAGTCCTAGGCATAGGTAGGGGATTGGTCTGAGGCAAAGGTTTATTCTGATAAACCTCTTTAACTGGAGCAGTCATCTGGAATGCTCCAGTCTTGACCTCTGGGGATTGAACTGGGTAACAATTGGTCTTGGGAGTTACAGGCTCATCATAGACAGTGGTGGGCCTGAACTCCTCTGGTAATCGATCGATTACTGGTATTAATGATGCTACATGAGTATTTCCATCTAAGTATGCACGTTTTTGAGTAGGAAATTGTTTTACTCCAGCATCATATGGCTTTTTGGTTTCTAGCCATGATTTAATTACCAGTTTTTCTTTCTCTAAAATGATCTCAAGATCTTGTTTTTCTTGAATCAATTGTTCAGTTACCAGAACCTGGGCTTGAAATGCCAGTTCAATGTCTTGAAGTTCTTTTAATTTTGAATTTAAAGCATTTATTTCAGAAGAATCTGTTTCTAGACCATTTACACAATCAGATCTAACAGTTTCTACAAAAATCAAATCAGAATTAAGAGCTTCAGCTATGTCCAATTTTAGTTCTTGGTCAGTTGCACAATCATAATCACTAACCTTCTTAATAACAATGTCTACCCATCGTCCAGATGTGACATCTTCCTTCACCAGGTGCTCATCGTCTTCCAGAGCCATGTAACAGCAATCTCTTTCTTCTTCTTCATCAGTAGATGATTCATCAGAAGGAACCCACTTCTCTTCAGTTGTTGCAATCATGCACTTATTATTGTTTTCAATTTGTTGTGCCATGAGAGCAATCTGGGCCTTAAGCTTTTTATATTTCAGTTTATAGCTATCATCAGGCTTATTATTTGAGGAGAATGGACCAGGCTTGGATACAAACTGGTTGGACCTGCACTCTTTCATGAAATGACCCTTTTTGCCACACTTAAAGCATGTCAAATTGGTCTTATCAGTGGAAGAACTGGATGCAAATTGTCCAGATGACCTATTTGCTCTTGCTTTGAAACGGTTAAACATTTTAGCAATCATTTCAATAAGGTCATCATCTTCAGTTTCATCACAACAGTCTGGAGAGATTTGACTGGACTCTCCAGAATCCATGAGTTCAGACACCATCTTCTTCATAGAAAATACATTCTCAGAAGATATCAGTGCTGTACCTTGTGGTTCAGTATTACTAACCACATTAGGACTACTGGAGGCATGGTTAAAAGCATCTTGTTCTGCCACCACTCTCTGAGCTTGATTTTCTTCAGTGTACCTGAAAGCTCCATATAAAGTTGAGAGAGTGTGTGTGTGCAGAGTTTCCTTGTCGTAAGACCAGGATCATGTGAGACCATTTGGTGGGTAGAATATTACAAAATTTCTCCAGAAGTATATCCTTGTCCTTCTCAACCCCAAGACCTCTCAATTGGTTTATGATACTCATAAATCTGGTGTAAGTACCAGTGAGAGACTCGTTAAGTTGAGCAAAAAATGACTCATACCTCTTGTTTAAGGAGACCTTTCTGGTGACAATGGTGTCATCTCCTCCTTCATGTTGGTTTAAAAGTTCATCCCACATGGTTTTAGAACTAGGAAAAAGAACTAGTGTGGGAATTAGGGTTTCTGGAACGGCCCCGAGGATCATGTTTTTGAGAAGGGTGTCTAGATTCACCAATCTCCTCTTCTCTTCTGACCAATGTTCCTCCCTCTTTTCCCTTCCTCTTCTAGATCCAGAAGGATCAAGAAGGGGATTGAGAGGTGATGTTGGTACATAAGGACCTTCGTTTAAATATTTTCATCATGTTCCTCTCAATACCAGTGACATGCAAAACCATCCTAGCCTTCCACGTACCAATCATCACTGTTCCCACTGAATTTAGGAACAGGATTATTTGAGTAGTGCACATGCACGTGTGGAGAAGCAGGAGTAGGAGGAGGAGGTGTATTAGTGTTATTAACAATTGGTGGTTCATTTTGATCATTAATATTTGCATTAGGATCGGGACCAAGACTAAAACCTTGTGTATTTTCTTGGTTAGCCATCAAGAAACAGATCTAGGCAATGTTTAGCCTTCTGCTCTGATACCAAATGTGAGTCCCTTAAGTTCGATGGTTAACCAGGAAAGTGTATAATACAACAAGTCTAATAAGCACTAGATTGGACTAGTATTACTTTAATATAAATGCAAGTATATAAATAAAGTAATACAAGACTTAAAGCAATAAACAAGTAAAGTGGAACATTATGTATTGTTTCATGGGTATTTTATTTATGATGTTAAATAAAACACAAGGTTGTTGCGGAATCAAGATAATACAAATAAGTATGTATCCTAACAACCTATGAGTTACAAATGATCTATATTGTCAAATAACTCTTTTGGATCGAGATACTTAAAGTTGTGAAGTATCCCAGTTTAAGATCGAGAGTATTTGGACAAATTCACTTTCATGCAAAGTGTATGCTTAAAAGTATTTATGTCAAGGAAATGACTTTGTATTTATAGGCAACAAAATTCACCAGTGAATTTTGTGCCTTACAAATATGGTTGCATACATTTAATGATCCGACAAGAACATTAAATGTATTGGATAAGGAATAAGGATAAAGTCACATCAAATGACTTTGTGTCCTTTTATCCAACCACCTTTACACACACAAACTTTGGTAAAGAACAAGTGGATTATTCTTTGGAAAGTGTGTAAAGGGAAAAGTCAATCCTCGATATCAGTGTTCAGACTTGTAGGTCTAGAACACTGACAATCCTCCAGTGTACAGATCTGGTAAGACTTTCCAGTGGACTCCGCCATTTGTCAGTCTTCTTTCTTCAGACTTCAGTCTTGACTTCAGTCAGAATGTCTTCAGTAGAGTTGATCTGGACTGGGGTGAAGTCCAGTGAGCTCATCTGGAGAATACTCCAGATTTCCTATACAAGTATTTGCTCACTGATCTTCCATTATTTCTGGACAAATCTTTAGAGGGACTCCAGATTCCAAGTCTGGAGTAGGTCCAGTAGAACACGTTTCTGGTCAGATCTTCAGTGAGGCTCCAGTAGTCGAGTCTGGAGCGAGTCCAGTAAATCTGGACCTAACAAGAATAATAATATATACAAAGATGGCAATGTTCCAAGAAGGTGCATCAATGAAAATGCAAGCAAATCAAGCACTCCATATTCCATTTTCTTCAAAATTTCCAATCATAACGGAGATTCTGAGCCATCATCCTTTGAATAATGCTTTAACTGGTGGTGCAATTGTTCCCGAGAAGTACATCTTTGATTTATGGGAATCAATTGAATATGTGAAAGGAAGTAAGAGATATAAGACTGCAGACTACTTCCAATTCTCTCTACAGTCAGAAGATAATGTTTTCAACTGTAAATTCACTTTGGATGAGTTCAGAACTATAGTTGGTTTTCCTGAATATGAAGAATATGAAGAACTCCCATCTGTTGAAGAAATGTTGGCAGGAGTTCATTCTTTGGGATATGAAGGAGAGTTGGCAACAATGAGAGATTTTAAAAGAATGAATGTAGCAACTCTCTGGCATACAATGTATAATGTTCTTTCCACTTGTTTGATGCCATCACAAAAGGGAATTGATGCTATGACGAAGCATTCTCTGTCAATTTACTATGCAGTCACTCACAATGTTCAATGTGACTTTGCGAAGATAATTTGGGATAAGATGATCCAAGTTGTGAAGGGAAAAGATGTGCAGGAAAGGAAATACATTCCCTTTATAAGATTCTTCACATTGATTATCGAAGATGTTCTTGATAATTCAGAAGAAATTCCCAAGATGGAAGATAGTTTCAAGTGTGTAATTGCAATGTACAAATCAAATATGAGAGTAAGAGGCACAGGAAGTGAAATTGCTAGACCTTTTCCAATTCCACCATTTCTACTTAATCTGGTTCCTGCTCAGAGTCCTCACCTTAGGACTTATAGAGAGTGGTTAGCCACAGCGATGTCGTTGTGCTGACTGCATGAGCCCCCCCCAAAGTCCCCACCTTAGGACATATAGAGAGTGGTTAGCCACAGCGATGGGATCTGAAAGCCAACAGATTCCTACCCAAGCTGTGCATAGGTCGCCAAGTGAGGGTCCTAGGTCTTCTAAAAGAAAAAGAGGGGTTAGTGATGAGGGGACTTCTGGGCAGAGGAAAAGAAAATCTAAAAGAGTTGTCTTTGAACAAGAAGCTGTTACACCTGAACCTGTTACTTCACCTGTTTCTCAATCTACACCGAATATTACTTCACAAACCACACCATCCATTCAAACAACACAATCTCCACCAACCGTTCAATTTTCACAATCTTCACCTTCTACACCAATACCATCCGTTGTTTCTCCAAATCCACCAACACTAACACCACCTCGTTTATCACCTGTTCTTAATCCGACACCACTTGCTTCAGCATTACCGAATGAACCAACTCCACCACCAGGTAGACGAATTAAAATGATTGGTCGAAGGCCACCATCTGGTCTACCAAAGGCATCAAAGAAGAAGTCAAAAAGAAAGCATAAGTCTTCTAGATCTGCATCTCACAGAGTTGAATCAAGTTCGGCAGATGGATGAATCTATTGGTGCCTCAGCTGAATTAGATGTTGAGCAAGCAACTCGAATTGTTGATAATGTAATTTCTGAGTTGGAAACTGAGAATGTTAGCACAGGAGATGATGTTGTGCAGGAGGAACAAGGCGGAAATGAGGGAGGAGTTGAAAATGTAAGAGAGGATGAGAGGTCCGGGTTAGGACAAGGGCATAAAGAAAACGTTGGCCCTCCGATAGTTCAAACAACTGAGTCTAGCCGGGTTGTATACCCTAGGATAGAAGTCGGGAACTGCCCATTCTCGCTTGCACCAAACTCTCCTCGCCATTCTGACTCCTCACAACAGGAGTTAGTCTCAAAAAAGCACGGGGATCAGCCACGTTCACCACACTCTCCTCATTTGGAGGATGAGAGTGTTGAAATAAGAGAGGAACAGCCCCACCTCTCGACTTCATTTCGTGCACAAGAGTCTAGATCTCCTAGGTACACGGATTCACAAGCTCAGTTGAGTACTGATGCCAGAACAAGCGGAGGGGGATCCACTTTGTGTGACCCTCAAGGACAGCTTGGAAATCCTGCCTTAGCTAACATTATGCCAGCTTTAGCCACAGGTAACAGTTCTCAAACCGAGACTGGGGGACAGTATGAACGCCAAGGTGACACTGCTGTTCCTCAGGATCAACCTGAAGACTGTATTAACGGGCATTCTCAGTGACCCCGGTGTTGTTAGAGGTGTTACCCAACAACAAGTCCCGGACAGTGATTTATCACAGTCTAGGACACAACCTGATTCTGGTTGCAAAGCCACTGAATCTGAAACTGCTGGTGAGGGTTTAACCCGAGGATCTGCAGAAAATCCTGAATCAGCTTCGCTGAATTTAGGTCACACCACAAGTGTGCAAACAACCCCCAGGTTGGTTACTCCATCTCCTACACAAACACAAAGAACATCAACACCTATTCAAAAATCATCAACCACAACAAATCAACAAACCAAAGATCAAGCATGTGAAGTTTTACTTGGCATTCTACGTTCTGAGGGAGATTTGTTGTCTATGACTGAAAGGGGGGTGTTGAATGCTCTAGAGGTGAGAGAAAGAGAACTTGCAAATGAAAGAAGAGTCAAGGCCTTACAAGATCAAGTTCAATCTCAAAAAGCAGAGTATGATGCTAAGCTTGCTGCTTTTGAGTTACGTTTGTTAGCTTTAGAATCTTGCCGACCGGCCTCGGTTGCTTCTAGACGGGATGATCCTGATTCTGATGATCACCCCGAGGGAGAACCAAGGAGAGGGTCAAGCGAATATTGAAAACACTTCGGCAAGAGTTGAAGTAAATGTTGAGGATGTGGTGATGAGAGACAGATCTGAAGGTGGAAATCAAGATATTATTGAAGAAGATCAAGCTGAGATTGATAGATTAGCTGCTATTAGAGCTAGATCTGATAGGATGTGGAAAGAGCTTGCTGAAAGAGCTCAAGGTGAAACTCAAGAAGAAGTTGATAAGTTGTTTAAAGAACTTGCTGAAAGAAATGATGATGATCCAAAGGAGATTGATAGGATTTATGAGATTAGAAGAAAATTCGATGAAGTTTTTGGAGTTGATACTGATGATGAAGAAGAAGAAGAACATGAGAATGTTGTAGTTAATGAAGAAGAAGGGTTTGTTATTGAGAATGAAATTGTTGAATATGCTGAAGGCGAAGCAGAAGTTGAGGCAGTAAAAGATAATGTAATCTTGGATGAGCCGGAGATAGTTGAGACTCCAGTAAACGTAGAAGCTGATGAAGAACCAATGTTTGAAGAATTTCCAGATCTTGATTATTTTGAAACAGGTTCTTCAAGCAGAAAAGAAGTTGGAGAATCATCTATTCCTGGTAGCACAACTCCACAGCATTACACTTTCAATGACTTTAACAGTTTTGATGATTTGAGAAAGACTCCTGAAGCAGCTGCTCAGAACTTTAAGAAGTCAACATATAAACAAGTGTTAACTGAGGCAATAAGATCCGAAGAAGTCCTTCCTGATTATTTTCCTACTGAATTGACTGAAGAACAAAGAAGGTTTATTGATCGAGGATACTTCTTGAGGGATAAAGAAAGAATGGTTGCTCTCGGTGTTAAGCCAAAGGAAGCAGCAAAGAAGTCAAGATATCTGGAAGAAAGAGCATATCCAATATTCTGTGGAGCTACCAAAATTGCCAAAACTGAGAGACCAGAGATTACTTCTATGTACAAGTTTAAGGAAGCAAGACAAGTTGAAGAATATAAAGAGCTTCTTAAACTTACAAAGAAGTACAATCCCAAACTACTTGAAGAACAAAGAAATCATAAAATTCTGGTGCTGGTCAGAGTAATTCTAATAAAAAGGGTTTCTATCTCTGTTCCATGTTTTCATGTGAAAAGAGATAACAACAAGATTTACAGATTCACTGAAGCCCAGTTCAAGCTGTTGCCTGTTGATGATATAATCTTTCTTTATAACCATTTTCTGAATGCTATGCAAAGATACCGTGAAGATGTTGTTGCTTTTGATGCTGTAAAAAGATACATGTCAAGCTGCATTCAATATGCTTCATTGGAAGATTTTCAGATAGGTTTTGAAGTTGTCAAGAGGAAGATCAATGTTCCATATCCAGATCAAAGTCTTTACACCGCAGACATTGAACAACTCAGTATTGGTCATGTTATTGAAGAACCATCCTTTGGGGTTGTCTTTTTGAATAGCCGAAAGAAGAAGATTTTCATTCGCATGGATGAACTTGCTTCTTATTCTGATGGAACGTTAGAGTTTTGCAAGAATGTTTTGTTGTGCTTGAAAGAAGATGATCAAGATGAAAAGAAAAGGGAAGTATTTGATAAAGCAATCTCCAAGATTAATCAAAGACTTGAGTACAGAGACAGCATTAGAATGATGAGAGAGGCAAAGAATGTTAAGAAGTCTAAGTATGTTGTACGTCGAAGAGGAGGTTGCTGGATCAAGTACGAGCCTAGTCATCTTCCAGGTCCACAAAATATTCCACCAAAGAACTTTGAAGCAAACATGATTGTTCCAGATGATAGACCTGAAGGAGACAACTGGTTCTGGCATCCAAACAAAGACAGACCGAATACAAGAGCTTGAAGATTGACAAAGACTGGATATTTTTGACAAATCACTACTAAGGGGGAGATTGTTAGAAATATAATTGTAGTAGTTGATTTGTTTCCTTTATGTAATTTGTACTTATATTGATAAACTTGTTACAATGGAAGGGGGCATAGTGTAAATAGTTCATATGTATATAAACCCCCTCCATTATGTTAATTGTAACCTTTGAACCCATTAATGAAACTAATCTTTCCCTGCATCTCTACACTCTCTCACTAAACCTCCATTAACACACACTAAAGCTCAAATTCTATACTTAACAATATTGTTTCTGCGTTTAACAGCAGTTGAAATATTAACTTAATGTACTTCCAGATGGAAGTTAAGTTAATTGTGTTTCTGCGTATTAACAGCAGGAGAAACATTAACTTAATCAATACTTCCAATAGGTAATATAGACAATGTTGTTTCTGCGTATTCACAGCAGTAGAAACATTGTCGTAGCTGATGTTGGTTCTGCGTATATTTACAGCAGTATAAACATTGGCTGAGTTAATGTTGGTTCTACGTCTTGACAGCAGTTGAAACATTAACTCAAATATTCCTAAGTGTTATTTGAGGGTTCTTGGGAACAAGCAAAATATTTGCTTGTGGAAAGAACACTCAAATGGTCATTTGAGAGTTTCTGAGGAACAAGCAAAAGTTTGCTTGTTCATAAGAACTCTCAAATGGTTTGAGAGTTTCTATGGAAACAAGCAAAAGCATGCTTGTCCATAAGAACTCTCAAACAGTTTGTGTGTTCTGGGAAACACACAAACAGGCCAAAACCCTAATGGGCTTGACATGAGAACACTCAAATCCATTGGATTTGAGAGTTTTTGTCACTTGCCTATAAATAGAGGTGTGTGTCATGCGTGTTCTAACAAGAGTGTAGAGAGAGAAACGAGCATAACCTAGAGAGAGAAACCCAAGAACACGCACGGGTAGATCTTGTGGGTGGTACTCGACTCACGCACGAACCGCAAATACACACCCGGTTTGGACGGCTCGTAGACTTAGATTACCACGTTGGTTGGTAAAGTTTGTCCGGAGAGCCGTTTCACTATAGTAACCAAACACGAGTGTTTATATTCACGCAAAAGATATATATATATATATATATATATATATATATATATATCATAAAAGGTAGATATAGAAACCGTGGGTTATCTCGAGGAATTCCGCACCTCGACATATCCTTAAGTCAATCTCGGTTCGGTAAGACCCGGGGGACTTAAGTTCCATATCTGTTGTGTTGTCTATGACCGTTACACTGATAGACAAGGAAATCAAAAGTTTCGTGCTGTCGGTTTTAGTGGAGAGGAGTGGGGTAATTTCTGCTTGAAAAACAAAGTTTTGGATGGATTCAAAATAATGGTTAAACGATTGAACAATGGTGTTTTTGAAGTTGATGTTTTTAATGGTAAAGAAGTTAGTATTGGTATGTATTTTAAATCGTTTGAGTTTCATATTATTATCTTTCTTTGTTAAGTTATATTTAAACCCTTTTAATTAGTTTTCCAATTGAAGTTATATAATATAGTTTGTTTTTAGGTTATGAAGTGTTCTTTCAAGAAGATGATGATCCTGAAATTAATGATTATGAAACTGAGGTGAATGACCAGATTGAGCACGAATGTCGGTTGAAGTCACATTTTCATACTCCTTCCAAGCCTTCGTTCAAAATTGTCCTTGAGCAGTACAATGTGGATCGCAAATACATTGTAAGCCATATTCTTCGAAGATTTAATTACATATTATTAATTTAATTTTAGTAAGAGTTTATAATTATACAATTTTTTTACCTTTTGTAGAACATTCCCAAAACTTTTGTTCGTAAGCATGGATTGAATGTTTACAAGAAAGCAAAACTGATATTTCGCATTTATAAGTATGATGGGAAGTTGGAGGTTAAGAAAGATAAAAGAAGGCCATTGGACTTGAATCATCTGATACTCTACATTGACTTGAGTAGGTTTCATTCTGTGAATAAAATGTTTGTTGGTTCCTCAATCAGATTTGAATGGCAGAAGAAGGATTATGAAGATGAAGGGGTGGCTGTTTTTCGTATTTGTTTAAAGGAATGTTATGGTTAGTGATATTATCTGGAAACTATGTTTGTATGAAACTTCTAATTATGTGTTTTGCTACTTTATAGGGTTGATAAACTAATTATGTATTAACTGATGGAACTTATTTTTCTCTTGCTGTTGTTTTCAATTTTACAGCATCGAGAAGTATTGTATATATTATATGTGGATATGTATGTTTGTTATCACTTTATATAAATAATCTGTTATTTGTGTTAAATGGTTTATTTGTAAATACTTAAAAGTTCATTGAAGTTTAACTTATCAATTCTTTGTGTGTGTGTTTTTTTTATATGTACACACTCTTTATGTTGGATATAATTGTATAAATTGTTAGGTCCAGTTCACCTGGAACTGGCCAGTCACCAGTTTCCACTGACCAGCTCACCAGTTGCATCTGGTGACCAGTAAACTGGTGACCAAGAAGATTTGTCGAGAAATATATTGAAGTCCAGTTGCACCGTACAGTTAACGCAACTGAAGACTTCCTCCAGTTGAGAACTGACCAAGTTGAGGAAACATTCCAGTTGAAGTCGAAGACAACAAATGGAAGATTTTTTTTTTTTTTTTTTTTTTTTTTTTTTTTTTTTTTTTTTTTTTTTTTTTTTTTTTTTTTTTTTTCTTTTTTTTTTTTTTTTTTTTTTTTTTTTTTTTTTTTTTTTTTTTTTTTTTTTTTTTTTTTTTTTTTTTTTTTTTTTTTTTTTTTTTTTTTTTTTTTTTTTTTTTTTTTTTTTTTTTTTTTTTTTTTTTTTTTTTTTTTTTTTTTTTTTTTTTTTTTTTTTTTTTTTTTTTTTTTTTTTTTTTTTTTTTTTTTTTTTTTTTTTTTTTTTTTTTTTTTTTTTTTTTTTTTTTTTTTTTTTTTTTTTTTTTTTTTTTTTTTTTTTTTTTTTTTTTTTTTTTTTTTTTTTTTTTTTTTTTTTTTTTTTTTTTTTTTTTTTTTTTTTTTTTTTTTTTTTTTTTTTTTTTTTTTTTTTTTTTTTTTTTTTTTTTTTTTTTTTTTTTTTTTTTTTTTTTTTTTTTTTTTTTTTTTTTTTTTTTTTTTTTTTTTTTTTTTTTTTTTTTTTTTTTTTTTTTTTTTTTTTTTTTTTTTTTTTTTTTTTTTTTTTTTTTTTTTTTTTTTTTTTTTTTTTTTTTTTTTTTTTTTTTTTTTTTTTTTTTTTTTTTTTTTTTTTTTTTTTTTTTTTTTTTTTTTTTTTTTTTTTTTTTTTTTTTTTTTTTTTTTTTTTTTTTTTTTTTTTTTTTTTTTTTTTTTTTTTTTTTTTTTTTTTTTTTTTTTTTTTTTTATATGTACACATTTATATGTTGAAATAGGGGGAATTTGTTAGGACCAGTTCACCTGGAACTGGCCAGTCACCAGTTTCCACTGGCCAGCTCACCAGTTGCATCTGGTGACCAGTAAACTGGTGACCAAGAAGATTTGTCGAGAAATATATTGAAGTCCAGTTGCACCGTACAGTTAACGCAACTGAAGACTTCCTCCAGTTGAGAACTGACCAAGTTGAGGAAACATTCCAGTTGAAGTCGAAGACAACAAATGGAAGAAAGAGAATGACAATGGCAGCGAAGCCCAGTTGACATTCTAGTCAGTTACAAACTGGAGACCTTCAGTGGAAAGCCCTTACAAAGCTTTACACTGATTACGAGGAATTGACTTGTATACTTTATGTACCTTTACCCGGATAATAAGCCTTATCTTATTATTTAAGTATTAAAAGGTACATAAAGGTGGTTGTGTAAAGTCACTGTAACATGCGACTTTACAACACTTTTTAAGGAATTAAATGCTATTCCTTAAATGCTTCCAACCACTTTTGTACGGCTAAAGTTAACATCCAATGTTAACTTTGCCTATAAATACAAGTCATTGCACAACCAAGAAACACAAGTTATTCAAGTATTCGTCTAAGTTATTTCTCTCTCAAACGAATAACTTCTTACTTTGCAAACCTGCAATATTCTTGGTGAACTTGTGCAATATTCTCTCAATCGCTAAAAGGAACATTTCACTACTTTAAGTGTTTCGATTGTAGAAGAGAAATTCCGAGTATAGATCAATTGTATTTCATAGGTTGTTAGGATATTTACATTCGTGTATTATCTTGGTTCCGCATCAACCTTGTAATTTGTTTAATATCAATAAATAAATTACACTTTGAAAACTACATATTGTCTCATCAAGATTGTTTACAAGTTATTGTATTATTGCATTGTTCTTTACTTATTGACTTTTATATAAGTAATCTATCTAGAACTTGGTATATACTTATCTAACTGGTCGTCTCCAGTTTAGTAAGTGTATTGCAAAGTAACTCCACCATCGACATAGAGGTGTCTTCAGTAGTACCATCTAACAAGTTGGGACTTACAAGTGGTATCAGAGCAGAAGGCTAATATACTTGCCTAGATCTGCAAAGATGAACACTACTGAAGGTGGAGATGGTTCTGGTTTAGGTGAAAACCCATTGAACAATAATTCACCACCTTTTCAAAACGTTAACACCAACCCTCCTCCTCCTCCTTCTACCCCAAGCCACGTCCATGTACATTACTCTAACACTCCTGTTCCAAAATTTGATGGAAACAGTGAGACCTTTGGTACATGGAAAGCTAGAATGCTGTTGCATTTTGGTGGTATTGAGAGGTATATGTTGAAAATCATAAAAGATGGACCATATATACCTATGTCTATTGGGGTGAGTCCTCTTCTTGATCCAACTGGAAGAAGAGGCTCAAGGGAAAAGCCAGAAGACCATTGGTCTGATGAGGATCGCAGACTGGTGGACTTGGACACCAGACTGAAAAACATGATCCTTGGGGCTGTCCCTGAAGACCTAATTCCAACACTTGTGTTGTTTCCCAGTGCCAAGTCTATGTGGGATGAATTAGTGATTCAATTCGAAGGAGGTGATGACACCATTGTCACCCGTAAAGTTGCATTGAACAAGAAGTATGAATCCTTCTTTGCCTTGCCCAATGAAAGTTTAACTGGTACATATACCAGATTTTCTAGCCTCATCAATCAGTTGAGAGGTTTGGGTGTAGAGAAGGATAAGGATATTCTTCTTGAAAAGTTTTGTGATATTCTTCCATCTAAATGGGAAAACATGGTTCTTGTCTTGAGACAAGGTAAAACCTTGCACTCTCACACTCTTGCATCGCTCTATGGAGCCTTCAGATTCACTGAAGATAATAATGCTGCAAGACTTGTGGCTGAGCAAGATGCCATGAACCATGCTCAGAGTCCCAAGGTTGCTAATGTGATTGAGCGACCTTGTGCTGCTTTAATGTCTGCTGAGAGTGTCCAGGCACACTCGATGAAGGAGATGTTAAACAGCTTCTTAAACTCTGGGCTGACCACTGAAAACAGTGAAGGTTATGATGAAACTGACGATGATGATCTGGTCGCCATGATTGCTAAAACCTTTAATAGGTTTAAGCATAAATCTAAAAGATTTAATGGCCCCCAACAATGCTTCCAGCTCCAGCTCTCTGGATAAGACCAATCTTACATGCTATAAGTGTGGCAAGAAAGGTCATTTTATGAAGGAATGCCGATCTAGTCAGTTGAATAACCAAACTGGCCCCTCTGTCCCTAATTACAATCGGCCTGATGATAGCTATAAAGCTAAATACAAGCAGCTTAAGGCCCAGATTGCCCTTCTGTCCATGGATAAGAAAAAGGACCAGTGCTTAATTGCACAAACTGAAGGAAAATGGGAGTACTCTGATGACTCATCTGAGGATGAAGAAGAGGAAAGGGACATGTGTTTCATGGCCTTGGAAGATCAACAACAACAGCAGCATGTGGTGAAAGATGATGTCGTCACTGGAAGATGGGTGGACATCATACTGAAAAAGGTATGTGATTATGATCACCAGGTTGACCCTGAATTAAAACTGGACCTGGCTGAATCATTAAGTGGTGATCTGGCATTTGTAGAAACTGTTAGAGCAGATAGTGAAAGATATTTAGACACTATCTTAATTGAACTAAACAATGTCAAACCACAACTGAATGATTTGCAAAGTGTCCAGTTGGCTCTCAAGGAGTCAGTTTTAAAAATTGAGGCATTAGAACTTGATAATCAAAAACTTTCTGATGATTTTGAAAAAGCTCAAATGATTATCAAGTCCTGGGTAAAAGCATCTGGCAAAAACTATGATGCATTTTCAAGAACCATCGATGCCCAGAAAAATGCATGGAAATCTGAAGATCTGAAGATGGCAGCTCTTATACCAGATCTTCATGCATTGCCTCCAGCTCTCCAGGTTGAAACACCTTATGATCAACCTGAAGCTGTTGAAACTGAAACCAATGAGACCACCCCATTGAGGTTAAAACTGGAGCCAAACAGGCTAAAGCTCCAGTCAAAAAGGCCACTGTTAACAAGCCTTTACCTCATAAGTCTAAGGAGCCCAAGACCCGAAAGACTAAATCCCCAGTTGAACCAATGTCCAAGGTTCAACTGCCTGAACAAAACAATGTTTTGGTTAATTTGGAAAGGCAACTCCAACTTTTGTCTCGGCAGGTTCAGAGTTGCACTGCCCGAATTAACAATCTGGAAGGAGGTTCACCACCTCCAGTTTTAAAACAAAACATTAAATCACTCCCTTCTGTACCTAAACAAAAGAATGTTCCATCTGGAACAAAATCTGGTAAACTTAAGGTGAGTAAATATCAAATACCAATCGTTTTTACTTCTGCACCTGGAGCTGGTGATAATGCTCCAGATGTAGCCTCCAGTTCAACACCTCCAGTTTTAAAACAAAACATTAAATCACTCCCTTCTGTACCTAAACAAAAGAATGTTCCATCTGGAACAAAATCTGGTAAACTTAAGGTGAGTAAATATCAAATACCAATCGTTTTTACTTCTGCACCTGGAGCTGGTGATAATGCTCCAGATGTAGCCTCCAGTTCAACACCTCAACAATCAACTGTGGCTTCTGTAGAGAAGTCCAGTGGACCCATCAAGAAAAGATGGGTTCACAAAAATAACTAATGATTTTTGTGTGTGTGTAGGGCGATCGAAAGAAGAATATCTGGTATCTGGACAGCGCTGCTGGCCGGACTATGACCGGATGTAAGCCCCTACTGGAAGAGTTCACTGTCCAAGATGGACCGACAGTGACGTTTGGTAACGATCAATCTGGAAAGACTGAAGGATATGGTGTGCTCAATAATGGACAAGTCGAATTCAAAAGAGTTGCATTTGTGAATGGTTTGAAATATAACTTGATCAGTGTAAGCCAACTTTGCGATGATGGCTTCAGAGTATTGTTCGATATTGCACAAGGCACCATATTTAACAAGGATTGGAAAGTGGTGATGATTGCACCAAGAAAAGGGAATGTGTACATCATGGATATGGAACCAGCTCCAAAAGAGCAATGTTTCTATACCAAAGCTGATGAGGACACCAACTGGCTATGGCATAAAAGGTTATCCCACCTTAATTTCAAGAACATTAACAAGTTGTCTCGCAAACAACTGGTTGATGGGATACCCCAGATTTCCTTCAATAAGGAAAAGCCATGTCCAGGGTGTGAGATGGGCAAGCAGAAGAGAGCCAGTTTCAAAACTAGGCAAAATTTTAGCATCACTGAACCTCTTCACATGCTTCATATGGATCTCTTTGGTCCAGTGAATGTTCAAACTAGAGCTGGAAAGAAATACACTCTAGTTGTGGTTGATGAATTCTCCAGATATTGCTGGGTGGTATTCATCAGATCCAAAAGTGATGCACCTGCTGAAATCATCTCCCTTATCAAAAGAATTGAGCTCAAGTACACTCGAAAAGTTTGTCAGTTGCGAAGTGATAATGGTACTGAATTCCAAAATAAAGTACTTGAAACATTTTGCACTGACACTGGCATTTCTCAAAACTTCTCATCAGTTCACTCTCCAGAGCAAAATGGAGTTGTTGAAAGAAAGAATCGTACACTGATAGAAGCGGCCAGAAGCATGCTATCTGAATCTGGTCTTCCCACCAGTTTTTGGGCTGAGGCAGTTGCAACTGCTTGTCACACCCAAAACCGGTCAGTCTACATCAAGAGACATAAGAAGACTGCCTACGAAGTACTCAGGAATCGTAAACCAAATATTGGATATTTCCATGTATTTGGTTGTCCAGTTTATATACTGAACGATTCCAGTCAGCTTGGAAAGTTTGATGCAAAAGCTGATGAAGGGGTATTTTTAGGCTATTCAGATATTCGAAAGGCCTTTAGAGTTTATAATTATAGACTCCAAAAGGTGCATGAGACAATTCATGTCACATTCGATGAATCAACTGAAGCAATCAACAAGAGACCAAGCCTTGATATTTCTCCAGTCATTCCAATCAATTTTGGTGAAACTGACCAAGTTCATCGGTCAGTTGTTTCACCAGAAGATGCTTCCAGTTACAACAAACTGGAACCAGTCAAGAAGAAGAAAAGCACTAGTGACACATCATTTTATCCCTCCATCAATTTTAACTTACCACAAGAATTGGTGATTGGATCAGATGTTCGTGCCACTCCAATATCAGCACCAGTTCAAGCCCCTACTTCTCCAGTTACTCATGAAATACCTTCAACTGAGGAATTTCATGATGCCAATCGAGACCTCATTGACTCTGATGAGGATGTAGAAGCTGTTTGGACTGATCCTTCTCCAGATGCTGCTGCAACTGAAGAAGATCTCCAGGTACCTTGCACTGATATTGTAGTTCACCAGCCTAGTCAATACACTAGATGGACTAAAGCCCACCCAATTGAACAAATTGTGGGTAATCCAACTAGTGGGGTTCAGACTAGAAGAGCCACCAGTGAGCAATGCTTAAACGTCACCTTCTTATCTTTAATTGAACCAAAGAAGATTGACGAGGCTATGGCAGACCCAAGCTGGGTGGAAGCTATGCAAGAAGAGCTCCTCCAGTTTGAAAGGAACAATGTTTGGGAGCTTGTTCCTTGTCCACCAGGGTTAAAGAAAGAACCTATTGGTACCAGATGGGTCTACCGAAACAAAATGGATGAAGATGGCCATGTTGTAAGAAACAAGGCCAGATTAGTTGCCCAGGGTTATTGTCAAGCAGAGGGCGTTGACTTTGATGAGACTTTGCTCCAGTTGCAAGACTTGAAGCCATTAGAATATTCTTGGCTTATGCAGCCCATCTGCAGTTCAAGGTCTTCCAGATGGATGTCAAAGTGCGTTCCTTAATGGAACATTGGAAGAAGAAGTTTATGTGAAGCAGACTCCAGGTTTCATCGATGAGAAGCATCCTCATTGGGTTTATAGACTGAACAAAGCATTGTATGGTCTAAGACAAGCCCCAAGAGCCTGGTATGATACTTTAACTAAACATCTTCTCAAAAATGGCTTTCAAAGAGGTGCAATAGATAATACCTTGTTTATCTTGAAAGAAAGAGGTAATATCTTATTGGTACAAATTTATGTTGATGACATTATTTTTGGTTCAACTGATGATGCAATGTGTAAAAAGTTTTCTAAAATCATGTCATCTGAGTATGAGATGAGTTTAATGGGTGAATTAACATTTTTCTTAGGTCTTCAGATTAAGCAAACTGAAAATGGAATTTTCATAAACCAAGGAAAATATGTCAGAGATTTGTTAAGAAAATACAAATATGATTCAATCCCATCGAAAAACACACCTATTGCAGCACCATTGAATTTGGACTCTGACCCAACTGGCAAACCAGTTAACATAACTGACTATAGAGGTATGGTTGGTTCACTGATGTACTTAACTGCCAGTCGACCAGATATAATGTTTGCAACATGTTTATGTGCCAGGTTTCAGGCTAACCCAAAAGAATCACATTTGCACGCTGTAAAGCGTATCTTTAGATACCTGAAAGGGTGTCCTAATCTTGGTCTTTGGTACCCCAAAGGCTCAGGATTAGATCTAATGGGTTATTCAGATTCTGATCATGCAGGTTGTAAGATTGATAGAAAATCCACAACTGGTGGTTGTCATTTCCTTGGAGGAAAACTGGTGAGTTGGACCAGCAAGAAGCAGACTTCAGTCTCTATGTCCACTGCAGAGGCAGAGTACATTTCTGTGGCCAGTTGTTGTGCCCAGATTCTCTGGATCAAAAACCAGTTACTAGATTATGGTCAGAAGTACACCAAGACCCCAATCTTTTGTGACAACACCAGTGCAATTGCTATCTCTCACAATCCAGTGATGCACTCAAAAACAAAGCATATTGACATCAGGTATCATTTTATTCGTGATCATGTTATGAAAGGTGATATTGAAATTCATTTCATCCCCACTGACAAACAGTTAGCTGATGTTTTTACTAAACCTCTTGATGAGAAAACTTTTAAACATCTCATCAGCGAACTGGGAATGCTAAACCCTTAACTGGAGCTTTCTTTGTTATTGAACGCGTCAGTGACACTGATGAAGTTCTCCAGTTGAGGAGGTCCAGATTATCTTTGCTCGCCAGGCTATCGAACGCCTTTGTGATACTATCTTGGCACTAACTGATATCTGGATCATCATTTTAGGGGGAAAGACTCAAAATAATTTTCTGACTAAAATTCGTTTTTGTTTGAAAATGCAACTGGAGAACTCTTCAGTTGGAACTGGAACTGGATTGATCCTCCAGTTACCAGGTTCGGTCTTTGTCAAATTTTCATAACGTTACAAATACTTGGTCAATTTATGTGACACGTGATGATACTCGAGTGTTTTTAAACTACTTGATATCGTGATCTGACGTGTTGAAACCATTTTAAGTACTTGACAACTGTTTGTGTTGGGAAAACAAAAAGTGTGTGGGGTTATGGGTAAAGTAAGCCGTCGTAGCATTTAATGCTGACATGGTAACATTTAATGCTTACATGGAAAATTATATTTTATTTTCAAAATATCTTCAAAAATATTTGGTTTAATAAAATATGATTTGTGGGTTTACATTGGGATCTTGAATCCCCTTATAAATACCCTCATTTACTTCATAACACATTTACTTTCTTTTTCATTCTCTTCATTTACTCTCTTCATTTACTTCCAATCATAAATTTCAAATTCATTCTTCTCTTTGCTTCCAAATTCAAAACCCTAAAAATCCTCAATTTCAATTTCATTCTATGGCACCTAAATCATCCCGCTCAAGAGATGTAAATCTCTTGACTGCTCCTTACAATCCCTCACCAGATGTCGCCCAGGCACCTGGTGCTCCTTATAGCGCAGCCTTAAAATTAAATCCAAACAATCCACTGGCTAGCCTACAAGGCTCTCAAGGGTCTAGAACCCTTATTGGAAGAATCAGAAAATTTTTGAAGGATTCTCCAATAGGACCCTTGTTCACCAGGAACCCACGCAAGATGTATCATGATTACTTGTGTGAGTTCTGGTTCACTGCCACACTTTCTTCTGATTGTTCATCCATCAGTTTCACTTTAAAGGATGGAACAATCAGGTGTACTCTGGATGTAGAAGTGTTGAGGGATGCTCTTCGCCTCAATTACTGGAGAGAGGGTGAGTCTCCAGTTGTTTTAGCCTCCAATATAAATTTTCGTCAAGTACTCCTTGAGATGGGTCATAGGGAGTGCTTGGACAGTGATGGTTTGTTAAAGACCAAGGGGGCGATGACCATGAAGGGCCTTACACCTTCATGGAGGTATTTCTTTGTGCATCTGGTCGAAAGTTTGGGTGGTAGTTCAGGTGGTCTTGACCAGATCAACTCTTCACAAGCTGAAATGGCTTATTGTTTGTGGAAGGGGTTGAGGGGGGATTTTGCTGACATATTGTATAGAAGTCTTGTGCAGAAGCTGAAAGGCTCCAGGGGTGTTTGTATCCCCTTTTCCAGATTTCTTTCTTTGTGTTTCAGGCAGATTCTGGGTGAAGAAGAGTATAGAAATACAGACTCTTCGTTCACAAGGCCAGATGTTTTGAGGAATCTAGACTCACTAGTGTCTGAAGCTGGTGAGGTTGAAATTCCTGAGCAGATGCTGCTGGCGTTTGCTAAAACTGGTGCACCTTTGGAAAGTGAACCAGAAAGACAATTGGGCGGGCCTCAAAATAATGAGGGACCCTCCAGTTCGTCTCCAGTTGTGGTTGGTGATAGAACAACCATAATTCAAGCCGTTCCTATCACGTCTATCCCTGGTGACGATACTTCGGTATCTGATCCACCAACAGATGTACCCATCCAGGAAACTGGGGAAGGTCATCTGGAGCCTGACCAGGTAACTGGTCAGCCCTCTGTCACATTCATGGATCTGGACATGGGTGTTAACGACGAGGAAATCCTTATTGAATCTTCGGATTCAGAAGGTACTGAAATAGACTTGGAGATTCTTGGTGCTTCTGTACAAGCACAAGACCCTTCATCTCCAGTCTGCCCTCCAGAAGCATCAATTTCACTTTCCCCATCTGAGCATAATGTGCCTACTTATATTTCCTTACCAATAAATACCGCTCCTCTACCAACTGGGCAATTCTCCTTTGCTCGAGAAATGCCCCCACCACCGTCGCCGTTGTTCACACCTGAGCTTTCTCAGCATGAACAACACATTGAATTTCCTATCCTTTCTTCTTCTACCACTCCTCCAATATATTCAACTGCTGGCCTGACAACTGGGGAGACTTCCATTAGTTTGCCTCCTCCAGTTGCTCCAGTAGTAACTGCTCGTGGTCCAGTGACACCTTCTTCCTTGTCACTGGACACTCAAGTTGTCTCTATACAATCCGATCTCCAAAACCTTCTAACCAGGGTGGAGGAGATTCAGAAGACACTTGATAAGAACACCAAGTCCTTCTCCAGATACCACAAAGACTCACTGACAAATATCAAGGTGGTTGATCTGGGGATAAACAAGTTCTCATTAAATGAGGACTTGGTGTTGAATAAATTGAATGAGTTGGTCACTGGCAGCAATAATTTGGCAGGTACATTGAAGGAAGCCTTTGACCTAACTCATGCTAAGGTCACCAGTTCTATCTCAAGTCTACTTACCAATACTGTCAGAACTTCTGAAGTAGACTTGAAGGAAATTGAAAGGCAGGTCAAGGAACTTGTTGAGAGACCTGGCCTAGATTTAACTGGCCTTGGTGAGCAGATGGTATCTTCAGTTGGCCAGAAAATGGAAGATATGTTGGGTGCTAGGGAAGATCGTTTGGTTGAAAGGGTGATGTCTGAGATCACCAAGCTGGCCACTCCTCAGGTTGATCTGGCCCCACTTACCAGTGAGATCAACCAGTTGAGGGGCAGCATTGAAGGTTTGAGCACCCAAGTATCTCTTCACACTGAATCATTGAACAAACTGGCCAATGAAGTGGAGGATTTGAAGAAGAGGGATGATGAATTGAAGGAAAAGGTGGATGCTGGTGTTGAAGAATTGAAAACTGGTCAAGACAAAGTTGTTGCAAATGTCTTGGCCCAGTCTAAAGAAACCAGCCACCTTTGGAGGTCCTTCCGTATGATGTGTGGGATATTTAAAGAGTGCAAGGACATGCAGTCGTGGCAGCCTCTTGACCGGTTGCCATCACATCCTTCTGAATGGGAAGCTATTAGGGCAGGTCTCGATGCTGCCAAGGGGGAAAAAGGTCCAGTCCTTGCACCACCAGTTCTACCAAGAAGGGAATTAAGCTTAGCTGCCAGTACTGATGCTGGTGAGCAAACTGGTGATGCTAGTGTAAGGGGGAATGTGTTGGATAAGGGAAAGGCCAAGGTAACTGAAGAAGCCCAGCCGGCCACTGAAATGGAAATGCTTGAGACTGGTAATGTTGATGTACTGCCTCCAGTTTCAGACAGTGATAGTAGAAGACTGGCCAGACTTGGTGACAGTGTTAAAGAACGTAAGAAAATAAAACAAAGGAACCAAGCTGAAGCCAGGGCACATCTCACTCAATTGAATTTGCTAGATATGAGTGATGCCAATCTTCTAGGCATCACTAAGGAGGAGTATCTCAGTATTAAGAACAATCCTAGGATAGTGGACCAGTTAAATGAAATGCTAGATGTTGAACTGGAAAGACACTATCATGAGGATGAGGCTGAATTTGATGCCAGGAGCTTGAACATTTCTTTGGAGAGGGCTAAGGAGCTAAGGGCCAGTGGGATTCTGAAAAGAATTGCCAATGTAAAGAAGGTTGTGAAAGAAGTGATGAATCCACCAGTTGTACAAAGAAGGATTCCACAACCTAGAAGACCACTGACCAAAGCTGCCAGGGATGCTGATCTTAGCACATTCATTGAACCAACTGGCGAGGTAACAAATGAAGACATTAAGTCCGCCGTACTGGCTGCTGGTGCTGGGAGTATTAAAATCACTAATGAAACTGAAGCAAGAAACTACTACTCCCAGATCATGTCAACCAGGAGACATGGTGGTACTATAACAAATGTCAATATCACAATTAAGCCAGGCACCAAGGTTTTTCGAGTTGAAGTGAAGTATGCTGGTGGGCCACTAGTACGAACTGATGATCCTGGTGTGTTGCAGTTTGGGTTCAGTGAATGGGTCGAGATGGTGAAGGTGCTGGATGCGAAGGCACAAAAGAATAGGTTTGAGAAGGCATGGGTGAACTTCCTAAAGGGCAAGATTCAACATAAAGAGAATCTGGAGCAAAGGCTGAATATTGACCCTGAAGACACTCAACCTATTTCTCTTGTGACCAAAAGAAGAAGAACTGGCGAAGGGCCATCAGTTTAAGTTCTTTCTTCATTTTTATCTTCTTGTAATTGTTGTACATTCTGTTGTAACTTATGTAAATTGTGCTCCTTGTATAAATGAAGTTACCAGTTTGTAACCACAAGGTAGATAAAAGATTAAAATCTAACAAACACAAAAAGAAAAACCTAAGGCATTTGTTGATCTATAAAAATGCCTTAGATACCTTAGATAGATTTAAATCAAACAAGTCTCTATAGTTTACACTTGTATAGATACAAAACTAGAAAAGACTTAGATTATATTTCTAGACAAATAGGGGGAATTTGTTAGGTCCAGTTCACCTGGAACTGGCCAGTCACCAGTTTCCACTGGCCAGTCACCAGTTGCATCTGGTGACCAGTAAACTGGTGACCAAGAAGATTTGTCGAGAAATATATTGAAGTCCAGTTGCACCGTACAGTTAACGCAACTGAAGACTTCCTCCAGTTGAGAACTGACCAAGTTGAGGAAACATTCCAGTTGAAGTCGAAGACAACAAATGGAAGAAAGAGAATGACAATGGCAGCGAAGCCCAGTTGACATTCTAGTCAGTTACAAACTGGAGACCTTCAGTGGAAGCCCTTACAAAGCTTTACACTGATTACGAGGAATTGACTTGTATACTTTATGTACCTTTACCCGGATAATAAGCCTTATCTTATTATTTAAGTATTAAAAGGTACATAAAGGTGGTTGTGTAAAGTCACTGTAACATGCGACTTTACAACACTTTTTAAGGAATTAAATGCTATTCCTTAAATGCTTCCAACCACTTTGTACGGCTAAAGTTAACATCCATATGTTAACTTTGCCTATAAATACAAGTCATTGCACAACCAAGAAACACAAGTTATTCAAGTATTCGTCTAAGTTATTTCTCTCTCAAACGAATAACTTCTTACTTTGCAAACCTGCAATATTCTTGGTGAACTTGTGCAATATTCTCTCAATCGCTAAAAGGAACATTTCACTACTTTAAGTGTTTCGATTGTAGAAGAGAAATTCCGAGTATAGATCAATTGTATTTCATAGGTTGTTAGGATATTTACATTCGTGTATTATCTTGGTTCCGCATCAACCTTGTAATTTGTTTAATATCAATAAATAAATTACACTTTGAAAACTACATATTGTCTCATCAAGATTGTTTACAAGTTATTGTATTATTGCATTGTTCTTTACTTATTGTCTTTTATATAAGTAATCTATCTAGAACTTGGTATACACTTATCTAACTGGTCGTCTCCAGTTTAGTAAGTGTATTGCAAAGTAACTCCACCATCGACATAGAGGTGTCTTCAGTAGTACCATCTAACAAGTTGGGACTTATATAAATCTTGGGGTCAAAAGTTTAGGGACTTATATGGAAATAGTCTAAAGATGTGTTTAAGCTACAATTGTATTAGTTGTTAGAGTCTAGGGACCAAACATGTTTTTATATACATATAATAAAAACATGTTATAAACTGATTTAATTATTCAACTTCAGTTTTGGTATTAGATAAAAGGGTTACAATTTCATTAAACTGAAGTAACTCATACTGATAAAAGAATTACTCCATTAGATAAAAGAGTACAGTATATATTAATTTTTAAATTTTATTGAAATCAGGTTATCCATTAGTAAAGTTTATTGAGTCTTTATATATCCAGACAATCTTTTAATAAATATATATACCAGTTACTACTTGTAGAGTCCTAGACTTTGTCAGCATAGGTTATAATTAAACCAAGTGGAATTTTGAAACAGTGCAAATGTAAGCTTTCTGACAATTTTGTTATGATTATTTTTTGTCATCAATTAAATTAATTAAATTACTTATTTAAATAATTTAATATATTTCATGAAAGTTACTTGAATCAAACTGTTATCAGTTAATAAGAGTCAGATTTCATACTTCTTAAATTACTTCAAAACAATCAGATTAGAAAATAATGGTTAATTTACTTTAATTAGCTTCAATATTAGATAAATTAATTTTAAACAGTCAGTTATCAATTAAAAAAAATAACAACTTAGTGTATACAAGACAAGACATTTGCAAGATATATTTTATGATTTGAAAATTTTCTAATAGAATAAATTATTTTTATAAGTAACTTCACATTAAATTCATAGGAATGTAGTAATATTTTATTTACTAAAAATTAAATTTATTTGAAATAACTTACACATTAGTAAATTTGATTTAATTTTTATACAAATCGATAATACAAACAGTTGATTTGGCTGTAAAATATCCTGGGTGATGATATTCGTAATTTTATTGTACTCGTTGCATGCCATTTGTTCCAGAAAGTCATGAAATATTTTTTATCATTGATTTATTAAATATAATTGGTTTATTATATGTGATTGGCGGTTTATATCTTCATCTTTTCCTTTATCTTTTATCACATCTTTCATAATCAACAATCCTCTACAATACAAAGAAACTCTAAATAACAGTTGATTTGGCTGTAAAATATCCTGGGTGATGATATCCGTAATTTTATTGTACTTATTGCATTCCATTTGTTCCAGATAGAGATTGAAAAACAAACATTGTCCATGAAATCTTCATTTTCAATTTGATCTTGCAAATGTGCCGCCCAATCTTATGGTTTCCACCATCACTACCACCATTACTAAACTTTAAAGTGATGTTAGGTCCAGATTTAGTCCAGATTTACTGGACTCGCTCCAGACTCGACTACTGGAGCCTCACTGAAGATCTGACCAGAATTGTGTTCTACTGGACCTACTCCAGACTTGGAATCTGGAGTCCCTCTGAAGATTTGTCCAGAAATAATTGAAGACCAGTGAGCAAATACTTGTATAGGAAATCTGGAGTATTCTCCAGATTAGCTCACTGGACTTCACCCAGTCCAGATCAACTCTACTGAAGACATTCTGACTGAAGTCAAAGACTGAAGTCTGAAGAAAGAAGACTTAGCAAATGGCGGAGTCCACTGGAAAGTCTTACCAGATCTGTTCACTGGAGGATTGTCAGTGTTCTAGATCCTACAAGTCTGAACACTGATATCAAGGATTGACTTTTCCTTTAACACACTTTCCAAAGAACAATCCACTTGTTCTTTACCAAAGTATACGTGTGTTAAGGTGGTTGGATAAAAGGATACACTTGCACTTGATGTGACTTTATCCTTATTCCTTATCTAATACATTTAATGTTCTTGTCAGATCATTAAATGTATGCAACCACATTTGTACGGCACAAAGTTCACTGGTGAATTTTGTTGCCTATAAATAGGAAGTCATTTCTTGACATAAATACTTTTTAAGCATTCATTTTGCATTAAAGTGAATTTGTCCAAATACTCTCGATCTTAAACAGGGATACTTCACAACTTTAAGTATCTCGATCCTAAAGAGTTATTTGACAAATATAGATCATTTGTAACTCATAGGTTGTTAGGATATATACTTAATTGTAATATCTTGATTCCGCAACAACCTTGTATTTTGTTTATACATCAATAAATAAAATACCCATGAAACAATACATAATGTTCCACTTTATTTGTTTATTGCTTTAAGTCATGTATTACTTTATTTATATACTTGCATTTATATTTAAGTAATACTAGTCCTTTTCTAGTGATTATTAGACTTGTTGTATTTTACACTTTCCTGGTTAACCATCGAACTTAAGGGACTCACATTTGGTATCAGAGCAGAAGGCTAAACATTGCCTAGATCTGTTTCTTGATGGCTAACCAAGAAAATACACAAGGTTTTAGTCTTGGTCCCGATCCTAATGCAAATATTAATGATCAAAATGAACCACCAATTGTTAATAACACTAATCTACCTCCTCCTCCTACTCCTGCTTCTCCACACGTGCATGTGCACTACTCAAATAATCCTGTTCCTAAATTCAGTGGGAACAGTGATGAATTTGGTACGTGGAAGGCTAGGATGGTTTTGCATGTCACTGGTATTGAGAGGAACATGATGAAAATTTTAAACGAAGGTCCTTATGTACAAACATCACCTCTCAATCCCCTTCTTGATCCTTCTGGATCTAGAAGAGGAAGGGAAAAGAGGGAGGAACATTGGTCTGAAGAGGAGAGGAGATTGGTGAATCTAGACACCCTTCTCAAAACATGATCCTCGGGGCCGTTCCAGAAACCCTAATTCCCACACTAGTTCTTTTTCTAGTGCTAAAACCATGTGGGATGAACTTTTAAACCAACATGAAGGAGGAGATGACACCATTGTCACCAGAAAGGTCTCCTTAAACAAGAGGTATGAGTCATTTTTTGCTCACCCTAACGAGTCTCTCACTGGTACTTACACCAGATTTATGAGTATCATAAACCAATTGAGAGGTCTTGGGGTTGAGAAAGGACAAGGATATACTTCTGGAGAAATTTTGTGACATTCTACCCACCAAATGGTCTCACATGATCCTAGTCTTACGACAAGGAAAAACTCTGCACACACACACTCTCTCAACTCTTTATGGAGCTTTTAGGTACACTGAAGAAAATCAAGCTCAGAGAGTGGTGGCAGAACAAGATGCTTATAACCATGCCTCCAGTAGTCCTAATGTGGTTAGTCATACTGAAACCACAAAGTACAGCACTGATATCTTCTGAGAATGTATTTTCTATGGAGAAGATGGTGTCTGAACTCATGGATTCTGGAGAGTCAGTCAAGTCTCTCCAGACTGTTGTGATGAAACTGAAGTTGATGACCTTATTGCAATGATTGCTAAAACGTTTAACCGTTTCAAAGCAAGAGCAAATAAGCCATCTGGACAATTTGCATCCAGTTCTTCCACTGACAAGACCAATTTGTCATGCTTTAAGTGTGGCAAAAAGGGTCATTTCATGAAAGAGTGCAGGTCCAACCAGTTTGCATCAAGCCTGGTCCATTCTCTTCTAATAATAAGCCTGATGATAGCTATAAAATGAAATATAAAAAGCTTAAGGCCCAAATTGCTCTCATGGCACAACAAATTGAAACCAATAATAAGTGCATGATTGCAACAACTGAAGAGAAGTGGGTTCCTTCTGATGATTCATCTGTTGATGAAGAAGAAGAAAGAGATTGCTGTTACATGGCTCTGGCAGACGAAGAGCACCTGGTGAAGGAAGATGTCACATCTGGACGATGGGTGGACATTGTTATCAAAAAGGTTAGTGATTATGATAATGCAACTGACCAAGAACTAAAACTGGACATGGCTGAAGCTTTAAATTCTGATTTGATTTTTGTAGAAACTGTTAGATCTGATTGTGTAAATGGTCTAGAAACAGATTCTTCTGAACTAAATGCTTTAAAATCAAAATTAAAAGAACTTCAAGACATTGAACTGGCATTTCAAGCCCAGGTTCTGGTAACTGAACAATTGATTCAAGAAAAACAAGATCTTGAGATCCTTTTAGAGAAAGAAAAACTGGTAATAAAATCATGGCTAGAAACCAAAAAGCCATATGATGCTTGTGTAAAACAATTTCCCACTCAAAAACGTGCATACTTAGATGGAAATACACATGTAGCATCATTAATACCAGTAATCGATCGATTACCAGAGGAGTTCAGGCCCACCACTGTTTATGATGAGCTTGTAACTCCTAAGACCAATTTGTACCCAGTTTAATCCCCAGAGGTTAAGACTGGAGCGCTACAGATGACTGCTCCAGTTAAAGAGGTCTATCAGAATAAACCTTTGCCTCAGACCAATCCCCTACCTAAGCCTAGGACTGGAAAGGCTA
>CM067175.1:27136499-27201432 GCA_034093135.1 Erigeron breviscapus | reverse complement strand
CCAAGCTGTCCTTGAGGGTCACACAAAGTGGGTCCCTCTCTGCTTGTTCCGGCACCAGTACTCAACTGGGCTTGTGATTCTGTGTGCCTAGGAGATCTAGACTCTAGTGTATGAATTGAAGGCGAGAGGTGGGGCTGGTCCTCTCTATTTTCAACACTCTCATCCTCCAAGTGAGGAGAGTGTGGTGAGCGTGGATGTTCCCCGTGTATTTCTGAGACTAACTCCTGTTGTGAGGAGTCAGAATGGCTAGGAGAGTTTGGTGCAAACGAGAATGGGCAGTTCCCGATTTCTACTCTAGGGTAAACCCGGCGTTGATATTGGTTTAAGACTAATTGGAGGCCAACTTTTTCTTTTTGCCTTTCACCTAACCCTGACCTCTCAACCTCTCTGGTATTTTCAACCCCTCCCTCATTCCTTCCTTGTCCCTCCGGGATGTCCATGACATCATCAGCAAACTGATTCGCATCATCATCAGATGCATCCTTATCGGAAGTGATCAGATCTTCTGGTTCAGGCTCTTGAAATCGGTCATACTCAAAGCGAGATCGTTTAAAAGTTTTGCGGATATTAACTGGAATTGATTTCTTTCGGCCTTGAGTATAAGTCGGTGGAGGTGATCGGACAAAGGATGATGAAGGTATGGTTGAGGTAGATTGAGGTATGATTGGTGGTTCAGGTGTTGTAATATCCGGAAGTGGTGAAGATTGATGAATAGGTGATTGAGGTAGTGTTGGTGAAGATGGAGATAAAGGTCTTTGAGGTGATGGTGTTCTGGGTGATGGTGATCGGATTAAATTGATTGTTTTGGGATGGTGATCGGATTAAATTGATTGTTTTAGGAATTGGTGATCGGATTGGTCTTTGAGACCCAGTAACAGAAATTGTTTCCTCAGAAGATCTTGGAGAAGAAGTTTCAGCTGTAACTTTGCTTTTGAGTTTCTTTGACAAACTCTGCTTCTTCGTCTTTTGATGCACTTGTTTGCTTAATTTCAACACAAACAATTCTCCTCTTTGTTTCTTTCTTTTTGGCTTACTGGAACTGGATTCACCCTCACGCTCTTTTCTTTTAACACTTGACCCCTCACCAGGTGTCCTATGTACAGCTTGGGCAAGAACCGGGAGGTTTCGGTCCCATTGCTGTTCTAATCCAGTCCAGATAAGCTATTTTATCATCATCAGCATCTGAAACCATATCTAAAAGAAATGATGGAATCAAGAAAGTATAGTTAGCAGTTCCAGAATCTCTAACATACTTATAAAAGTGTATGATCACTTTGCTGCTGTCTGGAAGCCTTGGAATGCTTCTTTCTTGTCTTATGGCACTGTAGACAATTGCTGTTAGAAATCTTATAAATGGAATATACTTCTTGGGAGCAGAAACTTTGCCATTTACTAATACTATCAACTGATCCCACAGAAGTTGAGCAATGTCATAATGTCTGTTGAAGACAACACCATAGAAGATGTGTAGCATTGGCTGTGTCAGATTGTCCATCCCTCTTGTGTAAGGAGTTAAGCAGTTGCTTAGGATGGAGTACACATAATACCAGATTTTTGGCAGATTTTTCAACTTGAAATCTTTGGTCCTAGATAAAGAACCTTCATAGCCAATTGAAATTAAAGCAGCAAACATCTCTTCATTGGACTCAAAATCATCATAATTAACATGTCCATTGAAGTCTGCTTCAGGTAGTCTTAAAATCCTTCTGAAGTCATCAATATTGAATTCAAACTCATATGTTGTTTCTCCTGAAGTCAATTGATATTGAAAGTAACCTTGACGACGAAGTTCAGGAGATTTTGACTTTGCTTTGGCTCTTGGATTTGTTGGATCGTAAGGTTGAACAAAGGTAATTGATCTCCACATTTCAAAAAGATAGACTTCTGCTAAGTCTTGTTCAACAGTAAGAGCATATGTAAGAGGATGATTATGAAGAATTCTCGAAACAATTTGGAAGCCGGGAGCAATGAATGGGTCAAACAACGCTCTATTATTTCTCATATTACTGGTATTTCCGGCAATGAGAATCTCTTCAATGGATTCATTTAGTGCAACCTCTTCATCATATTCAACAACTTCTTGATGATCCATTTTTTTTTTTATTTTTCTGTTTTAAGACATAAAAGAAAATTTAACGCACACATAAAATAATGTTTGAATAGCAAATAATAAGTTTCACTCAAATGATTTAAATAAATCATTTGAAATGAGAAGATAAACGCAGAATATAAAGTATAATCATATAAGTACAAAGTATTTAAAATAGCAAGGAAGTACACAAAGGCGTTCGATTCCCTGTATTTCAAATAAATTGTGATTATATGATAATACAAAGCACTTTGACAAAAAAAAATAAAAAGTAAAAGAAATTAAAAAAAATTTGAAAATTTTTCTTAATTTTGAAAATTTTTCTAAGTATGGAACCTAGGACGATCTTGACAAGATCGTCCTGAGGTTAAACTCAGGTTTTTGAAAAAATATCAAAACGATCTTAAAGAAGATCGTCTCAACATATGTTATTGAAAAAAATTTAAGGAAAGAAAATAAAACGATCTGGTTCAAGATCGTTTTAGCATTAAAAAATGTTAAGTATGGAAGAATGAACATGGGACGATCTTGTTCAAGATCGTCTTAACATTCAATATGTTGAAAAAAATTTGAAGTAAAGGAAAATGAGACGATCTTGAACAAGATCGTCTTAAGGTTTTATATCAAAAGATTTTGAAGTGAAGGAAAATGGAACGATCTTATATAAGATCGTTTTTTTTTTAAAAAAATTCTAACACTTTGAAATATAAAGTGAAATCATCACAATGATTTCCCTTTACATTTAAAAGTATTAGTTTTTGAGCAAACCGATCTCTTACGAGTTCAGTTACCCATTCATTTGTTTTTCAACTCGAATCACAACCACACAGCGTTCAGACCCAAGAACGATCCTGATAAGATCGTCCTGGTCTTGGTCTCAAGGGTTACAAGGTAAATTGAATAAGAAATAGGAACTAAGACGGTCTTGGCAATATTATTTCCAAATCGTTCTGGAACCAAAACGATCTTGATCAAGATCGTTTTAGAAACAAAATGACTTAAAAAATAACAAGATTTTGCCTAAATCGTTTTATTTCCAACCAGGTTTATCATAACACACATATGATTCATTTTAACAACTTATCATAACAAATCAATTAAATGAACCATAGCAAGTAAACAATCACAACCCAATCACTAAAATCAAGAAATAACCTAAAACAAATTGAAGATCGTCTTAGATCATCTTTTTCACAAAACAAATTAAGTTGCAGGTTTTTGAATTTTTGAAATCACAATACCAATCATTTAATCTTGTAATAAACATACACATGTAACCTAAACATGCTCCTAAATCATTCAATCATCACTTAATCATCAACAGAAGCAGAAATTTTCAATAAAAGATGAAAGAAAAAATCTTACATTCTAAGTCGAAAACTATTTGAAGATGAGATTAGGTGACAATGATGTAATGGAATGAAATGATCAGAATGTGATTATCAACAAAACCCTTATCTTATTTCAATGATCAGTCAACCTTAGTTTTCGAAGTGATTTGAGAGTGTGTGTGTGAGAAACTGGAAAGAAAAAGAAAAGAAATGAAATTATTGGTTTCCCTCCTCCTTAATAGTGAAGAAACCGATTTGGTTGGGTCGGGTTGGTTTTGACCCGAGTTTAAAAACTTGGAAAAAAAATGGGCTTTGGGCTTTTCACAAAGTGGGCTTATGGTAAAAGAAAAAAAATGGGCTAAACAAAAAAAAACTTTTATTTTAATTTAAACTAGACAAGATAAAAAAAAATTATTTTTGGTTTTTCTAAAATAAACAATGAGTTTCTCTTCAAATAGTGCAAATACACAAACTCCTCCTAGATTCATGAATTATCCTTTTTCTCCCCCTCAAACATTGCATGATATTTAAGCACATTGCACATAAGCATAGCATCAATGTTTGACAGATAATGAATGAAAGAGAAAGAGATGAAGGATTTGTACAGAACATGCAGAGGCAAGTAAGTGCATTGGTAACGAGCACTTATTTGAGATTGTTTCTTGAAAAGAAACTCATTCCAGGATCATGTGTTGAACAGTATCCGAGATTGAGAATACTAAACACAGACCTTTATTACCTGCAAAACAAAATTAGGTTTTTCTAGGTACCCACCTTTGAATGGGTCCTTTGGGGTTAGTGGAATCATTCAAAGTATACAAATGGGGTTTTCGAACAAGAGGTTTATGCTTTAGATTCATCACAGTTCCAGTAGAATCAACAATCAAAGGTTTAGAAATCATAGTAGAAGGTTTAGAATTTCTTACTGACCATGGTTTAGCTAGATTACTCAAATTTGAATCAATTTTCCTATCAGGAACTTTCTTCTTGTAATCATTAGCTATCCAATTTCTTCTAACTGATGATTTAGAAATCCATTTTGGATTATTAGATGCTGTCTTCTCTCCTGTACCAGATAAATTCTTAGAATTAGTTCGAGGAGTTAATAACACATTCTGATTTTTGCTTTGCTTGGTTGAGGTTTTGATTTTCTGTTTCTTTTGAGTTGCAACAGTGAACCAACCATACTGATCTCTATAACTAGTTCTACCATTAGATGTATTCTTTATTAGCAAATCTTGGCTAGTTTGAGACATCTTAGGAAGACAACTAGATTGAGAGATAGCTTTAAAAACAGAGGTTCTAGAAACAGATGAAATATCAACTTTAAGCTTTGTGTTAGCAGAAATGGTATTTTTACCTTTGACAGCTGGGGCATGCTGACCTTTGGGAGAATAAAATGAAGTTGGAGCAATTTTAGATTTAGATTCCTTCTTTGGTTTAGACTTTTTGGGTGAGAGTTTTTCAAGCTCTTTTTCAATTTCTGGAGCAAAAACATGATCAGTTTCCAGAAACTTATCAAGTTCTTCAATAGAAAGATCTGGAAAAGTAAACTGTAAGTCTTTTGGTTGAACTTTTGTTTTTAAAACAGTTTTGATGTTCAACTTCTCAATCAGTGCTTTTGCTTTAGTCTTTAGATCAGTTGGAATCTCAATCTTTTGCTCTAAGTTCAATTTATTTTGGTCAACAGGGGTGATTACCGGAGTATCAAAAGAAAGTATCTTCTTGACAGAAGCAAGATGTTTAGCTTTTAAAGCTTGTACTTTCTCTTCAATGTGGAAGAATGATGATAGCATTGAGGTGGACATATCATGGAGATCTTGATGAGAGATGCTATCACCCTGCATATCTTTGTTAGAATTCTCACTCCCATTGGATGGAGTGGAGCAATCAACAGAAGTTAGATTATGCAACATTTGGGTCTTGGTGGTCTCACTTACCTTTGGAGACTGATTTTGAGTTTTCAGATGTTCAATGACTTGTTGTTGAGACTCAATCTTTTGTTTTAAACCGTCAATTTCTTTTTCCAACATGGTGGTTGGAACATAAAATCTTTCTGAATTTGGTTTTAAACATTCTTTTTGAGACTCAATTTCAGGAATTGAAATGTTGTCTATTTCTTCTAACTCATAAATGGATCTGTTATGAGTTTTCTTGTATTTGTCATTAATAGCAACATAATCAACCTGAAATTTGTTTGGGATTTGTTTTTCAACATCATCTGACTCAAAATCATCCTCAGATGGTCTGATGAATTCTTGAATCATGCCAAGTCTAAGACATTTTCCATCATAAAGTGGACCAAGGTCTTCTTTTTGGACTTTTTCTAAATGTGCTGGATTCTCATAACCCAAACCAAGAAGAAGTTTTGATCTATCAATCTTCGATTTATTGTAATAAGCAGTGAAATTCAGAAGAGGATTTTGTTCAATCTTATAGATTTTTTCTTGATAAAACAAAATGTTTGTTTTCAAATCCTCAACTTGTTTTTGAAGAGTCTCAATTTCAACTCCTTTGAGAAAACAAGTACTGTTTAGATCAGAAATCTGTCTTTCATGTTTTTCACAGTTGGGTCTAAAATCTTTCATTTTATTTGTGAGAAACTCAACATCAGCTTGTCTTGCATTTGCTCTTAACCATTCATTGGCTTTCTCAAGCTTTAAAGTTTCAATTGTTTGCTTGAGTGAATGAACAGTTTTTTCAAGGTCTTGACATTTGTTGGTCAATTGAGCATTGGGTGAAACAACTTGAGAACTGTTACTTGACAAATGCATTTCTTTTAAAGAATCATAGTTCACTTTGAGAGCTTCATGAGCTATTGAGAGTTCTGAAAAATCTTCATTGAGTTTATCAAACTCTTGTTTAGCCATTTTCAGATTATTTTTCAAAGTAAGATTTTGCTTTGTCAAAGTATCAGCAGTTGTTTGGACAGACAAGTAATCATCTGTAGAGATGAATTGTACCTCACTTGTTGTTTGTGAAGTATTCTGTGAAAGCTTGGTTGTTGATGTCATTAAACATGTGAGATCTTCAGAATCAGCATCAATATCCCCGAATAGCCATGGTTTCATCTTTTGTTGTTTGGCTAAGAAATTCTTTCTGATCTCAAGCTCTGAAATCTTCATTGTTGACATCTGAAATGAATAAACAATGATTTGTAATTATTTTTGTTGTTTTTGATTAAAAAAAATGAAACGATCTTGAATAAGATCGTTTTGAAAATTTGGAACTTAGAAGATCGTCTTAGAAAATTGGAACTTAAAATTTTCTAAGTATTAATGAAGAAATGTTAGGACGATCTTGAGAGAAGATCGTCTTAGAAAACTTTGTTGAAAATATTCTAAGTAAAAATTGATAGGACGATCTTGTATGAAGATCGTCTTAGAAAGCTAGTTGAAAAAAATTCTAAGTAAAAGAAATGGTAGGACGATCTTATGTGAAGATCGTCTTAGAAACTTTGTTGAAAATTTTCTAAGGAAAAGTTAAGAAAATGTAAGACGGTCTTGAAAGAAGATCGTCTTTAAAATTGTTTGAGACAAGGTAAGACGGTCTAGGTCAGAATTTGTTGAGCAAAACCAATCTCAATGAGATTAGTTACCCAAGTAATCCACAACACACAGTTCACACAGAACCAAAAATATTAGGACGATCTTGGAAGATCGTCTTAATACCAAAACAAAGAAATCACTAGGACGATCTGGTTGAAGATCGTCTTAGTGTCATGAAGATCGTTTTGAATGAAGAACTGTAAGAACACCAGAAATCGATTGTTTCACTAATTTGCCTATAATTCACTCAATTTTGAGTGTTATAACTCGATTCAAGCCCAGAAACACTCAAAATTCGATCGCGCACAACCCTAGAAACAATTCCATTGCTGAAATCAACTCAAATTGAAACATCAAAATCTCATCAACTTTCCAAAAATTTTGGAATTTGATCAATTCTGTGAATTGGATTCTGAAACTTGACAGGATGTTTGAAGAGGTGATTTAGAATGTATTTGTGAACAAAAACAATAAAATTGAGTGAAAATTGAGGTTGAATTGTTGAAGAACAGTGACAGGTAAAACGGTTATGGTGATGAACACGAATTCTCAATTTTGAACAAAATTTGCATCAATCTGAATGAAATTTGTTCTGGATCGTCAACAGATTGTTGTTTTGCTCTGATACCACTTGTTAAAACCTAATAATTCGTGTTTAATGTGCGGAAGTTGAAAGTTCATCAATGGTGGAAAGTGTGTGTGTTAGTGTGTGTTTTAGAGAGAGAAAGGTGTGAAAATGAGGGAAGCTGGATTGATTGATTATCAAAAGTGTGTAAAAGGTTACAAGGAATAAAGGTTTGAGGGGTATTTATACTCTAAGTATATTACAAAAGCTCCCCCTCAACCTAACAATATTTACACAATATACAATGTATTCAAATACAACTAAGCACTATTTTGAATTTCTAACAGTAACTAAATGTCTAAGAAAGAATCGTCTATGGGTAGCTAAGGCTCCTTCATTGCATCTACCCAAGCTCACATGTCCTGCGTCACTAGTCCATCAAGCTAAACCTGAGGGAACAACCACATTAAAGAAACAAGTGTTAGCTATAAGAATAGCTAAGTAAGATCACACTTAATTTAAAAGCATTTGTCCCATTAAAACATTTCTTCATTATTAGACAAGCTCATTAGGCACAACACACAACACACAAAACTGCATAACAACTTCATATCAATTAGGATGAATCACCCTAAATGTGCCTATCCTGCATTACTTCATTACACACATTTAACCACATAACTGCTTTCTACATTAACTGCTTTACTACGTTATTAACTGCGTTAATGTGTAACATAAGTTACACCCGACTAGATGACAAACCCCACACGGTTGTACATCAAGCGTCGTTAAGGAATGGCAAGCCAATCCAAGAGTAATCCGTATGTGGAGGTTGGTCAAACCCCTCGTATTACTCGCCCTGCATTATAGAGACCATGTTGCAAGGAGCCACCCAAGCAACAACTACGTCAACGCACTTAGCTGGGCTAGGGCAAGTACGGGTTAAGCTTAACACTTTCCTGCATCAAAGTTTAACGAGCTCGATCCTGCATTATTTAGTTTAGGTGACTGCATTACCTAAACATTTACTACGTTTACTACTTTTACGTTTTGGGCCCTTAAACGTGCACGTGTCATGGCAACTTAACAAGTCTAGTGAACTAGTTGAGCAAGCCATACAATCATGCACATATCAACAATCAACAACATATACTACATCTCAAAGCATCACAAGCTACTTCGTAATACTACATAAACTGCATAACAATATACTACATTAAGCAATACTTCATTTCACTACGTTAGGGTCTGCATTTCAGGTCTCATGGTCAACTACATATCCCATAATACCTCCCGTGTAACCCGAGATACCCACATATATCATAAGTTACCGTTAAGGAAGTTATAAGTATGAAACCTTTGCTTGTTGAACCCTCAGCGTGACAAAAGTAGTGTATCTTACCTCGATACGGTTTAACAACAAGCTACAAGCACAATACAACGATGACTAGGTGTCTCCAATAACCTAGAACAAGTATAAGATCGAAATATAAGCTAAACGACACATTTTGTGAAATCTGGGCATGTGGTGCGCCGCACCTTCCATGTGGTGCGTCGCACCAATCCTCCAGGGAATTTCTATCAACAATGGGTGCGCCGCACCTACCCTTTGGTGCGTCGCACCAATCCTCCAGGGAATTTAGATTAAGACCAGGTGCGCCGCACCAGCCCTTGGTGCGTCGCATATCGGGGTCCACCAAAAACCCAAACTGGGCTGTGGTGCGCCGCACCACTCCTTTGGTGCGCCGCACCTGGGGTGCAGACCAGCAAACCAATTTTCTTTGATCAAACGAATTCCATACGAACCCATACCCCAAATCCAACCTGGGACTTAAAATTAATCCTTTTAATTGCACTTTCATCACCTTTAATCATCCTATTAATCCCTTAATCTTTTACATCATAAATCAACCATTTAATCACCCGAATAACATGAAATTGATGAACGTTTAATCAAATAACCCAACCCAAACCCTTATGGCCTGGATTAAGACTAATATAAGACTCACACAAGCAGATTTCAGATGAGGAATACCTATATTACCTGTATTAGGTGACAAAGATCCAAGATCTAAGCAATACACGATCGATTTGGCTCCAAAACGAATAGATCTAGCGAGAAACTTGAGAGGGAAGGGAGGGGATCAGCTAGGGCTTGTTTAGGAGGAAGAAAATCTGCATAATGGCTCTCTAATGACAACCCCTAAGCCTCTAAACCCGTTTTTGACTTTGCACACATGTCAAAACTAGCCCCTAAGCTTCCTAATCCTTCATTATTGGTCACAAACTACTTTATTGACCATATATATCATTAATCCTTCATTAAATGTCACTACATAGACATTAATCTTCATATTGCACACATTTATACTACATTAACATTTAGGCTTACAAGCCTCACACATAACACACAATTAACTTCATATAAACATTAAATCTAAAATAGACTTAACGACACACACAATATTGACTTAACGGCATTAGTCAACTAGTAAAGAAAAGTTTGGGATGTTACAATTACCTCCCCCTTAAGAGGATTCCGTCCCCGAAATCTCATCAGTAAGGAACAACTCGGGATACTTTTCCTTCATTACTGCTTCAGTTTCCCACGTTAAGCTTTCTCCATGATTATGCTTCCACTTTATCAACACAAGGTCAATCACTTTTCGGCGTAACTTCTTTTGCTTTCTTCCAAGTATCACTACCGGTTCGTCTACTATTCTCTTCATTGGGTCAATACTCACGTCTTTAATAGGAATCACACTTGACTCCTCAGCTAAACATTTCCTCAAGTAGGATACATGGAAGGTGTTGTGAATTCCATCCAATTCCGGAGGTAATTCCAACTGATATGCTACATCTTTAATGCGCTTCACAACTTTAAAAGGTCCAATGAAACGTGGACTCAACTTTCCTTCTTTCCAAATCGAATAACTCCTTTCCAAGGTGATACTTTTAGCATCACTAAATCACCAACATTAAACTCAATCGGTCTCCTTTTCTTATCTGCATATGTTTTCTGCCTTTCTCTTGCCACACGCAAGGCTTCTTTAGCTACATTAACCTTTTCAGAGGTAATTTCAATAATCTCGGGACCGGTCAACTGCTTTTCACCGGGCTCCATCCAACAACTTGGAGTCCTACACCTTCTTCCATATAACATCTCAAATGGTGGCATTCCAATACTTGCATGGTGACTATTGTTGTAAGCAAACTCAATCATCCTCAAATGATCATCCCATGCTCCACCATATTCAAGTACACACGTTCTCAACATATCCTCCAAGGTTTGAATGGTTCTCTCACTTTGCCCATCGGTTTGAGGATGATAGGCGGTACTCAAATTTATTCTACTACCCAACTCCCGTTGAAGACCCTTCCAAAAGTTTGACACAAACCTCGAGTCTCGATCCGAAACAATAGATAAAGGAACTCCATGTTTCGCAACTACTTCATCAATGTACATTTTTGCCATCTTCGTTAAAGGCACATCTTGTCGGGTAGCTAGAAAATGAGCACTCTTCGTTAATCTATCTACAATCACCCATATCATATCATTCCCTTTCGGCGTTTTAGGTAGCTTCGTTACAAAGTCCATGGTAATATGATCCCATTTCCACTCGGGAATGTCTAATTGATGCAACAAACCATACGGCTTTTGATGGTCCGTCTTCACACGTGCACACGTCAAACACTTTGCTACAAAATGAGCTACTTCTCCTTTAATATCCGGCCACCAATAAATCGGCTTCAAATCTGCATACATTTTGGTGACACCGGGATGAACCGAATATCTACTTCTATGGGCTTCCTCAAGGATCAATTCTCGGTTACCACCAAGCAATGACACCCAAATTCGACCCTTGTATGTTTTGAACCCACGGCTATTAGTCTCCATCACAAGACGTTTCTTCTTTCCAATGCTTTCATTGTCAATGTTATCCTTCATCAATGCCCTCACTTGTGCTTCTTTAATTCGATCAAGTAGCCCCGACTTGGCTTGAACTTGCATGCTCATCAACTTACAAGAAGAAACTTTGCACCTTCCTACTTAGTGCATCCGCCACCACATTGGCTTTTCCCGGATGGTATTTGATTTCACAATCATAATCCTTAAGTAATTCCATCCACCTCCTTTGTCTCACGTTCATCTCCTTTTGATTAAAGACATACTGCAAACTTTTATGATCGGTAAACAAGGTGCATTTTGTACCATAAAGGTAATGTCTCCACAATTTCAATGCAAATACAACTGCGGCCAATTCCAGATCATGGGTAGGGTAATTCTTCTCATGTGGTTTCAACTGGCGGGAAGCATAGGCGATCACCTTGTCCCTCTGCATCAGTACACAACCCAAACCCATGATAGATGCATCACTATACACAACCAAATCATCGGTACCTTCAGGCAAGGCAAGTATAGGAGCTTCACACAACTTCTTTTTCAATGTTTGAAATGCATTTTCCTGCTTATCAGTCCACTCAAACTTTACTCCTTTCTTCGTTAGTTCTGTCATAGGCTTGGCTATTCGGGAGAAATCCTGAATGAATCTTCTATAATATCCAGCCAAACCAAGAAAACTTTTAATCTCAGTAGGAGTCTTTGGCTGCTCCCACTTTGAAACAGCTTCAATCTTTGAAGGATCTACTTTAATACCTTCCGATGAAATGACATGACCAAGAAACTGCACCTCTCGAAGCCAAAACTCGCATTTAGAAAACTTGGCATACAACTTCTTCTCCCTTAACACCTCCAAAACTGCTTTCAAGTGCTCACGGTGCTCATCTTCTGACTTAGAATAGATCAAAATATCGTCAATGAACACAATAACAAAATGATCTAGAAAGGGACGGCATACCCGATTCATTAAATCCATAAACGCGGCTGGAGCATTAGTCAACCTAAATGGCATGACCAAGAACTCATAATGACCATATCTAGTCCGGAAAGCTGTCTTTGCTACATCCTTCCTTCTTAACCTTCAATTGATGATAACCGGACCGTAAATCTATCTTTGAAAAATATGAAGCACCATGTAGTTGATCAAAGAGATCATCAATTCGCGGAAGAGGATATTTATTCTTAACCGTTCGCTTATTCAACTCACGATAGTCTATGCACATGCGCATAGATCCATCCTTCTTTTTAACAAAGAGAACCGGAGCTCCCCAAGGCGAGGAACTAGGTTGTATGAAACCTTTGTCAAGTAACTCCTGAAGTTGAGACATTAACTCTTTCATTTCTGTAGGAGCTAATCGGTAAGGTGCTTTAGCAACAGGTGTAGCACCGGGAATAAGATCTATCTGAAAAGTAACTTCACGGTCGGGAGGAATACCGGGAAGATCTTCGGGAAACACATCGGGAAAATCAGATACTACATCAACACTAGCAATAGAAGGCTTCTCCTTTCTCACATCAATAACATAGGCCAAGAAATGACTCTTATTCTTCCTTATACATTTAATAGCCTTCATCATACTAATGATCTTTATTCCCCCTCTTTTCTTATCTCCATAAACCGTTACCACATTACCATCGGATGTAGGAAACCGAATAATCTTTTGGGAACACAAAATATTAGCTTCATTTCTAGACAACCAATCCATACCAATCACTACATCGAAACCGGCTAAGGTAGTAGGCAATAACTGGACTGGAAACAAACGACCTTCAATCTCAATGTAACAATCATCATATCCCACACGTATCTCACTAACCGTACCATTAGCAATTTCCACCTCTATCGAGTAATCTAAAGAGGTAGTGACTCTTCCTAGCTTAGGAGCAAATAAAGTAGACACAAACGACCTATTTGCACCCGAATCAAATAAAATTAACAAGGAAAGTACCACTTACCACCTCGTCGTTGTTCTTAGCATCATCAACAGTCATCTGCAAGGCTCTCACTTTTGTTGTTGAAGTGGCTGCTTTCTTCCCGTCATTCTTCATTTGTGGGCAATCGGCAATAAAATGGCCCGTTTCTTGACACTTGTAGCAACGAGTCTTGTCCCTACATTCTGTTGCAAGATGTCCCGACTTCCCACACTTATGACACCTTCTTGTCTTGTCGGAACATTGACCTTCATGAATATTCTTGCAAAAAGCACACCAAGACCCATTCTTCTTTTTATCTTTGTCACCACTTGAGCTAGAATTCCCACGGAACTTATTATTATTATTATTGTTGTTGTTAGATGACCAATTTGACCTTCTTTTGAACCCTGCTTTCTTGTCATCAACCTTCTCCACAACTTTCTCGCTTTTGAAGTCATCATCCAACCTCTTTGACTCCTTAATAGCCGCCGATAAAGTCACATGTTGTCTACATAATCCACGATAACTAACGGGGAGACCATCACAGTAAGCCTCAATTTGGTCCTCCTGCCTTCGAACCAAGTGTCCAACAAACTTCAACTTCTCCATAAACGAGTGTGCATATTCAGAAATTGCACCGGGTTTAGCAACCAACGATCTAAACTCCTTTTCAATCAACCTTAACTCACGCGTTCCCACATACTCCTCTAGAAACTTCTCCTTAAATGTTCCCCAAGGCATAACTGCAAGTACCTCAGGAGCCATAGACACTGTAGTAGCCCTCCACCAATTACGGGCATTCTTCTTCAACATCCTACTAGCACACAAAACCTTCATATCATTCGGACAATAGCAAGATGCAAAAACTACCTCGATGTCCTCGATCCACTCCATAGCACCCACTGCATTTTGGGTACCATCAAACTCCTTGGCACCACATTTCTGAAAACTTTCATATTTGAAGTTATTAACACGAGGTGCATTAACAACTCCAAGTCCTCCACCATTAACTTCATTAACACCCACGGCTGCCATGGATGGTTCAGCACTTTGGGAGGGATTAGAGTAATTCCCTAACGGTGTCAAATTGCGGAAGAAAAGACTTTAAAAGTCAAAACCGATAAAAACATTTCGGTTTCTGCGTTTGTTGGTGTTACATGCCATATCAAACAATAGTTCAAATGAAAACCCAACGGTTGCCCAACATAAAACAACCGTTCACACGTCACTACATAAATTCGACATTAAGTACGAAATGTAACTAAATGTCTAAGAAGAATCGTCTATGGGTAGCTAAGGCTCCTTCATTGCATCTACCCAAGCTCACATGTCCTGCGTCACTAGTCCATCAAGCTAAACCTGAGGGAACAACCACATTAAAGAAACAAGTGTTAGCTATAAGAATAGCTAAGTAAGATCACACTTAATTTAAAAGCATTTGTCCCATTAAAACATTTCTTCATTATTAGACAAGCTCATTAGGCACAACACACAACACACAAAACTGCATATCAACTTCATATCAATTAGGATGAATCACCCTAAATGTGCCTATCCTGCATTACTTCATTACACACGTTTAACCACATAACTGCTTTCTACATTGACTGCTTTACTACGTTATTAACTGCGTTAATGTGTAACATAAGTTACACCCGACTAGATGACAAACCCCACACGGTTGTACATCAAGCGTCGTTAAGGAATGGCAAGCCAATCCAAGAGTAATCCGTATGTGGAGGTTGGTCAAACCCCTCGTATTACTCGCCCTGCATTATAGAGACCATGTTGCAAGGAGCCACCCAAGCAACAACTACGTCAACGCACTTAGCTGGGCTAGGGCAAGTACGGGTTAAGCTTAACACTTTCCTGCATCAAAGTTTAACGAGCTCGATCCTGCATTATTTAGTTTAGGTGACTGCATTACCTAAACATTTACTACGTTTACTACTTTTACGTTTTGGGCCCTTAAACGTGCACGTGTCATGGCAACTTAACAAGTCTAGTGAACTAGATGAGCAAGCCATACAATCATGCACATATCAACAATCAACAACATATACTACATCTCAAAGCATCACAAGCTACTTCGTAATACTACATAAACTGCATAACAATATACTACATTAAGCAATACTTCATTTCACTACGTTAGGGTCTGCATTTCAGGTCTCATGGTCAACTACATATCCCATAATACCTCCCGTGTAACCCGAGATACCCACATATATCATAAGTTACCGTTAAGGAAGTTATAAGTATGAAACCTTTGCTTGTTGAACCCTCAGCGTGACAAAAGTAGTGTATCTTACCTCGATACGGTTTAACAACAAGCTACAAGCACAATACAACGATGACTAGGTGTCTCCAATAACCTAGAACAAGTATAAGATCGAAATATAAGCTAAACGACACATTTTGTGGAATCTGGACATGTGGTGCGCCGCACCTTCCATGTGGTGCGTCGCACCAATCCTCCAGGGAATTTCTATCAACAATGGGTGCGCCGCACCTACCCTTTGGTGCGTCGCACCAATCCTCCAGGGAATTTAGATTAAGACCAGGTGCGCCGCACCAGCCCTTGGTGCGTCGCATATCGGGGTTCACCAAAAACCCAAACTGGGTTGTGGTGCGCCGCACCACTCCTTTGGTGCGCCGCACCTGGGGTGCAGACCAGCAAACCAATTTTTGTTCTTTGATCAAACGAATTCCATACGAACCCATACCCCAAATCCAACCTGGGGACTTAAAATTAATCCTTTTAATTGCACTTTCATCACCTTTAATCATCCTATTAATCCTTTAATCCTTTACATCATAAATCAACCATTTAATCACCCGAATAACATGAAATTGATGAACGTTTAATCAAATAACCCAACCCAAACCCTTATGGCCTGGATTAAGACTAATATAAGACTCACACAAGCAGATTTCAGATGAGGAATACCTATATTACCTGTATTAGGTGACAAAGATCCAAGATCTAAGCAATACACGATCGATTTGGCTCCAAAACGAATAGATCTAGCGAGAAACTTGAGAGGGAAGGGAGGGGATCAGCTAGGGCTTGTTTAGGAGGAAGAAAATCTGCATAATGGCTCTCTAATGACAACCCCTAAGCCTCTAACCCGTTTTTAACTTTGCACACATGTCAAAACTAGCCCCTAAGCTTCCTAATCCTTCATTATTGGTCACAAACTACTTTATTGACCATATACATCATTAATCCTTCATTAAATGTCACTACATAGACATTAATCTTCATATTGCACACATTTATACTACATTAACATTTAGGCTTACAAGCCTCACACATAACACACAATTAACTTCATATAAACATTAAATCTAAAATAGACTTAACGACACACACAATATTGACTTAACGGCATTAGTCAACTAGTAAAGAAAAGTTTGGGATGTTACAAAATTCTTGATAAAAAAAAAAAGTCGAGCCAAAAACCTTGCAAAGCCATCTCCTGTTGTGTTAAATCCTAAACATAACGTGGATCAAAGGGTTTTATCTAAAGGTATTATTTAAAATTGATATCATGCTTTTCATAAGATCCGAAGTATATCTGTCATACACAAACTAAAATGATGAATTGTTCCACCATGCTAATAATCATACTAAAACATTCAACACCGTCTCAATATGTAGCATTTTCCCCTGATAGAATAACAGCGGCTAAAAAATTACACCATTAATGAGCTAGTTTCAAAACAGATTCAAAATAATCATAGTCGATATATTAAAATAATCATAATCTTACTCATAGCAAAATTCGACTTTTTATCTAAAAGCTTATAGAAAGATATAATCGTAAATCTTAAGTATACACCATTAATGAGCTACTTTCAAAACGATATCAAAATAATCAAAGTCAATATATTAAAGTAATCAGAAACCTACTCATAGCAAATTTAGACTTTATATCTAAAAGGTTATAGAAAGATATAATCGTAAATCCTAAGAGTTAATATAGGTTACAAATACAAAATTTAATATATAATATTTAGATTAGCTAAAGAAGAAACATACGAAAATTAACTCCATATAAATATTGATTCCAGTTTACCCCTTTTTTTTCAACTTTAGTTAAATAAAATTTTACAGTTTCTTATATTCTAAAAGTGTAAACTATATAATTTGAAAAATACATACCAATTCATCAACAAAGACCATCTCGAACGTTTTGATTTTCTTCGGGTTGTTCCACTCCGAAACAGTCCATACATGCACAACTCGGAGTCGTAAATGATGGTTAACATGTGTTGGCTTAAGATCTTCAAGATGAACTAATGTGGTCATATTTTTTGTTGTTGAAGAAAAAGCCATAACGAACCTATAATGGACAACAAACTAAATTAAAAGAAATAATAATAACAATAACATAAGAATTCAATGTTAAAAAATAATAATAATGATTAATTATGTGCAAAGTATATAAAAAGAAAAACCCTTTTGTAGTTGATCGTAGCTTCTTTTTTTGTTGTCGTACGTGAGTTATATTATAGATTACCAATAAAACCGAAAAGTGTAAATTAATTATTTTTAAATTGGGTGAAATTGTAAATTGGTGATGGAAAACCAAAAAGTGTAAATTAATTATTTTTAAGTGTAAATTGGTGATGGAAAACCAAAAAGTGTAAATTAATTATTTTTAAATTGGGTTAAAGTGTAAATTGGTGATGGAAAACCAAAAAGTGTAAATTAATTATTTTTAAATTGGGTTAAAGTGTAAATTGGTGATGGAAAACCAAAAAGTGTAAATTAATTATTTTTAAATTGGGTTAAAGTGTAAATTGGTGATGGAAAACCAAAAAGTGTAAATTAATTTAGATTAATATTAAAAAATTAGAGGATTAATAAGGATGGAGGATTAGGCTAAAGGAGGGGGATTAGGGGTGCCAAGTGTACCCCAACCTCCTCTTTTAGTTATATTATATTATAACACATATTTCTGACTTCATGTCAACAATACGACTAGTTTAACAAAAAGACTCCCGAAGTCATATTATCTCAGAGGCACTATATCACTTTTATCAGAGATTAATCATTATTATATCATGCATATTGTTCAAAATTATCTTACAATATAGAATTTCGAACAGTAAAAATATATAATAGCAAAAGAGCATCATAAAATAGGCTGTGCTCACCATTGTATCAGGGTAATTACAAAAAACATCCGATCTGAAATCAAACAAAAGGATAAAACGGCACCAACAGTTAACACTTTGATTATATTTCTTGAACATAAGAGAAAGTAATTACTTATAATTTGCTAAGAAGACGGTTCGAAGGGAAAACAGGCGGCACGGATTCGTTCACCGTTGGATCTCTATGAATTTTGGATATGTGATCCAAGACTCATTGTAGCACGATATGACCGTTGGGATATTCGATTGGAGCCATATGTAAGGAGTTATGATTTTCTGAAGTTGTTGCAGTTCCTGAATCCAGGTAGATCCTTCCAAGGTCAAACCTTACAGATGCTGGTCATTCAAAGTTGGTCACTTAAGCAATTGTGAGTAGCGTATTTTGCTGTTTTTTGAGTTCTTGTATTGGGCGAACCAAAGCGTTAAATAGCGCTGTTTAGTGGCGTGCAGGGGTAGTCGTCTTGTTGTGCTGGCCAATGAGCCACCAACCCTATATTGATTTTACAACATAATTGTATTTTTGTTTTTATTTCTTGAAAATTTAGTTTGAAGGATCTTACTAGCAAGTTTATAAAATTGAAATACCCAGAGCTATAGAGACACTTGATCATCTGAGATTGTATATCTTCTGTGTTTATAATTTATTAACAGAGATATAGCACTTGATCTACTATAGCAATATCTGAACCTCTATTAAGCTCATATTATTGACTTTTTGTTGGGTCAATCAGCTACCTTCCCTTACCCGAAGGCGGCCCTATGCTTACTATCAGTAGCAACATTCTGTGCAAAGTACCTCTTATTCTTTTTCCATTCAACAACATAGTAACACACCAAGGACTAGAGGGTCATTACCATCTTCTCCTTGTTTTACTGGTAGCTCTTTGCATATCATCCGTAGGAGCAGGGGCCATAATGCCCACAAGTTTCCCAGCTGATATGTGCAGTGGTGTTGCTATTGCCCTTCAAGGTCTATGGTTCTATCAAACTGCGTTCAGCCTCTATGGGCCCTCTATGCCAACTGGCTATAAATTTGAAGCGGATGAAATTACGTGTTCTTCTCATGAACATGAGGTTCATGGACTAATGTACAAATGTTTGGGCTTGTTTTCTTGGTTTTTATTAGCGTTGTGGCCTGTGGGGGCTTCCTTTTGTGCAGATTAACAATCCAGGAAGGGCAAGTATGGAATGGTTCACACCCCGTTGTAGCGGAAATACAGGGTTAACAATTAATTGCGTACTTATCAGAAGGTAAATAGAGATTACATCCATTAATACCAAATACAAGTCTAATACAAGTACAATCGTCTTATAATGACAAGACGGTTCAGACCGAAGTCTAACCTAAATATAATGACAAGACGGTTCAGACCGAAGTCTAACCTCAGTATAATGACAAGACGGTTCAGACCGAAGTCTAACCTAAATATGAAGACAAGACGGTTCAGACCGAAGTCTAACCTCAATATAAGACAAGACGGTTCAGACCGAAGTCTAACCTCAATATGAAGACAAGACGGTTCAGACCGAAGTCTAACCTAAATATGAAGACAAGACGGTTCAGACCGAAGTCTAACCTCAATATAATGACAAGACGGTTCAGACCGAAGTCTAACCTCAATATAATGACAAGACGGTTCAGACCGAAGTCTAACCTCAATATAATGACAAGACGGTTCAGACCGAAGTCTAACCTCAATATAATGACAAGACGGTTCAGACCGAAGTCTAACCTATATAATGACAAGACGGTTCAGACCGAAGTCTAACCTCAATATAATGACAAGACGGTTCAGACGAAGTCTAACCTCAATATAATGACAAGACGGTTCAGACCGAAGTCTAACCTCAGTATAATGACAAGACGGTTCAGAACGAAGTCTAACCTAAATATAAAGACAAGACGGTTCAGACGAAGTCTAACCTCAATATAATGACAAGACGGTTCAGACCGAAGTCTAACCTCAATATAATGACAAGACGGTTCAGACCGAAGTCTAACCTAAATATAATGACAAGACGGTTCAGACCGAAGTCTAACCTAAATATAATGACAAGACGGTTCAGACCGAAGTCTAACCTCAGTATAATGACAAGACGGTTCAGAACGAAGTCTAACCTCAATATAATGACAAGACGGTTCAGACCGAAGTCTAACCTCAATATAATGACAAGACGGTTCAGACCGAAGTCTAACCTCAATATAATGACAAGACGGTTCAGACCGAAGTCTAACCTCAATATAATGACAAGACGGTTCAGACCGAAGTCTAACCTAAATATAAGACAAGACGGTTCAGACCGAAGTCTAACCTCAATATAATGACAAGACGGTTCAGACCGAAGTCTAACCTCAATATAATGACAAGACGGTTCAGACCGAAGTCTAACCTCAATATAATGACAAGACGGTTCAGACCGAAGTCTAACCTCAATATAATGACAAGACGGTTCAGACCGAAGTCTAACCTAAATATGAAGACAAGACGGTTCAGACCGAAGTCTAACCTCAATATGAAGACAAGACGGTTCAGACCGAAGTCTAACCTCAATATGAAGACAAGACGGTTCAGACCGAAGTCTAACCTCAATATAAAGACAAGACGGTTCAGACCGAAGTCTAACCTCAATATAATGACAAGACGGTTCAGACCGAAGTCTAACCTCAATATAATGACAAGACGGTTCAGACCGAAGTCTAACCTCAATATAATGACAAGACGGTTCAGACCGAAGTCTAACCTCAATATAATGACAAGACGGTTCAGACCGAAGTCTAACCTAAATATATAGACAAGACGGTTCAGACGAAGTCTAACCTCAATATAATGACAAGACGGTTCAGACCGAAGTCTAACCTAAATATGAAGACAAGACGGTTCAGACCGAAGTCTAACCTCAATATGAATGACAAGACGGTTCAGACCGAAGTCTAACCTCAATATAATGACAAGACGGTTCAGACCGAAGTCTAACCTCAATATAATGACAAGACGGTTCAGACCGAAGTCTAACCTCAATATAATGACAAGACGGTTCAGACCGAAGTCTAACCTAAGTATAATGACAAGACGGTTCAGACCGAAGTCTAACCTAATATAATGACAAGACGGTTCAGACCGAAGTCTAACCTCAATATAATGACAAGACGGTTCAGACCGAAGTCTAACCTAAATATAAAGACAAGACGGTTCAGACCGAAGTCTAACCTCAATATAATGACAAGACGGTTCAGACCGAAGTCTAACCTAAATATAATGACAAGACGGTTCAGACCGAAGTCTAACCTAAATATAATGACAAGACGGTTCAGACCGAAGTCTAACCTCAATATAATGACAAGACGGTTCAGACCGAAGTCTAACCTAAATATGAAGACAAGACGGTTCAGACCGAAGTCTAACCTAAATATGAAGACAAGACGGTTCAGACCGAAGTCTAACCTCAATATAATGACAAGACGGTTCAGACCGAAGTCTAACCTCAATATAATGACAAGACGGTTCAGACCGAAGTCTAACCTCAATATAATGACAAGACGGTTCAGACCGAAGTCTAACCTCAATATGAAGACAACTACATGAGGGGGATCATTTTAGTTCGTCAAACACAAAGAAACATTTAGTCAGCCATCACACGGCAATTCAACGTCATTTTATCCAACATTTAATAAATGACACGTATACACATTTTCGACAGCCCAACATGGCAAATTTAAGTCAAATGATCTAAGTACCCAAATCACATGGCATACTCACAAAACAATCATTTATTTAATAAATAGTGTATACAACAGTACATGCTTTTCAGGCCCAAAGTAAAAGGAAAAGGGCGCCATAAACTCACCTTAGCGATAACAGAGCTAAAAGTATGAGTAGTCCGAGAATATGAGCAGTCTAGTCTCCAACGTCTATCCAAAACCTAGGATATGAGCACGAATGGTGAGGATCAATCTCACGACGACAAGTATCCTACGTACAACTACTTAGCTATCAACCCTAGAATGCCTTAACCGAGAATGTGATTTGAAGTTCGTTTCATTTGACTCAAGTTACTAATGTCATTGACATTGTCATTACAAAATGTCCATAATATACGCCTCACTAGTCATGCAATAACATAACTCAAGTTCGTCTTTTGTCACTAAATTCGGATGGAAAATCAAAGTGTTTAAATGTGTGTTTTGACAAGTTTGATTCTCTTTTTATGATGATATAAGACTAGTAAACAAGTTTTGGTTCAATAGAAGTCGACCGATAACCTTTTGAAAAAGTTAAGAAACGAACAGGAGCTTCACGGACGCTTCACGGATCGTCCGTATGAGCGTCCGTGCTCTGAACTATGATTTTGTTCTAACATGAACAGTACGGATGCAGTCACGGATCGTCCGTATGAGCGTCCGTGCACTGCCTGTACGAGTTAAAAGTGCATTTTTGACCATTTGTCGTAACCAAATCGTTTTCAACTCGATTCCTTTCATTATAACAAGTGCAAACAAGTCTAAAGAGTCCGAAAACAACCCATTTTGCCAACCATTTCACCATTTCATCCATTTTGATTTCAAAACCTAATTTCTAAGTCAAATGTCCATTTATCAATATAACCCTAATTTCTTATCAAATTCAAAGGCTTCTAATTCCATTAACACAACTGAAATAAACCCTTAAATGAATTTAAATCAAATCAAAAGTTTGAGAAATAGTTTACTTACCAAAATTGGATGTTCTTGAGGTGGAATAAAGAAGATGATGAAGATGATGATAATGAAACCCAAATTGTTATTGAAAGATAATTATTTCCCTTGAATCCCCTTTGATTTCTCCTTGCTAAAACCCTAGATTGAAATTAAGAAAGTTTGTGTGTGTTTGGTGTGTGTGTTTTGTCGACAGAACAAAAGGAAGGGGGGGAGGGGCTGTTTGTTGTTTCTTTTCCCTCCACACACTGTGGAACCGGCCCATGTGGCCTAAAAATAGATATTTTTAATACCCTTAATTCGGTAAAATGCTTACGATTAAATACCGTTTGACCAAAAGGTTAAAATGTAAAGTAAAGGTATTTTCCCTTGTCTCATTTTAGTCAAGACAAGCCAATAAAGTTTCGTCCAAGTGAACTTTATAATATTTAGTCTAGACGGTCTAATTATTTCGTACAAGACATAACCTTTAAATATTAATTTAAAGTTATTTTAAAGACTCGGCATTCGTCTAGATAGCTAATAGTCTACGTCAACAAGATACGTCTACTTTGACTAAGTCAAAAGTCCAAAAGTCTAATAAGTTCCACGTCAAATGACCGTCTAAATTCGACGAGATTATGATAATGACTAATCTTAAACAAGATTAAGACTAACTCGTTGTTAATTAATTACGAGTTGTCACAAATGGTTCAGATGAAACCCCTTGAGACTTCTTTCTTGAAGTAGCCAAGTACTTGCATAAGATCATATCTTGATTTGAATTTCTCAATTTGTATTTTTCAGTAACTTTCTTTTTGTAACTATAGATTAATGAACTAGTATTGCTTTTGAGCAACAACTTCTCGAGGTTCCAACTAACCATCTCTAAGGTGGTCTAGTGGTAAGACATCCTAATGGTCTCTGGAGGGACCCAAGTTCGAATCACATTGCGTAAACATCTTGGGATGGTCTGTTATGCCCGTAATTTTTATTTTTTTTAAAATAAACAACTCAAGTATCATATATACTTGTATTTGGCTACAAACAAACATGTATGACTCGACCTAACATAAGACTTTAGTAAGGACAACACTTAAAGCATGTATATTCTACGTAACATGGCTGATGGAGCATGTTACATCATCCCCGGACACCTGTTTTAGACACCATTTTACGGACACTCAAAACCTTTCTAAAACAAACATGCAATATACCGTTACAAATTCGAACATGCTTTCAATATGTACTTTCAGTTTTTTCCAAAACACAATACACAAAAAGTTATAGCCTCTCAAAAACAGCCGAAAGCCTTTTTTGGCTTCTGGAAATCAGCAAACAGCACTCATGGGTATATTTTGTGACCCGTGTTTGAAACACCTAGACAAATTCGTTACCATTTCAAAGATCCCCAACCATAACTTCAATACCCACTTTTATTTTTTACCAAAACAATATATACATATAGTTATATCCCTTCAAAAACTTCCCCAAGGATAATTCTGCAATTTTACCCAAGCTGCTAGCCGACCCGTTTCTTCAACTTTTGAGATTCAGCTCATTCCTGTAAGCTAATAGCACTCTACATAGACCAAAATCTGCAAATTTCTTCTAACAAATGCAATCAACCCTTCCAATGAAACATTTTCCCATTTTGCACAAAACGACCAAACGGATCAAATAACCATAATGGACAACATAGAACCAACGACTTTAATCAGAAGTATAACTAATCAACTTGGTATTTATACCCCAATTTTCATACACTATAAGTTATTTATGCCCTCATACACCACATATTTCTGACTCCATGTCAACAATACAACTAGTTTACCAAAAAGACTCCCGAAGTCATTATCTCAGAGGCACTATATCACTTTTATCAAAGATTCATCATTGTTATATCATGCATATTGTTCAAAATATCTTACAATATAGATATTTCAAACAGTAAAATACATTATAGCAAAAGAGCATCATAAAATATGAGCCACAAGAGAGCGGTGTGTTATGATATATGATCAATCTCATGAGTGTGCATCATAGCAGCAAAAAAACAAAATTCTTTACTATGAGTCCATATCTGCTAGAATTTTTATAACTCTAATGTTCAAACTTGTGCAAATAGGCCGTGCTCACCATTGTATTAGGTAATTACGACAAAGTCTAACTAGACCGGTCTAGGTTGGTCTAGGTTGGTTTAACAATCTCTGATATATTGTTGACTAAGTGCATTCAAACACCTATTAATAGCACTGAATCTGGACTTTGGCACAGTAAGGGGGTACTATATTACAACAATAACAGCCAAGCCAACAAGTTCTAGCAATTAAACAGAGGTAATGCACCACCATAGAAAATGATGAACCAAATTCCACAATTAAATTGCAGACGCCAAGATGCACCTCTCTTATTGGCTTGTTCAAAATTATCTTACAATATAGATATTTCAAACAGTAAAATACATTATAGCAAAAGAGCATCATAAAATATGAGCCACAAGAGAGCGGTGTGTTATGATATATGATCAATCTCATCAGTGTGCATCATAGCAGCAAAAAAACATAAATTTTTATAACTCTAATATTCAAGCTTATGCAAATAGGCTGTGCACACCATTGTATTAGGGTAATTACAAAAAAACATCCGATCTGAAATCAAACAAAAGGATAAAACGGCACCAACGGTTAACACTTTGATTATATTTCTTGAACATAAGAGAAATTAATTACTTATAATTTGCTAAGACGGTTAAACGCCTTGCAGTGTCATCACACTCGAGCTTCACACACTCTAAGATATCATTACGCACCATGACAGCCTCAGTAGAAAGACTAAGAAAACTTGGTTCAATCTCAGCAAGGAGTCTTGCAGGCAGCTTTTTGACTATTTTTTGAATGTTCTCCAACTTGGTAACAATGAGGCGAGCCTTGTTTTCCTTTGGCGTGAACTTGACCTCAAGGTCTTCCCAACATTTCTTGAGCATTGCAACGTTTCTCTCATATAGTGGCATGTCTGTCTCTGGTTGTGCTTCTGCCTTCCTTTTCTTGTCTTTTTTCCATTTGGTCCTAGCATTAGCTTTCTCTTGTTCTAGAAGCCTCTGCAATTTGGCTTTTTCTTCTTCTAGAATCCCCTGTAATTCGGCGATAACATTTTTGGCTAATGCGAAGTCATCTCTTGCCGCCATCTCCTGCAATATCTCAGAGTTTTATACTTTATAGGATACATGTATTATATATAGATTCATCAAAACCAAACTGCTACAAGATGCCAAATTATAAGCAAAAGCTATAGGTAAGTAGAACTCAAAATCAGTAAGATGATGAATATGAAATGCTTTATTCCAAATTTACCTTAGCTGACACAAATTTGGCAAAACTAAAAAAATGGAATACGTACCATATATCCCTCTTTAAAAAAGGTGAATGGATCATATACCAAAAAAAAAAGCTAACGTACAGATTTCATAGGAAATGAAACCAATGTTAAAAGATTCAATTAAGTCGTGAAAATATTACAACTAACTAGAAAATATATATAACTAAAAAAAAAAATCAACCCGGCAATGCGAATGTCGGGTTTACATGAGCGAGATAAGGACAAATTAAAGCATGACAAGTTTATATGTACTAATCAGACATTTCTATTGCCGGAAATACTTGTTAGAAATATATAGTTTATTTTATTTTTTGAAAAACCTGTTTAACAAAACCAAACTCGTTTACCGTTCCCCCCCCAAAAAAAAAAAAAACCTTTGGCTGAAACTTAACATGAGATTCTAGCTTACGCTTAATGCTTGCCGTAAATGTCTTTAAAATCTAAAGTAATAAGTCTAGTACTTTACATACCAAACGGTTCTCACGGGTAAACATTGTGAAGGTGGCCCGGGTGAACTAAATAACTTTTCCTTTTGGAATAGTTCCACTGATGAATAAGGAAGCTGCAAAATATTTCGCAAGTGAAAGTCAAATGTACAAAACACAATAGCTTATGTAACCTTCATAATAACATGTTTCAGAGGTTATGAGACATGATCAGGTATTACAAATATAATAGTGGTTGGTACAGTATAATGTAATAATGGGTCTGGGTTGGCATGATCATCCATATCAACCCAAAATATAACCAGTTTAGTTAACCATGTAAAAAAGTTACTCAAAACTAGGCCTTTTAATATAGACCCGTATTAAAAGAAAAGGTGTGCCATACAAAATTACGTGTGTGTTTGGTTAATAGGTAGCAAATTGTGAAATGACTTTCATCCCAATGAAATTGTTTGGTTGATAGCATTCCATATCAAAAGGCCTAGTTAGGGAAATGTGTTGGGTTTCAAAAACATAAATAACAATTGCTTTCAGAATTGCTGATCTTGTTTTTAATGTTTGAAATTGCTTTTAGAATAAGTAATAATCATCCTTTCATAAATAACAATTTAAAATGCACATGATATAACAATAACAGAAGAATTATCAGTATGTACAGAATGATCATCATATAAACAGAAGCAGAATATAATCAAAATAATAAAAACCAGTCAGATTATCAAATGAGTCAAACAGAAAATCAAATAATAGCAGAGAAAGAAAGAAACAGATAGAAAACAGACACAACAATAAAGATCAAATCACACACTCTTAGGGTTCCAAATCAGAAAACCAGTAACAAATAACAAACAATCAAAAAATAATAAAAGGAGAAGAGAACAAGAACACAATACAGCGCTAGTAGGCATTACGCAATCAATAAACCTTAATTTGTCAAATTAGGGTTTCGATCGAGACCCCTAAAATTAGGGAAACCCACCAGATATTGCAGCTGCAAGAGAAGACCCAAAGAGATCCAACACAATCAAAGCTGGAGATAAAAATTAGGGTTCCAAAGAAGGAATACGCCTTACCAATCAAGGAAGAAGATTATTATTATATATAGAGTTAATTACAGAAATCGTCCTTGTCGTCGACCATCACTTGCAACTTTCATTCCTAAATTTCATAAATTACAGTTTTAGTCCAAATAAGTTTGTTCCGTCAACAATTTTGGTCCAATTTTCAAGCGGACGTTAAATTATCCATCATGTGACTTACACATGATGGGTATTTTAGTCTTTTCCTTTTCACATGGACCAAAACTGTAAATAACTCAATAAATCCCACCCTAGTACTATACCATTTCCCCTTCCAGTCATTTTTCATACTTTTTCTTCTAACTTTTATCTTTATGTACATCATCAACAACAATTAAAAAGTATATTCACACAAATCGTCTCTTTCACTATGTGTCAAACACAAAACCCAACATTCAAATTTCTATTTCAAATTCTATCACAATTAATCAAACAATTTTTTACACAATTTTATATACACATCATAAAATTGAAACCCAAAATCCAAAACAATGACAACAACAAGCCTATATATACATACATATATGTTTGATCAAATAATCGCACTATGGCTCCGACCTAGGGTTTGGGGGTGTTTGTGTTTTAGAGAGGCGATTCCCTTACGGTAAAAGGGTCCGAGAGGCCGCTTTACGCCTGATTATTTAGGGTTTTTTCCTCAAGAGGTGAATGAATCTCTTGGACGTGGGTTCATCCCTATATATAGGGGTTAAGAAACTTGGAGAGGAGTAAAAGGAGTTAGGGTAAATTTTTTCCTCTTTAAGGATATCTTTTTATCTTTTAGAAAGATTTGTGATGATCTTGTCACGAACTGTGTCCGAGGTATTCGGACTTCCATATGGTATTTACATTCCTCCGGAGCGAGTTAGTTGAACCTAAGAGCTCCGGGATTATTTTCTGGTTACGAAGATATTACTTCGTATAAGCGTTTAATTGTTTTTCCCGAAGGTGGCTTTTCTGGATACGGAGGTAGAGCTCCGGGAGGGTATATCATCAAGCCCCCCAGTCTAACAAAAGAGACAACGACTGGCTGTTTTGTTAGACTCTAAAATCTCGAGGGTTAAAAGTGAAAATAAAATAAAGGAAGGGGAGATACCTTATATTTACCTGCGAATTTGATCCGATCATTTCCCCCAATCGCTTCATTCACTCTGCCCTAATTTTTCGTCATCTCCAGGTAAGTTGTATTTTCCTTGATTCCTTCTTTCAATTAGCTTAGAAATGGCAAAGGTAGGGCGTAGTGATTTATCCTCCGTTGTTACCCCTGTGGGGTTAGGGTGGTTTTGCACCACCTATTTACCAGATTTTGATAAGGCGGTTCAAGTACCGTCTCCTGGTCAAACTGTTGCAGATCCCCCTCAGGGTTTTGTGGGTCTGTATGTTGCCCACGTTACCGGAGGGAATATGAGGTTTCCGCTTTCCCCCTTTTTTCTTGATGTCCTTAGCCATTATAACTGTCCATTCTCCTTTATGTATCCCAACGGTGTTGCCCGTATTATTGGTTTTGAAATCCTTTGTCGTGCGTACGATGGTGAGGCAACTGTGGATTTGTTTTCTACTTGTTTTGATTTGTGTGATGCTGGTGATTGGGTGACGATACAAAAGAAGCCCAAGGTTGATGTGTTTCTTCCTGGTAGTACTAATGTGAGAGGGTGGAAGAATGAGTTCGTTTTTGTTGAGTGCTCCGTGATCCCCGAGGTTACATATCGTTGTTGTCTGGTGAGAAGCCGACTAAGTTTAAGGAGGCGGCTCCTGCCCATGCTCTCGATCTACCTCTGTATCAGCGACTTATTCACAATCCGGTCAAATTGGATCGCTACCCTGATGTTGTTTTGCATCAGGCGGGTTGATGAGCGTCCATTTTGTGATCAAAACCCCTAGTGAAAGACTTCATTTCAATGCTTAAATGAGTTATTATTCCGGAACTATTGGTACTTAATGAATCGTATGTTTATGCAGGTTCACGGAAGATGCGAGAGAGGGTAAATGGCATCAAGTGACTCAAGAAGAAAGCCTATGAAGTTACAAGACACAAGGAAGTGATTCGGGAGCCGAACGAAGACGCGAGAGCTGCAGCAGGAGCCACCAGCGCCCCTGGCACCTAGCCAGCGCCGCTGGTCATCAAGCACCAGCGCCGTTCCTCGCAACCAGCGCCGCTAGCCCAGTCGAGCCCAGGACCAGCGCCGCTGGTCAGCCCAGTTCAGTAACTGACTTTCACCTCTATTTAAGCCGAACTAACCCACAAAACCCTAAGAGAGAGCCGATTCAGCAGCCCTAGCCGCCCAGCAACAACCCTAGGTCGACTTTGCAGATTCCAAGAAGGTTTTGGAGCTTCTAACGCCTTCCGATCTTCATCCTCGGTCTAGATCTAGCTTTTCTATTTTACTTCTTTTATTTGAACAATGTCTTTTATCTTCACAGACTTTGTTATTCCTTTAATAATGCTAGGCTAGTAGGCTGAATACTTGTTTGGATCGATGTGATCATGTAGACGCTTATTGTTTTACTGTGTTTGTTTAGATTCTGTTGGAGTGTGTTTTACTGTTTATCGTAGATCCATGTTTATTAGTAATTCATATTGCTATTGGTTTTATATCTGAACATATTAGTTTAATTCTGATGGTTGTCTATGATCATACACTAGGACTAATATGCTAGGACAGAAAACGACTAGTCGGTCTATAACTAGAAGTAAAAAGTGATTCACTTGTAACCGAGGGATCCAGAACCATAGTGATTAGGATGAATTGAACATGAAGCTTAACAATGTCAGACACGATCCTGACTTGGAAACGAGCACTGTGGTCACCGGAGAGAATTATATCTAGCCATGGCTTAAGAGCTGAGTAATTAAAAGATGAATTAGTAACACAAACTTTAGGTCATTAATGCTTAAACAATGAATCTAGCAAGAATTTGTTTATAGGGTAGTGTGAGTCTAGCGACAACACTATTAATTAGGCAAAGTGAATCTAACGAGAATCTGAGCCGTGATGAAGTTTCCAACAGACTAGCAAACGAGTAGCAGATATAATGTCATGGTGGCAGTAGCAGATCTAGGATGGTGGTGGCTAGCTGATGTGTGAAATCGAGTAATAAAATTTATAAAACACAAACTGCTAGAAAACTGACTACAACACACTCACAGGCAGTGAACCCGTTCGTATGCAGTATAGTAAACTGGTAAATCCGAGGTCGTTCACAAGGACTTTGTAAGTAATTGTAAAAATAAAGTAATTCGGAAAAAGGCACTACTACAAACAGACCCATCCTTGACGCACAATGCCGTCAAGAAGAGCTCGGATGACGCGCAAATGCCCGTCAAGGAAGGACCAGTCATAAAGCTTCATGACCCGCATTTGTGCGTCATCCGTCTATGACGCGCACTTATGACACACATTTATGACCTTCGTAGTAGAGAGTCATAACCTTTATGACCTACTTTTTGACATATGTTTTTGCGTGTCATAACCTATAAAATCATTTTTTTATTTTTTCTGTTTTTTAAAACCTGATTATATACATAATAAACCTAGCAATAAATTAACCTGATAATAGTACAAAATTAACGCATTTCATATATATCAAAACCATGCGTCACCAATTCATTACATAACGATTCATGTCCAAATAGATACCGATAATTTAACTAAATGCGGTTTACAATACTTTCTACCTAAAAATGAAATTCGACACATAAATTGCCCATTCTTCTCGAATATCGTCTAAATCTGCATCCATGTACTCATTGCTATCACCACCAATCTAGTCAAAAATATAACAACATTTTAGAAACTGGATATTACTACTTAAACTACTAGGCACAGTTCGCTTCTACTTTGCCAAAAAAACGACCTACTTCAACCCGACTCATTATAACCAATTACCTAACCCACCCATCTTGCCACCTTAAGACTTTTTAAGGTAGAACAACGGTACCTGTTGATGTTGGGGAAGAGACTGTACAGTGTCAACTATTGGTGATTTGTAAGCCCTTGACAAAGCCATGGCCATATGATCAACTCTGACCTTCAGCATCAAGTAAATACAGGCAATTAGATAATGACTAACTTAAACAAAGCAAATTCACATATAGACCTAATTTAATGACTAAATACCATTAATGTCAGATTTGAAGTGCAGGTAGATTCTCTAAGTTCAGATTCAAGCATTTCAATTGCACCCCTGTACATCATAAAAATTTGAAAGATAAATCTCTGTGAGTCCCGTTTATAAGCTCGAGATGGTTAACCAAATATAAAGTGTAAACTACACAAGTCTAATAATCACTAGATATGGACTAGTATTACTTGTAAATAAAGATGCAAGATATATAAACAAAGTAATACAAGACTTAAAGCAATAAACAAATTAAGTGGACCATTATGTATGTTTCATGGGTATTTCATTTATTGATGTTTAAATAAAATACAAGGTTGTTGCGGAATAAAGATAACACAATTAAGTGTGTATCCTAACAACCTATGAGTTACAAATGATCTATATTTGTCAAATAGCTCTTTGGGATCGAGATACTTAAAGTTGTGAAGTATCCCTGTTTAAGATCGAGAGTATTTTAGACAAATTCACTTTCTTGCAAAGTGTATGCTAAAAAGTATTTTTCTCAAGGAAATGACTTTGTATTTATAGGCAACAAAATTCACCAGTGAATTTGGTGCCGTACAAATATGGTTGCATACATTTAATGATCCGACAAGAACATTAAATGTATTGGATAAGAATAAGGATAAAGTCACATCAAGTGCAAGTGTATCCTTATATCCAACCACCTTAACACACGTATACTTTGTTAAGGAACAAGTGGATTGTTCCTTGGAAAGTGTGTTTGGCATAAGTCAATCCTTGATATTAGTGTTCAGATTTGCAGGATCTAGAACACTAACAATCCTCCAGTGTACAGATCTGGTAAGACTTCCAGTGGACTCCGCCATTTGATAAGTCTTCTTTCTTCAGACTTCAGTCTTTGACTTCAGTCAGAATGTCTTCAGTAGAGTAGATCTGGACTGGGGTGAAGTCTTCAGTGAGCTAATCTGGAGAATGCTCCAGATTTCCTATACAAGTATTGCTCACTAGTCTTCAATTATTTCTGGACAAATCTTCAGAGGGACTCCAGATTCCAAGTCTGGAGTAGGTCCAGTCGAACATGTTTTCTGGTCAGATCTTCAGTGAGGTTCCAGAAGTCGGTTCTGGAGTAAGTCCAGCAAAACATATTTTCTAACAAACCTTAAAGTAAGGATCCAGTAGTCCAGTCTGGAGCCAGTCCAGTAACTCTGGACTAAATCTGGACCTAACAAATTCCCCCTATTTGTTTAGAAATAATGCAAGTATTTTTCAGACTTATAGATATACAAATTTGTATGTCTGGAAAACACTTGGACGATTTAAGTCTAAAAAATCTATGTTACTGGAAAACACTTTATAGATCATGAGTGTTTTCAGTTTCATCTTTAAGTTCTAACTTAGACTAAATCTGGTCATTTACTTGTAAAAAATAAAAACTTGCAACTATTTTTACTTTCACCAAAAAGGAAAATAATTACAACTTTCATAAACAAATAATTACAACAAGTACAATGATAAGAGTTCAGGCCCTTCTTCTTGATATCCTTTCTGGTGTATCTTCAGAAGCCTTCCTCTTGGGAGATGGAGATGATGGAACAGACACTGGTGGTCTCAGACCCAACACAGCTTCCATTTGTTTGATTCTCTTCCAGACCTTCTCAATTCTTTTCATAAAGGCCTTTACGTCTGGAGAGAGATCAGTCTTACCTTTGAAGGTCATTCCAATCTCTTTTAGTTCAGTCCATCCAAAAGCTTGGACTGAAGTATCCTTTCTTTCATCAGTAAAGTTACCTTCTCTGGTCAACTTCACATTAAACCTGGTCATACCTTGATGATGTTCAGCCAGTGAGATTTCAGCATTTATAATCTTTCTTGCATTGGCCCTGAACACCATCATTTCTTCAAACTTTGCCTTTTGCTTTGCCAACTGAACCATCTCTTCAGTATCCCTGGATACACCACTCTGTTGTCCTTCAGTGGACTGGTGTACTTGTCTATTGATCTTCAGAGTTGTATCCAGAGGAATAAAAGTGCTAACATCACCATCTCTTATTGCCTTCAGTTGCTTGGCAGTGAGCTTGGGCAGACCAGTCATCCTTTTCCTATATTCCAGTTCAAGTGCACCAGCATTCCTTCTTATTTTCTTCTGGAGGCTTACCAGCTCCTCCTTTCTTTGTCTAATAAGTTCTGGAATGGTTACACCATATATTAACGAGTCATATACCTGCTCTTCTTCAGCATAGAAAGAGCGTATATGCACATCGTTCAGTGCATCAAGACATTGTTGAACTCTGGGATCTTCCTTCATCCTTTTGTAAACTTCAATGTTATGCCAAGCCTTCCAGCATTGTAGGAATCCAGAGTACCCATTGTAGCCATCTCCCTTTGATGGGCCAGCAGTTCATTCTTTTGGTTTGTCTTGTATATTTCTATCATGATGCACTGTTGTTCCAACTTCTTTGATGTTTCATTGTCAACATCTTCAGTCACATCTTCCTCTTCACCAGACACCATCTTTTCTTTTCCTTTAACTGCCTTCAGTGTGGTAGGAATGTCTGGGAAGGTTTCAAACTGGGGCTCGGCTTCAGTACCAGCAGCCTCTTCTTCAGTAAGCCCGGCTTCAGTGCCATATGCTCTCTGGACCATACGTGCACTGGCATCAGTACCAGTCACTTGTTTACTCTGAACAACGCTTTCAGTAGCGACTGCCCTTACAACCTCTTTCTTCTTCCTTATCAACTCTTCTTGTTCACCAGTTGATGGAACTGACAATTTTTCCCCCTTGGAATGATCTCCAGTTCTTGACTTTAGATCATTCCACAAATCTTCCATCATTTGCCTGTCTACTGAAAAAGTCCTTCCAGTAACAGGATTAGCATCAATCACATGCTTCTTGAGTTCCTGGACTTCCTTCTTCAAATTTTGAATTTCATTAGGCAAGTCCTTGGGCAACTTCTCTTCCAGTACTCTCTCAACTTGTGGCAAAACCCCATCATAAATACTTCTAAGGACAGTCCCAGAAACCTCTTCACATAATTCTTTTAGCATGTTGTTTCTGAACTTCCTTGTACACTCATCACTGATCACACTTACAACTTCTCCTTGTTCCAGTGTAGGCCTACTCTCCAGAGAGCTTACCCTGAACACCAAATTCTGAACCTCTTCTTTCAGCCCTGCCAGTGGTTGAATAACTTGACTTTCCACTGCAGTCTGAACAGAATTAACCAACCTGTTTTCTAAGCCCTGGACTGCCACCTTGATCTTTTCAGTGTTTGTGTTCGTGGCCAGTACCAGTTCATCCAGCTTCTCAAATACTAACTTCTCATTCCCAGCGAACAAGTTCATTTCTGATGAAAGATTTGTTGTCAACAATGACTTGAAGTCAGAAATAACTTGGGAAGATGAGTGTAGTGATCTCTCCAGGTCCGCCACCTTAATTAAAAGGCCTTGGACCTCGGATGAAGAAGAAGTGGAGAGACCAGTCGGTGGTTCCAGTGAGGAGGGTAATCTGGTCATAAGAGGAACTTGTGCCCAGTCCTCTTCAGTTACAGCTTCAGATACTGCAACTGGTGACTCCGGCGCACGAGGAGGAGGTTGAGATTCTGAAGGTTGATTGGTTGCTGGTGTGAAGTATTGGGTGTTTTATGGAATTGAAGGTGGTGGTGGTGGTGGCATGATTCTTGAGGGGGTTGTGTGGATTCTGGTGGAGGTTGAGTTGATTCTGGTGAATTTGAAGGTATTTCTGGTGGATTTACCTCTACTTGTTCATCCTCACCCAGAAAGTTTAAACTTGTATCAAATCCCTCAGACATGGGGGAATCAACATCATCCCATTCTGGCACAATCCCAACTGCCTGTTCACCTGACTGTTCACCAGTCTCTACACCAACTTCTACATTTAAATCCAATGGAGCCTCCTGCTCACCAGAAGCATGTTCTTCAGTTTGAACACCTTCAACAACTTCAGCAATACTGGGAACATCTTCTTGTACTACAGCCTGGACTTCAGTGTCCACTCTCTGTTCAGATTGTACAAGAGATTCAATATTCTCTTCAAAAATGGGAGACCCATCAGGATTAATAGTATCACCAGGATGAGTTGATGGGTTTACCTGGACTCCTCCCCTCATCAGACGCCTATGAGACCTTGGTCGTCTGGAAAGCTCAACAGTTGCTTGACTTGAGCTTTCTGGAGCCACTTGCCTTATGGGCTGTACAGCCTCTATTATCTGCACATCACTACCAGATGGTTCTTCAACAGCTTGAACCCTTACTGGACCCATTTCGACTGCTTCCCTCTGAAAGGTAAGCATGGACTGAGGAATATCCACCTCATCCACTCTGGACCTAAGATTAACAAGGTCCCTCATATACTCACTCATTGAGAAGTGAGTGGTTTCAAAATCGTACTGGTTGCCTAATGCATTTTTGAACATTAGTGAAAGGAATCGAATGTAAGGAATGAAAGGCTTTCTCCCTTTCACCTTTAGGCGCTCAACCAGGTCGTCAAACAGTATCTGGGCAAAATCAACCCTTAGCCCAAACCATAGACAATAAGCAATCTGGAGGTGTGTTTGATTGATCTGGTCCAATCCTCCAGAGCTTCCTCCTAGACACTCAACTATGTGAGTGAAAAAATATCTCCATGAGTCTGACAACTTACTCATGTAGATGGTTCCTTTTCTGGATAGCTGCCCATGCTCATCCATTATATCTGTATGCCCCATCAATCTGCATACTTCCCTTGTGTTGATACCAGTGGGAAGTTCAATAGGCAACTCATTCTGTTCATGATAATTCAATTGGAGAACAGACCTGAGAAGACTAACAGTGAAACCAAAGGATCTTGTACCACCCTTTAAAGTATAATTGATCGATGAAGTTTCATCGTCAAATTTGGCCGTGTACCAGAACTCACACAAATATTCGTGGTACATCCTACCAGGATTCAGATAATGCACCATACAATGGGCATGAAAGAAAGAAAGAATTTAATCTTCCTATTATTGATTGAGCATCATGAACACTGGACAACGAAAGGCGTGCCATCCAATTGTTCATGTTTATCCTTATGGCACTTGCCTCAAGAGTGATGTGAGGTGCCCTATCAACATTATCTGAAGGAACAAATTCATTTGCAAGTAAATTTCTAGGAGTTCTTGACTGTCTAGGTGCCATATTGAGAATAGATGAAAAAATGAAATTGAATATTAAGGAGTTATGAAGAATTTAATGAATTTGGAGTTAATGAAGAATTGAAGAATTGAATGAAGGAATTTTAAGATTTGGGAGTAAATGTTCGAAGTAAATGTAAAGGGAAAGTGAAATTGGGTATTTATAGGAGAGATAATGTGGAACTCAAAAGGTTAATTTGAAATTATCAAATGTAACTTTTGATCGGGTTTTGAGATCCGCATTAAATTACATCACATCACCCATAAATGGGTGATGGTTTACCGCCCACAAAAACTAATCAACTTGTACCTTTTTGTTTTCCCAAAGTAAAAAGACCATCATTGTTTTGAAAAATTTACATGCCACGTAGGATTCATAAGATAAATATCTTTGAAAAAGTTTGCTTACGTGGCACTCACAAAGATCAAGTATTTGAAAATATTATGACAAATTTCAGTACATCTGGAGGTTGACTAAACGCTCCAGTATCACTGGTGGATTAGTCCAGTGATCATGTACTGATGGTACACTGGAGGGACACTCCAGTAAAGTACCAGTGAATACCATTTTTGAAAGACTGGTAACCTCAAACTTGCACGTCAACTAATATAGACAAATGAGAGGGACACATTTACAAGAAGACAAAAATCAACTCAAACATGCACTTCAATCTATCCAGTACCAGTGAGAGGGACATATTTACAAAGCACCAGTAATATTTTCTGAAGAATTTGTCCAGTGGGAAAATAAATTCCCCTTGAACTTAAAACACTTTTAATAGGAAAATATTTTTCAAGTCTTCCCTGGAATGTTGCTCCAGAAATCAAATAATTGCAAAGATAGTACACAATGGCGTTCAATATCTGAGCAATCACCAGATTTAAGGATTTAACATTCCCAACTCACCAACAAGATATTCAAAGTTTTGACATCCAGTGGTTTGGTAAAAATGTCAGCGAGTTGTTTGTCAGTGGGAATAAAATGGAGTTCAATATTATTTTTCATAATATGATCACGAATGAAATGGTACCTTAGATCGATGTGCTTGGTTCTGGAGTGCATGACTGGATTGTTTGAGATAGCAATGGCACTGGTATTATCACAAAAGATGGGAGTCTTTGAATATTTAATACCATAATCAAGCAACTGGTTCTTCATCCAGAGTATCTGAGCACAACAACTGGCTGCAGACACGTATTCAGCTTCGGCAGTGGATAATGAAACTGAAGTTTGCTTCTTACTGGTCCAGCTGACCAGTTTGCCACCTAGGAAATGACATCCACCAGTTGTGGATTTCCTATCTATCTTACAACCTGCATGATCTGAATCTGAATAACCCATTAGATCCATTCCAGAGCCTTTGGGGTACCAAAGACCTAGACTGGGAGCACCTTTTAGGTACTTCAGTATGCGCTTTACAGCGAGCATATGAGATTCCTTTGGATTAGACTGATATCTGGCACATAAACATGTTGAAAACATAATATCTGGTCTACTGGCAGTTAAATACATCAGTGAACCAACCATGCCTCTATATACAGTGGTGTTCACTGGTTTGCCATCTGGATCAGAGTCCAGTGTCAGTGGTGCAGAAATAGGAGTTGGTTTAGATGGTGAAGAATTCATATCGAATTTCTTTAAAAGATCTCTAACATATTTTTCCTGATTAATAAAAATACCATCATTGTTTTGTTTAATCTGGAGTCCAAGAAAATATGTTAATTCACCCATCAAACTCATTTCGTATTCAGTGGACATGATTTTTGAAAATTTCTGGCACATGTTTTCATCAGTAGACCCAAAAAATTATATCATCAACATAAATTTGTACCATTAACAGATTACCTTTCTCATGAAGAATGAACAAGGTATTGTCAATTGCACCTCGTTTGAAGCCATTTTTCAATAAATGTTTAGTCAGAGTATCATACCAGGCACGTGGGGCTTGTCTGAGGCCATATAGCGCTTTGTCCAGACGATATACCCAATGTGGATGCTTGTCATCAACGAAACCTGGAGGTTGTCTGACGTAAACTTCTTCTTCAAGCTTTCCATTCAAGAAAGCACTCTTTACGTCCATCTGGTAGACCTTGAACTCATGATTAGCAGCGAATGCTAAGAAAATTCTGATCGCTTCAAGTCTAGCCACTGAGCAAAAGATTCATCAAAGTCGACATCTGACTGGCAGTAGCCTTGTGCTACCAGTCTGGCCTTGTTTCTTATTACGTGGCCATCTTCATCTACTTTGTTTCTGAAGACCCATCTTGTTCCAATTGGTTCTTTCTTTCCAACTGGGAAAGGAACTAGATACCAGACTTTGTTCCTTTCAAACTGGTGAAGCTCTTCTTGCATAGCAGTCACCCAGTTTGGATCTTCCAGAGCCTCGTCAATCTTCTTAGGTTCTATCATAGATAGAAAACTGACGTATAAGCATTGATCACTGGAGGCTCTTCTGGTCTGAACACCACGACTGGAGTCACCTATGATCTGATCAATAGGGTGAGCTTTTGTCCATCTGGAGTATTGACCAGGATTGTTACTGACAACAATATCAGTGCAAGAATTCAGTTGAGTCTCCTCTGAAGTTGCTTCAGGAGGAGGTTCTTCATAAACTACTTCAACATCTTCATCTGATTTATTTAAATCACGATTTGCATCATGAAATTCTTCATATGAAGGCATTTCTTGTAGTACTGGTTCAGTTTGGTCACCAGAAGACATTTCTGGTAAGTGCTCAACTGACACTGATACTGGGGGAGTAGTACGAACATCTGAACCAATATTAATTTCAGAGGGTAGTTTGAAAATAATAGAAGGATAGAATGGAGTACTACTGGAGACTTTCTTTTTCTGAACAGGTTCCAGATCAGGATGACTGGAAGCTGAGTCTGGTGAATCTCCAATTTTGTCATTTATTGGATCAGATTCACAAAAGACAATTGGAGTAACTGGGGGAGTAGTCAGGGACTGGCTTCTTGTTGATTGATACATTTGATTCATCAAATGTGACATGAATTGACTCATGGACCTTCTCCAGTCTCTTGTTATAGACTCTGAAGGCCTTGCGAATGGCTGAATAGCCCAAGAAATACCCTTCATCCGCTTTGGCATCAAATTTGCCTAGCTGACTGGAGTCGTTCAGGATGTAAACTGGACATCCAAAAACGTGAAAATAACCAATATTTGGTTTTCTATTTCTTAGGACTTCATAGGCTGTCTTTTTGTGTCTTTTGATGTACACTGATCGATTCTGGGTGTGGCAAGCAGTTGCAATTGCTTCCGCCCAGAAACTGGTAGACAGTCCAGATTCAGCAAGCATGCTCCTGGCAGCTTCTATCAGCGTTCGATTTTTCCTTTCCACCACTCCATTTTGCTCTGGAGAGCGGGCTGAAGAGAAGTTCTGGGAGATGCCAGTGTCAGTACAGAATGACTCCAGAGTTGCATTCTGGAATTCTGTTCCATTGTCACTTCTTAACTGACACACTTTTCGACTGTACTTGAGCTCAATTTGCTTGATAAGACTGATGATTTCAGCAGCAGCTTCACTTTTGGACCTTAGAAAGATCACCCAACAATATCTGGAGAACTCATCTACGATCACCAGGGTGTATCTTTTACCAGCACGAGTCTGAACGTTCACTGGACCAAAAAGGTCCATATGAAGCATGTGAAGAGGTTCAGTAATGCTGAAATTCTGTCTGGTCTTGAAATTGGTACGCTTTTGCTTACCCATCTCACATCCTGGACATGGTCTTTCCTTTTTGAAGGAAACTGAAGGTATCCCATCTGCAAGTTGTTTTCTGGACAACTTGTTAATGTTTTTGAATTTTAAATGGGATAACCTTTTATGCCATAACCAGTTTGTGTCTTCATCAGCTTGAGTATAGAAATGTAAGTCCCAACTCGTAAGATGGTACTACTGAAGACACCTCTATGTCGATGGTGGAGTTACTTTGCAATATACTCGCTGAACTGGAGACGACCAGTTGCAGAGGTATATACCAAGTTCTAGATAGATTACTTATATAAAGACAATAAGTAAAGAACAATGCAATAATACAAATATCTTGTAAACAATCTTGATGAGACAATATGTATTTTTCAATGTGTAATTTATTTATTGATAGTAAACAAATTACAAGGTTGATGCGGAACCAAGATAATACACGAATGTAAATATCCTAACAACCTATGAAATACAATTGATCTATACTCGGAATTTCTCTTCTACAATCGAAAACACTTAAAGTAGTGAAATGTTCCTTTTAGCGATTGAGAGAATATTGCACAAGTTCACCAAGAATATTGCAGGTTTGCAAAGTAGGAAGTTATTCGTTTGTGAAGTAACTTGTAATATTCTTGGTTGTGCAATGACTTGTATTTATAGGCAAAGTTAACATTGGGATGTTAACTTTGGCCGTACAAATGTGGTTGGAGCATTTAAGGAATAGCATTTAATTCCTTAAAAGGCAGTGTAAAGTCGCGTGTTAAAGTGACTTTACATAACCACCTTTATGTACCTTTTAGTACTTAAATAATAAGATAATGCTTATTATCCGGGTAAAGGTACATAAAGTATACAAGTCAATTCCTCGTAATCAGTGTAAAGCTTTGTAAGGTCTTTCCACTGATGGTCTCCAGTTTGTAACTGACTAGAATGTCAACTGGGCTTCGCTGCCATTGTCATTCTCTATCTTCCATTTGTTGTCTTTGACTTCAACTGGAATGCTTCTTCAACTTGGTCAGTTCTCAACTGGAGGAAGTCTTCAGTTGCGTTAAACTGTACGGTGCAACTGGACTTCAATATATTTCTCGACAAATCATCTTGGTCACCAGTTACTGGTCACCAGATGCAACTGGTGAACTGGTCAGTGTAAACTGGTGACTGGCCAGTTCCAGGTGAACTGGTCCTAACAAATTCCCCCTATTTGTCTAGAAATATTGTCTAAGTCTTTTCTAGTTCTTGTATCTGTAAAAGTGTGAACTATAGAGACTTGTTTGATTTAAATCTATCTAAGTTATCTAAGGCATTTTTATAGATCAATAAATGCCTTAGGTTTTTCTTTTAGGTTTGTTAGATTTTAATCTATTATCTACCTTGTGGTTACAGACTGGTAACTTCATTTATACAAGGAATGAACTTTACATAAGTTACAGAATGTAAAACAATACAAGAAGATAAAAATGAAGAAGAACTTAAACAGTTGGCCCTTCGCCAGTTCTTCTCCTTTTAGCAACTGAAGAAATGGGCAGTCTGTCTTCAGGATCAATATGTAGTCTCTCTTCAACATTTTCTTTGAACTTGAGCAGACTTTGAAGCACAAACATCCAACCCTTTTCAACCTTGTTAATGTTGCTTTTCTCCCAACAAGCTCAACATCTCCACCAGCTCCGAATACCCATATTGTCTTACATCCGGATTCTCTGTTTGAAGCATTGGACCATTCAAGTATTGAATCCTCACAGTGAAGTGTTTTGTACCTGGTTTGATTGAAACTTTTACATCGGTTATCTTTCCAGGGTTATATCTCCGCTGTTGCACATCTGACAAATATTCTCGTGCTTCAGATTCATTGGCCAGTTTGATCTGGCCAGTGCTCATTTTGTGTACAGCAGCTTTGATATCTTCACTAGAGGGTTCAGTTGTTTCCACCCAGGTTCTAAGATCTGCATCTCTTGGCAGTTGCTTCAGTTTACCTCTGGACTTGGGTGGATTCAACACTTGTTTGACCACATTCTTTACATGCTCAGTTCTCTTGAGAATTCCTTCAGTTCTTACCCTTCCTTAGCCTTCTCCACTGTGATGTTTAAACACTACGAGTAGTCTTGCAGATGCAACTCTAGTTGTCTTGAATGTGACGTTTGAATTATTATAAACGGTTGAATTGTTTTCCTTAAAATCTGGAATGTATTCAGCTTCATCCTCCATATAGTGTTGTCAAAGCTCAATCTCGGGATATCCAGTGGAGGGAGTGGCCCTCGAAAGCGAGAATTGACCACTCCCATCTCCCCCGATTCCTCACTTCATGCGAAAAGAATGGGAAGGGGCACGAACAGGACCAGTCAAAGGCTGTGCCATGACCCATCCTACCGGAACGACAAGAGTGGACCCGACCCCTCCCCCCACATGGATACACACTCGTGAGAAAAGGCATCCATGAATAACACAAACGCTCCAGAAACCCGGACACTGAAAGGCCGCCGGGTCGGAACAGGCGAGGGAATGATAGCATTATGAGGTCTTACGATCGCGAATGGGAAACACCGTCAAATCTAAGACAGTCGGACTACCGGTCCACTACGCCCGCGTAACAATCATCTGAGGATCGCGCGATGGTCAACAACAACCCCATGCATACAGGGCAGGAAAATAATCCTGGCACCACTCCAGTACACCTACTTCTATTCCCTCCTCCCTCGCCCCAATCCCTCCCCCCTCCCACACATCCCCCTCTGCCCCAACCATTTTCCCGCCCTACCTTTGCAGTAACTTCCCACAGCCGACACCCCCCTTCCCCAAACCCTCCTCTCCTCCCCTCCCCATCGAAGCAACCACAATACGAGAAGTTAGGAAAACGGCCCGTCAAATGGCACCAATTCCCTACGAGGATCCCAACCTAGAAGACATAACTCAGACAATTGAACCCTGGGGTCAGACATTATAGCACTAACCCCAACCAAGCCTCATCCCGGCCAGGACGCAGCCATCCTCCCTTCCCTCCCAGCCCACACTTATCCCTCCCCCCCCCAACTCTACCTTCACCATACCATGCCCCTCCCCCTATCCTCACCCACTTAACCCAGTGGCTAACAAATAACCCCGGCGTTGCCCCGCGCGCCCGTCCTGTTGGTCCACCAACGGGCATGCTGAAATCCCCGACCGCCCCCCCACCGGCGCCCGCCGTCAACCGCACTAAACCCCAATCCCCTCTCCTTCCCACCTACGCCCAAGGACCTCCTACAGTTCTTACCCACCGTGTAACGCTACAAACTAAAATCCAGCCGCACTATCACCCTCGGGCTAAGGGGGAAAAAATCCCTTCCCCAACCTCACCTCACCCCGGACTACTCTCCCCTTACCAACCCATCGCCCCCTCCCCTCCCTTGTCCCCACTTCTCCTCTCCCCCAAACAAACCCTTCTTTGAACCCCTAAAAAACTTAAGAACTGATGAAAAGCCCTCTCCCCACCGTTCTCCAACGCGTACACTTGGCCACAACTTACCACCACCCTCGAGGACTTTTCACCACGCCAACAGACCTGCATCAATCTCTTCCTGGGGAATGAATAATACTGAGTACCAGCACCAACAACAGTTCTTTCCCTTAACCAACTGCCTGGACCTGGCACAGTCTTGGTGCAGGTGCAAGGATATTCCTTCTTTCCCTTTCCCCCTTGGCAGCATCTAGACCTGCACGAATAGCTGCCCAATCTTCATTACTGGAGGGCAATCGGGCTAGAGGCTGCCACGATGCATATCCTTGCACTCTCTAAAAACTGTGCAAATCATCCTGAAGGATCTCCACAAGTGATTAATTTCTTGAGACTGGACCAATACATTTGCTGCAGTTTGATCCTGACCAGTCTTCAAGTCTTTTAAAAGCTTCGAGTCTTCAACCAAACCTTTAATCACTTGTTCCTTCACCTCATCATCTTTCTTCTTCAAGTTCTCCACTTCATTCACCAGTTTAGTAATGGAAGAAGTGTGAGATGCCAACTGGGTGTTTACTGCATTAACTGCACCCCTTAACTGGTTAACTTCAAGTGCCAGAGGCTCCAGATTAATCTGACGAGGGGGGAGCTTGGCAAATTCAGCCATAACCTTCTTAACCAGTTCATCTTCCCGACTGGCCAGTTTTTCATCAATCATCTGGCCAACGGAACTGGCTACCTGCTGTCCAATTTCATCTACATTAAGGCCAGGTCGATCAAACAATTCCTTGACCTGCCTCTCTATCTCCTTCAGATCAACCTCTGATGATCGAACAGTATTGCTTAGTAGGCTGGAGATAGAAGTAGTGACATTGGAATGAGTTAAGTCAAAAGCCTCTTTTAATGATGAGGTCAGATTGTTGCAGCTGGTGACTAACTCATTCAATTTCCTGAATACCAAGTCTTCATTTGCAGCGAATTTGTTTATTCCCAAATCAACAACCTTAGAATTTGTGAGTGTATCTTTGTTGTATTTGGAAATAGACTTGGCATTCTGCTCAATGGTCTTATGAACACCCTCCACCCGTTTGATCAGGTTTTGGATGTCGGTTGAGAATGAGACCAGTTGAGCGTCCAGTGACAAAGGAGTAGCTGTCACTGGACCAGTAGCAGGATGCACCAGTTCAACTGGAGGGGGCACAACAAAAGAAGCCTCTCCAGTTGTTCCAGTGGCAAAAGAAGGAAAAGTTGGTAGTGAAAAAGAACGCTGAGGAATTTCTATGTGTTGGTCATGCTGAGAATGCTCAGGTGTGACCAACGGCGACGGTAGGGAAGTTTGCCTATTAGGCACAAAAGGAGTTGGAATACTTTGTGTGGAAGTATGTATAAGCGTATCTGTAGGGGAAACTGAAACTTGTGGTTCTAGGGGTTGATCAGAGAAAGAAGGGAGTTGAGCATGTACAGATGCATCAACCATTTCTTGATCATCTTGTGTTCCTTCCGAATCCGAAGATTCAAGATGGAACTCATCCTCATTTATGCCTAGATCCATAAATGATAGGGATGGCTGAACATCATGTTCAGGCTCCTGATGACCAGTTCCAGTTACCTGGATGGTTTCATCAGTTAAAGGATCAGATGCCGAAACATCTTCACCAGGGATAGATGTGATAGGAATGGCTTCAGTTATGGTTGTTCTATCCTCAACCACAACTTGAGACGAACTGGAGGGTCCCTCATTATTTTGAGGCCCGCCCAGTTGTCTTTCTGATTCACTTTCCAAAGGTGCATCAGTTTTAGCAAATGCCAGTCGCATCTGCTCAGGAATACCGACCTCTCCAGCTTCAGACACTAAAGAGTCCAGATTCCTCAAAACATCTGGTCTCGTGAACGGAGAGTCCGTATTTCTGTACTCTTCTTCGCCCAGAATTTGCTTGAAACATAAAGAGAGAAATCTGGAAAAGGGGATACATACACCCCTGGAGCCTTTCAGCTTCTGCACGAGACTTCTAAACAATATATCAGCAAAATCAACCCTCAACCCTCTCCATAAGCAATAAGCCATTTCAGCTTGAGAGGAGTTGATCTGGTCGAGACCACCAGAACTACCACCAAGACTTTCCACCAGGTGTACGAAGAAATACCTCCATGAAGGAGTAAGACCCTTCATGGTCATAGCACCCTTGGTCTTTAGAACCCCATTGTCCAAGCACTCCTTATGACCCATCTCTAGGAGTACTTGACGAAAATTAACATTAGGGGGCAATACAACTGGAGACTCACCTTCTCTCCAGTAATTGAGGTGTAGAGCATCCCTCAATACTTCAACATTCAAAGTACACTCGATTGTTCCATTTTTTAACGTGAAACTGATGGAGGAACAATCGGAAGAAAGTGTGGCAGTGAACCAGAACTCACACAAGTAGTCATGATACATCTTGCGTGGGTTTCTAGTGAATAAGGGTCCTATTGGAGAATCCCTCAAAAACTTTCGGATTCTACCAATAAGGGTATTAGACCCTTGAGAGCCTTGTAGGCTAGCCAATGGATTATTTGGGTTTAATTTTAGGGCTGCACTATAAGGAGCACCAGGTGCCTGGGAGACATCTGGTGAGGGATTGTAAGGAGCGGTCAAGAGATTTACATCTCTTGAACGGGATGATTTAGGAGCCATTGAATGAAAATGAAAATTAAGATTTAGGGTTTAGAAAAGAATGAAGCTATGTTGATGATGATTGGAGAGTAAATGACGAGAGTAAATGAAGAGAATGAAAAGAGAGTAAATGAATTTTGGAGTAAATAAGGGTATTTATAAGGGGATTCAAGATCCCAATGTAAAACCAAAAATCATATTTTATTAAACCAAATATTTTCGAAGATATTTTGAGAATAAAATATAATTTGCCATGTAAGCATTAAATGTTACCATGTCAGCATTAAATGCTACGACGGCTTACTTTACCCATGACCCCACTCACTTTTTGTTATCCCAATACAAACAGTTGTCAAGTACTAAAATTGGTTCCAAACACGTCAGATCACGATATCAAGTGGTTTAAAACACTTGAGTATCATCACGTGGCACACATATTAACCAAGTATTTGTAACGTTATAAAATTTAGATAAAGACTGAACCTGGTAACTGGAGGATCAATCCAGTACCAGTTTCCAACTGAAGGGTTCTCCAGTTGCATTTTCAAACAAAAATAAATTTTAGTCAGAAAATAATTTTGAGTCTTTCCCCCTAAAATGATGATCTAGATATCAATTAGTGCCAAGATAGTATCACAAAGGCGTTCGATAGCCTGGCGAGCAAGGATAATCTGGACCTCCTCAACTGGAGAACTTCATCAGTGTCACTGACGCGTTCAATAACAAAGAAAGCTCCAGTTAAGGGTTTAACATTCCCAGTTCGCTGATGAGATGTTTAAAAGTTTTCTCATCGAGAGGTTTAGTAAAAACATCAGCTAACTGTTTGTCAGTGGGGATGAAATGAATTTCAATATCACCTTTCATAACATGATCTCGAATGAAATGATACCTGATGTCAATATGCTTTGTTTTGGAGTGCATCACTGGATTGTGAGATATAGCAATCGCACTGGTGTTGTCGCAAAAGATTGGGGTCTTAGTAAACTTGAGACCATAATCTAGTAACTGGTTTTTGATCCAGAGAATCTGGGCACAACAACTGGCCGCAGAAATGTACTCTGCTTCAGCAGTGGACATAGAGACTGAAGTCTGCTTCTTGCTGGTCCAACTCACCAGTTTTCCTCCAAGGAAATGACAACCACCAGTTGTTGATTTTCTATCAATCTTACAACCTGCATGATCAGAATCTGAATAACCCATTAGATCTAATCCTGAGCCTTTGGGGTACCAAAGACCAAGATTAGGACACCCTTTCAGGTATCTAAAGATACGCTTTACAGCGTGCAAGTGTGATTCTTTTGGGTTAGCCTGAAACCTGGCACATAAACATGTTGCAAACATTATATCTGGTCGACTGGCAGTCAAGTACATTAGTGAACCAACCATACCTCTATAGTCAGTTATGTTAACTTGTTTGCCAGTTGGGTCAGAGTCCAAATTCAATGGTGCTGCAATTGGTGTGTTTTTCGATGGGATTGAATCATATTTGTATTTTCTTAACAAATCTCTGACATATTTTCCTTGGTTTATGAAAATTCCATTTTCAGTTTGCTTAATCTGAAGACCTAAGAAAAATGTTAATTCACCCATTAAACTCATCTCATACTCAGATGACATGATTTTAGAAAATTTGTTACACATTGCATCATCAGTTGAACCAAAAATAATGTCATCAACATAAATTTGTACCAATAAGATATTACCTCTTTCTTTCAAGATAAACAAGGTATTATCTATAGCACCTCTTTGAAAGCCATTTTTAAGAAGATGTTTAGTTAGAGTATCATACCAGGCTCTTGGGGCTTGTCTTAGACCATACAATGCTTTGTTCAATCTATAAACCCAATGAGGATGCTTTCATCAATGAAACCTGGAGTCTGCTTAACATAAACTTCTTCTTCCAATGTTCCATTTAGGAACACACTTTTGACATCCATCTGGAAGACCTTGAACTGCAGATGGGCTGCATAAGCCAAGAATATTCTTATGGCTTCAAGTCTTGCAACTGGAGCAAAAGTCTCATCAAAGTCAACGCCCTCCGCTTGACAATAACCCTGGGCAACTAGTCTGGCCTTGTTTCTTACAACATGGCCATCTTCATCCATTTTGTTTCGGTAGACCCACCTGGTACCAATAGGTTCTTTCTTTAACCCTGGTGGACAAGGAACAAGCTCCCAAACATTGTTCCTTTCGAACTGGAGGAGCTCTTCTTGCATAGCTTCCACCCAGCTTGGGTCTGCCATAGCCTCGTCAATCTTCTTTGGTTCAATTAAAGATAGAAGGTGACGTTTAAGCATTGCTCACTGGTGGCTCTTCTAGTCTGAACCCCACTAGTTGGATTACCCACAATTTGTTCAATTGGGTGGGCTTTAGTCCATCTAGTGTATTGACTAGGCTGGTGAACTACAACATCAGTGCAAGTCACCTGGCGATCTTCTTCAGTTGCAACGGCTTCTGGAGAAGGATCAGCCCAAACAACTTCTACATCCTCATCAGAGTCAATGAGGTCTCGATTAGCATCATGAAATTCCTCATTATAAGGTATTTCACGAAGAACTGGAGAAGTAGGTGTTTGAACTGGTGCTGATATTGGTGTGGCACGTACATCTGATCCAATCACCAATTCTTGTGGTAAGTTGAAGTTGATGGAGGGATAGAATGATGTGTCACTGGTGCTTTTCTTCTTCTTAACTGGTTCCAGTTTGTTGTAACTGGAAGCATTATCTGGTGAGACAACTGACCGATGAACTTGGTCAGATTCACCAAAGTTGATTGGAATGACTGGAGAAATATCAAGGCTTGGTCTCTTGTTGATTGCTTCAGTTGATTCATCGAATGTGACATGAATTGTCTCATGAACCTTTGGAGTCTATAATTATAAACTCTAAAGGCCTTTCGAATATCTGAATAGCCTAAAAATACTCCTTCATCAGCTTTTGCATCAAACTTTCCAAGCTGACTGGAATCGTTCAGTATATAGACTGGACAACCAAATACATGGAAATATCCAATATTTGGTTTTCGATTCCTAAGTACTTCGTAGGCAGTCTTCTTGTGTCTCTTGATGTAGACTGACCGGTTTTGGGTGTGACAAGCAGTTGCAACTGCCTCAGCCCAAAAACTGGTGGGAAGACCAGATTCAGATAGCATGCTTCTGGCCGCTTCTATCAGTGTACGATTCTTTCTTTCAACAACTCCATTTTGCTCTGGAGAGTGAACTGATGAGAAGTTTTGAGAGATGCCAGTGTCATTGCAAAATGTTTCAAGTACCTTATTTTGGAATTCAGTACCATTATCACTTCGCAACTGACAAACTTTTCGAGTGTGTTTGAGCTCAATTCGTTTGATAAGGGAGATGATTTCAGCAGGTGCATCACTTTTGGATCTGATGAATACCACCCAGCAAAATCTGGTGAATTCATCAACCATAACTAGAGTGTACTTCTTTCCAGCTCTAGTTTGAACATTCACTGGACCAAAGAGATCCATATGTAGCATGTGAAGAGGTTCAGTGATGCTAAAATTTTGCCTAGTTTTGAAACTGGCTCTTTTCTGCTTGCCCATCTCACAACCTGGACATGGCTTTTCCTTATTGAAGGAAATCTGGGGTATCCCATCAACCAGTTGCTTGCGAGACAACTTGTTGATATTTTTGAAATTTAGGTGGGATAACCTTTTATGCCATAGCCAGTTGGTGTCCTCATCAGCTTTGGTATAGAAACATTGCTCTTTTGGAGCAGGTTCCATATCCATGATGTACACATTCCCTTTTCTTGGTGCAATCATCACCACTTTCCAATCCTTGTTAAATATGGTGCCTTGTGCAATATCAAACAATACTCTGAAGCCATCATCGCAAAGTTGGCTTACACTGATCAGGTTGTATTTCAAACCATTCACAAATGCAACTCTTTTGAATTCGACTTGTCCATTATTGAGCACACCATATCCTTCAGTCTTTCCAGATTGATCGTTACCAAACGTCACTGTCGGTCCATCTTGGACAGTGAACTCTTCCAGTAGGGGCTTACATCCGGTCATAGTCCGGCCAGCAGCGCTGTCCAGATACCAGATATTCTTCTTTCGATCGCCCTACACACACACAAAAATCATTAGTTCTTTTTGTGAACCCATCTTTTCTTGATGGGTCCACTGGACTTCTCTACAGAAGCCACAGTTGATTGTTGAGGTGTTGAACTGGAGGCCACATCTGGAGCTTTATCACCAGCTCCAGTTGCAGAAGTAAAAACGATTGGTATTTGATACTTACTCCTCTCTTTACCAGATTTTGTTCCAGATGGAACATTCTTTTGATTTGGTTTAGAGGGGGAGTGTTTAACATTTTGTTTTAAAACTGGAGGTGGTGAGCCTCCTTCCAGATTGTTAATCCGGGCAGTGCAACTCTGAACCTGCCGAGACAAAAGTTGGAGTTGCCTTTCCAGATTAACCAAAATATCATTTTGGTCAGGCAGTTGAACCTTGGACCTTGGTTCAACTGGGGATTTAGTCTGTCGGGTCTTGGGCTCCTTAGACTTATGAGGTAAAGGCTTGTTACCAGTGGCCTTTTTGACTGGAGCTTTAGCCTGTTTGGCTCCAGTTTTAACCTCAATGGGGGTGGTCTCATTGGTTTCAGTTTTAACAGCTTCAGGTTGATCATAAGGTGTTTCAACCTTGAGAGCTGGAGGCAATGCATGAATATCTGGTATGAGAGCTGCCATCTCCAGATCTTCAGATTTCCATGCACATTTCTGGGCATCGATTGTTCTTGAAAATGCATCATAGTTTTTGCCAGATGCTTTTACCCATGAATTGATAATCTTTTGTGCTTTTTCAAAATCAGAAAACAATTTTTGATTATCAAGTTCTAAAGCCTCAATCTTTAAAACTGACTCCTTGAGAGCCAACTGGACACTTTGCAAATCATTCAGTTGTGGTTTGACATTGTTCAGTTCAACTAAGATAGTGTCAAGATACCTTTCACTATCAGCTCTTACAGTTTCTACAAATGCCAAATCACCACTTAATGATTCAGCCAGGTCCAGTTTTAGTTCAGGGTCAACCTGGTTATCATAATCACATACCTTCTTCAGTATGATGTCCACCCATCTTCCAGAAATGACATCTTCTTTCACCACATGCTGCTGTTGTGTATCTTCCAAGGCCATGAAACACATGTCCCTTTCCTCTTCTTCATCATCAGATGAGTCATCAGAGTACTCCCATTTTCCTTCAGTTTGTGCAATCAAGCACTGGTCTTTTTCTTTTGACATGGAAAGGAGGGCAATCTGGGCCTTAAGCTTTTTGTACTTAGCTTTGTAGCTATCATCAGGCCGATTGAAATTTGGGACAGAGGGGCCAGTTTGATTATTCAACTGACTAGATCTGCATTCCTTCATGAAATGACCTTTCTTGCCACACTTATAGCATGTAAGATTGGTCTTGTCCAGAGAGTTGGAGCTGGAAGCATTATTGGGGCCATTAAATCTTTTGGATTTATGCTTAAACCTATTGAAGGTTTTAGCAATCATGGCGACCAGATCATCATCGTCAGTTTCATCATAACCAACACTGTTTTCAGTGGTCAGCCCAGAGTTTAAGAAACTGTCTAACATCTCCTTCATCGAGTGTGCCTGGACACTCTCAGCAGACATTAGAGCAGCACAAGGTCGCTCAGTTACACTAGCAACCTTTGGACTCTGGGCATGGTTCATGGCATCTTGCTCAGCCACAAGCCTTGCTGCATTATTATCTTCAGTGAATCTGAAGGCTCCATAGAGCGATGCAAGGGTATGAGTGTGCAAGGTTTTACCTTGTCTCAAGACAAGAACCATGTTTTCCCATTTAGAAGGAAGAATATCACAAAACTTTTCAAGAAGAATATCCTTATCCTTCTCTACACCCAAGCCTCTCAACTGATTGATAAGGCTGGAGAATCTGGTGTATGTTCCAGTTAGACTCTCATTGGGCAAGGCAAAGAAGGATTCATACTTCTTGTTCAAGGCAACTTTTCTGGTGACAATAGTGTCATCACCTCCTTCAAATTGAATTACTAATTCATCCCACATAGACTTGGCACTGGGAAACAACACAAGTGTTGGAATTAGGTCTTCAGGGACAGCCCCAAGGATCATGTTTTTCAGTCTGGTGTCCAAGTCCACCAGTCTGCGATCCTCATCAGACCAATGGTCTTCTGGCTTTTCCCTTGAGCCTCTTCTTCCAGTTGGATCAAGAAGAGGACTCACCCCAAGAGACATGGGTATATATGGTCCATCCTTTAGGATTTTCAACATATACCTCTCAATACCACCAAAATGCAAAAGCATTCTAGCTTTCCATGTACCAAAAGTCTCACTGTTTCCATCAAATTTTGGAACAGGAGTGTTAGAGTAGTGTACATGGACGTGGTTTGGGGTAGAAGAAGAAGGAGGAGGAGGAGGAGGAGGAGCATTTTGAAAAGGTTGGTTGTTATTATTCAATGGGGTTTCACCTGAACCAGAACCATCTCCACCTTCAGTAGGGTTCATCTTAGCAGATCTAGGCAAGTATATTAGCCTTCTGCTCTGATACCACTTGTAAGTCCCAACTCGTAAGATGGTACTACTGAAGACACCTCTATGTCGATGGTGGAGTTACTTTGCAATATACTCGCTGAACTGGAGACGACCAGTTGCAGAGGTATATACCAAGTTCTAGATAGATTACTTATATAAAGACAATAAGTAAAGAACAATGCAATAATACAAATATCTTGTAAACAATCTTGATGAGACAATATGTATTTTTCAATGTGTAATTTATTTATTGATATTAAACAAATTACAAGGTTGATGCGGAACCAAGATAATACACGAATGTAAATATCATAACAACCTATGAAATACAATTGATCTATACTCGGAATTTCTCTTCTACAATCGAAACACTTAAAGTAGTGAAATGTTCCTTTTATCGATTGAGAGAATATTGCACAAGTTCACCAAGAATATTGCAGGTTTGCAAAGTATGAAGTTATTCGACTTTGTGAATTAACTTTTAGGTTCGAATACTTGATGTTCTTGGTTGTGCAATGACTTGTATTTATAGGCAAAGTTAACATTGGGATGTTAACTTTGGCCGTACAAATGTGGTTGGAGCATTTAAGGAATAGCATTTAATTCCTTAAAAGGCAGTGTAAAGTCGCGTGTTAAAGTGACTTTACATAACCACCTTTATGTACCTTTTAGTACTTAAATAATAAGATAATGCTTATTATCCGGGTAAAGGTACATAAAGTATACAAGTCAATTCCTCGTAATCAGTGTAAAGCTTTGTAAGGTCTTTCCACTGATGGTCTCCAGTTTGTAACTGACTAGAATGTCAACTGGGCTTCGCTGCCATTGTCATTCTCTATCTTCCATTTGTTGTCTTTGACTTCAACTGGAATGCTTCTTCAACTTGGTCAGTTCTCAACTGGAGGAAGTCTTCAGTTGCGTTAACTGTACGGTGCAACTGGACTTCAACATATTTCTCGACAAATCATCTTGGTCACCAGTTACTGGTCACCAGATGCAACTGGTGAACTGGTCAGTGAAACTGGTGACTGGCCAGTTCCAGGTGAACTGGACCTAACATGGCGGATGTGGTGGTGGTGACGGTAGTGGGGGCGGCAGTGGGGACGGTGGGGGGGGGGGGGGGGGTGGGGGGGGGGGGGGGGGGGGGGGGGGGGGGGGGGGGGGGGGGGGGGGGTGGGGGGGGGGGGGGTGGGGGGGGGGGGGTGGGGGGGGGGGGGGGGGGGGGGGGGGGGGGGGGGGGGGGGGGGGGGGGGGGGGGCAACAACAAAGAGCTTTCCATATCCATCACGTACACATTCCCTTTTCTGGGAGCAATCAACACTACCTTCCAGTCCTTGTTGAATACGATGCCCTGAGCAACATTGAATAAGACTTGATAGCCATCGTCACACAGTTGACTTACACTGATCAAGTTATATTTCAAACCATTCACAAATGCAACACGTCTGAACTTGACTTGTCCATTGTTCAGAACACCATATCCTCAGTCTTTCCACAACCATCATTTCCAAAAGTGATGGAGGGTCCATCAGAAATGGTGAACTCCTCCAGTAGGGTCTTACATCCGGTCATCGTCCTGCCTGCTGCACTGTCAAGATACCAGATATATTTCTTTCGATCGCCCTACACATACACCAGATATTGATCAGTTAGATTTGGGAACCCATCGACTGATGGGTTCACTGGAGCCTCCCTTATAGGTTCCAGGGGCAATCTGGTCTAGCTCACTTTCTTCAACAGTGGTCTTAGTTGAAAAGACCACTGGGGTTGATAAATTTGAAACCTTTTCATTTTTCTCAACTGGAGAAATAAATTTGTCTTTCTTTGAAAAAGGTTTTGTATTTTGTCTAGGGCCAGATGAAATACCCTCAATAAAGTTTAATCTTGCATTAAAACTTTGTGATTGACGAGTCAGAATTTGAATCTGGCTCTCTATCCTGGACAAAATATCTTCTTCAGATGATACCTTAGCCTTTCCAGTCCAAGGCTTTGGTAAGGGATTGGTCTGAGGCAAAGGTCTATTCTGCTTCACCTTTTTAACTGGAGCAGTCATCTGGACAGCTCCAGTCTTAACCTCTGGGGATTGAACTGGGTAAAAGTTGGTCTTAGGAGTTATAGGCTTATCATAAACAGTTGTGGGCCTTAACACCTCTGGTAATCGATCGATTACTGGTATTAATGATGCTATATTAGTATTTCCATCTAAATATGCACGTTTTTTAGCAGGAAATTGTTTTACTGAAGCATCATATGGCTTTTTGGTTTCTAGCCATGACTTAATAACCAGTTTTTCTTTCTCTAAAATGATCTCAAGATCTTGTTTTTCTTGGATCAATTGTTCAGTTACCAGAACCTGGGCTTGAAATTCCAGTTCAATGTCTTGAAGTTCTTTTAATTTTGATTTTAAAGCATTTATTTCAGAAGAATCTGTTTCTAGACCATTTACACCATCAGATCTAACAGTTTCTACAAAAATTAAATCAGAATTAAGAGCTTCAGCAATGTCCAGTTTTAGTTCTTGGTCAGTTGCATTATCATAATCACTAACCTTTTTAATAACAATGTCCACCCATCGTCCAGATGTGACATCTTCCTTCACCAGTAGCTCTTCGTCTGCCAGAGCCATGTAACAGCAATCTCTTTCCTCTTCTTCATCAGCAGATGAGTCATCAGAGGGAACCCACTTCTCTTCAGTCGTTGCAATCATGCACTTATTATTGGTTTCCATTTGTTGTGCCATGAGAGCAATTTGTGCCTTAAGCTTTTTATATTTCAATTTATAGCTATCATCAGGCTTATTATTTGAAGGGAATGGACCAGGCTTGGATGAAAACTGGCTGGACCTGCACTCTTTCATGAAATGACCCTTTTTGCCACACTTAAAGCATGTCAAATTGGTCTTGTCAGTGGAAGAACTGGATGCAAATTGTCCAGATGGCCTATTTGCTCTTGCTTTGAAACGGTTGAACGTTTTAGCAATCATTGCAACAAGGTCATCATCTTCAGTTTCATCACAACAGTCTGGAGAGACTTGACTGGTTTCTCCAGAATCCATTAGTTCAGACACCATCTTCTTCATAGAAAATACATTCTCAGAAGATATCAGTGCTGTACCTTGTGGTTCAGTATGACTGACCACACTAGGAGAACTGGAGGCATGGTTATAGGCATCTCTTTCTGCAACCACTCTCTGAGCTTGATTTTCTTCAGTGTACCTGAAAGCTCCATAAAGAGTTGAGAGAGTGTGTGTGTGCAGAGTCTTTCCTTGTCTTAAGACTAGGATCATATGAGACCATTTGGTGGGAAGAATGTCACAAAATTTCTCCAGAAGTATATCCTTGTCCTTCTCAACCCCAAGACCTCTCAGTTGGTTTATGATACTCATAAATCTGGTGTAAGTACCAGTGAGAGACTCGTTAGGTTGAGCAAAAAATGACTCATACCTCTTGTTTAAGGAGACTTTTCTGGTGACAATGGTGTCATCTCCTCCTTCGTGTTGGTTCAAAAGTTCATCCCACATGGTTTTTGCACTAGGAAAAAGAACTAGTGTGGGAATTAGGGATTCTGGAACGGCCCCGAGGATCATGTTTTTAAGGAGGGTGTCTAAATTCACCAGTCTCCTCTCCTCTTCTGACCAATGTTCCTCCCTCTTTTCCCTTCCCCTTCTAGATCCAGAAGGATCAAGAAGTGGATTGAGAGGTGATGTAGGCACATAGGGTCCTTCATTTAAAATTTTCATCATATTCCTCTCAATACCAGTGACATGTAAAACCATCCTAGCCTTCCACGTACCAAATTCATCACTGTTCCCACTGAATTTAGGAACAGGATTGTTTGAGTAGTGCACATGCACGTGTGGAGAAGCAGGAGTAGGAGGAGGAGGTGGAGGATTAGTGTTATTAACATTTTGAGGTTCATTTTGATCATTGATATTTACATTAGGATCGGGACCAAGACTAAAACCTTGTATATTTTCTTGGTTAGCCATCAAGAACAGATCTAGGCAATGTTTAGCCTTCTGCTCTGATACCAAATGTGAGTCCCGTTTATAAGCTCGAGATGGTTAACCAAATATAAAGTGTAAACTACACAAGTCTAATAATCACTAGATATGGACTAGTATTACTTGTAAATAAAGATGCAAGATATATAAACAAAGTAATACAAGACTTAAAGCAATAAACAAATAAAGTGGACCATTATGTATGTTTCATGGGTATTTCATTTATTGATGTTTAAATAAAATACAAGGTTGTTGCGGAATCAAGATAATACAATGAAGTATGTATCCTAACAACCTATGAGTTACAAATGATCTATATTTGTCAAATAGCTCTTTAGGATCGAGATACTTAAAGTTGTGAAGTATCCCTGTTTAAGATCGAGAGTATTTTAGACAAATTCACTTTCATGCAAAGTGTATGCTTAAAAAGTAATTTAGTCAAGGGAATGACTTTGTATTTATAGGCAACAAAATTCACCAGTGAATTTTGTGCCGTACAAATATGGTTGCATACATTAATGATCCGACAAGAACATTAAATGCATTGGATAAGAATAAGGATAAAGTCACATCAAGTGCAAGTGTATCCTTATATCCAACCACCTTAACACACGTATACTTTGTTAAGGAACAAGTGGATTGTTCCTTGGAAAGTGTGTTAGGCATAAGTCAATCCTTGATATTAGTGTTCAGACTTGCAGGATCTAGAACACTAACAATCCTCCAGTGTACAGATCTGGTAAGACTTTCCAGTGGACTCCGCCATTTGATAAGTCTTCTTTGTTCAGACTTCAGTCTTTGACTTCAGTCAGAATGTCTTCAGTAGAGTAGATCTGGACTGGGGTGAAGTCTTCAGTGAGCTAATCTGGAGAATGCTCCAGATTTCCTATACAAGTATTGCTCACTAGTCTTCAATTATTTCTGGACAAATCTTCAGAGGGACTCCAGATTCCAAGTCTGGAGTAGGTCCAGTCGAACATGTTTTCTGGTCAGATCTTCAGTGAGGTTCCAGAAGTCGGTTCTGGAGTAAGTCCAGCAAAACATATTTTCTAACAAACCTTAAAGTAAGGATCCAGTAGTCCAGTCTGGAGCCAGTCCAGTAACTCTGGACTAAATCTGGACCTAACATTTTTCATCCTTCCAACATTTCCTTGGCAAATTTACAATATTTTGAGCTGTTTTTGACTTCACAAAGCATGGCCAACCTGCAGATACCAAGAGCTTTCCTCATATCTCCAGATGCGGCAGCTACTTTCTGCAGACATAAAAAGCAGGTCTTTTAATTAACTGGAAGACATGTCAACTGGCAAAGATAAGCAGATATTAAACTGGTGTACTTACCCGTGCACAGAGTTCCAATGCTTGTGGCTGGAAGACAGTATAAGAGAGTGACTGATAAAAGAAAACATGCACCATATAAAACGTATGCAGAAAAAAAAGAGTAACACTAAACAAAAGATACAGATTTTGCAGATATCATCTCATGGATGCTAAAAGAAAAGAGCAAAGAATACTTACCATTAGCCGTTGTTTGAGAATAATGATTATCTGATCCATGGAATAGGCTCGAAAAGTCACAACCATAGGCTTACCTAGCGTACGAAAGACATTAACCATACGTTAGTATAATGCCCCAAAAAAACACCATATCACTAAATATTGCTTCAGCAAGTTGAAACAAACCAAAAGAAGAGTTTATATGCTAAATGCAATGGAGAGAAATAACTCACAATTTAAAGACTGTAGTTTTGGAAGAAAACGGTCTGCTAAGTCGATTGCATTAGCGATACCTGGAAGAAATTTCTGAAGTGCTTGTGAGAGATGTACAATTTAAGTTCAAAATATCCGGCAGATCGCCCCCTATCTGCAAATTATCAATCAATATTCCATTAATTCTAACTGCACAAAATCATTTAATATAAAATAGTTGCAGCAATAATCATTTTCCATATATATATATATAATATATATATATATACCTAATATATATATATATATATATATATAACTTGCATATAGATAGATAGAATAAAGAGGGGAAAGGAAAATGAGACCTCTTTAGCCCAAAGAGTAAGAGACCCTTCTTCGACTTTAGCCTGCATTTATCCCTTCAGTGATATCACTAGATAATAAAGGAAAAATAAATAAAATAGATTAAAAAGATATTGTATCTATTAATAAACTGAAGTATATCAACAAATCATAGAGAACCATTTTTATACATGGGAAAAAAAAAACCCCAAAACTCTTAGTTAGGGTTTATCATTTTAATCAATAGAATCCAATAACAGCATTGGCAATGAATCATGACGGTACCTCCATAAGAATTTTAATCCCCTGAATCAATTTAAATAATTGCAAAAAATGAGAATATAACTAATCAGTCCATTAAAATCAAAATACATATGCAACACACAGTTTCATGAATGAAAGAAACTTGGATGCTAAAATCAAATGCAATTAACCTTTCAATTTAAAATAAAACCTAATCTATTTTAATACATAAATATAGATATGTAAAATATATGGATCTAAACAAATACATACATACTATGTTATATGCAATCGATTTTGCGGGTTTCGATTTTGGGGCTTCAATTTTGTGTAGGCGATGTCGTTCGATTTTGGGCTTCCATTTTGGATCCGTCGCGATGGTTGGAGGCGGCGGCAAACGCAGTGGTGGTGGACCGGTGGTGGTGAGCGGATTGGAAAGGGTTTGGGAGAGCTGTGCCTTTTCGAATTCTTCAGCTAGTGACGGGAGAGGCGTGGTTTTTTGGTAATGGTTTGAGGGAGTGAAATTTAGGGTCAGAAGATGGGGGAAAGTAAGGGTTCTTTGGTGGGGATGAGGGGGGAGATGTGATTAGGATCAGGGGATTGGGGATGAATGGAGGTGAAGGAAGGATAAGATGGTTTTGGGGGAAAGGGTTTAATTTTTGGAGAAGTGATTTGAATTTTTTGGGTTGCCGCTTAAGAAAGTGCCACTGTACTCCGTGTTAGACCACCTTTTTTTATGACACTTCTAAAACGCGTCATCCACAGTAAATTTACTCGTAATGACCCTTATTTTATGACTTCTCACTTTGCGCGTCATCTATTAGCGTGGGTCATAAAAAGCGGGTCAAGGATAGCCCTGTTTCTAGTAGTGAGGGGGGTTTTTATGGCCGAGTTGCCACGTTGCAAAAGGTTAGTGAAATGAGTTAGTAATCCCTCAGGATTAATCGAAAAAGAATTTGTTGTATTAAGCAATAATTAAAAGGTCATCCATCTTGAATTCGTTCGACAACATGTTCGGATTGCACATAATATGAAGTTCAATTCCAATTTAAGTTGATTAAATAACTGAGACTCAAACAAAGCACCAACCCCGTACCCGTCAAGTTAATGACATCATTTGACTCTCTTGCTTAAACTAGTTTCGTTACAAAGACCGGTACCCCAAGACATCTTTTATAACTTTTGCTAATTCAACAATGGTTTTGATTATTAAAATAACAATTATATCTATCATTGTACCCAACCGTTAACACATTAATTCCTATTATCATTGAATGATTATCTACCGTACCCGTCATAGATCCAATCATTTGTACCCAAACAATCAAAATGAAATATATGAAATCAATAACTACCATTAAAGACACATATAAATCACCAATCAATTCAAGATAAATAATAAGGAAGAAATACGCTAAGATTTCGATATAACGTTAAATGAAATCAACATTGAATTAATAAAATAGTGCAATCCTTACATATTGTCTCACTTCATCAAGATGGATGATGAAATGATTAGCCACTCATATTAAAAATGAAATAACAAATCAAATAGAAAGAATTCATCGTTACTGAATACAAAGAATTAAAAGCAAATGAACGAAATAAATCCAATCGTAATATTGATCTTCAAAGGTGCAAGAACGGATGAAAAGTCTCCTTTTTGATCTCCAAAAACGGCTGGAAAAAGATGGATTAGGGTTTTGGAATTATTTGCAAGCTATTTATATTTTTCCAAAAAAAATATCAAAATTTTCGTCCGACACTGTGGCACAGTTTACACACTGCGGCACAGTGGCTGTTGACTGCTTTGACTCGCTGACTTTCGTTGACCTTGTATCTGAACGAACTGATGGGACTGCGACACAGTGTATCTCACTGCGGCGCAGTGAAATTCTCGAACCTTTAACTGCTGCGCAGTCTGGTAACTGTAGAACAATATCTCTTTAACAATCCCACTGTGGCACAGTTAGTAAATTATGGCACAGTTAAGTGTTGTACAACTTCAAACTACAGTTTCATGTCTTGTAAATCTTCCGTAAGCGCTCATTTCATCTTAAGATGTCGTTTTCTCTAAATTATGCTCAAGTACCTGTTAATATCCTGAAACACTAACAAATACCATAAACGCACCAAATGTATACAAAACGACTCAAAAAGCACAAAAACTAAATACGTTGTGGGAAATGGGTATAAAATACGACATATCAAATCCCCCACACTTAAGCTTTGCTTGTCCTCAAGCAATTCCAAGCTTAAAAACACAAATAACCTTGGTACATCATGGAACCACATTTCAGTAATCAAAAAGAAGCTCAACGATAAAATGAAAAGAAATGGTTAGGCAATTTTAATCTTAAATGAAAACCGGAATGTTTGACAATATTTGACTGATACACAAGCCTTAATAACACGACTAAGCACAAAAGAATCGAATCAATGATATCTCATCTATCCTACTCCAACTAACTTACTTTTGGGGTTGAATATTTGAATAATCACTCAATGCCCAGTCGTGATGCATAATCTTTTAACCATAGGCTTGTACTAGAATCGTTCCTTCATCGCCATGGCGCAAGCACCATATAACGTCTATCAGAAGAGGTCTTTAAGGGTTGTAATGAACTCTGAGGCTAAAAAGGGTATTTAAATGAGGTATGGAAATTGGTAAACAAATGGTGTTAACATAGAACTAACACAACATCTAACAAAGTTTTCACATAATAGTCTAGTCCATAAACAATCCCATGTCATTAGTTGCCAACGGTCCAAAACCCGAGAAGCTTTCCCGACAATACCCCCAATAGAACGATAGAAACCGACACCATTGTGGTGTATGACAATCAAACAACTCAATCCTCCAAAAACTACCCATGTTGGCTTAAACGAACTTGCCAACCCAATAATGATACCAAGGAACATAGTATTGCAAGATCCTTTCGCGTTGGTTATAAAGATGTACCAACTCAACTCGATAAATATTAATAACAATGAAGCTTTTGTTGGTGTTATAGATGAACCAACTAACAAAAATGATTTGACCAAAAAGTGAGAAATACCAACTGACAGCCCAAGCTCTTTTTTCATTTTTCTATTTTTTCTTCTTTTTTTCAATTCTTTTTTTCTTTTTCATTTTTTTTTGTGAGCTACATTTACTCTGACTAATTGGTATTCTCAAAATAATGTAAAAACAATGACAAATCATGTAATAAAATGCTAAGATGAATAATTCAGACTCGATCCAAAATCATTACGAAATCAAACTACCCTCAAAGAATGAGAATATCCCAACCCGACATAACTAGATAAACCCAACCATCCACTAGCATAGGCAACCAATGACCCACCAGGACTTCGACTATCGGTACGGCGAGGGAAGGTGTATATTTAGGGTGGATTAATAACAAAGAACATGCTAAGGACAACATGTTTTCTATTGTTTCATGCACTAAAGTGAGTGCAACATAAGGGTTTAAACGGTGGTTCACTAACCAGTGTAGTTAGCTACTAAGCACATTAACAAAACATGCACATATAACAAATTTTTACGAAACAAGGGGTGAACATGCAAAGGACAAAGGTTTTATCCTAAATTTGCCTCTTCATCATCTAGAAAACCACGGAACGATCAACCAGGACAAGTTCTAGAATCAATGCAATCACCGGCACACTCATAGCAAATGAAATAACCCGGAAATGGAAAAACCAACCTCAAACTTGCACGTCATAGGTCAGAGCTCTAAAAGAAACCCTTACTCCTGGATAAATCCAAAAGCCTACGAGAGGGACAAATTTACAAGGCTAATAAATCCAAAACCGTACACCTATCATACTAGCAATGAATCAATAATCTCACAATTTAGGTGTTTTGGTGCTATAAGCGTGCTAGCGATGTTATTAATCCAGCAGGGATACCACGTTAATCAGTCAAAACACATTCCACATATTAAAATTTGTACCAAGGGTGTAGTTACATTGCTCATTAATATCTATAATTAAGTGACAAAAGCAATTAACCACAAAGACAAGCATGCAAAAGTTTAAAAATCATCTAAAAATACCCGACTTTTTCCTATTTACCACCCCCCACACTTGAGTTGGACAATGCCCTCAATGTCCAATGAACTAAGGAAAACTATGGGAAATAGGGAAAGTAAACAAAAAGCAAAATCAAGAACAAGAAAAACTTGCCGGGTATGACGGGTGTTCCATGCTTGAATCATGCCACCAAGAACTTACTGCCAGCATATGCATATAACAAACTTGCTATCAACATGAACACACAATTAAAAGCCAACTGATATATCATAAAACATGCATCATTCTAATCCTACTTATTCAAACGAAAATGGAAAATAAAATACGATGCACGGGTTGCCTCCCGAGAAGCGCTTAATTTATTTACGAGTCGTTAGCTAGACTCCTACCCCGAATAATTACCATGGTGGGGTCTCTAACGCCCCCACACTTAAAGTGTTGGGCGGTCTACCCTTGAAAGGAGAGAAACAGTTACCTTTCACCTTTTCAGAAATCCAATCATTCGCTCGCCCGGAAGTATCAACAACCATCATCAACTCCTCCTTCTCCTTTGTTGATAAATTCGTGCACAACTCTTCCGACAACTTAACAATACCATGAGAAACAGCAGATTTCAAACGACTGTAAAGTTTACGGATCTTAGCACACGGGCCATCCGTTGGATTAGAAACTGGCACTGCTGTTGACTTCGACTCAAACTCCTTTTCCTAAAGCTTCTCATCTAACCATTCGTCAACCTGTGAATCCAAAGAGCTAACACAAGCGGTATCAACAGAGTTAGCAACATTAGGGGAAGAAACAGAACAAGTGTTCATAAATGTTACCGACTCATTTCCTGCTCTCAGAGTAAGTTTACCACGACCGACCTCAAGTTTAGCATCGGCCGTAGCAAGGAAAGGTCTCCCTAGGATAAGAGGTA
>CM067175.1:27119834-27135499 GCA_034093135.1 Erigeron breviscapus | reverse complement strand
ATTTTACTTGATCAAATACTAGGGGTGTAAGAAATGAACCGGAAAACCGGTCCGAACCATGTGATCCGAAACCGAAAAAACCGAAACCGAAAAAAACCGAAACCGAAAAAACCGAAAACAAAAAACCGATGTGTAACGGTTCGGTTACGGTTTTCAATATTCATTACCCGCGGTTAACCGAACCGAACCGAATTTTGATATATACCTACATATAATCATATATATGTATATTTACACATATATGTACGTATTACATGAATACATCATTTACATATCTATTTAGCTAATTTCTTGTATTTGTTGTCTAAAATATTAACAATTTTACTAACTTTCTTTCACAATCTATGATTAATTTTGGATATTCTAAGTAATTTTCTTATATATATACTCTTTTTAAGAAAAGTTGTTAACTTTGTTTAAAATATTTATCAAAAATATTAGTAATATCATATAGAAGACATTTTAAGTAGTAAATCATGATACTCTTAAATAGAAACTTGCATTGCATAAATATAACGTTAGAAAAAAGTAATTCAAAATTAGATGTAATGTATATTTATTTATAAAACAAAATATTAATGTAGTTAAATAACTATTATACATAAAAAAATTAATTAATACAATGTAAATTGACTATTATAATTGAAAACTTAAACTTTATATTAGCATAACTTTAATAAATGGTTAACCGAAATTAACCGACTTTTTCGGGTAACCGATTTGCGGGTAACCGAAATTAACGGTTCAAAATTTTTAACTAACCGAACCGAACCGAAACCCGAAAAACGGTTCGAAATTTCAAGCTAACCGAACCGAACCGTTTACAGCCCTATCAAATACCATAACAATTTGTTACGCATTGTTGAAATATAGTTAATGATTTATTTGAATGTCTAATTGTTTGATTGGTTTGTTTATTTGCTGTGAATAAGGAGATCTGTTTATGTTTTTAGATAAAATTTATGTGTTTATTTGGTTTTGATATTTATAATATTTTTATAAGTGTTTGTCATACTAGAATTTGTTTATGTTTTTAGATAAAAAGTTCTCATACTAGAATTGTCTACTAATGTATAAGATTTACTGCGGGAGTAATGACTGGAAGCCAATTTAACTTGTTTCAAAAGTTTTAATCAAACTAATAATTGCCCAATCCAAACTAGGTATCGAAATTGTCAATCTTGGAAAAAATCGTTTTAATGGAAGCGTTCCGTCTAACTTATGCAAGCTGCTTAGTATACAAATACTGGATTTATCCGATAATAACTTTTCTGGAGTTCTTCCCAAGTGCTTAGGTAGATTGATTCAATTGGTGGTAATGGATCTTACAAATAACACTATGACGGGAAAGGTTCCGGATTCATTAGGTTCTTTATTGCATCTCCAGTCATTGCACTTGCGCAACAACAAATTTGAGGGGAATCTACCGGTCGGTTTACAAAACTTAACAAACTTAGTCACTTTTGATTTAGGGAACAATTTGTTTATAGGTAATATCCCTTCTTGGATTGGAAAAATGCTATCGAAACTTAGAATCTTGAATCTCCAATCAAACAAGTTCAAGGGTAAAATTCCACTAGAACTTTGTCTAATCAACAATCTTCAACATTTAAACCTTGCAAATAATAGCATAATAGGAAATATCCCTCATTGCTTTTGTAATTTAAATGGTATGAGGATTGAACCCAACTTCACATTTGACCGTACGGATATAAGGAAAATATTGAGGCTTACATGAAGGGCATTCGGTTGAAGTACACTAATACAATTAAGTTTCTTATATCCTTAGACCTCTCGAGCAACAAAATTAATGGCGAAATTCCTGATGTTTTGATGAACCTTACATCATTGAAAAATTTGAATCTTTCTAGAAACCTGTTAAGCGGATACATTCCGAAAAGGATTGGAAATCTAAAGTTAATAGAATCTTTAGATTTATCGACAAACAAGTTGTCAGGACAAATCCCTCTAAGTTTGGTCAGCTTGAACTTTCTAAGCTACTTGAATTTATCATTCAATAAACTATTTGGTCCAATACCAGTTGGAAATCAGTTCAATACTTTTAATGATCCTACAATGTATGAAGGGAACAACGGACTATGTGGAAAACCACTGCCAAGGAATTGCAAAGGAAGCAATTTATTATACACTCATGTTGGTAATGGTGGAAGTAAAGATAGTTCACACGGTTTGTCATGGTTTTATACCGGTATGGTCTCGGGTTTTGTTATTGGATTTATGGGACTTATTGGTAGCTTGCACTTCATTAGGATTTGGAGGATAACTTACTTTGAAATGATAGAGAATGCATGCAGTTGGTTAACTGTTTCAATTCTAGTGACTCTTGCTCGACTAAGGAGGAAGTCTTTCTGATGAGGTATAATAGTTTTGGATTCACAAACACCATTTTTTTTCTCTAATTTAATGTTTCATGCTGTGGTATTAAATGAATGGTGGTATCCTTTTTTGGGTTTAGGAACAAATATTCGACATAGCTGTTTTGGTCACCTAAAGATGCTTTGAAGTTCCTCCAAGATTATGCTTGAAGATGTTAAAATTCCGTGTTTTGTAAGAGAAAGTACTTTTAATGTTTATTATTCGCTCTACTACGATTTTACTAATGGGATTGTATTTCAGTGTTGTTCTTACTATAATTATATGTTTGATGGCAGATTATAGGTTGTGTATTTATTAGACGTCAAAATATTGTTTTTATTCTTACTATATGTCTTCAAATATGTTATAAAAGGTTCATGTGGTAAACTTACATATATAACTCTACTAGGCATATATCTAACCTTTCAAGAATTAGCAAGCATGCAAATTATACTTGACCTAACAAAAACAATTTTAAGTTATGAATTTCCTTAAGGGGGGAGCCCTTCCGAATCATAATTTTCGTTTAACTTACACATAGGTAGCTTACATGTGTAAGTTATATGTAAGTACAAAAAAAAACAAAAAAAAATCGTCAAAAGTATATCGAAGTCGCATCTCTAATGAAAAGACGAAACTTTAAGACTACTCATTTTTTTTCCGTATAACGATGTACGGTTTGTGAGATAAAACATTTTAAATGATTTTGGATAAATTTTCATTATTTTATGAAAGAAAGAGAATGTGTGGTCCAGAATGGTTCTTGTGTTCTATTTTTTAGAGTCCTCAGGATAACTCATCTTTATATATAGGATGAGTTATTCTGAGAACTATAAAAAAAACACGAGAACTAATATACCACACATTTCATTCCTTTGTTAAAATTATAAAATTCCAATTAATTTATGAGCAGTTTTAAAATTTCGTCTTCTTTAATTAGAGATAGGACTCGATTTACTTTTGACGACTTATTCATTTTTGTTTTTTTTCTTGTACATGTGTACTTACACATGTGTAACATCTTTGTTTTGACAGTTAGTTACTAAATGATCATCTGTACACATGTATATTAAGTTAAGGTTATCAAATGGAAGTGTCATAAACTTGTTTGAGTTGATTTAAGAGTGTTTTTGTGCAAACTCGGAATTAGATCAACAACTTTAATAGAAAATGTGTCATTTTAAAATGCTTATAACTTTCAATCCGTAAATCCGTAGGAGTCGTGTAACCTGTCGTTTGAAAGGTATACGAGTCAATTTTCATATGAAGTTCGTTTCAGGTCCTAGTTCAACTTTTAAGTAAGTTAAATATGCTAAAACTTACAGCTGGTCAAATCTGACTTTCAGTGAAAAACAGATTCTGTAACTGTTTTTAAAACGAGCAGAAGTCAATTGTAAGAGATAATTCATGTGTTGGTCACTAAAAATAAAATGTAGATATATGTGTTATCTAAATTTGGACACTGGAATCATGTAAAAAGATGAAGTAGAACTTGAGTTATGCTTGTTTGAAGTCAGCCTAGTCGAATATGAAAATGATGATTTTGTTATGAAAGTGAATTTGGCCATATGATAAAGATATAAGAGATTCATGTTTTGTGAATCAAACCAAGAGCAATATAAGATTGTAAATGATGGGTTTGAAATGCTAGTGATTATGGCTAGACGGCCTAGTATGTGATTGATGATCCTATATGCGTTTGTGATTTGTTGCTAGGTTGAAAGCCATATATTGTGTTCTTGCGGTCATTTTGATTTATGATTTTGGTTGTCGTGGAGGAGGTGAGTTTTCTTGCATACTTTTATATATACGTCGGGTCGATTACCATATGATGGTGGATTCCGTGTGTGGTAATCGATTTCGCGTTGAGCCTAAGTAGGGGCCGTCTTTGACTACGGGCCTAAGTAGTGGCCATAGCCCATGTGGGGCATTTGATATATAGCCTAAGAAGGGGCATTGATATTGTTTATTGAGATTGTAATCATTTGCTTATATGGATCCATGTAATACGTTAGTACAAAGGTGAGTGTATAGATATGGTACGATGGTGCCATAGTGTAACATCCGTAAATTTTGACCCGTTGACTTTATGTGTAATATGACTAACAATACAAGTTAATGAAATATTTGGGTCGTTTTGTGGTTAAATGACAATGTGGTATGTTAGTCGGGTCGATAGTATGATTTAGACGTGTTTAGATGTATAACTATTGTGTTTTGGCTTGAGAAAGGAAACGGGTCAGCCCGTGGGTCATCCACGACCCACCAGCCCTTCTTGACCCATCTCCTTTCCCTTATCTCATTCATTACCACACAACTCTTTCTTTCTTCTATCCCCCCCCCCCCCCCCCCCCCCCCCCCCCCCTTTATTCCCCGCCCCTTTTCCCCCAATTTTTTTTTTTCCGAATGTTTTTAAAACCTCCCCCCCAAAAAAAAAAAAAAAAAAAAAAAAAAAGAAACAGAAAGAGGGCCAGAGAGGAACACGGGCACCAACCTCCCCAATTTTTTTTTTTTTTTTTTTTTTTCCCCCCACCAGCCCTTCTTGACCCATCTCCTTTCCCTTATCTCATTCATTACCACACATCTCTTTTCTTCCCTCTTTTCTCTCTAAGTAAAAAGCAAGACTATCCATCTCATATATTCCATTCTCTTGCATCCATTTAGTGTTTGGAACTGCTTAAATACAAGAATCATCATCATTGTCATCTTATAATCTTCATTTAATCATAAGCTTGAAGTTCATAGTACAAGACTTTCACCTATTTTGACCAAATTCGGGTTTGAGCTCTAAAAGAAGTTTTGGTAAGTCTAATTCATTCCATTTGCATCTAATTATGTTTATTTACTCATTTCTAGTCGTCTCGTGCAATTACAGGTCCTAAATCGGCTTAAAACGAGTTTTGGGTCAAATTAGGGTTTAACTAGGGTTTGGATCGATTTGGTTGTTTGATGATGTTTTGGATTGATTTGAGGAGTGGGTTAAGTGTAGCTAGGTGTAATGATGTTTAATCAAGCTTCAAAATGAGTTTCAAACTCCTGCAAATCATTTTGGTATGGTTTGGGTCGAGTTTAGGGGTATTTGGCTCGTTTTCTGCACTTAAAACAAAACTGCTGCTGCTGGTGTTTGGCCTCACTGCGGCGCAGTGGCAAGGCAAGGCCTTGACTGCGGCGCAGTGGATAACTCCTGGAACGAGACCTTGGCTTTGACTGCGGCGCAGTGGCAAGGCACAGCCTTGACTGCGGCGCAGTGGATAATCTCTGGTCCCGATGTTCGTTTTCGTTTCCTAACTTCAAACACTTATAACTTTTGATCCGTAAGTCCAAATAAGTCATATGACCTATCGTTGGAATCGTGAGAGAGTCTAGTTTCTCGTAGTAACCTTCATTTTGTATGAATCTTCGTACGTTTCTAAAAATGTCGAGTCAAAGTGTTATGTTTCACACTCGGTAATGTTAAGGAAGTAATTGCGGGTTCGTGACTCGACTTAAACCTAAGAAACCAACTTATTTATGATTATAAAGTTGACATTATGATATATGACATGCTTTGATAGGTTGTGGACGCGTGGGGCCCAATACTCGCTATTAATCTTTTATTAACTCGACTTAAGCTTCTTTGCCAATCGAGGTGAGTTTCGTAACTCCCTACTCATTTGATATTCGGGCTGAAAAGTGTAAAACTTGTGTGTTTACTTACGTTGTTGATTGATTGATTGATTTGGTAAATGTTGGATTGTCAGTTACAAACTGGAGACCATCAGTGGAAAGCCCTTACAAAGCTTTACACTGATTACGAGGAATTAACTTTTATGCTTTATGTACCTTTACCCGGATAATAAGATTTATCTTATTATTTAATTGCAAAAAGGTACATAAAGGTGGTTAAGTAAAGTTGCTTTATCATGCGACTTTACACTGCACTTTAAGGAATTAAATGCTATTCCTTAAATGCTCTCAACCACATTTGTACGGCTAAAGTTAACATCCCAATGTTAACTTTGCCTATAAATACAAGTCATTGCACAACAAGAATATCCAAGTGAAATCACATAGTGAAAACACTTCACACTTTGCATACCTGCAATATTCTTGGTGAACTTGTGCAATATTCTCTCAATCGCTAAAAGGAACATTTCACAACTTTAAGTGTTTCGATTGTTTAGAGAAATCCGAGTGTAGATCAATTGTATTTCATAGGTTGTTAGGATATTTACATTCTTGTATTATCTTGGTTCCGCAACAACCTTGTAATTTATTTAACATCAATAAATAAATTACACTTGAAAATTACATATTGTCTCATCAATTTTTTACAAGTTATTTGTATTATTGCATTGTTCTTTACTTATTGTCATTTAAATAAGTAATCTATCTAGAACTTGTTATATACACACTGCAACTGGTCGTCTCCAGTTCAGTGCATATATTGCAAAGTAACTCCACCACCGACATAGAGGTGTCTTCAGTAGTACCATCTATTGAGTTGGGACTTACAAGTGGTATCAGAGCAGAAGGCTAATAAACTTGCCTAGATCTGCTAAGATGAACACTACTGAAGGTGGAGATGGTTCTGGTTCAGGTGAAACCCCCTTGAATAATAATGCACAACCTTTTCAAAATGTTAATACAAACCCTCCTCCTCCTACTACCCCAAATCACGTCCATGTACATTACTCTAACACTCCTGTTCCCAAATTCGATGGAAACAGTGAGACTTTTGGTACATGGAAGGCTAGAATGCTTTTGCATTTTGGTGGGATTGAAAGGTATATGTTGAAAATCCTTAAGGATGGACCATATATACCCATGTCTCTTGGGGTAAGTCATCTTCTAGATCCAACTGGAAGAAGAGGTTCAAGAGAAAAGCTCGAAGACCATTGGTCTGATGAGGATCGTAGACTTGTTGATCTGGACACCAGACTCAAGAACATGATCCTTGGAGCTGTTTCCCTGAAGATCTAATTCCAACACTTGTGTTGTTCCCCAGTGCCAAGTCAATGTGGGATGAATTAGTTATTCAGTTTGAAGGAGGTGATGACACTATTGTCACCAGAAAAGTTGCCTTGAACAAGAAGTATGAATCCTTCTTTGCCTTGCCCAATGAAAGTCTAACTGGTACATACACCAGATTTTCTAGCCTTATTAATCAGCTGAGAGGCTTGGGTGTAGAGAAGGATAAGGATATTCTTCTTGAGAAGTTTTGTGATATTCTTCCTTCCAAATGGGAAAACATGGTTCTTGTCTTGAGACAAGGTAAAACCTTGCACAACCATACTCTTGCATTGCTCTTTGGAGCCTTCAGATTCACTGAAGATAATAATGCTGCAAGACTGGTGGCTGAGCAAGATGCCATGAACCATGCCCAGAGTTCCAAGGTTGCTAGTGTACCTGAGCGACCTTGTGCTACCTTAATGTCTGCAGAGAGTGTCCAGCACACTCAATGAAGGAGATGTTAAACAGTTTTGAACTCTGGCCTGAACACTGAAAACAGTGATGGTTGTGAAGAAACTGACGATGATGATCTGGTAGCCATGATTGCTAAAACCTTTAACAGGTTTAAGCATAAATCTAAAAGATTTAATGGCCCAAACAATGCTTCCAGCTCCAGCTCTCAGGATAAAACCAATCTTACCTGCTATAAGTGTGGTAAGAAAGGTCACTTTATGAAGGAATGCAGATCTAGTCAGTTGAACAACCAAACTGCCCCCTGTCCCTAATTTCAATCGGCCTGATGATAGCTACAAAGCTAAATACAAGAAGCTTAAGGCCAGATTGCCCTCCTATCCATGGAAAAGGAAAAGGATCAGTGCTTAATGGCACAAACTGAGGGAAAATGGGAGTACTCTGATGACTCATCAGCTGATGAAGAAGAGGAAAGGGACATGTGTTTCATGGCCTTGGAAGATCAACAGCAACACGTGGCAAAAGAAGATGTCATCACTGGAAGATGGGTGGACATCATCTTGAAAAAGGTATGTGACTATGATAACCAGGTTGACCTGAACTGAAACTGGACCTGGCTGAATCATTAAGTGGTGATTTAGCTTTTGTGGAAACTGTAAGAGCTGATAGTGAAAGATATCTTGACACTATCTTAATTGAACTGAACAACGTTAAACCACAACTGAATGATTTACAAAGTGTCCAGTTGGCTCTCAAGGAGTCAGTTTTAAAGATTGAGGCTTTGGAACTTGATAATCAAAAACTATTTTCTGATCTTGAAAAAGAAAAAAAGATTATCAAGTCATGGGTAAAAGCATCTGGTAAAAACTATGATGCATTTTCTAGAACTATCGATGCCCAGAAGAATGCATGGAAATCTGGAGATCTGGAGATGGCAGCTCTCATACCAGATCTTCATGCATTGCCTCCAGCTCTCAAGGTTGAAACACCTTATGATCAACCTGAAGCTGTTGAAACTGAACCCATTGAGACCACCCCCATTGAGGTTAAACCTGGAGCCAAACAGGCTAAAGCTCCAGTCAAAAAGGCCACTGGTAACAAGCCTTTACCTCAAAAGTCTAAGTGCCCAAGACCCGACAGACTAAAACTCCAGCTGAACCAAGGTCCAAGGTTCAGCTGCCTGATGAAAATAATATTTTGGTTAATCTGGAAAGTCAACTCCAACTTTTGTCTCGACAGGTTCAGAGTTGTACTGCCCGGATTAAAAATCTGGAAGGAGGTTCATTACCTCCAGTTTTCAAACAAAATATTAAACCATTCCCTTCAAAACCTAATCAAAAGAATGTTCCATCTGGAACTAAATCTGGTAAAAATAAGGGGAGTAAGTATAGTACCAATCGTTTTTACTCCTGCACCTGGAGCTGGTGAAAAAGCTCCAGATGCAGCCTCCAGTTCAAAACCACAACAATCAACTATGACTTCTGTAGAGAAGTCCAGTGAACCCATCAAGAAAAGATGGGTTCACAAAAATAACTAATGATTTTTGTGGGTGTGCAGGGCGATCGAAAGAAGAATATCTGGTATCTGGACAGCGCTGCTGGCCGGACTATGACCGGATGTAAGCCCCTGCTTGAAGAGTTCACTGTCCAAGATAGACCGACAGTGACGTTTGGTAATGATCAATCTGGAAAGACTGAAGGATATGGTGTGCTCAATAATGGACAAGTCGAATTCAAAAGAGTTGCATTTGTGAATGGTTTGAAATACAACCTGATCAGTGTCAGCCAACTTTGTGATGATGGCTACAGAGTTTTGTTCAATATTGCTCAAGGAACCATATTTAACAAGGATTGGAAAGTGGTGATGGTTGCACCAAGAAAAGGAAATGTGTACATCATGGATATGGAACCAGCTCCAAAAGAGCAATGTTTCTATACCAAGGCTGATGAGAACACCAACTGGCTATGGCATAAAAGATTATCCCATCTTAATTTCAAAAATATTAACAAGTTGTCTCGCAAACAACTGGTTGATGGGATACCTCAGATTTCTTTTAATAAGAAAAGCCATGTCCAGGGTGTGAGATGGGCAAGCAGAAAAGAGCCAGTTTCAACACTAGGCAAAATTTTAGCATCACTGAACCTCTTCACATGCTAATATGGATCTCTTTGGTCCAGTGAATGTTCAAACTAGAGCTGGAAAGAAGTACACTCTAGTTGTGGTTGATGAATTCACCAGATACTGCTGGGTGGTATTCCTCAGATCCAAAAGTGATGCACCTACTGAAATCATCTCTCTCATCAAAAGAATTGAGCTCAAGTATACTCGAAAAGTTTGTCAGTTGCGAAGTGATAATGGTACTGAATTTCAAAATAAGGTACTTGAAACATTTTGCAATGACACTGGCATCTCTCAAAACTTCTCATCAGTTCACTCTCCAGAGCAGAATGGAGTTATGGAAAGAAAGAATCGTACACTGATAGAAGCGGCCAGAAGTATGCTATCTGAATCTGGTCTTCCCACCAGTTTTTGGGCTGAGGCAGTTGCAACTGCTTGTCACACCCAAAATCGTCAGTCTACATCAAGAGACATAAGAAGACTGCCTATGAAGTACTCAGGAATCGTAAACCAAATATTGGATACTTCCATGTATTTGGTTGTCCAGTTTATATACTGAACGATTCCAGTCAGCTTGGAAAGTTTGATGCAAAAGCTGATGAAGGGTATTTTTAGGCTATTCAGATATTCGAAAGGCCTTTAGAGTTTATAATTATAGACTTCAAAAGGTTCATGAGACAATTCATGTCACATTCGATGAATCAACTGAAGCAATCAACAAGAGACCAAGCCTTGATATTTCTCCAGTCATTCCAATCAATTTTGGTGAAACTGACCAAGTTCATCGGTCAGTTGTTTCACCAGAAAATGCTTCCAGTTACAACAAACTGGAACCAGTTAAAGAAGAAGAACACCTCCAGTGACACATCATTTTATCCTTTCATCAATTTCAACTTACCACAAGAATGGTGATTGGATTTGATGTACGTGCCACTCCAATATCAGCACCAGTTCATGTAAGTCCCAACTTGATAGATGGTACTACTGAAGACACCTCAATGTCGATGGTGGAGTTACCTTGCAATATATGCACTGAACTGGAGACGACCAGTTGCAGTGTGTATATACCAAGTTCTAGATAGATTACTTATTTAAAATGACAATAAGTAAAGAACAATGCAATAATACAAATAACTTGTAAATAACTTGATGAGACAATATGTAATTTTCAATGTGTAATTTATTTATTGATGTTAAATAAATTACAAGGTTGATGCGGAACCAAGATAATACAAAGAATGTAAATATCCTAACAACCTATGAAATACAATTGATCTACACTCGGAATTTCCCAAGACAATCGAAACACTTAAAGTTGTGAAATGTTCCTTTTAGCGATTGAGAGAATATTGCACAAGTTCACCAAGAATATTGCAGGTTTGCAAAGTGAATTCTATCGAAAGTGTATTCGAAGAAGTCTGAAGTGTGTTTTCACTTAAATATTCTTGTTGTACAATGACTTGTATTTATAGGCAAAGTTAACATTGGAATGTTAACTTTAGCCGTACAAATGAGGTTGGAGCATTTAAGGAATAGCATTTAATTCCTTAAAAAGCAGTGTAAAGTCGCATATTAAAGCAACTTTACACAACCACCTTTATGTACCTTTTATTACTTTAATAATAAGATAAGGCTTATTATCCGGGTAAAGGTACATAAAGCATACAAGTCAATTCCTCGTAATCAGTGTAAAGCTTTGTAAGGGCTTTCCACTGATGGTCTCCAGTTTGTAACTGACTAGAATGTCAACTGGGCTCCTCGCTATTAAGTCAATATGTAACTGACTAGAATGCTAACTGACTAGAATGCGCCTGGGCTTCGCTGCCATTGTCATTCTCTATCTTCAACTTGTTGTCTTCGACTTCAACTGGAATGATTCTTCAACTGGTCAGTTCTCAACTGGAGGAAGTCTTCAGTTGCGTTACTGTACGGTGCAACTGGACTTCAATATATTTCTGGACAAATCTTCTTGGTCACCAGTTTCACTGGTCTCCAGATGCAACTGGTGACTGGCAAGTGTAAACTGGTGACTGGACAGTTCCAGGTGAACTGGTCCTAACAAATTCCCCCTATTTGTCTAGGAATATAGTCTAAGTCTTTTTCTAGTTCTTGTATCTATACAAGTGTGAACTATAGAGACTTGTTCGTTTAAATCTATCTAAGTTTTCCAAGGCATTTTTATAGATCAATAAATGCCTTGGGTTTTTCTTTTAGGTTTGTTAGATTTTAATCTATTATCTACCTTGTGGTTACAAACTGGTAACTTCATTTATACAAGGAAATGAATTTATACAAGTTACAGAATGTAAATACAAATTACAAGTAGATAACTGAAGAAAGAACTTAATGAGATGGCCCTTCGCCAGTTCTTCTTCTCTTGGCAACTGAAGAGATAGGCTGAGAGTCTTCAGGATCAATATTCAACTTTTGCTCAAGATTTTCTTTATGTTGAATTTTGCCCCTTAGAAAGTTTTCCCATGCTTTCTCAAACCTATTCTTTTGTGCCTTCGCATCCAGTACATTCACCATCTCCACCCATTCGCTGAACCCATATTGCATAGCACCAGATTGTCAGTTTTAACCAGTGGCCCCCTGGTATAACTAACTTCGACTTGAAAAACTTTGGTGCCTGGCTTGATTGTTACATTTACACCATTGATAGTACCACTATGTCTTCTGGTTGACATGATCTGGGAGTAGTAGCTTCTAGCTTCAGATTCATTTGTAATTTTTATACTCCCAGCACCATCAGCCAGTACAGCGGACTTGATGTCTTCATTTGAAACCTCGCCAGTTGTTTCAACAAATGTGCTAAGGTCAACATCTCTAGACAGTGGTCTTCTTGGTTGTGGAATCCTTCTTGGTGGATTCAAAACCTTCTTCAACATTTTCAATTCGTTTAAGAATCCCACTGGCCCTATTCTCCTTGGCCTTCTCCACTGAAATGTTCAAGCTTCTGGCATCGAATTCAGCTTCATCCTCAGGATAGTGTTTGTCCAGTTCTACATCCAGCATTTCTTTCAACTGGTCAACTATCCTAGGATCATTCTTAATCCTAACATACTCCTCCTTAGTGATACCCAAAAGATTAGCATCACTCATATCAAGTAACTTGATTTGTGCAAGATGTGCCCTGGCTTCAGCTTGGTTTCTTTGTTTCATCTTCTTTCTTTCTTTGATATTATTTCCAAGTCTGGCCAGTCTTCTGCTATCACTATCTGAAACTGGAGAAAGTATATCAGCATTACCAGTTTCAAGCATTACATCAGTGGCCGGCTGGGCAGATGCATCACCAGCTAAACCTTTGCCTTTATCCAAAACAACATTCCCCCTATCACCAACATCACCAGATCCACCAACTCTTTGCTCACCAGCTTCAGTACTGGTAGCCACAATCAATTCTCTTCCAGATGGAGTCCTTCCAGGTGCAACTGGTGTAAGGACTGCACTTTTTTCCCCCTTGGCAGCATCTAGACCTGCCCGAATACCTACCCATTCAGAGGGGTGAGATGGCAACCGGTCAAGAGGCTGCCATGACTGCATGTCCTTACACTCTTTGAAGATTCCACACATCATCCTGAAGGATCTCCACAAATGGTTCGTCTCCTTTGACTGAATCAAGACATTTGCACTAACTTGTTTTTGACCAGTTTTTAGTTCATTTAAAATTTTGGAGTCTTCATCCAAACCGGAGACAACCTTATCCTTCACTTCATCATCCTTCTTCTTCAGATTTTCTACTTCAGTTGTCAGTCTATCTAAAGATTGAGCATGTAGAGATACCTGGGTGTTCAAACTTTCAATGCTGCCTCTCAACTGGTTGATCTCACTGGTGAGTGGGGCCAGATCAACCTGAGGAGTGGCCAGCTTGGTGATCTTAGATATCACCCTTTCAACCAATTGTGCTTCCCTAGCACCCAGTGTATCCTCTATTTTCTGACCAACCGAAGTCATCAACTGCTCTCCAAGTCCAGTTACATCTAGGCCAGGTTTTTCAATCAATTCCTTAACCTGCCTTTCAATCTCTTTCAAATCAACTTCTGAAGTTCTGACAGTATTTCCCAGCAAGTTGGAGATTGAACTGGTGACCTTGGATTGAGTTAGGTCAAAGGCTTCCTTTAAAGTACCAGCCAGATTGTTGCAGCCAGTGACCAACTCATTTAGCTTTTTAAACACCAAGTCTTCATTAGATGAAACTTGTTTATCCCCAGATCAACCACTTTGATGTTTGTCAGGTGATCCTTGTGGTATCTGGAGAATGACTTGGTGTTTTTGTCAAGTGTCTTCTGAATCTCCTCCACCCTGGTTAGAAGGTTTTGGAGATCGGCTTGAAGTGAGACAACTTGACTGTCCAGTGACGAAGGAGAAGGTGTCACTGGACCAGCAGCAGTTACTACTGGAGCAACTGGAGGAGGTAAACTTAAGGAAGTCTCCCCAGTTGTCAAACCAGCAGTTGAAGATATAATAGGAGTGGTGGATGAAGAAAGGAATGGAAAATCAAAGTGTTGTTTATGCTGAGAATGCTCAGGTGTGAACAACGGCGTCGGTGAGGGTGGCATTTCTCGAGCAAATGAGAATTGCCCAGTTGGTGAAGGAGCGGTATATGTTGGGAAAGATATATCAGTAGGCACATTTTCTTGGGAGGGTGAAAGTGAAATTGATGCATCTGGAAGGGAGACTGGAGATGAAGGGTCTTGAGCTTGTACAGAAGCATCAAGAATCTCCAAGTCTGTTTCAGTACCTTCAAAATCCGAAGATTCTATAAGGATTTCCTCGTCATTAACATTCATGTCCAGATCCATGAATGTAACTGAGGGCAGACCAGTTTCCTGGTCAGTCTCCAGATGACCTTCCCCAGTTTCCTGGATGGGTACATCTGTTGGTGGATCAGATACCGAAGTATCTTCACCAGGGATAGATGTGATTAGGGTTGCTTCAGTTATGGTTGCTCTATCCTCAACCACAACATTAGACGAACTGGAGGGTCCCTCATTATTTTGAGGCCCGCCCAGTTGCCTTTCTGACTCACCTTCAATAGGTGCATCAGTTGCATTCATTCAGGAATTTCGACCTCTCCAGCTTCAGATACTAGAGAGTCTAAATTCCTTAGCATATCTGGAGCAGTGTACGGTGAATCTGTACTATTATATGCTTCTCTGCCCAGAATATGCTTAAAACAAAGAGAGAGGAACCTTGAAAAGGGATACACACACCCCTTGTGCCCTTCAGCTTTTGTACCAGGCTTCTAAACAGAATATCTGCAAAGTCCACTCTCAATCCGTTCCACAAGCAGTAAGCCATTTCTGCTTGTGAGGAGTTAATCTGGTCAAGTCCACCAGAACTCCCACCCATGCTCTCCACCAGGTAGATGAAAAAATACCTCCATGAAGTGTAAATCGAGTTTAAAAATTATAAAGTAGAAATACCTAGAAACTCAATACTACACACTATCGGGCAGTGGACCTGTTCGTATGCAATATAGTTAAGAGGTAAGTCCATTGTAAAATCACTTTCACAACCAGGTGGCACCCAAAACCTCAACACTAAAACCCATGACCCATCTTCATTTTCACTCTCAGACCCACTTATTCTTGAAATCTTGCAAAGACCATCACTTGATGTGCACAAAAAACTTGATTTTTTCAAATGGTGTTCTCTCAGGCATTTCTACAAACACTCGGCGTGCACTTATTCCGACATGCTTAAACTTCTTGGTACAAACCCTGTTATTTATAAAGTTGACATTTTTATGATTCTTGGTGACATGA